>CM035838.1:328342513-329542513 GCA_020510985.1 Pholidichthys leucotaenia
CATCTCTGTCTCTGTCTTTGCCTCAGACTTATCCAGAGATCTCCCGTGTTCTAAAATTGTCTTCCTTTGATTTGTAATTGGATTTTCCATCATGGCATTCCACCGTGCTGATGTCTATTGTTATTGTTGCATCTATTGATTTCTTTTTTGTGGCTTCTTTGGATGGGGCTGTTCTGAATCCCCCACATTCAGCTGTACGCGTCTTCGGTATCGCTCTCAACTGTTAGGTCACCTAGAAGAGGCGATCCTTTCATGTCGGTGGATCCTGGGAGGAATTGCCCGGGCTCTCTGGTTTCAGCGGCCTCCTCCACTGCCTCCTCCTCCTCCTCCTCCTCCTCCTCCTCCTCTTACTCATGCTGATCTCTTTTCTATGCCTGTACTGGTACCAACTCTCTCTCTCATGCACACACGCGTACACACTCCCCGATAAATCTGTTTAAAGGCGAGGCATGCAGAGAGGAGAGTTGTGGGAATACTCGTGACACACTTCCCCCATCGGTTCAGGCCTTGATCCTGCCTCCCAAAGCGCCACTATTCAGGGGGACTTTAGATATCGAAGGATTCAGGTTGGTGGTCTCCCGGGGACCGGCTAATGTGAGCCGTGCAGAGTCGGCTCCTTCCTGGGGGATAATTATTGTAGGCCAAGCTGTAGTATTGACAGCTGTAAATGGAGATGCTGTCTGTAACTGGGGAGGCCTAATAGGTTTTTGTCTCTACGTGGGATCTCGTTAGGCCCATGTGGGTGCATCGGAGATGAGTTTGAGAAATGAGCCTCGGTCTCGCTGGTTTTCTAATGGAACTCACACTGCACCCACCGTGCTCCTGACCTCCTGGGGAAAGGGTTAACACACAATAGTTCTGCCTCTATGGGCTTGGTTCTCTGTTGATCTACAGTTAGGCTCCATGCGGGGACAAGAAAAAAGATGCATTAGCATTGTTAACTATTTTTTTTTTTCTAAATGTGGATTTCATTTTCTCAAGCACAGTATGTGCAGAGATTCTTGTAAAATAAAGTGAAACATTCTCATTATGTTTGCTGTGCGTGGGTCGATCTTAGTTTTGTGCATAATTGCCCCCTCCTGAGCCAGGAAAAGTGCTGGACCTTTCTATACATGGCCTGATCGTTTAGAATGTATTCAGCTCCTATTACATTCTTCCTTACTGTTTAATTAAAATAATTAAACCCTTTCTGTGAATCACTTACTGCAGTGACCTGAAGGGTCAGGTACTCGGGCCTACCTGACCTTACACTAGTTTCCTGTAAAATATTGTAAATTCACACGAAAAAAGTTGCAAATTTACAAATAAAAGCATATATACAAGTAAAAGTTCAAATTTTTGAAAGAAAAAATGTAGACTATTTCCAAAGAGAGAAAAAGTTGAGGGAAAAGTTTTTGACAGATTAGTGTGTTTCTTTTACCTTCACTTTTATTTTTGTCCTTTCCCTTACAAGTTGAAGCTTTTCTTCTGGTGTTGGCTGTGATGGTGGCGTCACCCTGTAAGATAGCCCGTCCACCATTCTCCCGCGCCGTTACACTGCTGCTTTATGTTATGTGCGCTACAAATGAGCCAGTATAATTAGCTCAAAACAGAGCAGCAGGCTGTTTCTTGCATAAATATTGAAATGTGTGAGAATCGACAAAGCATACTTGAGATCATATCCATATGACACGTGACTTCCAAAGAGAGGACAGAGCTGTGCCCACTCTGGCTCACCATCCACCGACTTCTTCCACTGTCCAATTTCTGTTTGGGGCTGCTGAATATACTGAAATAAATACTGTGGAAAATAGTCCTCCCAGGCAAATGAAATCCATACTCTGCTGTCATTAACTGCTTTTGTTATCGTACACATAAAAATACATATTTGAGACTAAATCATGAGAGTTTGTGACATCTAGAAATATCGGAGAAAGAAAAACATCCTTTAGGAAAATTAAACCATGATCCTCTTTCAAATAGAAAATCAGTTGTAGTAACACACTTATTTTTCACCATGAAGAATCAAACACCCAGCTTATTTTTTTTTCTGCTATATTCTGTCAAAATTTCTTTTGTGAAATAACTCCTTAAAGAAAATTGTTTACAAACACCCGGCTTATATTTTATCCACCTGCAAGCAAAACCTCAGATCTGGAGATTAGGTGTTTGTTACTTCCATTTTCTTATGCTATCTGATTCCTCTCTGCTGTGTTTCTATAGATGAATGCTGCATTTGAAATATTCCATTATATCACAAGGCAACGGCAGCTTTGTTGTTTTTCAGTCGAGCACAATTCGCTCAGATTCAATCAGGCACAAATCAAGAAAGAAGAAAAAAAAAAACTTTAAACCCAATTTCATGCACTCAAGAATATACCTCTCAATATGTTGTGTGTTTTGCTGCAAAATCATTCAGAGTCTTTCTCCCGCCGCTGTTCAGCTGTTTTGTCCCTTAAACAGCTGATTCATAGCAGCATAACAAAGGCGGAGGGACTGATTGAAATGTTTTCTCACTTTTCTCTGCCCCGGAGGAGAATTGTAAATCACAGCTCAGTCGTTTATTTTGAAATTTCATTTGGTGTGTGTGAGCGAGTGCTGCCTTGTTCTTCACAGAGGCTTCACAGTCAGCCTGACTTGTGTGTGTGCGTTTCTTAAGGCTACCCACCGTCTTACTCCACTAGACCTTTGTAAATGGAACAAAATTAAATTTGTTCTCTGTATAGAAGAATGGCATGAACAGTGCAGTAGGTTTACTCACCAACAAAGGCTTTTCCACCGGGGTCTGACTGTATTTTTAATGTGAGCGTACAGATTTCCGTTAATATACTGTGTACTTATACATCTGCCTCCCTGTGAGGAATGTTGTCATCTGTAGGTGGATGCTTGTAGTGCTTTGCATGCACGGGGCCGTGCACTGCATCAATAAGTGTGTATTTACATTTTGCCAATAATGCTAAATATCCAGCAGTCATTAATGGCGAGCGTTAGCTTGGAGTGCTCTGGACCTGTAGTGTCAGTGAATTACCATTCACAGTGATGCTGATGCTAATATACTCAACTCTGGAAACAAAGCTGCAGTTGCAGATGACCTCACCTCGCAATAATTAACAACTTTTTTTTTTTAGAAGGTGGCAAATGTCTAATTAAGCTTTTAATTAACATCACTGTTAAACTTTTACCAGTGCACACTGCACAGAGAGGAGGAAGCATGAGAGCCACAGGAAATGTTTTCTATATTACTGATTAATCTGGTATTAGTGGTTGCTGTGGTGGTTTGTAAGCATCTTCATCTCAGGTCTGAGGCACCCAAAACATACGGGTGGACTAAAGAAGCTCTACATTAACACAGTGTCAGAAATGCATTTAACTGAACTCAGTTGGCGATGGGTGCCAACTGATTTCTGTTTACCATTATTTAGATTTAACAGACTTTTAATTTAAGGTCAAACAGGTTCAACATGTTGGCTAAATCTTCTGTTCATAGTGTAGGTGAATATTTTCCACTGTTCAACCAACTTTTTGGCCAACGGTTTCACCTCTCTCTTTAATTTCATCTAACTGTTTTTTAGTGTTGTAACTATTCAATTTCAGGTTTTATTTTTGATTTTAACAAGCTATTTCAATTGTTACATTTTAGCCTAAAATCTTCCCTTGTATATGAACTTTTGCAAAGGTTTTAACAGTTTTAGCAGTTTTAGTAGTGGTTAGCTCGCTGAATTTTAACAGCAAGCTAAACTTTTAGCTACACAGTGTAGCGGTTATGCGGGTACAAATATTAATATAAATATACATGTAAGTGGGAATGAAGATTATTGTCATTACCAGCACACATAAACTCATTTGGGGCACCAGTCCAGAAAGAATGGACAGTTTTATTAATAATTCAGCATTTGTACCTGTGATGAATCGGTCTCAAAACCTGTGAGTTCTTTCTGCTTTTAATCAAGAAGATGGACATGAAATTAAATAATAAGTCCAATATGCATTTTTAACAGTTTAATAAGAAATTTTGGGATAGATGAACACATTCAGATGACTTTAAGACAGTGAATTCAACATGCATCATGAGCAACATTAAACTGTTAATGGATTACTGAGCATGAAGTGTATTATCAAACATCTGTGGAACCATAGAAGGGGATATGAAATTGAGGTGTATGAAACCTCTATGGAGTTGTGAAATGAAATAAACCAAAGGTTAAAAGGGGTGCAGATTTAAGTGAAATGATTATTGACAAAGATTTGCTAAAAAGAAAAACTTGCAGAAGAGAAATTTAAAATTACAGAAGTTGATAAAGAAAAGAAAAATATTACTTTTCTAAGTTTTCATAACTCTGGTTGGAGTTTGCGATCAGATCTGTATCTTAACAAGAGAAATTTTGAATAATCAAATTTGAACTGACATCAGAACTGAGCTCAGCAGAGAGGAAATGGGTTGTGCTTACTCTGGTAACAGACCGGACCTCAATGGATCTGAACGAGTCCATCAGGTGGAACGATGAAAATTATCTACCAGCAGATAATTTCTTCCAAACACCAAGCTGCGCCTTGAAGCTGCAGCCAACAGGAAGTGAGAGAGCGGTATAGCTGGCTTCTTTGATCTGAACTTTGTCACTATGGGTCAGAACGTGACTTCAGAGGGCTCAAACCAGAGTCCCAGTAGTGTTTAGGTCATTCATAGTCCAGAGTCACAAAATTTGAAGAAAAAGAAGAAAATTTTCAAACCACAAAGTTTGATTCTTCCGATGTGTTGTGGTCAGAACAAAGTTGATCTGAGCTTGGTGAAAATCCAAATAAAATCTTCTTAGCATGGTAATTTAAGGAAAAGGTGTAAAATAGGAAAAAGGTGAACTCTAAAGAAAAAGTTGAAAAAGAACACAGAGCTCACACTCTGGGCCTAGGCTTGGAAAGGGAGAGCAGAAATGACTCTCCCCAGACTTTTTCAAGACTGTCTTGAAACAAAGGGAAAGTTTTCCAACAACCAGAACAGCCCAATGTTTATGAATGACAGCTGAGTCTGACCAATTTCATTCAAATGTTAAGATTGGAGCTGCACATTAGCATAAACTTTTTGACCAGTTGCACTGAGTTCCTTTGTTTGAGCCAAGGTCGTAAAAGTTTCCCAAAAGAAGAGGCATGGAGACTTGCAAGCTGATTTGTCAGTTCACAGTTTTTGGAATGTGAGCCTCAGACAGGGAGAGAAAAGGATGCATAGTATTTGAGATAGATAGATAGATAGATAGATAGATAGATAGATAGATAGAGTGCATCCAGAAAGTATTCACAGCGCTTCACTTTTTTCACATTTTGTTACGTTACAGCCTTATTCCAAAAGGGATTAAATTCATTTTTTCCTCAAAATTCTACACACAATACCCCATAATGACAAAATGACAAAAGATTTTTTGAGATTTTTGCAAATTTATTAAAAATAAAAAAAATAAGAAATCACATGTACAGAAGTATTCACAGCCTTTGCTCAATACTTTGTTGATCCACCTTTGACAGCAATTACAGCCTCAAGTCTTTTTGAATATGATGCCACAAGCTTGGCACACCTATCTTTGGGCAGTTTCACCCATTCCTCTTTGCAGCACCTCTCAAGCTCCATCAGGTTGGATGGGAAGCATCGGTGCACAGCCATTTTCAGATCTCTCCAGAGATGTTCAATTGAATTCAAGTCTGGGCTCTGGCTGGGCCACTCAAGGACATTCATAGAGTTGTCCTGAAGCCACTCTTTTGATATCTTGGCTGTGTGCTTGGGGTCATTGTCCTACTGAAAGATGAACTATCGCCCCTGTCTGAGGTCAAGAGCGCTCTGGAGCAGGTTTTCATCCAGAATGTCTCTCAACATTGCTGCATTCATCTTTCCCTCTATCCTGACTAGTCTCCCAGTTCCTGCCACTGAAATACATCCCCACAGCATGATTCTGCCACCACTATTGGCATGGTTATGAGCGCGCCTGGTTTCCTCCAAACATGACGCCTGGCATTCATCCCAAGGAGTTCAATCTTTGTCTCATCATATCAAAGAATTTTGTTTCTCATGGTCTGAGAGTCCTTAAGGTGCCTCTTGGCAAACTCCAGGTGGGCTGCCATGTGCCTTTTACGAAGGAATGACTTCTGTCTGGCCACTCTACAATACAGGCCTGATTGGTGGATTGCTGCAGAGACAGTTGTCCTTCTGGAAGGTTCTCCTCTCTCCACGCTGAAGCTCTGACAGAGTGACCATCGGGTTCTTGGTCACCTCCCTAACTAAGGTCCTTCTCCCCTGATCGCTCAGTTTAGACGGCCGGCCAGCTCTAGGAGGAGTCCTGGTGGTTCTGAACTTCTTCCATTTACGGATGATGGAGGCCACTGTGCTTATTGGGACCTTAAGAGCAGCAGAAATTTTTCTGTACCCTTCCCTAGATTTGTGCCTCAAGACAGTCCTGTCTCGGAAGGCTACAGACAATTCCTCTGACTTCATGCTTGGTTTGTGCTCTGACACACACTGTCAACTGTGGAACCCTACAAAGACAGGTGTGTGCCTTTCCAAATCATGTCCAATCAATTGAATTTACCACAGGCGGACTCCAATTAAGCTGTAGAAACATCTCAGGGATGATCAGTGGAAAGAGGATGCACCTGAGCTCAAGCTTTGAGCTTTGGGGCAAAGGCTGTGAATACTTATGACATGTGATTTCTTAGTTTTTATTTTTAATAAATTTGCAAAAATCTCAAAAAAAAAAAAAGACTTGTTCACATTGTCATTATGGGGTATTGTGTGTAGAATTTTGAGGAAAAGAATGAATTTAATCCCTTTTGGAATAAGGCTGTAACATAACAAATTGTGGAAAAAGTGAAGCACTGTGAATACTTTCTGGATGCACTATGTAGATAGATTGACTTTATTAATTCCAAGCTGGGAAATTACAGTGTAACAGCAGCATGACATAGTACACAACCCAAACTAACAGAAATACAGTCAGCATAATAGAAAACGTAGTTACCCAAAGAAGTAAAAATGCTTAGATAACTTTATACAGTGGTGTGAAAAAGTGTTTGCCCCCTTCCTGATTTCTCATTTTTTTACGTGTTTGTCTCACTTAAATGTTTCAGATCATCAAGTAAATTTAAATATTAGACAAAGATAACACAAGTAAAACACAAAATGCAGTTTTAAAATGAAGGTGTTTATTATTAAGGGTAAAAAAAAAAAATCACCTGCCTGACAAAGTGAAGTACCAGTAGACCAAAAGATCTCAAAAGGTAGAACATCATGCTACGATCCAAAGAAATTCAGGAACAAATGAGAAACAAAGTAATTCAAATCTATCAGTCTGGAAAAGATTATAAAGCCATTCCTAAAGCTTTGGGACTCCAGTGAACCACAGTGAGAGCCATCCATCCATCCATCTTCTTCCGCTTAATCCTTTTTTCAGGTCACGGGGGGGCTGGAGCCTATCCCAGCATCTATGGGCGAGAGGCAGGGTACACCCTGGACAGATCGCCAGTCCATCACAGGGCCAACACAGAGAGACAGACAACCATTCACTCTCACAG
Organism: Pholidichthys leucotaenia; assembly: GCA_020510985.1. Taxonomy (NCBI): domain Eukaryota; kingdom Metazoa; phylum Chordata; class Actinopteri; order Cichliformes; family Pholidichthyidae; genus Pholidichthys; species Pholidichthys leucotaenia. The sequence continues at coordinate 328,350,041 of CM035838.1, forward strand.
TCATACCTAAGGACAATTTAGAATCCCCAGTTTTTTATGCCAATTAACCTAACTTGCATGTTTTTGGCATTGGGAGGAACCGAGAAATCCCGGAGTAAACCCATGCAGACACGGGGAGAACGATGCAAACTCCACACAGATCACTGTTGGTCGGGGGCCATTATCCACAAATGGCAAAAACATGGAACAATGGTGAACCTTCCCAGGAGCGGCCGGCCGACCAAAATTACCCCAAGAGTGCAGTGACGACTCATCCAGGAGGTCACAAAACAACATCCAAAAAACTGCAGGCCTCACTTGCCTCAGTTAAGGTTAGTATTCATGACTCCACCATAACAATGGGTGGTGCGGTGGCGCAGTGGTTAGCACTGCGGCAGCACAGCAACTCACCCTTGGCCATGGGATCCCTGGTTCAATTCCAGCCCCTGACCAACAGTGATCTGTGTGGAGTTTGCATGTTCTCCCCGTATCTGCGTGGGTTTACTCTGGGATTTCTCCGGTTTCCTCCCACATGCCAAAAACATGCAAGTTAGGTTAATTGGAGACTCTAAAGTGGCCCTAGGTGTGAATGTGTGTGTGAATGGTTAAGGGATAGCGCCGTACCGTGGCTGCTTCATCCATCTAGGTGGGTGCCCTCAGTTTCCCCTCTGGGGATCAATAAAGTATACAAAATTAAAAAAAAAAAAATAACAAAGCAATGGGCAAAAATGGCCTGCATGGCAGAGTTTCAAGACAAAAACCACTACTGAGCAAAAAGAACATAAAAGCTTGTCTCAGTTTTGCCAGAAAATATCTTGATGATCTCCTCAACTTTTGGGAAAATACTCTGTGGACTGACAAGACAAAAGTTGAACTTTTTAGAAGGTGTGTGTCCCATTACATCTGGCGATGTAACACAGCAACACAGTGACATAGTAACACAGCATTTCAGAAAAGGAACATCATACCAACAGTAAAATATGGTGATGGTAGTGTGATGGTCTGGGGCTGCTTTGCTGCTTCAGGACCTGGAAGACTTGCTGTGGCAAATGGAACCATGAATTCTGCCGTCTACCAAAAAATCCTGAAGGACAATGTCCGGCCATCTGTTTGTGACCTCAAGCTGAAGCGCACTTGGGTTCTGCAGCAAGACAATGATCCAAAACACACCAGCAAGTCCACATCTGAATGGCTTAAGAAAAACAAAATGAAGACGTTCAAGTGGACTAGTCAAAGTCCTGAACTGAATCTGATTGAGATGTTGTGGCATGACCATAAAAAGGCAGTTCATGCTCAAAAACCCTCCAGTGTGGCTGAATTACAACAATTCTGCAAAGATGAGTGGGACAAAATTCCTCCACAGCACTGTGAAAGACTCATTGCCAGTTTTCCCAAACACTTGATTGCAGTTGTTGCTGCTAAAGGTGGGCCAACCAGTTACTCGGTTTAGGGGGCAATCACTTCTTCACACAGGGCCATGTAGGTTTGGATCTTTGTTTCCCTTAATAATAAACACCTTCATTTAAAAACTGCATTTTGTGTTCATTTGTGTTATCTTTGTCTAATATTTAAAGGTCTGATGACACAATTTTGACATTTTTTAGCATGTTGTGTAAACCCAAAAGTCATTGTCGATGATCAATATAAAATTTACAACAGCACCTGCATAAACTAGTTATCATCAAAAAGTCGCAGCCACTGACTGGACTGTGGTGCCGCCCACTGAATGAAGGGCGGCACCACCATGACGTAAGCGACAGAACGGATGCCGGTGTTGTTGACTGGAATGACAGCAGCTTTGTAGCTCACAGTTTCTCTGGCTTCTTGTTTTAATTTTACGGCTATGCCTTCACTTTGTGTCGCAGGCTTAGATAAACAGCAAGCCATGAAAGACCACATCACACGCTTCAGCTCCAGCTGTCATAAGCCTCCTCGTGTGCTTTTACGCAGGAAGAGCACATGAGGAGGGGAAGGATTAATGGATTTATGCGCAGCTTTGACCTCCTTTCTGTGAGCGCATGCTGACATCTCGCCGGTCCGACCACGTCCCCTCTATCATTATCACCAGCTGATTCAAACTCCCGCTGATCATCTTTCCCAGTTCTCGCCCAGGTGCTTCTCATCACACCATCACCAGCAGTGCGTGTACTTAGCGGCTGTTTGCCAGTCACGCACTGCTGGTCCATAGTATTGTCATCTGTGCTGTTAATCTGCCAGTATTTTCAGCACTCTCACGACGTCTTAGTCACTCCATGTTTGCCGTGGTTGTCATGCGTCTTTGAAGCGATGTCGGCTCTGGGGCGTACTTGTGGCTAACACGTCTCCTCTCATTTGTTCTCTGGGTGATGCCGGCCCTCAAACGTACGTCTTCACCTTTTTGGGAATTGTCTGTCTTTCTGTATTAAATGTGCTGTGGTGAACCCTGCACGTAAATCCTCATTATTTCATCCTCCCTCTCCATGCTCTGCATAAGAGCGCACAGAGGGTCATGATGAATGGATTTACATGCAAGATTAACCAGATAATACATAAATACATAAAGATAAAACATAATAAACCCGATGCCTGAGCCACAGAGAATACACTATGATTTTATTGAAAAATTGGGTTTAAATAAATTACAGTGGGGCAAAAAAGTATTTAATCAGCCACCAATTGTGCAAGTTCTCCCACTTAAAAGATGACAGAGGTCTCTAATTTTCATCATAGGTATACCTCAACTATGAGAGACAAAATGAGAAAAAAAAATCCAGAAAATCACATTGAAGGATTTTTAATGAATTAATTGGTAAATTCCTCAGTAAAAGAAGTATTTGGTTACCTACAAACAAGCAAGATTTCTGGCTCTCACAGACCTGTAACTTTTTCTTTAAGAGGCTCCTCTGTCCTCCACTCGTTACCTGTATTAATGGCACCTGTTTGAACTCGTTATCAGTATAAAAGACACCTGTCCACAACCTCAAACAGTCAGACTCCAAACTCCACTATGGCCAAGACCAAAGAGCTGTCAAAGGACACCAGAAACACAATTGTAGACCTGCACCAGGCTGGGAAGACTGAATCTGCAATAGGTTAGCAGCTTGGTGTGAAGAAATCAACTGTGGGAGCAATTATTAGAAAATGGAAGACATACAAGACCACTGATAATCTCCTTCGATCTGGGGATCCACACAAGATCTCACCCCGTGGGGTCAAAATTATCACAAGAACGGTGAGCAAAAATCCCAGAACCACATGGGGGGACCTAGTGAATGACCTGCAGAGAGCTGGGACCAAAGTAACAAAGGCTACATCAGAAACACACTACGCCGCCAGGGACTCAAATCCTGCAGTGCCAGACGTGTTCCCCTGTTTAAGCCAGTACATGTCCAGGCCCGTCTGGAGAGCATTTGGATGATCCAGAAGAGGATTAGGAGAATGTCATATGGTCAGATGAAACCAAAATAGAACTTTTTGGTAAAAGCTCAACTTGTCGTGTTTGGAGGAGAAAGAACACCATACCTACTGTGAAGCATGGGGGTGGAAACATCATACTTTGGGGCTGTTTTTCTGCAAAGGGACCAGGGCGACTGATCCGTGTAAAGGAAAGAATGAATGGGGCCATGTATCGTGAAATTTTGAGTGAAAACCTCCTTCCACCAACAAGGGCATTGAAGAAACGTGGCTGGGTCTTTCAGCATGACAATGATCCCAAACACACCACCCGGGCAACGAAGGAGTGGCTTCGTAAGAAGCATTTCAAGGTCCTGGAGTGGCCTAGCCAGTCTCCAGATCTCAACCCCATAGAAAATCTTTGGAGGGAGTTGAAAGTCTGTGTTGCCCAGCGACTGCCCCAAAACATCACTGCTCTAGAGGAGATCTGCATGGAGTAATGGGCCAAAATACCAACAACAGTGTGTGAAAACCTTGTGAAAACTTACAGAAAACGTTGGACCTCTGTCATTACCAACAAAGGGTATATAACAAAGTATTGAGATGAACTTTTGTTATTGACCAAATACTTATTTTACCGAGGAATTTACCAATTAATTCATTAAAAATCCTTCAATGTGATTTTCTCGATTTTTTTTTTCTTATTTTGTCTCTCATAGTTGGGGTATACCTATGATGAAAATTGGAGACCTCTTTTATCTTTTAAGTGGGAGAACTTGCACAATTGGTGGCTGACTAAATACTTTTTTACCCCACTGTATATTTATGAACAAATAACTTGTTGCAATATCTGAAACAAAAGCATGACACTCGGTGTTCCCCTGCTGTGTGTTTGTCACTGCTGCTTTGCCGGCCATGTGTGCCTCTCCACTGTCACTCTCTGAGTCTGACTCGCTTGGCAAAATGCCTGCTTGGCACGGCTCAAACCTATAAGGTCTGATGCCCACAGATTCTTCATTGTCATCCCATTCTTCAGAACTATAATCATCTGAAGATTGGACAACACAAACCAATTCCAGACTACATGTGCTGGAACCATAGTTGATGTTTTCTATGGCTTCCATCCTGTGTGTACAATGGACAGCCAAGTGCTGTGTTCTGTTGATGACATTACAACATGGCCGGGGGGTTTTCCAGCCACTGATGCAATTGGTGACATGGCGCTCATGAAAACGTCGGATATTCGCGTGAAAAAAAGCCTGTTTGACTTAGAACTGCACAGACCAACCTATTTCGTCATATTGTGTTATGTGTTGAAAAATTAGATGAAGTCAAAAACGTGTCATCAGACCTTTAAATTTGTTTGATGATCTGAAACATTGAAGTGTGACATAGAAAAAAAAGAGAAATCAGGAAGGGGGCAAACACTTTTTCACACCACTGTATACTACATAGACTACCTCTAGGTTAAATAGATGACCATCCTTATGAATCTATGGATAGTACTGACTGTACAAAGGAAGGTTATAAGGCACAGGGTAAAATGCGAGGTACTAATAAGACTGTAATGGGCCTTTTCCATTGGTACCTACTCAGCCCTTCTCGCTTTGACTCGACTCAGTTTGTAGGGTTTTCCATTAGTACCTGGCACCAGGTACTTTTTTAGGACCTACTTCAGTGAGGTTCCAACCGTGCTGAGTCGAGGTGAAAATGTGACATCATCAGATTGCAGGCCACTGATTGGCCAGGGTGTAACGCCAGTGGATGAGAGCGACGTCTTCACAAGATTCAAAACCGCCATTTGTAAATTAGGCCGTGAGTTTTTATTATTTCTGTGCTAATCAATGAAATGAATGGCTACACACAAATCAACACCGTCACAAAACACTCACCATCTTCCCCGTGAGCAGCCATCAGCTTGGAAACCTCCTGGTATTTCATTTCGGAACGCTCCGCCGGCACCAGGGCTGAAAAGTCTTTATAGTGGTCAAATTTGACCAAATGTGGTTATTTTTCAACAGTCTCCCTGTCGGTGCGCAGTTCTTCCATCGATGTTGCAGCGCTTGGATCCTTGCGCTTGAAAAATAAACTACATTTGGTCAAATTTGACCAAACTATGAACGTTTCAGCCTATGAACTTTTCAGCCCCATCGGCCCTGCTGCGGCAGAGCAACCCGAAATGAAAAAGTATACCAGGAGGTCTCCAAACTCATGGCTGCTCACAGGGAAGATGTGAGTGTTTTGTGATTTTCAGTATCTTTTATGTTATTTATCAGTGAAAACATCAACATGTCAACAACATAACGGGATAATGGGCCACCTTCCTGTAATGAACCCACCCACTTGAGGTGGTACTCAGTTGTAATGGAAACTCTGCTCATACTGTGTCGAGCTGAGCAGAGTTGAGGCGACTCGGGCTGAGTAGGTGCTAGTGAAAAAGAGGCTTAAGGTGCAGTATGACAGTGTTGTTATGACCAAAATTCCACATTAGAGTGAGTTGTACAGTGAAATGGCATGCGGCAGAAAAGATTTCCTGTACCGGGCCGTTCGGCAACGAAGCTGTAGCAGTCTGCTGTAGAAAGTGCTCCGCTGTCTGAAGAGTGGAAATTATCCTGAAATGTATACAGTATATTGCCTATTAAAGTATGAATCCTTTAAAACTTTAGTGACTAAGATATTCTACTTAATAAAGGAACAAAATAATGTGTCTACATTGTAAACGTAATAATTTTTTATCGTGGACATGTAAATTTTAATTATTTGTGAAGATAAAGAAACACATATCAAATCATATCAACAAAAGCATTTCAAACCCATTAGAGTCCATTAGTGTCCATCCATATTCTTCAATAGCTGATGTTGTCTGTGGAGAATGACAAGTTAGTTCATTGCTTATAATTCATAGTTTGAAGGTGCAGAGAGAAAATATTCAGTCCTCAGGGTATATAATCCTATGTTATCCATCGGAGGGCAATGTTGGACTTTTTGAGTCCTAATGAGAAATCCTTGCAGGTTACTACTGGTCATTATCAGCTTGACAAGTTATCGTAAAAATGCCTAAACATGAGTCCTCTGGGTAGATTGATGTAGGGAAGGTAACTCCAAACTTCCTTGCAGGGGGAGTCAATTTGGCCATTGAAGGTGACTTCAAAGCTCTGGCTTTCCTGTGTGTTTTGCAAAGGGGGTTTTACAATAAGTGTCTGAATTTCAAGACTTTCTCTTCAAGGAAAAGCATGAGTTTTGATTCCAAACCAGCTGATGATAATACAACAGGTTACTATTCCTCTGTTTCTATTCAACAGTTAGTATTGCTATTCATACAAAAAAGTTAAATTATTATTATGGTGCATACTTTTGATAATTTTTCAAAAGCGTTTATATATTTAGTTGCCATATTTATTATTATGCCCCCACAGTGAAGTTCGTTTGTCTGTTTCTTTTGACAACATGTTGTCACCACTCTTCAGCATTTCTGATAAGATTCACTTCAGATTTCTACAGAAGCTTTAACTCATCAATACCTTGGATGCCTTTGATTTTCAGGCACACCTAATGAGGAGTTCCATGTATTTTTGGGGAGGGGTCTTTTATGTTGTCACTGCTATAGCTTTTGCATTTCTGATCGGAACCACTTCAAGGTTATAGAGAAGCTTTGACTGAAATGATTCAGGGAGGGGGAGTTAATTTTTCTGTGTCCATTCTATGTTGATCAGAGTTCACATTAGGTCCCCCTGATATGCAGATGTGTGGGTTATGTGAGCTTGCTCACTAAAGTTCTTTCAATGGCTATTAAAATAAATGTTACATTTATACATAATTTTGACAAGCTTGTTCATCTGTTTTGCTAATAATTTCATTTTTTACATAATGTTCTAAAGTCTACCGACCTAACCGGGTTTTAGCGACTTATTTTACTGATATTTTATGGTACTTCAGAAACTTTTAATAATGAATATTTTAAGCCTTGGCTGCTTTTAACAGTCTTATTTCACTGAGGAGCAAGAATCTATTTTTTTGCTCAAAGTTTTGAGGCAAGGAAGAAACAAGCTGTCAGCACAGACTGCTGAACATTATTGTGGAAAGAGCTAAACAGAGTATGGTTACATCCATGCTTGTTGCTAAGATAAGGAGTAAGTTAGTTTTTAATGAGCAGCTCATCTTGGATCTCCTTCAGCGGCTTGCCGCTCTCAACTCCTGACTCTCCTTGCTGGAATGTCTCGAGGCAACCAGCTAGCATATAGCACTCAGTCAAGTCATCTCCCGTCCGTTCTAGCTTAGCCTCAGTGATTAAAGCCAAAGAAAGATCTTCCCTTCACCTCTTTGATTCCCATGACAATTTCACCAATTGGAAATGATCAAATTCTTCTTCACTTCTTTGGCTACTAAACCAACCATTCTTGTATAGAGGTCATAACGAAGATTACAGCCAGGCTAGTGCTGCATCCAAAAAAGACGATGATCTCCTGGCTGTAGTCCTGTCTAGTAGTCTGCTGCTGAAGGATTTTTTTTTTTTTTGTCTTTGGCATTGTGTCGTTCTCTTGTTTGGGGGATTTCTCTTGTTGTGTTTTTGCTCCTACTCGCCAGGCTGTGTGGAGGCAGACATATTTGTTGTGTTATGTTGCCCGAAGTGATGATGTTCTTCTCATGCACTGTGGGAAAAGCATTACGCTGTTACATTTTAGTGCTTGTAAATATGTAGCTTTGCTAATGCAGGTAAATAATTTTAAACACTTTACTGGCCAGTACCGATGATGTGCCAATTTTATTGTGCATCCCTATTTTTAACAATTAGCCAGAGTTTGATGCTAAATGTTAACTAATCATTTAGCTCTTATTAAGTATTGACAGTTTAGATAAATTTTTGCTGTTTGTATGTATGTTATTTTGCTATTTGCTTTGTATTTGAATATTTATCCTACTTGTTTAGCTAATTAGATCAGTTAGTTGTGTGTATGCGATGAAATTTTATATTTACTTTTGACACATGGCTTTAACAGGTCCATAAAATTCAAGTGTTGTGTAATATAAAGTACTGGCTGGATGAGAGGAGTAAGCAGAAACCTGTGAGTGGTCAGTGAGGCAAAAAAAAAAGAAAAGAAAAAAGAATACAATTAATTCATTTATTTACTCCATACTTTGGAAAAAAAAAAAAAAAAAGCTGAGAGACCACTCTAAATCTTTTTTGAATCAGCATCTCTACATGTATGGAAGCCATTCCTTTCTGGTATCTATTGCATTCCGTTGGGGCTGCACGGTGGCGCAGTGGTTAGCACTGTGGCAGCACAGTTTACCCTCGGCCGGGGGATCGTGGGTTCGATCCCAGCCCCCGACCAACAGTGATCTGTGTGGAGTTTGCATGTTCTCCCCGTGTTGCGTGGGTTTACTCCGGGATTTCTCCGGTTTCCTCCCACGTGCCAAAAACATGCAGGTTAGGGATACAGGGCGCTCGCGCACGCAGCAACCGGCAGCTGGTGGCTTGTCACCAGACTGCGAAACAAATCTACCTACGGGTACAAATAAGTAACAAAAAAAAAAAAAAATTCCAACACAAGCTAACTTCAGTCAACCTGAGCATGCCATAAACGCTGTGATTTAAAATCCCACCTCTAAACTCTTCTTTTTAAGTTAAGACATTCGTTTTATCATCTTTAAAGCTGCAATATAAAGGCTTCTGACCTCCTGGCCAGTAGGTGCCGCACACACTGTTGACTCACTATAATCTTGTACCGGTTGCCAGGTAGAGATTAACAGCACTTCCTGGAGGCTAACACTGCAGACTGCTAACATCTCAGACTTTTGGTTATTATGAGCCAGACAGCATGTCAAGCGAGGACTCTTGTGGTATAGAATCGTTTATTTAACGTAATCCTCTCTGATGCGCATCTCTGGTAAACCTTTTTTAAATAACTATATGGTATAGTGTTATTGACAGTAATGCTAATGCAGCACAGCTGTGATCAAATCAGATCGCTCTCTAGTATTGACAACATAATTATGACAACACTTTAGATCAGATTGTAAGGACTTTGGCTGCTGTTAGTTGTTCTGTGATTTTTGTAAATGTGCTGAATCACACTTTTATGGTCTGTTTAAGTTCATCTGTTTTAGCTACGCATACTTAAACCCCCCCCCAAAAAACGGCTGTTGTTATTAAGCTCCAGCAGTTATTTATGTCACTTCCACTTAATTTTAGGTTGTAAATGTGTTTTGTTTTTATTGTTTTAAAATATATAATGTTATGAAATGTTAGGTGCTTGAATTCATTTGTGCCCTTTGTTACTGTAGAAGATGAAATCTATTGTTTATTCAGTGTGACAGATTCACAAAGTAGTGGTTTACCTCACCTCTGCAAAACTGAAGTATTTTCAACCTTTTATAACGTAGTGATAAACAAGAACCTAAAATACACTGTACATATTAGATATATACATAACATTGTAATCAATAATCCTTAGTGAAGTTGGAAATAATTTATGGTGGAACTATAATCTTTTTTCAAATAATATTGTGTAAAAACAATACTGCATCTCCAAAAATGAGCACATCACCATTCAGATCAATATCAAATAAATGAGACATATTCATCCAAATTTCAAACAAAAAAAAAATCTTAAAATGGCTAAATTATATGGGATTATTGTAAAATATGAAAGTTTTACTTTTTAGATTCAAGTTATTTCTAAAAATAAATTCACCACAATATTCAACTTTTGGAGGTGGATGAGTAGAATGTAAAAGAAAATCAACCTCAAATCAAGTTAGTCAACATATAACAAACGGGAATTTATTTTGGGGAAAATATTTATTAAAAGATAAACAGTCTAGATGCAGGGTCCATGGGGCAGTTCTGGGAGAGCAATAGAGAAATTAATTCAATCAGGATTCGAACACTCTGGAAAGCTTTTGTTGTCCCCATAGTCAGTGTTGACCTTTTTTACTATAGTCAGGTATAATTTGTTGATGTATAAAAGGACAGTCTCTAAGAAAGTGTCATCATAGACTAACAGCATTAAAACATGACAGTATGTGCACTATTAGACAATGTTAGGACTACAGCAGTGCTGCAATGAGTTTGTGTGGTCTACGTAATGTGAATGACAATATACTGTAGGTCAAGGAAAGAGCAGGTACAGAAATGGAATTACTTTTTATGTGTGTGTTGTGGGAGGGGGGAGGAGACCCCGGGGCAGACCCAGGACACATTAGAGCGACTATATCTCCCAGTTGGTCTGAGAACGTCTTGGTGTCATCTCTGAAAACCTGGGGGAGGTGGCTGGGGAGAGGGAAGTCTGGGCTTCTCTGATTGGACTGCTCTCTCCACAACCTGGACCCCCAGAAAAGCAGTAGAAGATGGATGGATGGCTGTGTTGTATAGTCATTCCTGCTGCAAGACTGTACCTGGTTAAAGAAGAGGAACAGCATTTTTTCTAATTCCATATTCTTGGAACACCAAGTGCACAGGCAGGTTATGGTTTTAATGAAAATGAAAAGTCCAAGACATTTCAACTGCCAAATTTTGACTATTGTTTTGAGAAGTTATTCATAAAAGAAAGAAACAAATATCTGTTGCATCTGCTTTTAGCAAAATAATCCATAAATATGATTGGTTTGACCAGGTTACTCACTAAATATTAAAAAAAAACCACTCCTTAACATTTCAAAAACAGTTAAAAAATCTCCTAAACAAACACATTTAAAAACTCAAAATAAAGGATTTGGCTTTATACATAACCACCTTGGCAACCTCATCCCCTGTGATAGGTGAGTCGTCCCCCTCATCCACAAGCTCTGCTTCCTCTGTGGAAGGCATATCAGTGGGATTGAAGAGATCCTCAACAGCACCCCATCCGCACCATACACAGTGTGGACAGAGATACTTTATTACTTTGTGTAAAATGTTTTGATAAGACTAAACTTACATTGGTGTGCCGCCGACTGACTTTCTCACTGGACGATCCCTCTGGTGGTTGTTGTCCTGAGCTGCTAATGGAGTCCAGGCCTCATACACAGGTGCGGTGGTGGAGAAGCTTCTGCTGACATCATTAGAATGTGTTTTAAATGTTGATCTGAGAGAACACAGTCATATTAATAGTCCTTTTTGTGACTTTTTACATGTAAAACTTTGCATCATACTCACCTAAAGGTCAGATATTGATGTTCTGTCCTTAACCCCCACCGGTCCATCACATCAGTGAAGGCTTCAGAAGCTGTTGACCCTCTCTCCAGTCACTGTTTGGTGGAGCCCTTCTCTGTTGTATCATGATGACATTGTCCAAACACCCATCTGTGCTTATTCACCTCATGATGGAGGAAGTCCTTACAGAGGGTGATAAAATGTTATGGTTTATTACTTGGATAGTCAAAAATCTGACATAAATTTCTACATACATAATTACAGCTACTTCAGGGACTCAAGAAATCCCATGGCTAATGCTGTGCAGTAACATTAGTTAGTAAGAACATAAATTAAGACCTGTTTATTCAACTATTAGAACTTAAACTATTTTTAACCTCAATTCCCACCATGGTGATCAATAAAGTTTTACATTATTATCTTAATCTGTAACAACAATAAACAACTGTAGCTTTTTTCACTGTACACCAAATTATTAGACTGAGCAGCTGCACATCAAAGCTGATAATTTAAAAAAAAAATTATGTAAAACATGACTGCTGCACAATTAGTATGTGCTGTTACATTCATAGATGCAAATGTTGATCATATCATGAACCTGTCATACGAGTCAGCTTGGTAAGAAGCAGTTAGTGGGGTCTATTCCGAGCCATATATTGGCTGATATTATTATACACTCATAATTATAATGTGAACATGTCAGAAATAAAATTTAGTTGGTTATATAGACTTTAGACTGCCCCCCCACCCCCCGAACCACCACATTAGCAGAAGATGAATGAGCTAGTTAGCATCATAGCTAGCACTGGTTAGCTTACCTGTCAGAAGAATAAAGGTCACCTCTGCGTGACTTTTCAGCCCTTTCAGACTCTTCAGCAGACATTAGCCATTACAAGCAGAACCCATATTTATCCTGCTCCTTTGTCATGCCATACTTGAGAACGACTGGGAAACTGACGTTTGCCTTGAGACTTAGGTATTTAGCTGAATAATTCACTACCTGGCAACCCAACAACCAAAAACAATCAAGCTAGCGATGCTATTGGCTGTGACATCCTCACTGGACTTCCGTGTTTGTCTTACTCCAGCTGCTGGATGTAAATATTTATATTAGTATTGTTGGTCCACCAAAAATTACAAATTTTTTTTTATCAATATAGTAATTTTTTTGAAGAACATTAAGACTTAACATTGTGCACGTTTCTGAACACTTTGTTGATGTTTTTTATTAAAATCTTTGTTTTCATGAAAATCTTCTATATTTCACCTTTAAGAATAAAACTGATTTTTTTTACACTGAAGTCTGAAAATAGCATCTTTTTTTGAACAGCATTCATTTTCTGCAAACAAAAGCTCACATAATTTAAATAGTACAACCTGATAAACTTATAATTCTGCAGTGGTCTCTTAATTTGTTTTCCAGGTGCTGTATGTTCTAATATTTTTTTTTTTTAAATTGTTTGTTACTCACATATAATTTTTACACATTTTACACATTTCAATTTCACTATTTTTTGCTGTATACCCATGACTTAGCTAACTGAACTTTGGATCCAAAGAGTTTTTGGTGCACTCTAATGGCGTTTTAATGAAATGCAGTTTTGGTCCATGGAAGCACCGATTCCTGAATTGTGCACCAGATTGCGAATGGTTACCCTTTTAATGCCCACATTTTGTTTTTCAAGCCAAAGTTGTTGCACAGTTAACCTCTAAAGCTGGCATCGTCGTTGGAGGGCCACACTTTTCTTTCTTCCTTTGTTGTGACGTGGAGGATTAGCTTTACAAAGATTTCTAGTTTCGCATGAACGCTGCAGGTTTCAGAGAGTGGCCAACTTCCAGGCCATTTCATGCAGCCCGGGAATGTCCCTTTGGTTTTTCAAATCTCTGCTGCTCAGTCTTCCTGAGTGCTCCTCTAGGCCAAAGAGACTGTAAGCAAGTGGAGGGACTGTAGAGGGAGGGAGGGAGGGAGACAAGACGCACGACACGACACCTCCCTGTCTTTACACTGCTGGAGCTCTCACTACAGCGCGCACACTCATACACAGAGGCATACAGTTACAGCTGAATAAAAACAGGAGGATAACCTCGCAGTAGAAAATGTTTGTTTCCTCTTTTTCTTCCCATCCCCGAGAATAAAATCTGACCTGAGGATTTTCTTCTTCTTCTTCAAATGGCACGCTAAAAAGCTTAAGCAGTCAGACCAGCTTGAGTCCAATTATTTCTTTACTGCAGTATCTTAGCCAGCTGTGATTATTATGTTTATAATGTGGTGTCACTCTCATACTGTCCTTCAAGCATTCTCTTCGCGGCAGGATCCTCTCAAATGAGACGTATTACCCTGTGTGCTGAGTTAACAGAGTGGCCGTACAAGTGAAAGCACAAAAAAAAGACAGAGAGAAAGCAAGAGGGAGAGAGAGAGAAGCCATCACAAGCCATTAAAAGCACTGCACCTTTTTATCACCAGCAGCTTAATGGCAGTGGTGAACAGCAAAGCATTATTACACTTCTCCTTGTGCTCCTGCAAGCATGTTTTTTTTTTTTTTTTCCCCCACCGCCAGAAGGCATGCTGACAAATAGGTCTCCAGACAAACCCTGAGATTTTATTTTTTGAAAAGGTCATTATCCGTCTTCATCGGCGCAGCGGGCACGATGTGCAGGAAGTTGGAGGGAATTATTCCTCATATCAAAAAGAAGTTTTTCTCCCACCCCACCCCCACTCCTCCTGATCTCGTGTTTGCTTTCACCCTCTCTTGCTTTTTTATTTTTTTTAAGGATGCGCCAAGCCATGTTTTCGACTACTAAGATGCACCCTGGGTCATCCACCAAAGAAGATCAATATTTGAACTATTCTGTTGTGGGTCAGCATGTACGGGCGTATAAAATTAAATGGGGCTTGAAATTGATTTCAAGTTCTCCTTGAAAAAGTCTACAGGTATTCAGAATTGAAACCAAGATGCCGCAGAGGGGAGCTGACCTCCCCCCGGGCTGACTCGTAATTGTTTTTGTTTCCCCAAATTAAATGAGCCCTTTTATCATTAATCTGATTATTTTCTATACTGCAGAGTTGGACGTCTGAAATAGCCGGTTATGGCACGTTTGGTTTTAGAGACCTGAAGTAATATAAAGTAATGGCCAGGTTTCCCTGCACATCTCCAGTGGGCTACTTCTTTTTAGCACCGAGAAGCAAATGACTGTGGAGTGGACTTCAAAATAAAAGATGGGCCCCTTCGTTTTAGTTAATCTCAGCTCCGCAATGCATAAACAATAGCAGAAGGGGGAGAAAAGGCTTAGACATTTTTTCCCTTGCAGGCACTCAAAACAGGTATCTCTCTGATTACTCTGCTTCTCTTTGGGTAATGGGTAAGAAAGGAGAAAAGCTCATGTAATTTAGCTCAAATCAGAGCCGCCCCTTCTTCATCATCCTCCTCCTCCTCCTCCTCCTCACTTTTCCTCTCCTCAGATGGAGAGTCTAAATATCACTTCTTTTTCTCGCAGCACTTTGTTAGTGGAGCACGCCTCTGTGTTTTTCTAAAATCATCTATCAAGGTGAGATCTGTGGGAAAGAGCAGCGCCTCGGGCTTCCTCTCCATGTGCTTATGAGGTTTTATTAGGTCCCACAGGACCACTGCTTTGGTGTGTGTTAAAAACAAATGGAACTTACAAATTACAGATTACAGCCTTCACATGCTTGCGCGTCCACCTTCCCCGTGAGCATGTGTGAAAGGGTTTTTTTTTTTGCATTTGTGTGTGTGTACAGATTGAGGTGAGTGTGGCCGGTTTAATGAAGTGAATGTGTTTCTGCGACACAAATGCAGCTGCCAGGTGAGCGTCACACTGGTGATAGTGGTCGGTGTGAGTTATCAGGGTAATAGTATTTCAGCTTAAAGGGAATACTCAATGAGAATCCTAAAATAAGCAGATTATTACCTCTACTGAAAGCTGAGACCATAATAAACATGAATATAGTACTTTTATAGCCTTAGCTTCGTCTAGAAAGAAAAGAAATCAAATTTTTTCCATTCATTCTGTGCACCCACGTCAAGGCTCTGACTTCAGTATTTGCCGACTGATTTTGGTTACGTTCCAAGTTGTCCAAACTAAAAGCTCAATGGCTCCGGCGGATCTGACCCGCACTCTTGATTACGCATCTAAATTGTAGAAAAAAACAAATACTGCAGACAATATGTGATGTTGTTTATGGGACATATTATGGTGTGACACGGGTGGTGGCTTCACCTTCCGGTTCCGGCGCCACCCGGGCTACAAGAGGGCTGTGTGGGAGAAGGGCGGTCTCTTTGATCACCTCTCAGCCTAGCAGGAGTGCTTCTGTATAACCAGTGAGTCTATAATGAAGTCTTGTTCAGTTCCACCTTAAGTCTCGTCATTCACCCTCAGTTACAGACATAACACAATAGACCTTGTGAAGATTTTGATCGCTGATCACTTGGTGGTGAGATCACTATTCTTACTGCTAGCATGCAACTTGCAAGGAGAGGGTGAAGATATGAAGCAAAAATGATGATCAAGACTTTTCTAAAAATCATCCCGATCAATAAAGCGCATGTATTTGAAGAATAAGGGCTACCCTTGCTAAAAACATAATTGGTATTAAAATAGGAAACACTCTAGTTTCTCTAAAATCTGATGAATAATTTCGGCTGAGTTGCTGATTGTTCAGGAATGACGTTTACACATTTTTTTTTTTTAATTCAGAGAAAAGACAATCGCAAAGTGGATTTCTAAATTTTCTATAATATAAATGTAAGACAAGAAAGATCAATAAATACATTTACACGTACCGGTTCACAGTGTTGTTGGGGTTAAGCTGCGACTTGTCTTCATTTCTCCTTGGTTCATCACGGAGGTTTAGCCTAGATGGAGGCGCACCGACTCGGGTTACTCTGCTCTGACCCAGCAGCTCACACAGGACCGAACAGCTGCCACAGGGCTCACGTCGCAGGGGCTCGGAGGTGAAGGAGGGACTGCCAGTGGACTCGGACATCGGTTTGGTGGAAGTTTAAAAGCGGCCTCAGCTACTGGCGGCAGCGCGACAATGAGGGAAGAGCAGCCAGGCAGGAGGACTGGAGCTAACGGCTAACAGGGAGCAGCTGGGCGGTGAAAAACCCCCCGGGACGGAATAAAGAGGAACTCACCAGGCAGCTGTCTTGGACCCGGTTCAAGCAAGTAAGCTGCAGGGAGTCGGGGACTGCAGCCGCAGCATTGGCACTAGCTTGGTTTTTGTCGTTGGCTTCAGGGTCAAAATCTTCGTCATCATTATCGCTGTCTGCTAAATCACGCTTCAGCTTCATCTTCCTCTTCATTGATATCCACTTCGAAACTCAGATCGAGAATGCTTTCTTCCATTTTCCTCAAAATATGAACGCCATCTAATTGTTTTCAGATTGTAACAAGACTAGTAGTTAATTCCTTGTTCAGTTCCTGACATCATGCATTTCAGATTGACATTCCTAGTGAATTTTGGTTATCTGAAACGTTACTTTCGCTGACTTTTTTCTCTCTCCAGATCACAATTTATTCCAAAAAATGGTGATGTTTGAGGAAATGATATCATTTCCTGCGTAAACATACCAAATTCGGCCTAATTAAAAATCAATAAATTTCCCCTTTAATGGGTCAGTTCAACCAGATTTTTCAGCCGAAATCAAATAAAACATTTATTTAAACTCCATCCATCCATCCATCTTCTTCTGCTTAATCCTTTTCGGGTCGCGGGGGGCTGGAGCCTATCTCAGCATCTTTGGGGGAGAGGCAGGGTCCACCCTGGACAGATCGCCAGTCCATCGCAGGGCCAACACAGAGAGACAGACAACCATTCACTCTCACAGTCATACGTAAGGACAATTTAGAATCCCCAGTTGATGCCAGTTAGCCTAACTTGCATGTTTTTGGCATGTGGGAGAAAACCGGAGAAATCCCGGAGTAAACCCACGCAGACACGAGGAGAACATGCAAACTCCACACAGATCACTGTTGGTCGGGGGCTGGGATCGAACCCAGGATCCCCCAGCCAACGGTGAGTTGCTGTGCTGCCGCAGTGCTAACCACTCCGCCACCGCGCTGAACTTTATTTAAACTTTTTCTTCAGTTATCCCTAGTTGCCTTCCCTGTTTCCTAAAATAAGATTTTAAAAAGTACAAAACAGAGAAAAGCTTTTAAAGCAGTTATTTTTTAACATTTGACTAAATTTGAGCAGCTTTGAAATAAACCTCTCCCACAAATCATTACACAGTTAGTTTTATGTAGAAATGAATTACCAAGAATGTCTTTATTCTGCTAATTAAGCTGATTGGAGACCAGAGGTTGCGTTAACTGATAACTGTGATTCATTGGCAGATTTTTTTTTAGCAGTGACAGAAAAATCTGAGAGGTGTGTGTCATTTTGCCAGATTACACTGAGGGTGACCTAATTAAAATGAGTTAAAATGACAGGTAATAACAGATTATGACAGAATTTTTATAACCCTGTCTATCAAAATTGTTATGTCTGTAAAACGTAGGTCAATGATGAGGCGAGTGGTGAACTACACAGGACTTTATTGGCTGCTCACAGTATCCAGACAGACGCTCCCGTTAGGCAGAGAGGTGGCCAAGAGACCGCCCCTCTACCACACAGCTCTCTTATACCCTGGGTGACGTCACGACCTGTGTAACACCATAATGTGTCCCATGAACAACACTACAAAAATGACAGCTAGCAAAAAAAGTCTAGCATAACCTGTTAGCGATATACAAATGTATGTGTAGAGTATCCAGAAAATGTGCTCAAATAAACACACCCATTACCTTGTGATGTTAATTACTCAAGTATAAGAATAGTCACCAATGAACAAACAAAAAAAATACTTGAACTGAAGTAAGAATGGATCCACAAAAAAAGTAAATTGAGCACTGAACAATGTTGATGAGGTTTGCTCTTTTGATTAATGAACAAATGAGTAAGTGTCCATTTGTGGACAATAAAATACAAGCTATACGCTTTTAACCATATCAAATAAAAGAAACAGTAACTGTATTGAATTAAATATATCCTGAACCATACTAGAAGAGCTATGATTTCACCTCTGACTGCAGTGAACTATGATGATTATGAATTCTCAAATGAATAACGATGCAGTCATTGCTGGTAAAAAACAAGTTATTACAGTGTAAAAGAGCACATTTCTCTGTGTTTTCTCTGAGTGCAGCTTTTTCATGAAATACCATGCTAATTCTGCTTGGCAAAATCAAATTTAATCATTTTGTTTGAATCATAAGAGAACGTATCTGAGAAAAAACAGAACCAGGCTTGATTTAAACCAGTGAAATTAAAACTAACTCAAAGACTATGATCAAATATACTGAGATAAAAGCAGCTTTTTTTCTTCATAAGTTCATTCAGGTAAGAGGGAAAGTATCTTACAAAAGAAAAAAAAACTTTTCTGGGGGAAAAAAGTTACTTGAACACAAGCACTTGAGTAAATGTAGAAAATCATTGTCCACCTCTGTATAAATGTCATATTTCACCCAGTGATGGTACAGCAATAAGGATGAAACCATACTGATGTAGATAACGAGTGTTACTACTACTACTAGAAGAATATTGGGCAATCCTAAGGCTTGTGTTCAATTTTATCTTTATTTAATCGATGTCACCATCTGCCATCCAAGGCTGCTGTAAATAGAAAAGAACATAGATTGTAAGTAAGCCTATAGCAACATTGTGGAAGAGGAACTTCTTTTAAACAGGTAGAAATGTCCAGCAGAAGCAGGCTCACAGAATGGCACCCATCTGCGGTGGGGAAAAAGAAGGTGGAATTAAAGAAAAAAGAAAAAAGGTGACGATCCCCTCATGGATCGTCACCTTATTGTGGTGGGGGGGTTTGCGTGCCCCAGTGATCCCAGGAGCTATGTTGTCCGGGGCAATTTGCCTCTGATAGGGTCTCCCAAGACAAACTGGTCCTGGGTGAAGGGCCAGACGAAGAACGATCCAACAGACTCTCATGATAAATTGTATATCAAGGATTCAGTGTACCCCGCCCGGTATGGGGTTACCGGGGCCCCACCCTGGAGCCAGGCCTGGGGGAGGGGCTCGAAGGCTAGCGTCTGGTGGCCGGGTTTCCACCCATGGGACCCGGCCGGGCTCAGCCCGAAGGAGTTACATGGGTCCGCCCTCCAGTAGGTTCACCACCTGCAGGAGGGATCATGGAAGTCCGGTGCTATGTGGATTAGGTGGCAGTCAAAGGCGGAGACCTTGGCGGACTGATCCCAAGCTTTCTAAACTGGCTTTTGGTACGTGGAATGTCACCTCTCTGGTGGGGAAGGAGCCTGAGCTGGTGTACGAGATTGAGCGATACCGGCTAGATATAGTCGGCCTCACCTCAACACACAGCTCCGGTTCCGGAACCAGTCTCCTGGAGAGGGGCTGGAGCTTGGCCTTTTCTGGAGTTGCCCCGGGCGAGAGGCGACGAGCAGGGGTAGGTATTCTTGTATCGCCCCACCTTGCTGCCTCTATATTGGAGTTTTCCCCGGTGGACGAAAGGGTTGCTTCCCTGCGCCTTCGGGTTGGGAAACGGGTCCTGACCATCATTTGTGCCTATGCACCAAATGATGTTTCAGAGTACCCACCCTTTTTGGAGTCTGTGACTGGGGTGCTGGAGGGTGCTCCTCCTGGAGACTCCATTGTCCTACTGGGGGACTTCAATGCGCACGTGGGCAACGACAGTGAAACCTGGAGGGGGGTGATTGGGAGGAACGGCCTGCCCGATCTGAACCCGAGTGGTGTTCAGTTATTGGACTTCTGTGCTAACCACAGTCTGTCTATAACGAACACCATGTTCAAGCATAAGGGTGTCCATATGTGCACCTGGCACCAGGACACCCTAGGCCGCAGGTCGATGATCGATTTTGTTATCGTATCATCAGACCTGCGACCGTATGTCTTGGACACCCGAGTAAAGAGAGGTGCAGAGCTGTCAACTGATCACCACCTGGTGGTGAGTTGGATCCGATGGCAGGGGAGGAAGCCATTCAGACCTGGTAGACCCAAACGTATAGTGAGGGTGTGCTGGGAGCGTCTGGCTGAGGCCCCTGTCCGGGAGGTCTTCAACTCCCACCTCCGGAAGAACTTCAACCACATTCCGAGGGAGTCTGGAGACATGGAGTCTGAATGGGCCATGTTCTCCACCTCTGTTGTTGAAGCGGTAGCCCAGAGCTGCGGCCGCAAGGTGGTCGGTGCATCTCGTGGTGGCAACCCCCGAACCAAGTGGTGGACACCAGTGGTGAGGGGGGCCATTAAGCTGAAGAAGGAGTCCTATCAAGCTTGGTTGGCTTGTGGGACTCCCGAAGCAGCTGAGGTGTACCGGCAGGCCAAGCGGAGTGCAGCTCGGGTGGTTGCTGAAGCAAAAACCCGGGTATGGGAGGAGTTCGGTGAGGCCATGGAACAAGACTTTCGGTCGGCTTCAAAGAGATTCTGGCAAACTGTTCGGCGGCTCAGGAGGGGAAAGCAGCTCCCCGTCCACACTGTGTATGGTGCGGATGGGACACTGTTGACTTCAACTGGGGATATCGTCGGGCGGTGGAAGGAATACTTCGAGGATCTCCTCAATCCCACTGATACGCCTTCCACAGAGGAAGCAGGGTTTGGGGACGAGGGGGATGACTCGCCTATCACAGGGGCTGAGGTCGCCAAGGTGGTTAAAAATCTCCTTGGTGGCCGGGCCCCGGGGGTGGACGAGATTCGCCCCGAGTACCTCAAGGCCCTGGATGTTGTTGGGTTGTCATGGTTGACACGCCTCTGCAACATTGCGTGGAGGTCGGGGGCAGTGCCTTTGGCATGGCAAACCGGGGTGGTGGTTCCTCTCTTCAAAAAAGGGGACCGGAGGGTGTGCTCCAACTTTAGAGGGATCACACTCCTCAGCCTCCCTGGGAAGGTCTATGCCAAGGTACTGGAGAGGAGAGTCCGGCCGTTGGTCGAACCTCGGATTCAGGAGGAGCAATGTGGTTTTCGTCCTGGCCGTGGCACATCGGACCAGCTCTTTACCCTCTCGAGAATTCTTGAGGGTTCGTGGGAGTTTGCCCAACCAGTTTACATGTGTTTTGTGGACTTGGAGAAGGCATTTGACCGCGTCCCTCGTGGATTTTTGTGGGGGGTGCTTCGGGAGTATGGGGTATCGGGCTTGTTGTTACGAGCTATTCGGTCTCTGTACGACCGTTGTGAGAGTTTAGTTCGCATTGCCAACACTCGGTCGGAGTCATTCCCAGTGAGAGTTGGACTCCGCCAGGGCTGCCCTTTGTCACCGGTCCTGTTCATAATTTTTATGGACAGGATTTCTAGGCGCAGCCAGGGAATGGAGGGTGTCATGCTTGGTGACCACAGGATCTCATCTCTGTTGTTTGCAGATGATGTTGTCCTGTTGGCTTCATCCAGCAATGACCTACAGCTCTTGCTGGGACGGTTTGCCGCTGAGTGTGAAGCGGCTGGGATGAGAATCAGCACCTCCAAGTCCGAGTCCATGGTCCTCAGCCGGAAAAAGGTGGATTGTCCTCTCCGGGTTGGGGACAGGCTCCTGCCCCAAGTGGAGGAGTTTAAGTATCTTGGGGTCTTGTTCACGAGTGAGGGGAAAATGGAGCGAGAGATCGACAGACGGATTGGAGCAGCATCTGCAGTGATGCGGACGTTGTACCGGTCTGTTGTGGTGAAGAGGGAGCTTAGTTCTAAGGCAAAGCTGTCGATTTACCAGTCAATCTACGTTCCTACTCTCACCTATGGTCACGAGCTTTGGGTAATGACCGAAAGAACGAGATCGCGGATACAAGCGGCTGAAATGAGCTTTCTCCGTAGGATTGCTGGACTCACCCTCAGAGTTAGGGTGAGGAGCTCAGTCATCCGGGAGAGGCTCAGAGTAGAACCGCTGCTCCTCTACATTGAAAGGAGTCAGTTGAGGTGGTATGGGCATCTGATTAGGATGCCTCCTGGACGCCTCCCACTTGAGGTGTTTCAGGCACGTCCCACTGGGAGGAGACCCCGGGGCAGACCCAGGACTCGGTGGAGAGACTATGTCTCCCAGCTAGTCTGGGAACGCCTTGGTATCCCCTCTGAAGAGCTGGAGCAGGTGGCTGGGGAGAGGGAAGTCTGGGCTTCTCTGCTTGAACTGCTGCCTCCGCGACCCGGACCTCCGGAAAAGCGGTAGAAGATGGATGGATGGATGGATGGGATTTTATAAAGAATTCATCAAGTCAATCTCAAGTTCAGTACCATGGGTTTAGCGTACAACAGAAAATCATCTGTAATGGTTAAAAGATTTTCTTTCAAAAGTTGCAAACTGTCTGGTTGTTAGGTTTCAGGTGTGAGCTCAACATGTATATATGTAGATTAGCTTATTACATAAATGGCGTACTGTAGAAATGCTGACATCAGGGTGCAGGTATGCAGATAGATTTTCCTTTTTGTGGGGAAAAACTCAGTTATTTGAAACACTGGCAGGTAAATATCTGTTGAAAAACTGATAGATTTACAGTGAATTAGCATGATCCAATTTTTGCTTATCATGCTGCTGTCATCTAATATCTGTGAAGGCTGTCACGGAACATCAGATAATTTTGCTTCACATTTTGCTCAGGATTGTTTCTATAACATAATGTCAACATTTACATTGTCCAGTAAAATACATAATTTGCACAGTGACTTCAGTTTAATCTACCAGTTCACTTTCTTCTGCTGAGTAGAGAAGTTAATTTTGGACACTGGGTGTCATCACACCTGAGCAGATGGTGGTATGGAATCAAGCTGTGTCTCAAACATTAGAAACTAGTTTGCGAAATACAACCATTTCTCACTTTTTTTTCATCGACCCATCTATCTATCCACCCACTTACCTACCCACCCTTGAGGAATTCATGAAATCCTTGGACATAAAATGAAGACTTTACTCTATTTTCCCCTTAAAAAATGTAATGGAAATAAACCATCTTGGCCTCCTGATCCATTTCTGGATAATGTGTGATTGTAGCATTTGATCCAGTTCACTTTGCACATTAACATTTGGAAAATACAGTTACCCAAAATGTAATTGTTGAGAATGTCCCAGCCAAAATGAGACACTATTGAATGGCAACCCATTAATTTATCCCGTGGTCACAGGAGAACACACTGTTATCACATAATAACACATCAGTGAAGTAGTCACAGGAAAATGAGAGCTTATCATCTGGTAACATGCCAATTTATCTCACAGTCTCAAGAAAAAATAACGAAAAATGGAGCAGGACCATGGCCAGTCTTGTAAAGACGAGCATGGGTCTGTATATACTGTAAGTGTTCCTCCACAGGGCTGCCCTCTTTCCTTACAGCAAATAATGGATGTATACAAAAAAAAAATGGGCTGTTTGAATAATTTTGGATTTGATTTGGGAATACCGAATAAGTGTTGAATGCCGATAGAGCAGCATTTTGGTAGTAGCCTTAAAATGCTGCCCAATTTTTATGAACTTTCAGGAATATCCTCAGATGGTCAGAGGAAACAGTGTGCAGCAAAACTTTAAAAAATGTATTGTAGGATCACTCTTTATATGTACTGTCTATATAGTCTGGTGTAGCACTGTGATGGAAATATTTTCTCCAAATAGCTTGAAGAACTCGATATTTTTCTGAAAGCCCGAGAAAAACAAAAAAGAAATCATTTAATTAGCACAAATAATAGCCCATTAATTTGAACTGTATTATTGACAAAACAAAAATCTGAAAAACCATAGTCAAAACAAACTGAAAACCATCTGCATTGTTTCAGAATACTGCTGAATATTTAAAAAAAAAAAATCCAATTTGAACAAGGCCACCCTCGAAACCATTCCACACAGCTGAGCCTTAACAGGAATGAGGATTTTTCTATTGCCCACCCTTCCTATTCAGCCCCTTCCTTCTAATTTAATGACTCAGAATTGTAACTCCAACATTGTTATCGTTCAGCAATAGCGAGTGATGAATAGCAATTAACATTTTCAAAGGAGGGAGTAAAGCTTGAGAGACGTCGCTTTTCACCCAGAAATGTTGAAACAGCTCAGTCGGGGAAGATACTGTCATGTAGAGAAAGGGCCTAATTTATCTGTCCAGCTGTTTTTGGTAAATAACTTTTTTTTAACTACTTCTTCCTGTCACACAGACTGCTCTCAGCACAAACACAAGTAATCATTCTAATATCCAACACATTCTGGCTTCCTCAATGAACTGTAATAAAGTGTAATAAATTACTCTGCACATTTCGTCCAATGATTGCTCTTTTCTGGTGGCGGGCGAGAAAAGTGCTAATTAACTGGATATGAATGAAATTCTGGGGCAGCGTGGTATCAACGGCAGGGGAGACAAATGCGATTTGGTTCTGTCGTGAGCGAGTGGAAAATTGCTGTGTAAATTGGAGGTTGTTGCTGCCGAGCGTTTTTCTGTGTGCTTACATTTCATGGGTGAGAATCCAATCTCACAGGGCAGCATGTGCGGACTGCCCTCTCTGATACACTCCACCGTCCTCCACCTACTCTATGATAGCGCTCTAAAAGCTCTCCCCCCCCCACCTCTCCAAATCTCTCACACACACTCACACTCTCCCACTGACACAGAGAAACACAAACACATATTTCAAAAGGTAAAAGCCATTGTCGAGCAGAGGAGCCGCGCCAGCTGAGGTAAAGATGTAAGCGAGCCCATGCCTGGCAATTTTGACTCATCTTCCAATTTGACAAATTCCCCCAACACTTGATTTCACGCAACGCAAACAGAGCAAATTCTAATTGTCTCACTTGTCCTCTCCTTTACTTGATTTCTGCTTGTTTCCTGTTCGCTTTTACAGCCACATGTAGTAGTTACCATTTGAGCGAGAGGGCGGGGGCGGGGGGGGGCACCCCCAGTGTCCTCATCTGCTCTCACTTATTGTCCGTTTTTGCCTCTTTGCACTTTTTCATCTGCGATGGCACTGGCCGTTTTTATCTATGAGTTTGGGCAGTTTTGGAGAGAATTACGGTGACAGGGCCATGGAAATGATAGGCCGGCGGTGAGATATCTCTCCCTCATAAATTCTACATTGCTCAAGATAATTTACGAGGGAGGTTTGTGTGCGCAAGACAGACATGCGCTCCATGGTATCCATCCAGTCCACAGCCCTCCATTCAACTCCAGCCTCCACACGCGAGTGCAGTCGATTTATTTTCACATTCGGTCCGTTCATACCCAGGGCATCACTTTGAATGATTTTGCTCAGAATATGCCCGCGTATTATTTGTTCTGTCAGGATTATTACAGACAAAAGAGCAAACTAATAGATCTTGCGCAGCATGTCTACCGTTTTACGACTGAGAGGCCTTCGCTGCGAGGTACTCTGCCATCAGCAAAGGTCATCAGCTCCCCTGATCGCACCGTACGTTAGTGAGGCCTGGCCAAAAGAAGAGACTGCTCTGACGTTGGTAATCATTCTATATTCATACTGTATTTTTCTTCAAGGAAGGATAGCCAGCTGTGTGTACGAGACTAAGAAACTTCTAGCCTTGTTGTATATAAATAAAGCATATTTGTATCAGGTACTGAGGCTATGCATATCATCCAGAACTGCAGTAAAAAAAAAATTCTAAACTTTCATTGGCATTGATATTGCACAGAAAGTTTCCTTCACTTAGTTTGTGTGTGTGTGTGTGTGTGTGTGTGTGTGTGTGTGTGTGTGTGTGTGTGTGTGTGTGTGTGTGTGTGTGTGTGTGTGTGTGTGTGTGTGTGTGTGTGTGTTTCCATTAGTCTCATTTCTGGTTTTTGTATCAATGAGAAGACCTAAATTCACTCTTCTAAAGAAAGTTCAATCCTCAGGGATTCCTGCCAACTTTTTTGCTATTAACATGCCATTATTTTGATGTACTATGAGCAGGCATTCTTTCTTAAAGAATTACAAAAGAATAACAGTAAACTAAAGACAGCATACCTGCACCAAGGGTGTTTGTCTACCGATTTAAATGTGTCAGTTAACAGAGCATTGTAACTTGTCTGTACCTGTCTATTTTCAAGTTGATTACCTCATTATTTTTCATCAAAATGGAGGTAATCTTTTTACAGAAAAGCCCTAGCTCACATTAAAATAAAACTGGAAAAAAGGGTCACCTTTAATGAAAATGTTATTAATCCATCCAGTAGTTTTCGTGTAATCATGCTTAAGGCTGTAAAATATGACCAGAATTTCATAGTACAATATAACTAATCTTATGTTCTGATTAGGGATGGAAGTTTTCAATTAATTCATTGATCATTGGTTGATTCATCTTATTGATCGATTAACGATTAATTGACACGCAGTAATTTTCCTGAGAATCTGAATTTCCCTCGGAACAGTACGGTCTTTCTATCTTTAACATATAAAAAGTTAATTACTGTTTTTGATATACTGAATAAAACATGAACATCCTATTCCTCAATGATTTATTGTATCATCTGCATTTTTTTTTACTACAGGTGATGGCATTTTTTTGTAATTTAACAAATTTTGTACTGTATAGTATGTACTATGTGCTGGTGTATCTCAGTAAATTACAAATGTCATGATTTTTAATTTATTTAAAAAACTATTACCAATATCATAAAATTTATAACTTTTAGTTATATTACAAAAAATAACTTTCATGTTCTAATTTACTGAGATGCACTAGTAGACTGTTTTCACATGAAAATAAATTGTGAGCTGCTTTATCTGTTGCATGTTAGACATTATCACAGTACCATGGAAATCAAGGCAAACCCAGAACGATCTGGGCTCCCTCTGCTGTCTGTTATCTCAGTGGGAACTTAAGTCCAGTCTGCTTTCCCGTCTAGCAGCGGGGTGAAGGCAGCAGGGATAGGTTTTTGCACTCGTGTAGCTTCGTCCTTGCTGCAGTCCATTTCTCCGCTCTGTTGATTTGAAGCAGGCGGGTGGCTCTTCAAGCTCGTGTGCCATTGGAACTTGTTGTTCTCCAACGTAACCCGGAAGGGCGAGGTTTTTCTCTCTGCACAGTGCATGTGCTCTGGGGGCTTGGTGTCTTCTTCTGCATTTTCTTTAGTTTCGGTTGAAAGGCAGCAGTGGGTGACCACATGCACCTCCGCCTGGACGGCGACACCACGACATTTCATAGAATAAGCTCCCAATGAAAAGGACTGCTGAGTTATCAGTTAATTGACAACTAATTTAATTTAGTCAACTAAATTCTTATTGACAATTAATCAAAAGTCAATTAATAATAATAATAATAATAAGTTTATTTATAGAGCACTTTTCACAGACAGAGTAACAAAGTGCTTAACATGGTAAAAAACAAAATAAAAACACAGGCACATAAAACAGTAAAAACAAAAAAACAAAAAAAAAACCAAAAAAACCCCAAACAAAGTAAACAGTAAAAGCACATAAAAATACAATCAACACATAGTTAATTAAAAAGCCAGGCTAAAAAGGTTGGTCTTTAGTTGCTTCTTAAAAACATCAATGGAAGGTGCAGCTCTAAGTTCAAAAGGTAAGGAGTTCCAAAGTCTGGGAGCAACAGCAGCAAAGGCTCCATCGCCTTTGGTTCTGAGCCTAGTGCTAGGGACTACCAATAGATTCTGATGAAAAAACCTGAGAGACCTGCTGGGCTGGTGTAGATGGAGCAGGTCACTAATATAAAAAGGCGTTTCTTTATGAATGGCTTTATAAGTAAGAACAAGAACTTTAAAATCAACTCTATAATTTACAGGAAGCCAATGCAAGGAGGCCAAAACAGGAGTGATATGACAGAATCTACTGGACCTAGTTAGTAATCTTGCAGCAGAGTTCTGGACTAACTGTAGGCGGTGTAAAGCGGATTTGCTAAGACGTGAAAAGAGCATTACAGTAGTCCAAACGTGTAGAAACAAAGGCATGAATAATGATTTCTAACTGACTGTAGGAAACCAATTAATCATTAACATCCTTAATCCCGATTACAATATATATTACGGCATACATTTTGTACATTCTACAGTTTATACTGTGTATAATAATTACATAAAAAGACCATCTCTTTCTTCAAATTTTAAATTATATACAGAAAAAGATCAGTTGTACAAATTCCTCTATTATTTATTTTATGCAACCTTTTCCCTCATAATTTTGCTGTGGTTTTTTTTAATGTATTTTTAATGTACATTTGAGACTTATTACAGATTGGCCATGATCTGAAAATCAAAGGCACAAAAGGTAAATGCAATAAAATACAAAGCTGAGAGCTGCCATACAGAATTTCATTATGTGCACACATAATGACAATAAAGGGTTCTTGAATCTTGAATCTTGTGATGACTTCAACTTTATTCATTATCGCTACTTAACTAATTAAAATGATTACAAATCAAGCAAGTTACAAGAGCCAGTTTGCTCCTCTGACACGTTTTCATTTATTTATTATTTATTTTGTGTGTATGTGCTGCTATCATGCACTTCTGCAGCTTTAACATAATTTTTTCAGGCAAAACTAAGAAATTCATCAGTAATTTAAAGCAAAGAAACGATGGTCTGATACACTAATAATGTTTCCTATTAGCAACAATTTAGCATTGTCATTTAGCATTTGCTGTTTTACAATGATAAGAGTGAGATGATGTTACTGTTACTTACTTCCAATTAGGACTATCCTCTCTGATGCAGCATGGTGGAAAATAGCTCCACATCACTGGCAAACAGTAGTGGCTATTTGACCAAACCATTAGTTTGGTCAAAGAGACTGGGCAAAAATGGCCTGTATGGCAGAGTTCCAAGCCGAAAACCACTGCTGAACAAAAATAACATAAAGACTTGTCAGAGTTGTGCCAGAAAACATCTTGATGATCTCCAAGACTTTTTGGAAAATACTCTGTGGACTGACAAGACAAAAGTTGAACTTTTTGGAAGGTGTGTGTCCCATTACATCTGGCATAAAAGTAACACAGCATTTCAGAAAAGGAGCATCATACCAACAATAAAATATGGTGGTGGTAGTGTGATGGTCTGTGGCTGTTTTGCTGCTTCAGGACCTGGAAGACTTGCTGTGGTAAATGGAACCATGAAGTCTGCTGTCTACCAAAAAGTCCTGAAGGAGAATGTCCGGCCATCTGTTTGTGACCTCAAGCTGAAGCGTGCTTGGGTTCTGCAGCAGGACAATGATCCAAAACACACCAGCAAATCCACCTCTGAATGGCTTAAGAAAAACAAAATGAAGACTTTGGAGTGGCCTAGTCAAAGTCTTGACCTGAATCCAATTGAAATGCTGTGGAATGACCTTAAAAAGGCAGTTCATGCTCAAAAACCCTCTAATGTGGCTAAATTACAACAATACTGCAAGGATGAGTGGGCCGAAATTCCTCCACAGTGCTGTAAAAGACTCATTGCCAGTTATCACAAATGCTTGATTGCAGTTGTTGCTGCTGCTAAGGGTGGGCCAACCAGTTATTAGGTTTAGGGGGCAATCACTTTTTCACACAGGGCCATGTAGGTTTGGATTTTTTTCCCCTTAAAAATAAACACCTTAATTTAAAAACTGCATTTTTTGTTTACTTGTGTTATCTTTGTCTAGTATTTAAATTTGTTTGATGATCTGAAACCTTTAATTGTGACAAACATGCAAAAATATGAGAAACTTTTTCACACCACCGTATATTATGTCGAACAGCCTGAATCATGCTAAAATAGAGAAAAAACAAACTGTGATCAACACATTACTGTACCTCTAGATAAATAAAGCACATCTATCTAGCTATCTATCTCCTGACATTTCAGTGTAAAGCATGAGAAATGTAAAATTACATGGAGCTGCAAAGATATTTTAATATTCAATGGCATTAGATGTACCTAAATGAAGGAAAAGGGATTTTTTTTCCATTTTTTTTCTAATATTGTTATTGGCCTTTTATTTAAACTAATATAAGAGAAATCAATTCAAACTGTCATTTAGGAGTAAGTAATTTTAATCTTTATCTAGACTTGAAATGAAGAAACAGTTGGAACTGTTGGGGATGTTGTCAGTTTTTGCATTTGCATCTGTCTCAGCACTACTGAGCCCATAGGCTTGATGGTCAGCAGCCAGGCTGCTCAATCTAGTAAAACTAAAGAGAAATTTCCGTGCTGCTTCCAAATTTCCCCAAAATATCCATAAATCTGAGCTTCCGCAGCAATATAGAGAACTGCTTTGAGACAAAAACCTCTCTTTCCATGGTGTGCAGACTTATCTGATGAGCAGAGTACGACTGCACCCCTGTGGCAATAAAAGTTTACAACTCAGTTAGCACTGGGCTCTGTATCTCTATCCAGTTAGCTTTTTGGCCTTTATTTTGGTTTGAACCAGTGCCTCTAGTCTAGTGTTCTATTTTTTTTCAATAACACCTTCCCCTGTCATCCACCATTTACAACACTGATGTCTTCTGTAGGAGAAACATGCCTTTAGGGACTGAGTTTAGAGTCCAGTGGGTGCAGCGCAGTACAGTTTGTACCCTGGTGGCACTTAGGAATCACTCTCTTGATCTTCATGTAAGACTGCTGCTTGAGGGGAGGTTGGAGCTGTGCATCAGCCGTGTGTTTGTGTTTGAAGAATACTCTAAAGGTTTTCCAATCAGCGCCAGTATTCCCAACACGGCTCTGATGTCAGCACACCTGCTTATTGCCATGGCGTACCTGTGTCGTTTTAACTAGACAGGATGCACAATGGAAGCAGACAAGGCTCTTTCACAGGGGAGTTAATCTAATCTACTCGCGCTCAACTTGGACATTCGCTGTCACTGACATGCCGGCGTCGTCTCCAATAAAACAGGTGAAGGCAAAGCACATCGACTGCAGCTCTGCAGGTAACTGGGGCTGGCACTCTGCTGGGCTTTCATGTTAGCCCCCCCACACACACCCCACCACCACCACCACACACACACACACACCTCCAGGTTCCATCCAATCATTATACATGAGTATTCATTCTTAATTTAAGGCTGCTCTTCCAATCAGTTATCGTTTGCTGCCTTCTTATTTTGGGGGAACGAGTGTGACGCCCGTGACAGGAAAAGCCTACAAGAATATGTATCAACTCATGACTGCGCTGTAGTTTTGTCAGGTGTTTTGAGATTTAAAACATCCACCGTGAGCCAGATGTTAACTTCTGTTTCTTTGCTCTTCCCGCTCTCTCTCTCGCTGCTGCTCTGTAGGTGTGTCTGTATTTTGTGCACACAGGTGACAAGTCGGTGATTCAAGTGCTCAGCAGCAGGTTATTTCCTCTGAACCGGGGCCCTTATTTAATGGTAATTGTAGCAATTAGCATGCGAATGAGGTAAGAATTGGATAATAGAACTAAGATAAATATTGATGTTAATTCACACCGGAGGAATGGCGTGTGTGCGCGGGCAGGGGGTAGAGTGGTGCACACAAGTTCCTGTAAATTTATCCAAACTCTCATTTGCATGCATTAACGCAGGAGCAATTACGACCTCAAAAAGCACCAATGCTGCTGATGTTAAAAATAAATCAATTACTGTGAGAAGGCAACTATGTCATCAGGAGAAAATGGATCCTTGGGCTTGTGGGGGAATATTTTCAACTTTCCTCCTCGCAGCCTTATTTGCTTTGGTGTCTAAACCAGTAACCAGCTGCTGGGAAGGTTAAATGACATCCATCACCTGTCAGACAGGCTGACCTGGGGATGAGGCTTTTCATTTTGACTTTGTAATAACAGCAGCTTCGCTCTCAAAATGAGATGGATGACCTTGCTTGGTCCGTTTCTTAGGCTCCCCAAAGCTCCCTCTGCGCAGGTATATAACAGGTGATGAGACTGTTGTCATTTTCTGCGCCAGGATGGTAGCAGTGGTAAGGACGGGAGACGATGGGAGGCACAACTGGCTCCTGACGACTTGTGGCTGAGGAAGGAGAAGTGACCCAGGATAGCCAAAGCTAAAGGGCACCGGGGGTCTTGGCGGCAAATGAGACTAGGGTGAAAGTAAAAAAAAAAAGCCTCCCAGACGGCGGCTGCCATCTGGTCATTGGCCCACGCCTGCAAATCAGCAATGTTCAGGCGATGGGCCATCTCTACCCCCTTTTTGCACACTGTTCGGAAACATTACAAACTCACGCCCCCCTCGAAAATATACACCAACATTCTGCATCGGCCACCCCTGCCCCCTCCCTCCACCTCCCCTCTGCTACCCTGTCTGCTGTTTTTGAAAGAAAAATGCGAGAGGAGAGAGAGGGGGGGAAAAAGCCAGGGAAAAGAGTGCAGTGCCAGGGGCGGGCGGTGGAGAAAACCTCATTTCTTCCGGCGTGCTGCAGCGAGTGGGTTATTGAGGTGGCTGTAATTTGATAAGGAGAGGAAACTCAATGGACTGTGAGCAAGTCAGCAGTTTGAGGCCAGTCACATTTCTGATGTGATGCGGAGGTGGCGGTGGTGATAGTGGAAGGAGGGATGGGGGGGGGGTGGCTCAAGGGGTGGGGGTGGGGGTAAAAAAAAAAAAAAAGGCAGAGCAGGGTTCCTTTCCTCCATGAGAACAGAGAGGAAAGGAGGAGCAGCACTTATCCTCCTCTAGGTCCAATTGTCTCCCGGACGGAATCGGGGGTGCATTCCCAAGCAGATGGCCCATATACATCGGTCTGATCATTCTAATCTGGAGATCTCCCTACAGAGTCCCGTCAAACCCTCCTCTCTTCTTATTTCAAATGCTTATGCCTTTATCCCCACCTTTGTCTCCGTGCTCTGAATTTCCACTCTCCCTGCAAAGTCACTTTTTGTTGTTGTGGCTGTTTCTCGCTCGCTAGATAAGAGACACAAGTGTGATCAGCGGAAACCTTTGAAGTTCCCATAAATAATCGGCCGGCGTGGCCCACTCCGGAGCCCTCAGCTTCCAGTTCAGATCAAAGATTAGCCTCACGTCGGCCCCGTCCTCGGAATAAAGCACTTTATTGGATTCCAAAAGCTGGGCGCGCAGGAGCCCCTTTCTCTCTCACCACAGGTTCCTCGTCAGACGCGAGGCCTGAAGACTTTCACACGCAGCCTATCGAGCTGTTTGTACTCCCAGGATCCACAAGAAAGAGAAAACAAGAAAGCCTGAACAATGCTGACTTTTTAATCAACACCATGTTCAGAGGCAATCAGCAAGCAGGGCCTGATGTCTGAGAAATCTCTTTTGTGGAGGGAAAAAAATGGGACGGGGATTTTTGAAGTTGCTGTTAAACAGGCTGTAAAATGCTCCCTCAGACCTGCAGGGCATTTGGATCTGGCGAGTCCTCGCAAGCAGTCAGAGCCGTTCACACATGAGCAGGCTCTCTCATCTGGCTGACGGCGAAGTCAATCTGGGGCCCGGTGTTTGAGAATGGCAGCCCACCATTCAGAAAGGTCGGCAGCGGGCTCTTTTGGCTCGTGGTCACACATCTATCTGGGTGCGTTTTGCTGGACTGCACTCTAGGTTAAGAAACTGGCCCTAGCCGATTCTCCAATGCCCGACTAAAAATGAGTGCCGCCAGCATTTAGATGTCTGAAGAACTAAAGGGTAGTCTGGTCTGTTGTTAGCTGGTTAAAGACACGGGCTCACTGAGCCTTTTGTGCGGGATGAAAAATGATGTCCCTTTGCATGCTAGACTGCTCTCAGTAAGAACTGGCCGACGAGGAGGTTGGGGGGGTTGCATCTTTCCTGAACCCTCAGAGGAGCAGAATTATCTCCTTTTATGCACCTCCCACTCGCTGCCTTTCAATAAGTGTCCTGCACCACTCAACGCCACGAGTTATTGTCAAGACTTTACAGGTCTACAGGAGCATCAACAACACTGTGTAAAACATTAACAGGCCTGTTTAATATCCCCATCCTCCATCGCTGCGCCTCTCCTAACATTGCACATTTTTGACAATAGGTAATACTCAAATCTCTCTTCCAGAGCCTAAATCCCCATAAAAACACATCTCATCATGGCAGCTGTATTCTCGGGGGATTTGATGTTCATGTCATGAAAAGCCATACTGTGCAAGCAACCACTGAAGCACCCACACACAGATTAGGCCGGTCATACCAGCTCTCTCCCAATTTTTACATTTCTTCCTTTATTTCTTTCTCTTTTTGAATTATACTTTGTAAACAGCGAGGACTGTACCGAGGGGAGGGATTTTATGAGCAAGGAAGAAAAAAAAAAAAAAAAAAAAAAAAACGAAGAAAGAAAGCTACCACTACTGCAAGAGGAAATTTGTTTCAACCGTTTGTAAAGGTGTACGGAGCAGAGCTGACTGAGCCAAAGACGAGATGAAAAATAATTCTGTCAGCAGACACTTTCTCCCTACATCACCCCATTGCACCCCTAATTGATAAATGATGTCCATTCATTTCATCAAGGTCAGAGTACAATTAAAACTTCCCTGATTTATCAGCCAATGAACGGAAACCAAAATCAGCAGGGATCGCAGGCAACAAACCTTGATGCTTGATGACTTGAATATGTACCCACACGGTGGAGTTGGACCTGAGCAGCCCGGTGGGAGTATCGAGCTCTGGTTTCTCCAGCGCGAGCGAGCTGGGAGTGATGAGCCATCGTGCACAGAACTCCATCTCCCATCTTTGACAGCTTGTCTGTAGTTTGACAGGCTAATGTTTGCGCTTGCTGCTGTTAGATCCAGTGTTTTAGTCAAGACCGGAGCCTGCCGACAACATAGACCCGTTGGCCCCCTTGACCCTTTAAGGTCTCATTTGTGTCTTGTTCTTGGTGCACTCTGGTATCAGTCTGGTATTGGCTGTAACACTAGTTAGGTCCTTCAAATTTCAAAATTGCAATTTAATAAGCAAGGGATAAATTAGCTGAAGAAATTTTACTTGCTGGAGTGTTTTTTTGAAAGGTTCTTTTATGAGTTTGTTCCCTAAATTTCACTTAGTAGTCACGTATTCTCTTTCTCCCCCCATGCAGGCTGGATAACTAGTACATCTTAATCTCCAAAATTAAAAAGAAGTGCATGTGCTTCCCGATAGCTTGTGAGATAAAGCGGTACCATATCCGATGTGACATTAAATTAAAGATACTGGCAGCTGTGAAATGGAAAACCATGCCACGCCAGGCCAGCGCAGTCATGCTACAGCGCCCCCTTCCCCTTGCTTGTGCTTTCTGGTGTATTTCCATTTTCCGAATCTGCATTACCTTTGCATATGAATTAAAAAGGTCATTACAAAGTCTCCTTTTTGATGTCTGACTGATAAATAATATATATAAGCTTTTGCAAGATATGCTCTTTCAAGTCCTATCTGCAGATCTTTTCTTAATATATGCGCTACATTACTGTGCATGCACACCCTTTGGTGCACATCCCCCCATGCATACTCGAGATATATGTTAATGACTTTAATGGGCTGTTCTGTTTCCATTTAATCAGAATCTAAGTTTGGGGATACAGCTGTGTGCTCGGTGGTGTTGAGGCATCGTTGTTCAGGCCCGTCTGAAAGCCACCGCCTGCCTCAAACCTGCGCACCCAGCATCCCAGAGACCAACCTCAGATGCCTGCGAGGCTGACTGTGTGTGTGTGTGTGTTGGGGGGGGGGGGGGGTCAGGTTGAGTCTAATGTTTGTAAGAGAGAATTCTCAGTGTGAGAGAATGAAATATGAGAACTGTGCTTGATGTGTGGCAACTACAGTCTTGCAGTATCCACCTTAGATGCTCTTGTGTGGTTCAGTGCGCAATCGACAGACGCGCTTCCCTTCCATCCGTATGCGCCCTAGGATTTCGTGGACCCGAAACGATGTAAAGAGATAAACGCATTTTTTCCTTATCAACTGTAATGAGTTTTCTCCGATTTCACTGTTTACTTCTGTTCTTCTCTGTAACCTCCTCCTCCTTCCTCCCCATGGCGTTCCCTCCCCAGCTCAGAGCAGCCCATCTACCCGAACCTGATACTGAGATTTGTGCGGCTAATTCCCTGCACTCACACAGCTCAGTGTGGTGTCATAATTGGCGCACCATTGATTTATGTCTCCTCTTACAGCGCCCTGAATGGCTGATGAGTCGAGCTTCCTGTCATAATAGGCCTTGTCCAGGCCTCGTGCCGCTTGGCTGCTCACCGCACTCTTTCCTGTCCTGCGCCATTTGTTGTGGCTGAAGCGTGGCTGAAACTATGTTAATTTCCTTTTTACACGGGGAAAACATGGGGAAAGTACTCATATTCTACCTTGCAGCTAATAACATTCTGTACATTTCCAATCATTAATGGGCCTCTGAAACCACATATATCCACACTGTCCCGGCTGTGTTAGTCAGTAATTACATTGCAGTTGCCTAGTAATGCGATGCAAGTTTATAGAGGTTAATGGCTTCACATTGTGTTGTTCATTTATAAATGAGACATAATCTTCGTGACCCATGTTAGGACCAACAAGGGATTCTGAAGCATGCTCTCTTTCTCAGGCAGTCAGCAGGGGACCGCGGAGCCTGCCGGGAGCCGGGCTCTCCCCGGGGGCTTTTGTAATCTGGTTGAGCCGCAGTAGAGAATGGAGGGAGAGGAGTTAGAGATGAGGGGCTGCAGCCCCGAGGAATCTCAGGCCCTGCTGGGAACACTTGCTCCATCCTCCCACCCAGCTCCACTCAGCCATATTTCTTTAAGCATGCGGTAAAAATGCCCGAGTCATCACAATCACTCCTTTGCCAGCTCGGCTTTCATTGATTTGCTCCTCAGATGAGATGAGGGAGAAACTGTACTGCGATTTGTGGAGTGTGTAGATGAACATATTTGTAACATGCCATAAACTACAACGAGCAAAACTGCATGGCAACAAACTAAACAATGTGTGTCATAATGAAAAGCAGTATTTGGTATGAACCATATATCAGAGGCTTTGAGCTTTGGGGGTGGTAAGAATAGCACAGCACTACCTTGATGATACTCCTTTTCTTCATGTTTACATTTCATTAAAGTTTAAGCTGGCCGGCCTTGGGAAATCAAATAGCATCGCAAAAGCGGTAAATACACTTGAGATCAGAGCGAGGAAGACAGTGAAGTGCGAGTGACCGAGCTGAGTCAAGGGTCGGCCAGGCTAGGAGTGGTAAAACTTATAGAGCAGGCAAAGCAGAGATCAGTGGAGGGCTCTGGCCGCGGGTGGGGTCCTGCCTCGGCAAACTCCCCCCCCCCCCCCACTGCATCCGCGATGCTGTCGATCGGCGAGGCGGGGCCCAGCCAGACGAGCTGTCGGGCAGGAGTCGGGGCATCCATGGGAGGCTGTGTGAGAGCAGCAGCACATGGCCAGGAAGGTTGGGGGCGGGGGGGGGGGGGTATGGTGAGGAAGGAGTGGTGGAGAGGCAGGCAGAAAAACCCCAGACCTTGTGTTTCTAAAGCCCAGCTCATACATTGCTAATGCCTAGAGTAATATGGGTCTCATTCATAATGGATAAAACCTTGGCCCCTGCTTGCAAAGTATATCATGCACACTGTAAAGAGGTTAAAGATTGGGTTGTGTTTGCCGGGAATGTGGCGACCACTTTGGGCCCAAACATTAGTGTGTGCTATTGTGAATACGGGAAAGGGGCAACTGCATTACAGGAGCGGATGCCTGGGGCTGGGGGTACAAACACGCAGTTTGAGCTTCTTTGGCTTTCCTCAACACTTGCTGTTGCATTAAGGGTGTTAAAGAGTTTTGTAGCACCCTCATGAAAGCAGCACAGGGTTTGCATTGTGCCATTGTGCATGTCGACTATTTGCCCCCCCCCCCCCCAAAAAAAAAGAGCAGTGGAGGCTTTTAATTGACAGCTGGGAACATGCGCAATTAAAAATATATTGGATGCATTTCAGGAAAAGTTGAACCTTAGCTCTCAGCACGTCACAAGCAGTTTCTTTGTACAGTGATAGCTGGGCCAAACACGGTGCAGTGCAGAGGTGGCGAGCTGCTTCCGGAGGTAGCGTGTCGGCAGAATGCTCCTCCTCTACACTGTCCCTCTTTTTTCGCTTTTACCTAGGTGACTGTGCACATAAATCAGCACTCCTGTTTGGCCCCATTACCGAGCACTTCCTCCGCCACCATCGGTCCTCCTTCTCCTCCTCCTTTGCTCCGCTGCCTAAACAATGCATGAACCTCTCGAAGGGCAAAATGCTGCACCACTTAGCAAATGAATATTTTATAGTGTGTAAAACTATGTACAGCCCTGCCTTTTGACTCGCCACTTTTTTTCCCCCCTCTTCCTCTGCTCCACCGGAGGCTACGCTGATGGCGATCAGCTGGAAGATCACCCCAAGCCTTCCCACCATATAACATCTGGCACTTCTTTAAGCGCCATTTCAATCGGTCTTTTTGATAAGCCAGAGTGCTTTTTGCCCATTGAATGTGTTGTAATTTCATTTCGCATAATCGAATCAAGGCCTCGAAGCTCCTAGTCGGATTACATACAGCACGCTGGAGTGCAAATGGTGGAGGGGAAGGAGGACTGTAAAGGGTCCAATAAAAGCTGGGAGAACTTATGAGAATAATGTATCACGGAACTGCGGTTGTGGCTTCATTTGCGCCCACAAGCTCGCCCGCCTGCCTTCGTTCTGCGGTCCCATAATTCTGAAGCAATCATCCAGAAGCCTCCTTAATGCTTGCCACTTCAGTCAGGGATCACGGAGCATTCCTCTTAGGTCAATGGTCTTTGGGTTAATGATCTGATTACGGCGCCACGGCTTTCTAGTATCAGATGTCTGCCCGTTGGAGGGATTGAGTCACAACACCATCTCTCATCCTTTTCTTTTTTTTTTTTTTCTTTGCACCTGCTTTGTTGCCTTCGCCACCCACCTTGCACACTCGCTCTTTTCTCATACTCGCATCACATAGGTCCATAGTCGCGCGCGCGTGTGTGTGTGTGTGTGTGTGTGTGTGTGTGTGTGTGTGTGTGAGTCACTAAAAAACTTTCTGCCTCTCTGCAACTTACACACATACCTAACCTCTTTGGCCTCCATTTCCTCTTTCCTGCCCTCCCTCCATTCCATCGCTCCAATTCTCCTCTTTGTCCGTTTTTTTTCTTCCCATCTCTCTCTCTCTCTCTCCCTCTCTCCCTCCCTTCCCCCGTCTCTCCCTGCTGATCGATATTTGGGGCTGAATTGGCTGAAAGGGGAAAAGAGGCCTGTAAAATTGAGGAGACAGGCTGTTGGAGGGCAGCCAGCCCTATCTCCCTGGCTTGTTTATGCTTCAGGAATGATTCCCAATACCAGATAACCTGCAGTAACGTCAGCATGTGTCTGTCTTGAGGGATGACCATAGATCCGCCAATTTCTAATTATCAGCCAGCCCACCACTTATCTGAGGAGTATTTATTGTTATTGAAAATATTAATCACATTCCAAAATTGGCAGCTGTTTCGCATGTGTGTTATGTTAAAAAAAAGATTAAATTATTATTTTTTTTTAAATATTGGGTAGAGTGCTGACTAATATAGATCCGGAAACTGTAATACTTTTTTGAAAGCTTCTTAAATTAAAAAAAAAAAAAAAAAAAAATGAGGAAAAATTCCAAGAAAAAAGATACAAGTTTCAAATTTAAAGGTCCCATGTTATGCATTTTCTAGGCATTTATTTTAGGTTTTGACATCTTAAAGGACACGTATATGTAGCTTTATAGACCAAAGACAATTTCTGTGTTGTCTTACAGCTTTTCAAAAAGCCCGTAAAGCTCTCTTTGAAACAGCTTTCAGCCTAATTATGAATATTAATGAACCCCTAATCTGATTGGATGCAGGTGTGTGTTTTTAAATAAAGCACTGTAAACTAATCACAAAGAAGGATGTCTAGCTTACTGCAGCAGCATGGTTTAACTGCCAATAGGATTGCAATTGGACGGGAACTAAAGGCGGAGCTTCTTCATTGATTCAGGAAGAGCTATCCACTTGTTTGATTTTTTTTTCTGTGAGGTTAGTGGTTTAATGTTTTAATGAAATATCCTCCACCCCCTCCTCCCTCCGCTCTGTCCCCCGGCTCGGCCGCCTGTCAGCGGGTCTCTGCTGCGCTGCGCCCCGGTGTTGAATGCAGTGTTGAATGATTGATGTGGTGTCACTTCTAAACACTGCACCAGTAAGTTTAGCAGGTTTCAGTGAGTGAAGTCAGCTCTTCTTATTTTCGATGAGCGACTGTCTCAACTTTAGTAAATTGATTAAACTGTTAGCATGCGCTGCTTATGTTATTTAACGTCAGACGATAAGCTCTCTTGGACGATGGATGCTGAGCTGTTTCAGTCATGCTGGCTAACTTGTTAACTGCAGTAAATTAGCGAATTACATGAGTGGCTTACTCTCTTATCTTCCCTCTTTTTTGCCGCAGTAATAAAAGCCCTCATTCTGAAAATTAGTGCATCTCAGTAAATTACGCCATGATTACCTCCGCCAAGGAAGTAGGTAATGTTTTTAGTGGCGACGGCTGGTTTTTGATTCGTCTGTCTGTCTGTCTGTTAGCAATATAACTCAAAAAGTTATGAACAGATTGTCATGAAATTTTCAGGAAAGGTGTATAATGGCACGGGGAACAGGTGATTAGATTTTGGTGATGATCTGAGAGTGCATACCTCCACCAAGGGCTTTGTTTGTATTTGTGCAGCAGGATTACACAAAAACTACTGGATGGATTTGGGTGAAATTTTTTTTTTTTTTTTACCAGAGGTGGTTCTTGGGCTACAGACAAAGCCATTACATTTTGGTGAGGATCCGAGAATGCATACCTCCGCCAAGGCTCTTATCTTCTCACAGTGTGTTAGCAACAATACTCCAAACCTACTGGATAGATTTTGATGCAGTTTTCACCAGAAGCGGCTCTAGGCCTACACACAAACCCATTACATTTTGGAGGTGACACATGAGGGACAGAAGGCGCCTTGGTGGAGGTATGTGCTCTCTGAGTGCTTTTCTAGTTTGTAATTTAATTTATAAAAACTGTATAATCATCAAAGATAGATTAAAGCAGTTTAAATGTTTCACTGTATGTGTAGTGAAGGTTCACATTTCTGAACTTCAGCTTAAAGCATTTGTAAACTGTTATTTTGGACTGGAAGAAGTTCTTTTAATTATCATCTGAAGCTTAACTGAACTTTAAAACTTCCAGACCCTGAAGGGTTTTAAATAAGATGGACTAGTTTGTTTTTCATTTTTGCTTTTATGGATTTGAATGTTACTCTAGTTTGTTTTGAACATGCAGAGTTACAACAGCCCTCCATGCTCCAGCAGAAGCTGATATTTGAGTTTCTGTACTTTATTTTTGGGTTAAAAGACTGCACTTTGATTTCTGTTATTTAATTGTGTTGCTACAAGCACTTTTTATTAACCTGTCAAGTTTAAGTTTGTAACTTGTTTCATGGGTTATTAGTTTATTTAGCTATGGGAACGTTTTATAATGGGCTACATTATATCAAATCAGAGACGGACTTTTGAGAATATTTAGCCATTTCATGTTTGCATTAATTACAGGTGGTGGAGGGTATAGCCGAAGCAGTGGCGTAGAGCATCCACCCCATAACCGGAAGGCTGTGGGTTCATGACCAGGTCATGCCAAAGACCATAAAAATGGTACTTCCCACCTTCTAGCTTGGTGTTCAGCATAATAGAATGGGGTAAGGAAAGTTGGTTATCCAGGCAAGGGGGGGCGGGGGGCGCAAGCCAGTGTACTCGTTGTGCCAGTACCAAGCCCAGGTAAATGGGGAGGGTTGCGTCAGGAAGGGCATCTGGTGTAAAATCCTTGCCAAATCAAATGCGTGGATCACCACGATATCAGTTGATGATCCGCTGTGGCAACCTCGAAAGAGAGCAGTCGAAAGAAGAAGAAGACAGACAGTGGAGGATGTCTGAGTCGCTAATACATATACAGTATAATATATGGTAGGCTTCTGTATGGTCTTGGTCTTGGTCTCTCAGTCTCATTGTCTCCTGGTCTTGGTCTTGACTTGGTCTCAAAAGTTTGAATTCTCAGTCATATCTTGGTCTCGGTTGGTGTGGGCTTGACTTCAACAAAAGCACCATTTTGCACAATATGGGCACTTGAAGAGAAAAAAGTCTTACAAATTTACAAAGACAAAAAAAGGCAAATTTATTAGAAAAAAGTGGGAAATTAATAAGTAAAAGGCATTGATTTCCATTGAAAAAAGGTTCACTGGGAGAAAAAAAACAACAAATTTGCAAAAAAAAAGTTGCACACTTACCAGAAAAGTCATAAATGTTTGAGGAAGAAAGTTACTTAGAAAAAAAAAAAACTCTAGTACTAAGACAGACCAGTTTGTAGAATAGTTTTGTGTCATTTGCTAGAATATTCTATCCAGTCTGTGCACTCTGTACCTGTGTGCACAAAGGAGCCCCTTAGGGAGTTTGTCTTTCTCCATTTGTGTTTGTCAGGGGATTTTTCGTGGCAACACACACACTTCATCACTTTGACATTGATTAAAAATACATGGCCCTGTTCTTGGGGACAGTCAGTGCACAAATCAGCACAGCGTTCGAGTTCCGTTCAGCACTCGCCATCCCAAAAAAGTGCTCTCCGGCCTCGGCTCCTCCGGTCTTCAGGTCCTTGTATGTTTTTGTGCTCATTTAATTGCGGTGCAGCTCTGGGCAGCGTAACGGCAGCTCGCAGGGCCACGGGCACGCATCCATCCATCAGTGGGCTCCGCCACGGTCCGCTGCTCGCACGTACACACTCCCCGCAATCAAGTTAAAGGCGACATTCGGTGTGATCATCATTTTTAAGAGCAGTCGGTGAAACCCTGCCTCTGACGATCATCCGTGGAGCAGTTCCACCTCGAGCTGACACAGACACCCATGTGTTCCATTTAAAATTAACTCCTGCTTTCTTCTCATCCCCCCCCCCCCCCTTCCTTCTTTTGCCGCCATTGTTTTGCTGCTTTGTTGTGTCCCTCCTCTCCGTTCCTGCCTCTTCTTTTGTCCCCCTCCTCGCCTCTCTCTCCGCTCAGTCCCTGAGTGTCTCTCTTGTTTCCTTTGGCTCATCTGTTAAGTGGGAGATAAACCTCAGCTAGCTTGTGTGGAAGTCTCTTCAGTGATGGGGTGGGGGTGGGGGTGGGGTGTAATGTTATCTGAGATGAAGCTAGAGTTTGAGGCGCACGGGGAAAAAGGTAAAAGCTCCATACGTGTGTGGGGATGTGCTCTCAGGTGAGCGGTTGCACTCGCGGTTTGTTGCGCCGTTGCGGTTTTTTAAGGCGCGCGTAGCCGCATCCTCCCTATACCCACTCGCTCCTCTCGCCCGCCAACTCTTGAAGCATCTGGTGTGGTCATCCGTGCCTAATGGGCTTACATGGAGGCCCGTTTTCAAGCTTTGCCAGCAGAATTGTTGCTCCATCAGTTACTGCGGGGGCCTTTTTTTTTTTTTTCCCTGGGATAGCTGGGTGGTGGTGGAGGTGGTAACCCAGGCAGGGCAATTAGAGGGTATGTGGAGGGGTATCACATCCACTTCTCCCCCTGCTCCTCATCGCAGCGCCGTGGTGGTGGAGTTGCCGATCGATGGCTGAACCTGGAGGGGGAGTGGGATTGCTGATTAGGGAGGGATCGGTTAGAGAGCCCCAGAGGAGCCACCGCTGCT
This sequence comes from Pholidichthys leucotaenia, assembly GCA_020510985.1. Lineage (NCBI taxonomy): Eukaryota > Metazoa > Chordata > Actinopteri > Cichliformes > Pholidichthyidae > Pholidichthys > Pholidichthys leucotaenia. The sequence continues at coordinate 328,394,025 of CM035838.1, forward strand.
TTCCTAAGTCCTTCTCCCCCTCGCTGTCTCCACCACGGGTGCTCCGGTTTGAAACTGAAATGTGCACATTCCTGCGTTGTGTGGCCACATGTGTGTGCGTGTGTGTGTGCACTACCTTTACCCTGACATCAGTGTGACATGGCTCTTAATGGACTCTGCCATGTGAAACAAGCACCCTCGGTTAATTACCTTGCCAAGGCCCTGGCCTTTCTGGAGCAGTTTGTTCCCACTTGGGCAGGGAGCGCTCCTAAAACGTACGAGCGTGTGTGTTTGAGAGAGAGAGAGAGAGCGTGCGTGAGCTTCCTTCATTGTTACTCTAATCCTTTTGAAGTAAAATCAGAATCGGCCCACCACCACCCCTCAAAAAAACAAGTGTTTTGTTGTCGCTTTTCATACACATGTAGCAGGCTGAGGCTAGAGGCGAAGTGCTAACAAAGAGCCAAAGATCCAGTAAAGCTGCAGGCTATTCTGGGAGGAGAGGGCCTTGCTGAATAAGCTTGTATTCCTGCCTCATTCATATGTCGATTAGCATTGAGTCCATTTTCGAAAACCTCACATTTGAGTGGAACCGACAGGCACACAATTTCCCCCTCCCCAAATCTGTCGCTGAGTTATTTTTTGAAGAATCCCCCAGTGGGTTTGTGTGTTGTTGTTTTTTTTGTTTAAATTTCTTCAGAAATATATATTTCCCCCTCTACACTTCGGTCGGCCCTGCCGACTGTGCAAGTAAGCGTCTGTGATTCTTCTGGGTAACTTTCTCAGGTTGACTGCCCAAGCGCTGGGCTCTAAAACAGGTGGCGTGCAATAAAATATTTAATGGTGTTCTCCGAGTCTATACGTGGCATAAAATATACCGCGCTGTCCGGTCCATATGTTGCAGGAGTAAACAAAGTCCACAATTTAATGCAGCTTCACACCCACTGCCCACCCACTCTGTATTTATTAATAAACAAATTCATGATTTTTTTTTTTTTTTTGATGCGTTCAGGCATCCTGTCGACAAAAACAGCCTTTGAAGAAGGCTCGCTAGCTGGGTTGAATAGTTTTATTACTAATTACCTTTCATATAAAAGGAATGGTGCACCCGTATAATAAGCTTATTGTTTAGGACCACAAATGGAAATGGATTAATTTGCCGCGAGAATTAACTCCCGCCTCTTTCTGTCCCTCCTCCTTTGGTCGTCTCACCCTGCAGCACTATATTTCTTTTATATGGTTAAAGTGAAAATTAGCTTTGGGGAGCAGACCGAGCCAACCAAGCATACACTCTGAAGTCAGTAAAAAAAAAAAAAGTTGTTAGTGAGAATTAACACACACTGAAATAATGAATTAGTTGGGCTGCACCAGAATATTTGACTCTTGGAATATTAATTCGCTTTCTCTCACTTTTGACATTCAGCTTTTCTCTTTTTAAACTGTGAGAATCTCTCAGTTCTGAAGTGGTCTTCAATTATTTCACTTGTTCCCAGTGGAAATTTTAAGTCACCCAAAATCTGAATATTCAATTCAATTCAACTTTATTTATATAGCGCCATTTCACAACAACAGTCATCTCATAGCACTATATTCAGATTATTCACCGTCCCAATTTTTTTTAATAAATGAAATTACAAATCTGCTTTTATCAAATTTACTAAAACAAATTTAGGAGGGAAAAAATGTACAAGAAAAACATAGCAACTTTATGCACATATATAAGGAAAAAATGTCAGATGTACACAATTAAAAAAAATGTAAATTTGTGAGAAATAATGAAAGCGCAACACTTGCTTTGTTTATGTAAAATGTGGAAAATTTACTAAATTTAAAATAAAAAATGTATCAAAATGATGACCAAAAAGTTGCAGATTTACATTAAAAAAAATCCAAATTATTAAAGCCACTGATGCGGTTTACAGAGGGGGGAGAGAGGCTGTGCACAATATTGGAATATATCACTATGGATAGCTCACAAACGTTCACCGTTCCAGAAATAGAGCCCTTGTTTTAACTGGCTTGATGATGTTTTAGTTGCTTTATTCAGACTTTCATTTATCTAATTGGGTGTGTGGTTGGTTGTGTGTATGCATATGTGTGCGTGTGTGTGTGGGTTTTTTTTTTTTTGTTAGTTTGTTTTTAAATGCACAAATAATTTTCACAGCCTCACAGCAGATAAAGCCTTGCACCCCCAGTGATCTCCGCCACTCTCCTAGGTGGGCTCAGACCCCAGGTTGGGAACCAGTGATTTAGTTCAGTTAAAGACTTAGATCTCAAGCAATGCAGAATGATCTACGGTAATAATGTATAACTGGATAGTTAATTCCTTTTCCCACACCAGGTGGTGCATAGGGATGGGGCCTGGGTTTGATTCTGTGACCTAGGCTGCCTAGCTGTTGTCAACAGTGGAAGCTACAGTAGTGAGGTGGGGGTGGGGGGGGGTCAGTCCTCTGGTAGCTCTGTGCGCTAACTTTCCTTTCCCCGTTTTAATTAGCAACTGCATATATTCTTTTCATAGCAGGAATCTTACCTCTGAAAAGCATTAAGCGCAGGGGTCTGCAACCGGTGACTCCCTGTGGATTGGATAGAAAAAAGCTAACTTAGGCAAAAAGTCACAAATTTATGGGAGAATAGTTGCAAATATAAGAAGAAAAATCTTTCCTATTACTAATCTGACTGGCCAATTCTTGTAACTCAGCTGTTTTACCTCGGTGCAAAAAGGTTTTGCAGCTCCGTGCAGATTTTTTTTTTTTTTTTTTTTGCCCTTTCTATTGTGAATGTTGCAGACCCCTGGTTTAGTAAAACAGAAAAGGACTGCAGTGTTTTTGACAGAAGCGAGATAGAGAGTGGAACCTGCTGTTTCAACAAAATTTTGAATAGTTGCTGGTACAAACTAGTATTCACATTTCAAAAATGGCACCAGTCATACATAGAGCCTATCAGATAATTCACTTCAGGTCATGTCAATAATGTTCTACTGATCTGTAGAAGATTTCAACAAACAAAGTAAAGGAACAGGGTAACCTGTGGGATAGTGGTTTGGGTGTGTGCCATTCATGCTTGTTCTGAATAGAACAAGTCACTGGTGTACTTGCCAGCCTGTGTGGACAGTGGCGACATGTCCGTCCCCTCTCCCCACCCCTCCTTCCACTCTCTACTGGTTGGTCTAATTAATAAAGGTTGTAAAATTCAAAATAAATAGACACAGGGTTCATATATACTTTGGTTAATGTTTCTGGGAGAGTATCTTTACATTCAGTTGAAGAGTTAAAGCTTAATTTCAATACAGGATAATAAACTTTAACTTCTGAAATTGTCAGAAACAGCAGGGTCACGTTTCTGTCCAGCAAACAGAGATAGGTAGAGTAGCCAGAAACTTTACTCAAGTAAAAGTAGCATTACCCTATAAAAAATAATTACTCAAGTAAGAGTCGTCACAAAAAAGTTGCTGAAGGACATAAAAACAAATCTGCATTTTCTAAAATGGTACCTTATGCCCTTTTTTCTACAAAAGAAGCCTTTCATTGTCTTAGTTTTGTATCAAAATCTTTTCACTTTTCCTCTTCCTTCAAACACCAAGATCTGTCCAGCCACATCTCACAAGGCTAATAGTGGCTAGCACTGCATTAAACAAAATAAAACCTGTGATAAAAAGACTTACCGGTTGAAGGACATGCCCAGTTGTATGCACAGTGGTTCAGCATAATGACTGAAACTGCATCAGTTCTTAAAAGCAGTTTAATGGTAAAACCCATCGTAATTTGGGCCAAGTTTTCAAAAGCAGCTGGCCAAAATGCTAACTGGGCCTGGAGGCTAACTTCAGTTAGGCCAGAGAGTCCTGATTGGCTTAACGCTACAGCCCCGTTACAGTTACATCACCAAAAAAGTTCTGTCCAAATTCACTTTTTTTCATAGGGTGGGGCTAAAGTGAAATTTTAAGGCAAAAAAACAGATACATGAGACATTTGAGTGATTTTGCTCTTGATATGTTTTGTAAGTCATAAAAACATGTAAGACATATTAAGAAAAAAACTTTATTTTTGGCAGAGTGTCACTTTAAGTAAGAAAGTATCTACTGTTCCAAGTACAGTGGTGTGAAAAAGTGTTTGCCCCTTCCTGATTTCTCATTTTTTTGTATGTTTGTCACACTTAAATGTTTCAGGTCGTAAAACCAATTTAAATATTAGACAAAGATAACACAAGTAAACACAAAATGCAGTTTTTAAATGAAGGTGTTTATTATTAAGAGTAAAAAAAATCCAAACCTACGTGGCCCTGTGTGAAAAAGTGATACCCCCCTCCCCGTTAAAACATAAATTAACTGTGGTTTATCACATCTTTGGAAAGCTGAGTTCAATTTCTCTAGCCACACCCAGGCTTGATTACTGCCACTCCTGTTCTCAATCAAGGAATCACTTAAATAGGACCTGCCTGACAAAGTGAAGTAGAGCAAAAGATCCACAAAAGCTAGACATCATGCTGCGATCCAAAGAAATTCACGAACAAATGACAAACAAAGTAACTGAGATCTGTCAGTCTGTAAAAGGTTATAAAGCCATTTCTAAAGCTTTGCGATACAGCGAACCACAGTGAGAGTGATGGCGAAAACATGGAACAGTGGTGAACCTTCCCAGGAGTGGCCGGCTGACCAAAAGTACCCCAAGAGCGCAGCAACAACTCATCCAAGAGGTCACAAAAGACCCACAACAACATCCAAAGAACTGCAGGCCTCACTTGCCTCAGTTAAGGTCAGTGTTCATGACCACCATAAGAAAGATACTGGGCAAAAATGGCCTGCATGGCAGAGTTCCAAGATGAAAACAATTGCTGAGCAAAAAGAACATAAAGTCTCATCTCAGTTTTGCTAGAAAACATCTTGATGATCCCCAAGACTTTTGGGAAAATACTGTGGACAGTATGGAAATAATGTGGAAATAATGTGGACTGACGAGACAAAAGTTGAACTTCTTGGAAGGTGTGGGTCCCATTACATCTGGCGTAAAAGTAACACAGCATTTCAAAAAACGAGCATCATACGGTATTCACTTATATAGCGCTTTTATTCTCATCTCTTGATGACCAAAGCGCTTTACAGATCCTGCCATCCACCCATTCACACATTCACAAACTGATGGCTGCCTAAATTGGCGCTTCCAGACCCACCAGGAGCAATTGGGGGTGAAGTGTCTTGCCCAGGGACACAACGGCAGGATATCTGGGGAGAGTGGGATTCGAACCGCCGACCATGTGGTTATTGGACGACCTGCTCTACTTCCTGAGCCACTGCTGTCCACACCCATCACGCTGGCAGTGTGATGGTCTGGGGCTGTTTTGCTGCTTCAGGACCTGGAAGACTTGCTGTGGTAAATGGAACCATGAATTCTGTTGTCTACCAAAAAATCCTGAAGGAGAATGTCCAGCCATCTGTTCGTGACCTCAAGTTGAAGCGCACTTGGGTTCTGCAGCAGGACAATGATCCAAAACACACCAGCAAGTCCACCTCCGAATGGCTTAAGAAAAAATGAAGACTTTGGAGTGGCCTAGTCAAAGTCCTGACCTGAATCCGATTGGGATGCTGTGGCATGACCTTAAAAACACTTTTTAAACAAACACTTTTTCACACCACTGTAGTTTCTACAGATTAATGCAAGAGGAAAAAATAAAATGGCAAGAGTTTTGTTTGTCAAAAAAGTTGCAGATTTATGAAAAGGACATTGCAAATGCAAATTTAAGAGGGGGGAAAAGGCAAATTTATAATAAAAATTTCAAATTTATGAGGAAAAAACTAATACATGAAAATAGTCTCAGATGTATAATGAAGCAAACAGAAAATAAAAAAGGGATGAGGAAACAGTTTTTAAAAATTTATGTTTACATAAAGATTGCAAATTCATACAAAGAAAACTTTAAAATTTAAGAGAAAATCAGATTTTTTGTAAAAACCTTAAAAAACTTCAACAGTAATGTATTCACACACTACATGTGTGTAGATACAGTGGTGTGAGAAAGTGTTTGCCCCTTTCCTGATTTCTCATTTTTTTGTATGTTTGACACACCTAAATGTTTCAGATCAAACAAATTTAAATATTAGACAAAGATAACAAAAGTAAACACAAAATGTAGTTTTTAAATGAAGATGTTTATTATTAAGGAAAAAAAGATCCAAACCTACATGGCCCTGTTTGAAAAAGTAATTGCCCCCTAAACCTAATAACTGGTTGGTTCACTCTTAGCAGCAACAACTGCAATCAAGTGTTTGCAATAACTGGCAATGAGTCTTTTACAGCACTGTGGAGGAATTTTAGCCCACTCATCTTTGCAGAATTGTTGTAATTCAGCCACATTGGAGGGTTTTTGAGCATGAACCGCCTTTTTATGGTCATGCCACAGCATCTCAATCAGATTCAGGTCAGGACTTGGTGACTAGGCCACTCCAAAGTCATCATTTTGGTTTTTTTTTTTAAGCCATTCAGAGGTGGACTTGCTGGTGTGTTTTGGATCATTGTCCTGCTGCAGAACCCAAGTGTCATGAACAGATAGACATTTTCCTTCAGGATTTTCTGGTAGAGAGCAGAATTCACAGTTCCATTTATCACAGCAAGTCTTCCAGGTCCTGAATCAGCAAAACAGCCCCAGACCATCACACTACCACCACCATATTTTACTGTTGGTATGATGTTCCTTTTCTGAAATGCTGTGTTACTTTTACGCCAGATGTAATAGGACACACACTGTCCAAAAAGTTCAACTTTTGTCTCGTCAGTCCACAGAGTATTTTCCCAAAGGTCTTGGGGATCATCAAGATGTTTTCTGGTAAAACTGAGATGAGCCTTTATGTTCTTTTTGCTCAACAGTGGTTTTCGTCTTGGAATTCTGCCATACAGGCCATTTTTGCCCAGTCTCTTTCTGATGGTGGAGTCATGAGCACTGACCTTAACTGAAGCAAGTGAAGCCTGCAGTTCTTTGGATGTTGTTGTGGGTCTTTTGTGACCTCTTGGATGAGTTGTTGCTGCGTTCTTGGGGTAATTTTGGTCAGCCGGCCACTCCTGGGAAGGTTCACCACTGTTTCATGTTTTCGCCATTTGTGAATAATGGCTCTCACTGTGATTCACTGGAGTCTCAAAGCTTTAGAAATAGCTTTATAACCTTTTACAGACTGAGAGACCTCAATTAGTTTGTTTCTCATTTGTTCCTGAATTTCTTTGGCTCGCAGCTTGATGTCTAGCTTTTGAGGATCTTTTGGTCTTCGTCACTTTGTCAGGCAGGTCCTATTTAAGTGATTTCTTGATTGAGAACAGGTGTGGCAGTAATCAGGCCTGGGTGTGGCTAGAAAAATTGATCTCAGCTTTCCAAAGATGTGATAAACCACAGGTAACCACAGTTACCGGAGTGGTGGCTCAGTTGGTAAAGCATCCGCCCCACACCCGGGAGGCAGGGGTTCAAATCCCAGCTGGGTCATGCCGAAGACCATATAAAAGTGGAACTTCCTGCCGTCCAGCTTGGTGCTCAGCAATAATGGAATGGAGGAGGGAAATTTGTGGCGGCGCCTTGCATGGCAGCGGCCCTCTGATTCTGCACTTGGGGTGTGTGTGATTAACACAGTAGATAGGTAAAACACAATCTCGTTCTACTGTACATGATCGGTTGTACAGTTGAATGACAATAAGGGTGATTTAATTTAATTTAATTTTTAATTAATTTAATTTTTAATTTTAATTTTAATTTATGTTTTAACGGGGGGTATCACTTTTTCACACAGGGCCACATAGGTTTGGATTTTTTTTTAGTCTTAGTAATAAACACCGTCATTTAAAAACTGCATTTTGTGTTTACTTGTGTTATCTTTGTCTAATATTTAAATTGGTTTGATGATCTGAAACATTTAAGTGTGACAAACATACAAAAAAATGAGAAATCAGGAAGGGGGCAAATACTTTTTCACACCACTGTATGTCCCCTCAAATATCATCTAAATTAAAAAGTAAGGAATAATCTAGAGCAATGACTGAACACACTCAGTAGAAATCAAAGTAGTGTAAAGAGTACACCAGATGTACTTGACTGAAGTACAAATGTTTCTTCATGACTGCACTCAAGTAACAGTAAAACATCTTCAACTAAAATTACTCTGTAAAGTACAAATCTATTGCTAATACCCACCTTTGCAAAAAGGGCAACACGAATGTATTAGTTCACCCTGACCAGCTGAAATAGATGCATCCTCACCCACCAAAGGTTTATTTTGAGCCCAGAAAGATTCTAACACTGTAACCTTAAATGCAGGGCCAGATTACGTAAGGTTAAGGCCCCTGGGCTAGAGAGAAAATTTGGGCTCCCTTCAAGTGAAATGTGGTGGACAATGTCAAGTCTTCAGGGTGCGTTCAGACCAAATATGAAGCAAAAGGTACAGGACTCCCAACATGGTTTTAAATTTAAAATGAGTTGATAAAATTAAGGATGGATGGAGTATGCAGAGTGTAAAAAACTAACTAAAAGGCGCCCTGGGCTACTGCCCTGTTAAGCCCCTGCATTAATGTACAAAAGTATACAAAGAAAAACCAGCACTTCTTATATTTACAGATAAGAAATATCTCAATATAACAAGTGAATTTTGTGGGGTTTTTGTAGAAGTGCAGGGTGTATTTGCATGCAGCGGCCCAAACAACTGACTCAGTTAGTTATTACTTTCAGTATTTGTGGCCTTCGGGCTTGGTGGGAAACAAAAATGAATCCAGTCAGTGTTGACAAACTGTAAGTTACCTTCAGACCTTGCAGTCCAGACCTTTTTGTAACCGGAACCCTTCATATTGGGGCTCAGATTTATAGCTCCCTGTCCCTTGCTTGGGATGTTTTAGTAGGGCTCCCCTGTGTTTATCTCTGAATTACAGGTCGGGCCTCTAAATACTGTTTATATGTTGTTGTCATCTGTTTGCTGAGATTCCTAAGAAGTGGCAATTTTCAACTGAAATAAAAAAAAAAGTGAGTATCGATTGCACTGACTTCAACTCCAGAAATGAAGTATGGATGTTATTTGAAGGCTTGGAACTGAACTAAGGCACTTTGATCAGGAAATCTGAGGAGGCAACAATTGTGACATGGTTGTCTTCACTGTAGATGAAAGGAGAGAAGGAGGTATTTTTCCCTCCCTCTCTCTGTCTCCATCGTGCCTTTTACAGTAAACAGTCTCTGACAGCGCCTCCATCTCACTTTGAGATGCAACTTATCCAGCGTTCAATCAAGTTTGAATTTTGAAAAAAAAAGGGAAAAAGCCTTTTAATTAGTTCATTGTTCTTGGCTGCTCACTTGAGATTAAATTCCACTGACAGAGACAGCAGCTTTTATGTTTGTAAAGTTTCATGTGATGGATACTTCTTTTTTTTTTCTTTCTTTTTAACTCCACAGTGGAGACCAGTGTGTGCCTGCCCAAAGTTAGCAGACCACTCCGTATCCTGAGGTGTTCTGTTGGTCATGGCCGATTGTACAGCATGAGCTGCCAAAGTAGAGTGAGGTCTGACTTTGCTTCTGTCATTACCATAGTATGGATATACACTACAGCAAAGCCCTTTCAAACTTTTTGGCTGGTCACAAGCAGGCAGGAGCACCTTTGGCTGCCGGGCGCTGCTGCACAGGGCGTCAACCGCCTTCATTAATGATGCAGCAGACACTGCCTCTTCTCTTGCCAAGACAGACAGAGGGAGAGGAGAAGAGCCCCTGAACTGAACAGCCCCATGGGTTAGACTCTAACAACCCCACCACTCCCCCAGCACACTCTCTGCCTGCCTGCAGACTCCAGTCCAACTCCCCATCTACCTCATCCTGTTCATTTCCGACCACAGCCAAGCTGAACCCGAGCCGGTCCCAGCGCACCAAAAGGGGGGCGCAGGCAGGTGAGGGTGAAAGGGAAGGAGGTAGAGTGACAGATAGTGGTTAAGGATGCTGACCGGAGCCTCAACCGCACTTTACCAGCCAGAGAGATCAGCAACATCCTGCTGGATCGGTGTTTGAGAGAGGGAGCCTGGTTTTTAGTTCTTTCTTTCTGCACTGCCATTTATATCTCATTTTCCTGTACTGTAAAGCCTGTGCACGTGTAGTTATTTTGACTTAAGGTGCAGATGAAAATTTACAAGACCCTAATCCAAGGGGGGGGGGGGAATGCCAGTTTTGATTTAAAAGATCAATAAAGTTTCTTGTTCTTTGTGGCATGTTTGCCCTCTGGCAGCTAATGGCATCGCTGCATTTATTAGATAACAACGTGAAGTCATTCTGAGGATGTCAGATTTTTTTTTATATCTTATGCAACCATATTAAATACCTGTAAGGCTCTATGGCTGCTGGTGGGTACCTGAATCTGCAGCATTCATGTTACTTCAAAAATAGATAAAGCAGCATTTTTTTTTATCTCCCCCTCCTGTGATCTGCAGCCTCAAATCAACTTCCAAGCGTATTAGATTACTTTAATATTGTGCATTTAAAGGACTGTGGTTTGCAAAAATGTAAACAGAGATGTATTTTAAAAGAATTGTGGTGGATGTAAGAGAAGAGGGGGTATTGCATCCCACCCACAAAAAGTCACTTCGCTGGAGTTTTGTTGCACTCAGCATAAACTCTTCAGGGGCTTACAAGACACATGCCTGCCTGATTGAAAGGTGTACTATTCTGAGGAGATGGTGTCTTTCCATGCAAAGCATCCCTGCCTGCCTCCCTCCCTCTCTCTCTCTCTCTCTCTCTCTCTCTCTCTCTCTCAATCTCACCCCCACCCACTGCAAGCAAAGTGGCATTTCCATTTTCAGATTGCCTCCGAAGCCCCTTTGTGAAAAAGAATCGAATTACGCTGAAAAGCACCAATTGATTCTTTCTGAGCACAATAGTTTTCATCATTTAAGCCAATCTCAGCAGGTTTCTCTTCTCTTGAAGTACCTATTGAATCCGGTCCAAGGAGTCATTGTGACCATTTTATTGTTTCAGAATGGGTAAATGGGTGAATGGGCTCTGGGATCAGGAAACGCAGCTCCAAGGAACCGTGTCAGAGGAGACCAATGTGAGCGAGGGCTGGGGGGAGGTCAAGAGTTCAGTCAGTACATCTTTGAGGTCTAGGGTGTGCGTTTCCCTGCTTCAACACACCAATGGTCTCACCACAGAGACTACCTAGGACCCGAGGGCTCTTATTTGATGGTGGCACTGAAGACTGGATTCCAGCTCATTATGACTGCTAATTTGCCACCAGGACAGCGCACGAGAAAGAGCAGGTTCAAGCTCAAAGCAAAGAGCTTTTTCTTCATGCGTGGCACTTTTTTTTTTTTCCCTTGATAGAGGAGAAAGAATGAGGGAGGGCGGCTATCCTCGAGGTGTTTGATAAATGAGCACCCATCATCTAGCTCCTTGCAGCCACCCACATTCAGGCCAGTCTATCCCCACCCCGGGCTTCCGATTACCCTTTGAGGGTGCAGCAATGCAGCCCCCCCCCCCCCCCCCCCCCCATCGTCATAATCTCGGCATGCACACACCCGAGCCTTCCCCACCCATCTGCTGATGAAAGGCAGAGGCAGGTGAGGAGTTCACGTCTCTGCTCAGGCTTTAATCAACTTTCCTGCAGACATGCAGTAATGTAAAACAGAAGATGAGAGGCCAATCCAGTCCCTGACACTAGAACGAGCCCACCACCACCACCACTCTTTCAGCTACCTTATTACAGAGAATAGCGAACAAACTGGGGAGCGTCGCTTTTCCAACCTCACTCAGCACCAACTGACATGAGCTGCCAGGTTCATGGGAGCTGGGGGTGGGGGGGGGGTGCTGTGAGTAGAAGCCCTCTGGACTGGGCTCGTACATCTGCGCTTTGACTCACTACCTGAGCTGACATTACAAAGAGAACAGCGGCGCTCTGGGTAGTCAACAAAGGGTTTGAGTTGGACGCGTCTGCAGGAGTTGCTGCAAGTGATGTTCAGCCAGCGATACGTGGATGAGATCCATGTGCGCTGTCACACCTGCACGGATGTTGTATATCAGTGAGAAACTCCAGTCCTCATCTGGAGGGATGCCAGTCCGGTGAGCTGGGAGCTATTTTTTTTTTCCCTTTTTCTTTTTTTCTCCTGCATCAGCAGTCCACTTAAAGAAACAGAATCCAACTTGTTCTTTTAAGGCTTTAAAGCAGATATGGTTGAGAGGACTGAGGAGGCTGCTTTTGTTGCATTAAAATGTGTGAAACGTGGATCATTGCGAAATGTCACAGACTGTCATGGTCACGTCCCCCCCCCCCCCCCCCACCACCACCACCACCTGCTTATGAGCACGGACCTGAATTCGATCAATTTCCTAAGGGCAGCTTATCCCCACTGCGAAGAGGAAATTAGACTATTAACCGAAAGAAAAAGCACTCCCAGTTTTCTGTGTGTGCGTGTGTGCGCGCATGTGTGTGTGTAATATGCTCATGAGCTGTGTGTTTATGTGGGATGTTTTATTAAAGGTGTCTGTCAATTGTGTTTTAAAATGGAGCTTGCTTGACCTCCGCCGTGCGACCGAGGGCTGCTGAAATATTTACTATCCGCAAAAAAAAAATTGTCACTTTGCCCAGCATCCCCCCCACCCCACCCCACCCCACCCCGATCAGTCATCTGGCCTGCATGACCCTCGATTACTTCCACCCCCTGCCTCCCTGTCAGGCCTACATGATCAGGCCCTGGTGGCTGCTTTTGTCCTTTTCCCTCAGTAACGTAGTATTTCATGCTTTCTTGCCCAATCTGCTCGATCAGCAGTATTCCCTCTGTCCCTGTACACCTCCCCCTCATTCACCCTGTCCATTTCCTCCCTCTATTGGTTTGACATAACGCGGCGCCAAAGAGCACAAAAAAAAAAAGTTGCTTTTTACCGGGGTGGATTCACTGGAAGTTTGGATCGTGACACGCTTATTGACTTTCTTTCGCCTCCCATCCTTAAAGCCCATCTCGGAGTAATGGGAAACAAAGAGAATGAACAGAAAATGGTGCACTCACTTCTGCTGTTCTTCTCTAATTAAATCGGCTCCTGTTATTAACAGCAACTCTGTCAAATCTGTGTTTTTCACCCCCCCCCCCCCCCACCACCACCACCACCACCATCACCTCCAAAAAATGGGGAATTAAAGTATTGCTAAAACAGTCAGAGCAGAACTTAATATGTAACACGAGGTTCCCGACTGAGATCACATATAATCCTTCTGCTCTTTTCCTCCATCTTTGGATAAACAGAGACAATCTCCAAGCTCTTTTTATTTATATCCTCGAGACCAAACCCAAACCTTGACTGTATATTTTTCTTTTGAAGATCCCTTACACGGATTAAGGTGCTCCTAATTGACTCAATTATCCCATCCAGTCAAAGTTTGAGAAGTAAAGTGTGGGTTGTGGGAGATTTTTGTGGCATTAAGTCGTCATTGAGGGGGCACGCGGCCCCAGTGTATTTACTGCCAGAGCCGGCATTTATCCAACCTGATGCCTCTAATGCGGGTATCAATCTCCACAATGCGTTCTCCCTCCAATATGGGTCGTGTCATCTCTGGTTAGTGGAGTCTCCTGATGAAATTGTCCAAAACTCCACCGATCAATCAGGCTTGCCGGCGGATTGATTTTCTTTCATCTTTCTCGTCTTCTCTTTCTCTTCCTGCCCCTCTTGATTCCGAGGCCTCTGATGTTTCTTGGTGTAAGACGAATGTCGCGCAGAGGGTAAAAGAATGGCTTGCTTTGACCCCCACCCTACCAAACATTTTTGTGTTTCTCTCTCTTTCAAATCCTCTCTCCAGAACTTCTCCACATAGAAGCCTCCATCCCGTCCCTAAAAGCCTCTCCCCAAACAGTGACCAAGTCCTTTCAGTTCTTATTTTTCTCCAGTTAAAATATGCAGCTCAGAGAGCGGGGTAGTGAATAGGCTACAAGACAGGCAGGTCTGCCCCCGGTTTCCCTCTCTGGCTGGAGACGGCGCAGCTCCGTGGATCACCCCCACCCCCCCATTTATATGGGCCTCACGACTTTCCCCATAATGAAATATTCACAGGTCACTGGTTCCCTGAGAAATGATGGGGGTCAGTCAATTGCTTTTCAGCGAGTAATTTTCTCCCCCTTCAGACGGCCCTGCTTGTCGTGTTGACAGTCATTAGCACAGGAGGAAGGCTGGATCGAAGCGCAAGTGTGACACTTGTCAGACAGTAGCAGTCTTTAGCTCCTCTGCTTCTCTTTTATTTCCCCGCGACCTTTTTGTCTTCTGTTTCATCCTGCTTTTTAACATTCCTTTTTTTTTCCTGGTGCACCCTGCCACTTTTCAGCTTGACATCAGCTGGATAAATCATGCCAGGGCAGTTTTTTCTTTAGTTTTTTTCTTTATTTTTTTTTCATACAGCCTCAGCTTCCATATTCCTCCTATGTAGCTGGCTAATTCCATCCAGAGAATTTCCTTCGTGCTACTATGTGAAAAATTAGCTGGCTGTTGTCTCCTAAATGTCCCTTTTTTGTGTAATAACTCACTCTGAAACGAGGCCATCAAAAGCCAATCAAAAGAGACACTTCAGATTTGGTGATTGGTGATTAGACCTCTGGAAATCCCAGGGAAAGTTTAGCCAAGGCTCTTTTTTCTTTATGACTTAGCATGACCTTTAAAGATATTAACATTTGACATGATGAATGGCGCTCAGAGGAGACAGAGACTTTTCCTATTAACCAGCTGCGGTGGAGGAGGATCGCACTCTTTCCTGAACCCCCCCCCCCCCCATCCTTAAAGGTGGAGATGGAGAGAGCGAGAGAGAGAGAGAGAGAGAAAGTCGCGTCAGGTGGTGACACTGTGTTAAAAATGATGCAGGAGCAGTTTGAGTGGTCTTCGCCGGCAAAGGCACCACAGATGGCGAGGCTGACCCCGAGGAAAACTCCAATTAGCTAACAGTAATGGTTGGGCCGGGCGCCTTATATCTGCAGGCAGCCACAGCGCTGACCCTTAGGCCCCGCGGTCCCTCCTTCTGCTGAGATGTGATGGAGAGCTGCGGAGCGACCATGGCAATCTGTTTCCATTGTGTCAGCTGCCACGTAGAAGCACTGTAGTCAGAGCCTTAGCACACACACACACACACAGTTACACCAATATATCCAGCTGATTCTAGTTTTTAACCAAACACTGGATGTCACCAGACAGGCTGCGTTGATAGGATGCAGGCATGTTGGAATCTATCAATTACACAAATGGGAGCCTGGATCATTAACTGTCAACGACTGGGGGGGGTTGGTCCAATTTGGTGGTTATCCTGATTGTTAGCTTGAATGATGAAGTATCGTAGAAACTAGTGAAATCCACTAAAAAAGTTTGCCCTGATTGTTTATCAGTGGACACAATGTGATCCTTAGTAAACATTCTAATTGCTGGTACCATAAATTGCAACAGCATTTATCCATCTAGATTGTTTTGTGTGTTCATGAAGTCACGATAAATCCTTCCATACTGGTCTTTGATTACAACTCAGCAGAAGTGGATACTATCAAACAGTACATTAATGAAGGAATAAACTTGTATTGATATACCTAGTGTGGAACTGTATTTAAATTCAGTTTGAAATTTGATATTAACCCCTTGCACTCCGGTCAATTTCCCTAAAAACGCCAAAAAATAACGTGCCCAAATTAAATCCAAAGCTGTTTTTCAACCCTTTGCAGCATCTTCATGGGGTTGGTCTCATTTAAAAGAAAACACTTTGAATTTTTTGGCAAAACAGTCATAATCTCGCTAAGTGCTCCGGCCACTGAGTTACAGTCATCTAAACATAGTGAACTTGAAGAAAATAAATTTGGCCTGGGTGTTTTTTTGGATACAAATGCTTGCAAATAACACACAGCTTCAGATCCGGGCTGGAAAATGCAACAGAAATGTAGAACCAAGTGTTATCCAGCTGAGGTCCAAATTTTGTAACAATACCACAAAAACTGAATATATTACTCAACTTTTTTCTCAGGTAGTTCCCAGGCGTTTTGGAACTGTGCCAAATTGTGCCAAATGGCACAGTTTGGAAAAACGTCTGTAACTTTTGAATGCTTCAATGTAGAAGCTTCATTTTGGACTCTAATGAAAGGTGACACTCAGGGCTGTGTCTGTGTGTGTGTGTGGGGGGGTGGGGGTGTCCCCCCCCCTCGCTACAGAGGAAAGACATCGTCCGTTGCGCCACTGTCCGTCATGCAGCGATGACGCACAGCTGTAATTTACGGATCAGTCAAAAGTCATTTTGATTACAATTTTCAGGGATAAAGGATAATTTAGCTTAGAACACCTTACCTCTTCACAGCAGAAGCGGAGCTGGCGAACTTCTTCCTCATTGTCAGACAAACGCGACGCTGATCTCGCGACCCGATCAAAACATAATTCCATTATTGCGGTTTTGCGCTTCCATGATTGCGGTTTTTGGCGAACAATTTTTCAAAACAAATAACAGTAGTAATTAAAAATAGACTGGCAAACGCATGTGTGTCACTCAGCCTTCGTCTTCGGCCTCTGTCGGTCTATGATGACCATGGAAGGCAATCCTAACGTCTATTCTGCTGGGACAAAAACAAAACAAAACAAGCACCGCCTAGCCGAACATGCCGTTTTTTTTTGTTTTTTGTTTTTTTTTTTTGTTACTTATTTATACCCGTAGGTAGACTTGGTTTGCAGTCTGGTGACAAGTCACTGGCTGCTGGTCGCTGCGTGCGCGAGCGCCCTAAACCTACATGTTTTTGGTGTGCGGGAGGAAACCGGAGAAATCCCGGAGTAAACCCGCGCAACACGGGGAGAACATGCAAACTCCACACAGCTCACTGTTGGTCGGGGGCTGGGATCGAACCCACGATCTCATGATCCCCGCGATCCCCCGGCCGAGGGTAAAACTGTGCTGCCACAGTGCTAAACCACTGCGCCACCGTGCAGCCAAAAATGCCGTTGCGCGAATGTCAGTCGCTGTCACAGAGCTCGCACTTGTGGATGGTCTCCGTGCTGCTGGGTCTGTGGGGTTCTTCCTGCGGGTCCTTTTTTTTCTATGCAGCAGCAGTCTGTCTTCACCCAGCCTTAAAAAAAACAGCTCACGAACTTCTCTGCTTCAATTGGTTCACTGCATTCACAGCTTTGGTAGGCGGGTCCTTCTTGCTAGGTTTTCAGTCATTGGTTCTTCAAGGTTTCAGAAACCCAATTCAAGGCTCTTATTAGTCGAATGAGAGGTCAATCAGATGAACTAATCTGTTTGCGGCTGTGTCTGCAGCTTTTATTTTCAGTGCGCGCTTGGATGCCATACACCACCTACATCACAATCTCCATCATGCGTCCTAGAGCGCACGAGGGCGCTCTCGTGCGCCCTCGTGCGCTCTAGGACGCAGAGACTTGCCCATCCGCGGTACAACGGAGTGCAAGAGGTTAAGATGTTTGCTTCTGTACCCAGACTGCCTGATTTTTTAAATAATGGTAAATTTCAAATTTTATTTTACCAACTTTACTACTGCTACTACTACTACTACTAATAATAATAATAACAACGATAATAATAATAAATTAGGAGAAAATTCCAAAGTGACAATTTCAGTTTTCATGAAATTTAAAGTGACAAAAATATCAGAAAAGTCACAAATTTGCATGAATAAATTTGCAAATATGAAGAAAAAAAGATTCAAATTTACATGGGGGAAAAAAACACAGATTCATGAGGTAAAAAAAAAAAATCTTAAATTTACAAGAAAAAATACAGATGTACAGGTACATCTCAATAAATTAGAATATGATTGAATAATTAATTTATTTCAGCAATTCAACAAGTGAAACTCATATACTGTATTGTATAGATTCATTACATACTGAGTCATATACTGTATTTCAAGTGTTTCTGTTTCTGTTAATTTTGATGGTTATGGCTTACAGCTAATGAAAACCAAAAGCTTCAGTTTCTCAGAAAATTTGAATTGAAGACCAATAAAAAAAAAATTGATTTTTAATAGAAATGTTGGCCTGCTCAAAAGTACAGTGATGTGAAAAAGTATTTGCCCCCTTCCTGATGTCTTACATTTTTGCATACTTGTTACACCTAAATGTTTCAGATCCATCAAGCAAATTTTAATATTAGACAAAGATAACCTGAGTAAATACAAAATGCAGTTTTTAGATGATGATTTCATTTGAGGGAAAAAAGCTATTCAAACCTACCTGGCCCTATGTGAAAAGTAATTGCCTCCTAACTGCCCCCTAAACCTAATAACTGGTTGTGCCACCATTGGTGCCAACAACTGGCAATGAGTCTTTTACATCACTGATGAGGAATTTTGACCCACTCTTCTGTAAAGACTTGTTTAAATTCAGTCACATTGGAGAGCTTCATGAACTGATGGCTGGGCATTCTCGTTCAGGATTTTTTGGTAGAGAGCAAAATTCATGGTTCTGTCAATTAGAGCAAGTTGTCCAGGTCCTGAAGCAGCAAAGCAGCCCCAGACCATGACACTGTGGAAGAAGAAAGCAGACGAGGCAGCAAGCTAGATGGCACATGAACTTTATTCTTCTTCCAACATCAAGTACAGGAAAATCTCTGTCTGGGTCTCTCTGTGCCTCCTTTTTATAACCTTTATTTCTGCACAATGAGACCCAGGGAGTCCAAACACAATACTTTCAGTGCACAAAGACATGCATGGCACATTAACATAACACCCCCCTCTCTTCCTCTCTCGACTCCTGCGTCTCCCGACTCTCCAGGGAGTGGATAGTCCTTTCCACTACTTCTGAGACCCCCTTGGAGCCACTTCCTCCTTCAGTCCTTTTGCTCCATCTTCCCCCAGCTTCCGACTCTGGATGGAGAACCCACACTGTGCCACCACACAGCCCCCCCCCCCAAACACCCAGAAAGAGCACTAACCCCCTCATCCTTTGGGTTTAAGCCTGCGCCCATAGCGGCTGTAGCGGAGGGTCGCCGGTCCGGTCGAAACACCCTGCTGGCGAGGTGTGCAGGCGGGCGCATTAGTCTGTGGGGGGGAAAACAGGTCAGCTTTGCGAGCGCAGGTCTCTACCGTGGGAACACCAACTTGCAGAGCCACCAACAGTGGGCATCCGCACCAGGGAGCTGGGGCCAACACCACCTGCTCGTCTGCCAACACAAAAGTGGGCTTCAGCCTGTCGATGCAAATGGTCTCCTATGCCCCCCAAGTCTAACACAAAATGCTTTGTCCCAGTCTCCAGCACCCTGAACAGTCCGTCTTGCGGTGGGCACAGCTGGGTCTGGTGTGCATCGTGCCTGACAAAAACAAAACTGGCGTTCTGTAAGCTTTTTGGGATGAAGGTGCGAGGAAAACAATGGTGGGCCAGGCCCGACACTTAAACAGCCTCCGTACTGTGCAAAAATTGCGCGGGCGGATCAGCCCTGGGCGCAGGGTTTTCCGGTAAAAATTCCCCATGGATCCACAGCAGCTGAGAAAAAACAAGTTCTGCGGGGGAAGCTGCCAAATCCTCCTTATGCATGGAGCGCAACCCTAAATGAACCCAGGGCAGGCGGTCAACCCAATTTGCATCCATGAGCGAAGCTCTGAGCGCCGCCTTAAGCGACCTATGAAAATGTTTGCACAACCTGTAAGCCTGGGGGTGTATGTGGTAGTGCGGTGGATTTTGACCTCCAGGCTCTGGGTCATCGCGGACCAGAGTTCCAAAACGAATTGTGGACCCCCGTCGAACATCACTTCCGACGGGGATCTGAACCGTGCAACCCAAGCTGACAGAAAAGTGCAAGCCACTTCCGTGGACGTGGAGGAAGCCAGTAGGACCACTTCAGGCCAACGCGTGGTGCGGTCCACAATTGTCAAAAGGTGCATGAAACTTTGCGACGGTGGGAGGGGTCCCACCAAATTCACGTGGACACGGTCAAACCTCCTGGCCTGGATTTGGAACGGCTCGAGGGGGCTCTGGTGTGCTTGTGAACTTTGGCCCACTGGCACGCGATGCATGCTGCAGTCCACTCTTTCACGTCCTTGCGCAGACGGGGCCAGACAAATTTCACTCCCACCAGTTTAACTGAGGTGCGCACGCCAGGATGCGAAAGGGAGTGGACTGACTCAAAAATACAGCGGTGCCAAGAGCTCAGAACCACCGGGCGCGGGCGACCGGTGGAGACATCGCAGAGCAAGGGAGGGCACCCTTCCTGCACCACCCTGCTCTCCAGTTTTAACCCAGTAGGTGCGGACTGGAGTGCTCAAATGTCCGCGCCCTCGGTTTGTAGACCAGGGAGACTAACGCACGCAACAGGCAATTGGCCATGACGTTGAGCTTACCAGCAATGTGATGAATGTTGGTCGTGAACTCCGAGATAGTGTCCAAACGCCATTGCTGCCGGGCTGACCACAGTTCTGAGACCTTGGACATCGCATACGTTAGTGGTTTATGATCCACGAACATGGTGAACTCGCGCCCTTTTAGCCAAAACTGGAAATGGCACGTCGGCAGGTGGAGGGCCAACAATTCTCTGTCAAACGTACTGTATTTGCGTTCATTGTCATGCAAAGTATGACTGAAAAATGCAAGCGGCTGCCACGAACCGGAGATGTACTGCTCCACCACTGCCCCTATGGCAATGTCAGACGTGTCCATGATGAGCGCTATTCGTGCTGACGGGGCAGGGTGAGCAAGTAAAGTGGCGTCAGCAGTGCTGTTTTGGCGTTTGTGAAAGCCTGGACTCACTTGGGGGTCCAGTCGATGTTTTCCGCGGGCTTCTTTTTCTTAAGCGTGGTGTACAAAGGCTGCAGCAGCTGGGCTGCCCGGGGGAGGAAACGGTTATAAAAGTTGACCATTCCCAAAAATTCCTGTAGGGCCCTCACTGTCTGCAGACGTGGAAAATCCGCCATGGCGCGCACCTTATCGAGTAACGGAATTGCGCCCTCCGGGGAAATGCGGTGGTCCAAAAAAATCAATCACAGGCACACCAAACTGGCACTACGCCGGGTTAACTATAAGTCTGTGCGCTGCCAACCTCTGGAAAACTATTTTGAGATGGGCGAGGTGCTCCTCCTCAGACGCGCTAGCCACTAGAATGTTGTCTAAGTAGACAAAAATGAAAGATAGGTCACGGAGCACCGCGTCCATCATTCTCTGAAAGGTTTGCATAGCGAACTTTAACCCAAACGGCATGCGTAAAAACTCGAAAAGGCCAAAAGGAGTTATTACCGCTGTTTTGGGAACATCCGCCGTGCGCACCGGGACCTGGTGATAACCACGGACCAGATCCACTTTTGAAAAAACATGTGCCCCAGCCAGGTGCACGGAAAAATCCTGAATATGCGGGATGGGATACCGATCGTGTTCCGTGGTGTTGTTCAAGCGCCAGAAATTGCCGCAGGGTCGCCACAACCCTTCGGCCTTAGGCACCATGTGTAGCAGGGATGCCCACAGGCTGTTGGAGCGCCTAATAATGCCCAGCTGCTCCAAGTTGGCAAACTCCTCGCGCACACTAGCCAGTTTAGTCGCATCCAGGCACCGAGGTCGCGTGAACACCAGTGGGCCTTTTGTGATTATGAAATGTTCGACCCTGTGTTTGGTTATCGTAGCCGAAAAAGTCGGGACCGTGAGTGCTGGGAACTGTGCAAGTAAATGCTGGTACTTACCCCCTGGATCTATAACGTTAGCCAGTGTTGTTGACCCAGCTCCCTGAGCTGTGCAGGGCAGGGAGGTGAAAGAGACAGCGTCCACTAAACGTCTGTTGGCAACGTCAACTAACAACCCATAAGCACATAAAAAATCTGCACCCAAAATGGGGGCAGAGCATGCAGCTACCACAAAGTCCCCCTGCTAATTGCGTCCATGCAAGCATATCGTCAGCGTCCGTTCGCCAAATGTCCTGATGGTGGATCTGTTGGCAGCCGTGAGATCGGGATCGCTGCCTCCTGCCGACCTGTCTGTGCTGACTGGCAGGATGAGCCTCTTCTGGGAGCCGGAGTCCACCAAAAACTGCCTCCCCGAACGTGTGTCCATGATAAAAAGCAGCTTGTTCCTGTCGTCAGCGATTGCAGCTGCTCCTGATTGCTGGCCATGCCGTGCTCCCGGCTTCTTGAATTGGCATGGTTGAAGACACTGTTGGCCATCTGAGCCAAAATGGCAATGATAGAAACAGATCACCCCATTCCTGCGTCTCTTGGCATCCATCCCGGCTACCATCAATGGCTCCTCGACCTCGCTGGAGTCCCTCATGGATGTTGGTGCTGCTGCATGCATGCTGAGAGCTCTGGTTGCTAAAATGATGTGGTCCGCTTCCTGCGCCAGAGCGCGGTAGTCCTTGGTCACCAGCCGCACCGAGTTGGCCAGTATTGCCCTCGGTGTAACCGGTAGGTTCCTGAGGAACAGGTGGGCGAACAGGAAGGATTTGTCGTTCTTCCCCCTCAGCGCCAACATGCTGTCCATGAGCTCCACGGCCAATCTGTCACCTTACTCTGAACGTGTTAGGAGTCTCTCTGCCCTCTCACTGTCAGACAGGGTATAACGCTGGAGTAGCATCCTCTTGAGAGCTTCATATTTCCCTTGGGCCGGCGGCTCCTGGAGCAGGCTCGTTACCTGTTGTGTGGCACGCACATCCAGTGCAACGACCACATGGTAATATTTCATGTCATCCGTTGTGATCCCTCCGAATGCAAACTGGGCTTCTATATGCAAGAACCACGCGGTCGGGTTGTGAAGCCAGAAGTCTGGGAGCTTGGCTGTGACAGCGCATGCGGCACTGGTGTTCTCCCTCTGGGTAGTCTCCGGGGTGGTGCTCGGCTCGCTCTTCATGGCACGTCTTGGGGTTACCAATGTGTAACAAGAAAGCAGACAAGGCAGCAAGCTGGACAACACGTGACCTTTATTTTTCTTCCAACATCAAGTACAGGAAAATCTCTTGTCTGGGCTTCTCTGCGCCTCCTTTTTATAACTTTTATTTCTGCACAGTGAGACCCAAGGAGTCCAAACACAGTACTTTCAGTGCACAAAGACATTTGTGGCACATTAACATAACAACCTCCTCTCTTCCTCTCTCGACTCCTGCATCTCCCGACTCCCCGAGGAGCAGATAGTCCTTTCCGCTATTTCTGAGACCCCCCTGGAGCCACTTCTTCCTTCAGTCCTTTTGTTCTGTCTTCCCCCAGCTTCCGACTCTGGGTGGAGAACCCCCACACAATGCCACCACAACACTACCACCACCATGTTTGATTGTTGATACGATGTTATTTTTATGAAATTCTGTGTTAGATTTATGCCACATAAAACAGGACACATCTTCCAAAAAGTTCGACTTTTGTCTCGTCAGTCCCCAGAATATTTTCCCAAAAGTCTTGAGAATCATCTAGATGTTTTCTGGCAAATGTGAGACGAGTCTTTGTATTCTTTTTGCCCAGCAGTGGTTTTTGTCTTGGAACTCTCCCATTTTTGCCCAGTCTCTTTCTTATTGTTCCATTGTGGACCATTGTCCCAACTGAGGCAAGTGGGGCCTGCAGTTCTTTAGACGTTGTTCTGGGTTTTTGTTTCTCATCTGTTCTTGAATTTCTTTAGGTCACAGTGGGATGTGTTGCTTTTTGAGATCTTATAGCCTACTTCAGGTTGTCAGACAGGTTCTGTTTAAGTGATTTCTTGATTCATGAAGTCTGGCAGTAATCAGGCTTGGGTGTAGCTATTAAAATTGAACTCAGCTTTCCAAAAAATGTGGTTAATCACAGTTAATTCATGATGTAACACGGGGGGCAATTACTTTTTCACATAGGGCCAGGTAGGTTTGGATAGTTTTTTCCTTTAATTAATGAAATCATCATTTGAAAACTGCATTTTGTATTTATTCAGGTTATCTTTGTCTGATATTAAAATTTGTTTAATGATCTGAAACATTGAAGTGTGACAAATATGCAAAAATATAAGAAATCAGGAAAGGGACAAATACTTTTTCACAGCACTGTATGTCCATGTACACACTCGATACTTGATCGGGGCTCCTTTTGCATGAATTACTGTATCAATGTGGTGTAGCATGAAAGTGATGAGCCTGTGGTACTGCTGAGGTGTTATGAAGGCTCAGGTTGCTTTGATAGTAGCCTTCAGCTCGTCTGCATTGTTGAGTCCGGTATCTTTCATCTTCCTCTTGACAGTAACCCATAGATTCTTTATGGGGTTTAGGTCAGGCCAGTTTGCTGGCCAATCAAGGACAATGATACCATGGTCATTAAACCAGGTTTTGGTACTTTTGGCAGCGTGGGCAGGTGCCAAGTCCTGCTGGAAAATGAAATCAGCATCTCCATAAAGCTTGTCAGCAGAGGGAGGTATGAAGTGCTCTAAAATTTCCTGATAGACGGCTACACTGACTTTGTACTTAATAAAACCTAGTGGACCAACACCAGCAGTAAACATGGCTCCCCAAATCATCAGTGGCTATGTTTACATGGACACAAGTAACCGGATTAAAAGCCTGATCGGAATAAAAATGCTTCATGTAAACATGGCAATCTGAATATTCTAACCCAATCACGCTCATTTGGATCAAAATTTCATTCCGATTGAGACAGGTGGGTTATGCTGATTGTTAATCCGAATGGTGCGCATAAAAACACTTATTCCGAATGTAGAGCAGAAAATATGTTTACCGCGCATGTCTGTACACCAGCCACACGTCGACGTGACGTATTGCCGCCTTAGCAGCAGCTAGCAGAAAGCATAGCGGGAGTAAAACAGAACTGGTCTGTATCGTCCTGCTGTCTCCCTCTGTTCGTCATATGCAGAAGTATGTACTTGTAGCTTCATTAAGGAGACCAGCAGAAGCAAAGGTACAGTCTGAATAACACAATACAGGTCAATTTCAACACGAAGCAGGGCTTGCTAACACTGGAAGTTGGTTCTTCTACTATTTTCGGAATGTCGACATGCGCATGTCAAAATGATTTATTCCGTTCAAATGTGTGACACATAGAAACACACGTCCTAATCGGATCAGCTTTTTCAGGATCCATGTAAACAGTAAAATTCTGATCTGAATTGGAATCAGATTGATGAAATTTTGCCCATGTAACCGTGGCTAGTGACTGTGGAAACTTCACACTGGATCTCAAGCAACTTGGATTCTGTGCCTCTCTGCTCTTCCTCCAGACTCTGGGACCTTGTTTTCTGCATGACAGGACTTGGCACCTGATTTGGGGAGTCACGTCAGCTCGGTGGTGCAGTGGTTAGCACTGTAGCAGCACAGCAAGAAGGTCACGGGATCGATCTCACCCCTGACCATCGTTGACCCTTTTGTGTGGAGTTTGCATGTTCTCCCCGTGTCTGTGTTGATTCACTCCGGGTACTCCAGTTTCCTCCCACAGGTCAGACATGCATATTAGGTTAATTGGCATCACCTGGGGATTCTAACTTGTCCTTAGGAATGAATGTGAGAGTGAATGGTTGTCTGTTTCTCTGTGTTGGCCCTGCGGTGGACTGGCGATCTGTCCAGGGTGTACCCTGCCTCTCGTCCAGAAGACGCTGGGATATGAAATAGCGAATGTTTGGAGAGATTTTGGAAAGTCCCTCACAAAAGTCATTCTCAAACTAGTTATGAGCTGTCACAGCCCAGTGAGCTGTCACAGCCCACCTTTAGTCACCAGACAACAAAGCATTGTCTAATGGCTCCTAGGCTGTAAAACATGCCAGCTGTAGTCTTTTCAGTGTTCCTACCAGGAGCAGCAAAGTTACGTAGTGCTACTTTAAGAGAGATCTGGACAATTAGAATGAATCAATGTATAAAGCCTGTTTTTGGATTTAAGAGAAAGCTGGAGAAACTAGAGTAAATCGGCATAAAAATAGGGAGAACCTACATGTCAATAAGGAAGCTTCAAACCATGAGGCATCAGTGGTAACTACTGTGTTACCATGCTGCCCAAAATGTCAATCTGTCACACTGTCATGTATACCATCAGCCTCTAGCCATGAGGTTCCTTCTGCACAGTTACTGACTTTTAACCCTACATTTTATTTCCTATTTTTTCATTTAATGTTGTTGTCACTGGATGCTTTGCTAATTATCTAGGAGGGTAGATTGACTTTTGTTGGAATGAAATGTTATTAAAAATTCTTAAATGAAATTGTGTTACTAAACCTAATGGTACAAGTTGTGGGGGGTCAGTTCATCTATTTTTTAGATTAAGAACTGGTTTAAAAAGTTAGTACATGGGGCATCCTGGAAGACTAGGGGTTTTGACACATGTAACAAGCGCATGTTGCTCAAATGCACAATCCCTGGTTTGATTCCCAGCCAGAACGATCTTTCCTACATGTCTCTCCCCTGCTCTTCACCCCATTTTCTGTCTCTCTTCACTATTATAACCAATAAAGGCAAAATTGTCCAAAAACAATCTTAAAACACATTTCCTGAAGCCAACACAATGTACTGCACTGAACCTAATTTGCATAAAGCAGTCTAGGCCTCTTTTTTACACCTATGAGGTCCAGGCCTCTCCATGACGTATCTGATGAAACCTGACACACCATAATCAGAATGCTCTGCACTGCAGGCTACATAAACAATAAATGAAAATTGGAGAAACAATGGATCATCTCGACATGTAGCTTGACTAAACAGAATCACCAAACAGCTCGTGAAAAGTGGATACAGTTCGTGTTTACATACAGCCCTGATGTCATGAGTGTATACTCATGAGTAGGTGCATGCTTCATACCGCACAGTGACGTAGTTGGTGAGTGTAATTCAGCTGGTAATAAATAGTTCTGTGGATTTGCTAAACAACAAGGTTTGCTTGTTATTATGTTTGTTTGTTATTATGACTAGTACATACCCGTGCATACCCGTAGAAACCAAGTCTAAGCAAGTATTTCTGCATGCCCGTTGCTGAAGGGTCTCCTCCTGTCTGAGACGGCTGTGTTGTTCACAGTCATGCCACAGGCATCACTGACAGAGATTTCTTGAATTTATAGAGTGCCTTCTGCCTTACTGAGTGAGATTTCCCGATTTCCCACTTCAAATGGGTGTGGTTTAAAGTAGTGTGTCGTATTCGGTGTCAGCTTCTCTGTGCCTTGCCTGGCGAGCGTTGCTCGCTTTGCAGGCATTTTGGGCTTCAAGTGACTCAGCACGTGCGTGGCACACTGCCACACGTTTCCTGTCTGTCTGTGCATCCCTTGTCTGTTGTACCCTATGCTGGTGAAGGGTCTCCTCCTGTGGCAGGCATCATAGGACACTACATCATAGGTAGCCAGTTCTATTGTCTATATGACAGCATCACCTATATGACGGCATCGCGAGTCCTATGTAGCCTGAGATCATAGGATCATCATAGGACATCAGGCAGACATCATAGGCCGTCCT
Organism: Pholidichthys leucotaenia; assembly: GCA_020510985.1. NCBI lineage: Eukaryota > Metazoa > Chordata > Actinopteri > Cichliformes > Pholidichthyidae > Pholidichthys > Pholidichthys leucotaenia. Next base: position 328,421,299 of record CM035838.1, read on the forward strand.
ATGATGTCCTATGATGGTGACAGACAGACACACAGAGATTTCTTAAATTTATAGAGTGATGAAAATGACAACAACCTTTACATGTGACTGTCAAAGGTCTTAAAAATACCATATTGGAGATCACAAAACTGTGTTTTATTACACTGTGGCGTAAAATTGTTACATTCTATTTCGGGAATTTCAAGCTGCAGTTCTTGGCTTTTAACATAACAGAAAGCAAAATGAGTAGAAGAAACACCACTCCTCTCATCTATGGATTTTTTTTCTGATATATTAGCATTTTTTATCATACGTGTCATTTCTTTCTGTAAATTTGCAGCTTTTCACATGCATTTTCTACTTTTTGTGTAATTTTTATTTTTTTCCACATAACTTTTTTGTGTAAATTTTTCTTTTTTTCATGTCTTCTAAATTTGACTTTATCTTCATCTCGTAAATTTCATATTTTTCATGTCAATTTGTGACTTTCTCATCCCATAAATTTGCAAATGTTTCTCATCTAACAAATTTTTGACTTTCATCTAAAATTGGGACTTTTTGTTTTTTCAATGGCTAGCGCCTGGTGGCTGGGTTTCCGCCCATGGGATCCGGCCAGGCTCAGCCCGAAGGAGTTGCATGGGTCCGCCTCCAGTGGGCTCACCACCTGCAGCAGGGACCATAGAGGTCCAGTGCAATGTGGATTAGGTGACGGTCGAAGGTAGGGACCTCAGCAGCCTGATCCCCAGCTTTCGAAACTGGCTTTTGGGATGTGGAATGTCACCTCTCTGGTGGGGAAGGAGCCTGAGCTGGTGCACAAGGTTGAGAGATACCGGCTAGATATAGTTGGGCTCACCTCAACACACAGCTCCAGACTGGGGCTGGAGCTTGGCTTTCTCTGCAGTTGGCCCGGGCGAGAGGCGACGAGCAGGGGTGGGTATTCTTGTATGCTGCCTCAACATTGGAGTTATCCCCGGTGGACGAAAGGGTTGTTACCCTGCGCCTTCCATTCGGGAAATGGGTCCTGACCATCATTTGTGCCTATGCACCAAGTGATGGTTCAGAGTAACCACCCTTTTTGGATTCTCTGACTGGGGTGCTGGAGAGTGCTCCTCTTGGAGACTCCATTGTCCTACTGGGGGACACACACACATGGGCAACGACAGTGAAACCTGGAGGGGGGTGATTGGGAGGAACGGCCTTCCCAATCTGAACCCGAGTGGTGTTCAGTTATTGGACTTCTGTGCCAACCACAGTTTGTCCATAATGAACACCATGTTCAAGTATAAAGGTGTTCATATGTGCACCTGGCACCAGAACACCCTAGGTCGCAGGTCCATGATTGATTTTGTTATTGTGTCATCAGACCTGCAACCATATGTCTTGGACACTCAGGTAAAGAGAGGTGCAGAGCTGTTAACTGATCACCACCTGGTGGTGAGTTGGGTCCGATGGCAGGGGTGGACACCACTCAGACCTGGTAGACCTAAACATATAGTGAGGGTGTGCTGGGAACATCTGGCTGAGGCCCCTGTCCGAGAGGTCTTTAACTCCCACCTCCAGAAGAACTTCGACTACATTCCAAGGGAGTCTGGAAACATGGAGTCTGACTGGGCCATGTTCTCCACCTCCATTGTTTAGGCAGCTGTCCAGAGCTGTGGCTGCAAGGTTGTTTGTGCATCTCGTGGTGGCAGCCCCCGAACCAAGTGGTGAACACCAGTGGTGAGAGGGGCCATCAAGCTGAAGAAGGAGTCCTATCAAGCTTGGTTCACTTGTGGGACTCCCAAAGCAGCTGAAGTGTACTGACAGGCCAAGCATATTGCAGCTCGGGTAGTTGCTAAAGCAAAAACTTGGGTGTGGGAGAAGTTTGGTGAGGCCATGGAACAAGATTTTCTGTCAGCTTCAAAGAGGTTCTGGCAGACTGTCCGGCGGCTCAGGAGGGGGAAGCAGCTCCCTGTCCACACTGTGTATGGTGCAGATTGGGTACTGCTTACTTCAACTGGGGACATCGTCAGGCGGTGGAAGGAATACTCCTAGGTTCTCCTCAATCCCACTGACATGCCTTTCACAGAGGAAGCAGGCAGGGCTTGAGGATGAGGGGGACAACTCACCCATCACAGGGGCTGAGGTCACCGAAGTGTTCAAAAAACTCTTTGGTGGCCAGGCCCTAGGGGTGGATGAGATTCGCCCTGAGTACCTCAAAGCCGTGGATGTTGTAGGGCTGTCATGGTTGACACACCACTGCAACATTGTGTGGAGGCTGGGGACAGTGCCTTTGGCATGGTAAACTGAGGTGGTGGTTCCTCTCTTCAAGACGGGGGGCCGGAGGGTGTGCTCCAACTTCTCAGCCTCCCTAGGAAGGTCTATACCAGGGTACTGGAGAGGCAAGTCCAACTGCTGGTTGAACCTCAGCTCCAGCAGGAGCAATGTGGTTTTCGTCCTGGCTGTAGCACATCGGACCAGCTCTTAACCTTCTCGAGAACCCTCAAGGATTCGTGGGAGTTTGCACAACCAGTCCACATGTGTTTTGTGGAATTGAAGAAAGCATTCGACCGCGTCCCTTGTGGTCTCTTATGGAGGGTGCTGCGGGAGTATAGGGTATCGGGCTTGTTGTTACAAGCTATCCAGTCCCTGTACGACTATTGCAAGAGTTTGGTTTGTATTGCCAACACCCAGTCAGACTCATTTCCAGTGAGAGTTGGACTCTGCCAGGGCTGTCCTTTGTCACCGGCGCTGTTCATAATTTTTATGGACAGTATTTCTAGTTGCAGCCAAGCAACAGAGGGTGTCATGTTTGGTGACCACAGGATCTCATCTCTGCTGTTTGCAGATGATGTCGTCCTATTGGCTTCATTGAGCATTGACCTACAGGTCTTGCTGGGATGGTTTGCTGCTGAGTGTGAAGCGGCTGGGATGAGAATCAGCACCTCCAGGTCCGAGTCCATAGTCCTCAGCCAGAAAAGGGTGGATTGTCCTCTCTAATGAATGAAAGAATGAGACTGGGGATACAAGCGGCTGAAATGAGCTTTCTGCGTAGGATTGCTGGACTCACCTTTAGAGATAGGGTGAAGAGCTCAGACATCTGGGAGAGGCTCAGAGTAGAACCAATGCTCCTCCACATCAAAAGTAGCCAGTTGAGGTGGTTTGGGCATCTGATCACAATGCCTCCTGGATGCCTCCCACTTGAGGTGTTTCGGGTACATCCCACTGGGAGAAGACTCCGGGGCAGACCCAGGAAACACTGGAGAGACTGTCTCTCCCAGCTGGCCAGGGAACGTCTTGGTGTTCTCTCTGAAGAGCTGGAGCAGGTGGCAGGGAGAGGGAATTTCTGGGCTTCTCTGCTTGAGCTACTGCCTCCACAACCCGGACTGCCAGAAAAGCGGTAGAAGATGGATGGATGGCTTAAAAAATAAAATGCCTTTAAAAATCCTTAATTTTAACTTCCTTGTAGCTGCAGATAACTAGATTCACTAGAAATACGTACAGGTATCCTGAGAACCTTGAACCTCACCTTGAACCTGTGGGTTCAAACCCTAAACGGGTCATGCCAAAGACCAGATAAATACTTTCCACCTTCTAGCTTGGTGCTCAGAATTATAGAATGGGGAAAGGAAAGTTACATACCCAGCCACAGGGAGGAGAACAAACCAGTGTACTCCTGGTGCCAGTCCCAGAAGAAGAAGTAAATCCTATGCCCCTTTGTCACTTTAAAGGGCCCATATTGTGTGCATCATTGTGTTTTCAAAGGTTCTGACGTTAAAACATGGGTCACATTACATATTTAAATGTTAAAACACTGACTTCACAAAGAAATACACACTGCCTTTATTTAGCTAAACTCCTACAGAAACAGGAAAATTGCACTTCCTGTGTTTTCTGATTTTCCAAACCAACAAGCCCCACCTCCATTTCTTTAAGTTTGCAAAACAAATGCACCCCATCTGCCTCCTTATTTGTAACTGGCCTTTCAAAAAGACTTTCCCCAATCAGATTAGGAGTTCAATAATATGTATCACTGAGCAGAGTGAAATACCAGTGTCTCAGAGCTCTTCTTATGAATAAATGTTTTTTTATTCTTTCAATGGACATATACTGTATGCGTCTTTGAGTATGTCAAAATTTTGAACTAAACTCTGAAAAAGGCACAATATGGGTCCTTTAAACAGGCCTCTGAACCCTCGGCAGGAGTGGCATTGCTTCTCAGAAGCATTTATGTTGCTTTTGAGGTTTGCTGTAGACTCCAAATCACCAGATTTTTTTGTCACCGCTGTTTGGTAACCCATCATATGTTTTTGTGTGAGAAAGTATTATGGTAATTTTCCTGAGATTTCTACATATTTGTTTTTAAATCACGAGGAAAAAAATGTTCTGTTAATCAGATTGCTAACATTGCAGCTTGTGTTTGTTTTCCTTTGATCAGCAACAGAGCCTGTAAGTCATATAAACTCCAGTGTGCACAGCTTGTATGCAGAAACATAAAGCTTCTATCACCATGGATTACCATGTCCATCATCATCATCAGCATCATGTCCACGGCGCTGCAAGATTACAAACAGTTGTGGCTCCTAGAAGTTTGAATTCGTCTACCTCACTGTCCTTCACTTGGACACTGTGCCTTTCATGCTGTCTGCAGAATTACACGCTGGCCTCTATTTTCTTTTTTTAATTTCTTCTCTCTTTTGTTTGCTTGACGGCATTATTTCCTCTTGAAACGGCTTCCTCCTCTGGTCCCTGCATCCTTAACGGTCTCACATCTTTGATTGGGTGGCTGAATGAAGAAGAATGCAGCTGCCTCTTTTTCCCCATAATGTAAATCAATTTTTGTGAGCCACTAGTTTGGAGGAACAAATTCCTCTCACTCTGTCCTCAACTGTGGTAATTTCCCTCTGAATAAAAACATGACACATTTATTTATTTATTTCTGGCTACTTGTTTATTCATTCATTACCTTTTTTTAAGCATGTTTGCTGAGTATGCAGCCTCTCTCTCTCTCTCTCTCATGCTCTCTCTCGCTCTCTGTCTCTCTCTTTTCTTCAGGATTCGCCCTGCGGTGCTCCTGCACACTCGTGCATGTTAACTCTCGGTGCAGTTTTCTGCTGATGGCTTACCAAGCAGCTCGGTTAGGGGATAAGTGCTTTGCTGAAGGGCACGTGGGCTAGAGACGGTAACTTGGAGGAAAGTTAATTTACCTGCCAACATTTCTTGCTCGGAGCTACTGTGAGAAATTATATTGAGCAAGGGGAATTTTTCCTCTAAATTTCAGGTTTCTGCTGCCACAGATAACAAATGTGTCCCCTTGTGGTGAAAACAACGGTTCAAGGCGGGCTGTTAATGAAAGGTGTTTGAATGAAGTGGGGGTGGCATATAAGGAATGATGTATTATTCTTTATTTAGTCTGCAAATCTGTTGTTTTTATTGATAAAATGGAGAATGTGGTGCTTTTTTCCCCTTCAGGGACTATTTCCAAGGGTTGATTAGTTTTGCTGCTTTTACAGCAGGATGAGTGAAATTGAAACAAAAATAAATGACAGACTTTTTTTTTTTTTACATTCCCTGCAATAACCAAAGAATTGTAGAACCAATATATTGCTGGTGTTTGTATTTAACAGTTACAGTACTGCTCTTTATTGCAAGCCTCCCCCTTATGCTGTGTTTTGTCTTAAATAAAGAGAGGAGCTGCCCCACAGTTCACCGCAAAATATCACCCTTCTCATAACGCGCCGTGCCGTTTGGCCTCTGTGTCTTTTCGGGGAGGGGGTGAGAGGGGGAAGAGCAGCTGGAATTCCCCCCCACACACACACACACACTCCGTTATTACAAAGTTTCTACTTAAAAACCAGTGGTGAATAATTAGGAAAGATGCATCTCTGCCTCCGCCTCTGTTTCTGTATCCTCCTTTCTCTCTCCGCCAAGGGGGCAGATGTTTATAAAGAGCAGATATTGCAGTGCGGCAGCAGCCAAGTGCACAGCCTCCATCAGAGAGAGCAGAGGCATCCCAAAGATGGTTTGATCTCGTTTAGATTCTGATAAACATGAACAAAATGCGAGCACTCTTTTATATTACAGTGTGTGTGTGTGTGTGTGTGTGTGTGTGCTGATATTTTACTTGTAAACACAGGACCTGCTGTTGTGTATCACTATTACCGCCCGTGTCAACATGTAAACAGTGCACGGCATCAATCTTGCACTCAGCACAAGTGGACAGAGCTATTATGTTAAAAGCCCATTTGCCCGTTGTGTTCTTAGCAAAGATGGCCTCCTCGCCATGGGAGGAGCCTCGACCCCCGCGAGCACCGATAAGCTCGCTGATTGATTGATTGATGGTCCCTGGTGATTTATCAATTCATCTCTCTTCGAAATGAGCTGCGAGTGATTTTTCTCCCGCACCCAGAGGAAACGGCCATGAAACCACACAAGCCCCCGTGATGAGAATTCACCAACTTATTTTGAGGCTCACGGCGTCTCGCACGCTCCCCCTTCAAATCTGGCTTTTTTTTTTTTTTTTAAAGGGAATGGGCGGAGGAAGGTGTTTGAAATTGAAAATGAAAATTGTGGCATGGTTGTTGTGCTGTGAGATTTAGAGAAAGATTCACTCAGGCAGAGCACCTTACCCGATCACTGTACAAAGTCAATCTCCTCCTCCCGGGGTTTCAGGAAGAGTTTCAGAGCGTCCTTAGGTAGTTAAAAGTGCATCGACTGTGGATGGGCGAGTGGGATGTGTAGATTAATGCAGTGGAAAGCCATCCCTCAAAGTGCTTAGAATAATTAGAGTCAGGCTTCCAACAGAATGGGCATGTCACTGGAGGAAATTGTATTTTTATTTACTGTGTCGGGTCTCCCTTGGCCTCCCTCTCGCTCTGTCTGTGCCTCTCTTCATTTGTACGGTGGCGGCGGCGGCACTCGGCATTCAGCAGCAGGGAGTTTCTCAAAGTGTCTTGAAGGCGCTGTCAGAGCGCCATGATGCATCTCGCTGTGTTTCCACGTGTAGGCGCACGCCATTTGTATTCAGTGGCTGGCATTTGCATATGGGAGGGGATCCAACTTCTGTAGGTGTGCATATTCACACGTGTACAGGAGCCCGCTAGGATGTATGTAAATCTGCTGCATTAGCATGCGTTTGAACTTTTAAATGGACATTTATGTGTAGCTTCATTTATGGCTGTGTGCAGTGGTGGAAAGTGACTGAGTACATTGAGTCAATTAAAGGTCTTAAAGGGGCAGTTCACCCTAAGATGTCCGCTCTACAGTTGCCTGTCCTTTTTTTTCCCCGATAAAATGCAAGTAAATGGCAGGGACACACTGTCTCTGTAGGAGCAATCCAGACTGTAGTTGTGTTTCCATAGGTCTTCAACCTTTGTTGACCTCGAAAGGAGACAAAAAAATCGTTTGTGGCAATGTAATTTTGGTAATTGGTGTGTTTGTGTCAGAAGCCCTGACTTTTGCACATGCTCCTGTCTATTTACTTGTTGTTTTTGTTTTGTTTTTTTCAAATTCATGAAATAAAAACTAACTGGTGCTTGCTGGTAGTTATGCAGTTTTTAACATATGCTACAAAAAGTTTACGTCTTTTCATTTAAAAAAATATGCTCTGTTAAGGAGTGGACAGATTATTGCATATCTCTGTATATTATATCTGGCTTTTCTTAGACGCTTCAATTATTTAAAAAGGCAAAAGCCTGCAGGAGCAAAAAAAATGGGACAACAGGAGTGATGATAATGAAAATGAAACTGCACTCTATGAATGTTGTTACATTTTCTGAATATGTGTATGGTAAATGTATTGTGCGTGTGTTTGAATTTTTATGAGAAATTTCTTTTAAATTCTATTTTTTTAAATAGTTTCAAGTACAAACTCTGTGTTTATAGTCAAAAATCCACTAAACCCGTGTTATGGTAGTAGGAGACTGTAGATTTTTTGATAGCATGTTGTGAAAATAACTTTAAGCCAGGAATTTTTTCCCCTGGGGGGGGGGGGGGGGTGACTAATAGCTTGGCAGGGGCTAGGCAATTAGACACAATCACAAAATGATCCACCACAATCTTAACCTGGGGAGGCTTAGTGGGGGCTATGCAGCTGTGTGACGAGACTGTAGCACCCCCTAGCACCAGTGTGAGGCTGTGCATGCTTTAAACCCTCCAAAATATGCTAAGAAATCCTACTTAAGCTTCAAATTTTAAGCTGTTGAATGATGCTAACAGGTTACTGCCTTAGCAGCAATAATAAAATAGTAGACTGATTTTATGGGCATGTTAAGAAAATATTGTTTTGTTTTGCTTTGTTTGAATTGTGTATTATTTTTATTTATCCTTTTCTTCTCTCATATGTCCGAAATAAAGTCTTCATTCATTCATATAGATAATTTACATTTGATACATTGTGCAGATAATGTTTGCCACAGACTGCTTATAGAGATAGTTGTAGCTGACTGTATCTGACAGTGGGAAGCTGTGTCCAACTAGTTGTGTCCAACTAGTCCAACGAGTTTTTCCGGTTAGACATGTTAAACATAGTCTTGTGCTCCTACTACCGCCAAGTGTGTACCATGTGTGTGGACTTGCACACCCAAAATGTAAAGACATCCCCCGTTTCAATGCAGCAGATGCCGCTGGACAGCGAGGTGGGCCATTGATAAATTGATCAGACTGAAATTGTGGAGTACTGAGACATGATCTGAGTCCCTCCCCCATCACCAACTATCTAACACACACACACACACACACACACACACACACACACACACACACACACACACACACACACAGAGCGGCTGTGGCATCAATTATTGTGGATTGCGTGGTTGACAGAGTGTAAACCAGGTGCCAGCCCTCAATCCAATTAAAGAGATTTAATTGGAGAAAATAAATGGAGTGTGTCCACAAAGTGCTCGCTTATCCACATTTAGTAGATTTTTTTTTTCCCCCTCACCTTTTTGAGAAGTAAGATTTTGTTTATGAAAGAGCGGCTGAATCTAATAAAGCCTCAAGGCTGTTGCTTTTCCCAGACTGCCTTGCTCTACAGGTCAGTAATGCAAACAATCCAATTTCTCCCGTGTGGAGCTGTACTGGCATGTAGAAATGGGATTATTATCTAAAATGGGCCCAGCAGGTGTTTCTGTGATACCGTGTGATTTAAGGAAGGTGATAGTGTGTCCGCTCTGCCCGTGCTCAAATTCCCCAGAGATGCTTTTTTTTTTTTTTTTTTTTAAAGAAGAAGAAAATATCTAACAAATAAGTTCCGCCACTCCGGCCTGTTAGCATAACGGGGCTGTTTGCTGAACTCCTTCCCTGCAGTTATGTGCACACGAGACAGAAGCCGTCACAGTTTGAGGAGTTCGTCGAGCTAAAGAGAGTCGTCTGAAGCGGTCAGGTAGCGCTCACGGTGGTCCCGACTCTTCTACACCTACCTCTTTTCTATCCAAATTTGTCCCTGGGGATGAAAGCATGCGTCTCATTCCCGTCACCCCCCCCCCCCCCCCACACACACACACACAAACTCCTCACAAGGGACAGACATGCATAATTCAGGATTGTTATCTGTCTGCTGCTCCACACACACACCCAGAACTGCAATGAAACAGTCTGACTGCACATCAATGATTCACCAGACTGCACCCCCTACCACGCAACCCCCGCCCCCCCCCCCCAAAAGCCCACTTTCTCTCTGTCGAGGGAATCATATGGAGTCGACAGGGGCTCCACAAGCATGCAACTTCCTATAATTGGAATAGAATTTAAAGAAAAAAGCAGGGGGGAGTTGGGGGGTTGTTTGAGAACTGCTGTATCAGGGAATCTGGAGAGAGGTGTTCAAACAGCCATTCAGCAGTGTCAACCGGTGGGTGGGTGACTGGGTGCCTGCGTTGGCCCACTCGTTAGCCACCGAGAAAGGAGTTTGGAGGAGAGACGGGGAAGGCGACGCGGCGCCGGGGGTTTTCAAGAGGGAGAAGCGCTTCAGAGATGGGGATTCATCTCCATGAAGACGGCAGATTTTTTTTTTTAACCACGCAGACGCCTTTGCCTGCCTCCCAGCTTCCTGCCGTGAGCGTCGCTGATTCCCCAGGTCGCCACCTCGCCCCAAGGTCTTTTTGTCTCTTTCTCACCACCTAGCTCACTACCCCCCCCTTTTTTTTCTTAAACATCACAGGAGCAAATCAGCAGACAAGTGATTGTACAAGTTTTCCCAAGCTTTCAAGAATTACCACCATTTCATCATGGATAATCACAGTTAATAACCCTTCTCATTAAGGAGACGAGAACCACGGGTCATTAATATTGTTAATATCTTCTCCCTTTTCCTTTTCTTCTATCACCCCCACCCCTCCACCCCTCTTCCCCTGCATGCCAGAGGGAGTGGAAACAAAAGGATGACTAAAAAAGAGCTTAGCGCGACAGTGATTAACCGATCGGGGTAGATGGACTGTGATGAATCAAAGTTATCTCTCAAATCTTAATAACTGGAATTAGCCCCTGATTAGATGAGCTTTGGCTACAGTGGGGAGTAGTCAGATTTTTCACTTCAAAGGATCTTGCCCATGTAAACTTATCCCTCCTTCCAGTGTAGTGCAAAGACACAAAAAAAAAGGGAAGAAGAAAAAGATTCAACGAGGCAAATAGGCCAAAGGAAAGCAGAAAGATATGCAAATACAAAGGGAGTCATAGCAGAGCAAAGAGAATGAGGAGATAAGAGACGGTGTTACACCTGTTCTCCTGCCTGAATTCCTCTGTTTATCTTCCCCTCTCAGTTTTCCTCTTTTCCTAACATGCTCAGGGTCCACGGGGAGGTGTCACAGGGTCATCATGACAGTGGCGCTCTCCTTCATTTGCATATGTTTGCCGTTGTCACAGTGGTCAAGGAATGTCATGTCGAGATTCCTGCATGTTTAAGTAATGGCATTTTGTCCCCTAGAGGAACTCTGGCCCCGGTGTCATAACCCATGCCTGAGGGTGGGGAAAAAAAAGAAGAAGAATTAACATGACAGTCAGCTGATTTTAAAACAAATGTTGGCATTTTTATCCCCTGTGGGATCTTAAAAGACTCGTCTGGAGTTTGAAGAGCAACTGTCAGCATGTGGCTGTGCTGCGATTAATTTACGTGTTTATATGAAGAGAGTAACCATACTGAAGACAACAGATGTGCATAGCATTCAGTTGTGAAACTGGGGTGGAAGTGCCTAGCTCAGCATTGTTTCTAATGGCCAACAGGGGGTGGGTGGTTCAGCTGGTGTACAAATTCTATTGAAGTCTATGGAGAAACAACTCCAGTGCTCACTCGATTTATAACTTCAGATGAGTTTATGGTCTTCACTGATAGATTTGAGTCTTTCTAAATTTACCATGCTGTTAGTTTGTTTTTGTTTTTTTCCCCATTTTACCCACATTTAAAACTTGAAATAATCGGAGCACAAAACACTGCCAAGAACTACACCCCTTTAGAATATTTAAAAAGTTGATGGAACTGGATCGTGCTCAAGATCACTAATAAAATCTGATTGGTCCTTGTACCACAACCTACCAGTTTAAACTATATAATCAGCATCTGTCTATCAGTTTCTCAGCAATCCTCCAAACAGACTGACAAACGGAAATCGACATTGGCAAAACATAACCCCCTCGTAATCTTAACCGGGGGGGGGGGGGGGGGGTCGAGTGTGTGTGTGTGTGGGGGGGTTTACATTTTTTGCCTGTGTTTGTTCATTTGTGTGGCTTAAAAGCATAAAATATTGTTTATGGATTTTGATGACATTTTGAGGAGGAGAGGTTAGAAATGAACAAGGATCGGTTGACTGGATTTTCTCCTGACCACAGACTGATTTGCATATTTGGGTTTGTGGAGGTATTTGTTTTATGAATGTACAGAAAATTTCAAGAATTGTTTTTTTTTTCCTCAAAACGGAGTGATTCTTTAAGGTGGTATCTCACTGGGCTGCGACAGCTCGTACCTAGCTGGAGAACGGCACTGGCAAATGAGTTTCCAAAATCTCTCCAAACCCTCATGGGGGTTCACAGTTTCCTCTTGTGAGTCGCGAGGCCTCTGTCTCCTGTCACAGGAATTTTGAACACGTTCAAACATGTGTGCAAAATTTTCTCTCAAAATAGTCTCAAAGAGTTGTCATGGTGTCTCAAACCCATCTCGAATGCTTCTCAATTTTGTTTCCATGAGTCAGAAAGTGTGAGAAAAGTTAGACAAATTTACAAGGGGTTGGGGAGCTATGAGACTAAATTGTGATTGCAGACAATAAGGACAAGACTTTCTGCGCGGGAGCCCAGTCATTTTCTAGCACATGCTGACTGAGCTGCGACCAACAGTGGCACCATGCCACGCAAGGGCAGGAAAAGCAAGGCTAGGGATGGGGGGGGGGGCTGTATTTGCCCCACCAGCCCTTACAGAGGAAGCAGAGCCGGTCCCAGTGCCTGCTGTGTCTGATCCAGAGGACTGGGAGGCAACCTCATCCACCAGCAGTCTCTGCACCTCTTCTCTGGGGTTGATCTTTCATGACGTCTGATGATAAAATGATCACTGGAACAGGGAGATATGGTCCCAATTTGGCAGTTGTCAAGGATAACTGTTGTGCAAGTGTTGCACGGGATTTGTGTGGCCTTTACAGGACAGTCATAAGTGCAAAAAATATGCACAATTTTGTCACGCGCACTGTATGTGTGCAAACTCCTGGTGCATTATGGACCAAAATAGGACTGTGAATGGAGAATAACTGACTTCTCTTTTGTTTATAACATCATAACCCCAGGAAGTGTAGTCTGTTTGATTTTATAAGAGTTTAACTAAAAGCAGAGTGCATTTTTCCATCGAGTATTTGGATGGTGTTTAATTGTGTCTTTTAGGAAGGTGCAGAATGAACGTCTGTTTTCTTGAAAAAATTGTAAAAAAAAAAAAAAACAAACAGGACAAAAATCATCATTGCATTGGCTTTTGAGCAGATGGCTGATGAGAACTACAGTGGCCTGTAAGGACTTCAAAGCCAATAGTATAACTAGGTTGTTGTCAACTGTGAAGAAGCGCAGGGGTTATGTGTGAACTGGGTGTCCCAACCTGCCAGTCTAGTTTATCGTGTGGCAGGTGTGATGGTGACACCAAAGCTTGTCCAATCGTTATGCGAGAACTCTATACAGTGATCCGTAGCTTTACCCGTCGAACTACAGATCTCCATGCAAACACCCTGCCCATGCACTGATTACACATCACTTGGTTCTGGTTTAGACTAGGCATATTTTTGACGAAACAACAACAATGCCCTCATGTGTCCTCCAGCTTCACTCACGTAGCACCTTCGCAGGTTTTGGAGGAAGTCTGTAAGGCTAATTTTGGAACTAAGTCTGGGTGATCCAGCTGAGCTTTTGATTTCGGTCAGGTATGTTTTCGTCTTGGTGATCAATCCCAACCTCAAAGCAGTTACTCATTGCTAGAATATAGCTGTCGGTATCCCTTTGTTCTAACAACTTGAGCAGAACAGTAAATCGTGGGAAGAAAGAAGCTGAAAAAGTTCTGCAGTGTCTTTTTGATCAGGTCAAACAAGAACCCTGCCTGTTCTTTCTTAATAAATGTGTCTTAATACCCAAACTTTGATGCTTCCCACAAGTTAATCCAAATTTTGACACCCAGTGTGAAGTAATTAGTCCCAGATGTAAATATCTGTTATGCAACAAAAGAGACAACGGCACCGAAACAGACAATTATCTCCTCTTATGGCGTTGGCGAAATGCTACGAGTGTAGCCATGTGTAACTGATGGCTTTTTCACAGGGCCTGCAGGCTTATTTGGTTCCCTCTTTTCTTTATTTATCTGCATTTTTACCATGCGGTGCCTGAACCCAGACAGCGCTGCGGCAGACAGGTTCATTACATGTCACCCGAGTTCAAAGTGATCCTCCGTCTACTCTGTTTATTAAGTGGCGCTTGTGCGTCTCTGAGGCATAGTAGCACTTGGAGTCGCACGGCTAAGAGCAGTCCCGTCTCAGCGCGGAGCTCTCCACGCGGGCACCACTGCTGCAGTGTAATGAAGAAATCAGCAAGGGATTGAGGAAAATGAACTCTCTTTCTAATACCTCCATCCGAGGCCGTGGAGCAAATAAGTGCGCCCAATAACAAGGAAAAATCACGTTAGAGGGGATGAAGCACATGTGACACATGAAGGCGATTAAGCCTTTCTCGCTCTCTCTCTCAAAAAAAAAAAAAAAAAAAAAAAGGCACGACAGAAAACGCACGCCAAATCTAAATTGGCTCGGACACGGAGCGCAAAAGCAGAGTGTTTATTTTCAGGAATTGATTTTTGCACAAATGAGACGGAAAAATGGGAAAGACGGGAGTTTGCGAAGGGAGGAAATGTGAGACAAAACAATAACCCACTCCCCCAGCCTATTTGAAATCATAAACCTACTGTAGTGGCGGAGGAAGAGCGGGATTCGGTCGTGATGGGGGGGGGGGGGGTGCGTGTGTGGTGTGAATCTGCATCAAATTGGGCTGCTTCTGCACAACTCCCCATGCTCCCCTCTCGCAGCGCTGTAATTGGTTGACGTGGGGGAGGGGAATAGCCATTGCACCAAATATGTGCCTCATCATGAGAAGCTCTGCTGAAGGTGTTTTGTTGTTGTTTACCTCCTTTCAGTTTTTCCTCCTCTCTCTTTTTTGTTTTGTTCCAGCTCACCTTGGATCCACTCTGTGGCATGTGGTAGTAATTAACACATGCTGCAGCCTCTGGTGAGTGTTAACAGAGCGACTTGGAGTAAGATCATGTGGCTCGCCTAATTAAAATGGACCCAGCTCGACAGCCTTTATTTATGCGCCTTCAAGACAAAATGAATGCCAGTTGCCTGTGGAAATCATTTCAGGCTGTCTTCTTTTTTTTGCGCCTGCCTGCCCGGCTGTCTGTGAGCGGGGCTACAATTAACCGAGCATCAGCAGCTGAGCGGGGGACAAACAGAGCCTTTCATGCAGCTGGCTGAGAACCACTCAGTGTTTCGTTTGTGTTGCATCAACTGATTGTCGCTCGCCGGCCTCCGCCGAGCTGCATTACACTCCTCGCAAATAAAGTGCGCTGGAGTCTGTGCCGTGACGGCCTTGTGGGATTTGTCACAAGTTTGCCACTGTCACTGTGAGCCGGTCATTAAAACCAAATGAGCGTTTTTCTAGAGAGGAACATTCGGTGCTCGAGACGAGCCATTTTCAGCTAAAGGTTTGCTTAAAAAAAATAAAAAGTGTTATGTCATCTGTAATCTGACAAAGAAAGTTGCTTTTGTGTGTTTTTCCAGTATTCCTGCTGCAAGAGCTGTTCATAAATCAGTTTGAATTGCTTAATGTATATAGCGCAGAGGAACATTTCTTGCTTCTTTAGACTATTAGCGTGGTACAGCGGGGAGGCAAGTAAAGTGGAAAGGCCTCCGCTGAAAAATGATCCGAGCTGCGTGTGATGGAGCCGAAGCCATAAAGCTGCCCACTCCATCACGGTTCCTATCGCAGAGATTGATCAGCCTGCTCCCATTTGAGTGATTTCCCTCCGGATCCAATGCAGCGCAATTAGTCGCCCGCCATATTTTGCCTCCGCACCGCTCCTTTGACCCTCCATTGCGCGTATGAGTCAGAGCGGCACTCTGCCGTTATGAGCTCCTCCTAACAGCTCCGGTATTTGTGCGGCCCCGTCTCCTGGCGGCCTCTCAGCACCATCCCTCAGAGCACTTCTAAAGAGGATCACGGATGGCTGGCAGCTGGCCAAGCCTGCTGCACCTGCCCAGATGGGATGTAGCCTTGACCATCCGCACCGGGGTTAACGGGGAACGTCTCCGTCTCACTTTGAGCACTGTAGCCGGGGAGTTTCTCTGAGACGGGCGGCCTCAGCAGTAGGCATTGCCACAAGACCTTCCTGACCCCTTTGGCTCCTGATGCTGACTGTAAAAACAAAACTCCGCTCCAGGAGTGATCTCCTTAAGTAAGGGTTTCCAATCCAATTTTACACAAGGAGAGTGCTTAAGATAAGAGAGAGTGCCTTTTTTTATTGTGCTCTTCAGTAATAGGAGGAGAAGGGGCAAAAGGAGAGATGGAGGGAAAGAGGAATGGAAAGGAAGGGAGATCGATAAAGGCTTCTCTCTCTGGTTGGCTTTATTCTTCGTCGTTGTGCCCTGTGGAGATGAGGCCTGGGCGACTCATGGCTGCAGGCCATGTAAGGAAGAGGGGGTGAGGGCAGTGAAGTCTTGCAAAGGGACCTGCTCTTCTCTCATAAACACAGCTACACGTCGGGAAGCATTCAGGATTATCCTAATCTGACAATGACTTGTTTGGAGCCATCGTGACCAGTGGATTCTTCCAACAGGACAGAATGTTACATGTACCTGATTGGTTTGGATGTTAAATCTGGAAAATAAGTGGAAAAGGCATGTGGCCGCACTGGGATGAGCACAACTCCCCTGGTTTGCGTGGGCTGCCCCCCCCCCTTCCCTTCTCCCAATCCATTTCCAGTCGAATAACTCATTTGTCACTTACATCAGAGGAAGGCGAAGATCATACGAGAGCCAGTGCTACTTTGTGTTTCACTAATGAGGCCTGTTCTCTCCGCCCTCCATGCTTTTTTGCCTTGCTGCCCTTTGAAACGGCAACGGCATGGTGCTACAACACTTTTAGTAGCTCTCTTTCTGCAGTCCCCAAGCTCTGGGCTGGTTCCCTGTTTATGTGTCACTCTGTCTCAGTCCTTTTGTACTGGTTTAAAGCAAATCTAACATAGATACCGTACTTTGTATACCAGGGGTCTGCAACCTCGACTATGGGAAGAGCCATGTAAACTCCATGTACAAAATCCAGTGCACAAGAGCTGACAGCAAATTTGCAACTGTTTTCTTGTAATTTTTTTGTTTCTTTTACGCTGGAAATTTTATTCATGTAGATTCATTAAACACATTTCTGATGGAGCCATTCACCTGAGACTTTCACCACATATCAGTAACAACCCAAGTAATCCATACATACAAAGAAATTAAGGCAACTGTGTTCTCAAAACAAGTTGTATTTAATAAAGTGGAATGACACAGGGAATAAGTATTGAACAGTCTTGGTGAAATTCATTTGATGTTTAGTAGATAAACCTTTGTTGGTAATAAGAGCTTCCAGACGCCTCCTGTATGGAGAAACTAGGCGCAGGCATTGCTCAGGAGTGATTTTAGCCCATTCTTCCACACAAACTGTCTTCAAATCTTGAAAGTTCTGTGGGTGTCTTCTGTGAACTCTGATCTTCAGTTCATTCCATAGATTTTCAATTGGATTCAGGTCAGGTGACTGACTGGGCCATTCTAGCAGCTTTATTTTCCTTCTCTGGAGCCAGTTGAGAGTTTCCTTGGCTTTGTGTTTGGGATCATTGTCTTGCTGAAATGTCCACCCTTGTTTCATCTTCAGCATCTTGGCAGATGGCAACAGCTTCTTATCAAGGATGTCTCTGTACATTTGTCGATTCATCTTTCCTTCAGTTATATGAAGTCTGCCTGTACCATGTGCTGAAAAACACCCCCACACCATGATGCTCCCACCTCAAACTTCACTGTTGGTCTGGTGTTTTTGGGCTGATGTACAATACCATATCTCCTCCAAACACGCTGTGTGTTGTGGCATCCAAAAAGTTCAGTTTTGGTCTCATCTGACCAATATTTTACTGGCTTGCCCAAATGCTGTGCAGCAAACTTTAAACGAGTTTCAACAAGCTTTTTCTTCAGCAATGGAGTTTTGCGAGGTGAGCAGGCATAGAGACCATGTCAGTTGAGTGCATTACTTATTGTTTTCTTTGAAACCGCAGTACCTGCTAACTCCAGGTCTTTCTGGAGCTCTCCACGAGTGGTCTTTGGCTCTTGGATAACTCTGATAATTCTTTTGACTATTCTGTCAGAAATCTTGAGGAGCTCCTGGTCGTGGCTGGTTTATGGTAAAACTGTGTTCTTTCCACTTCTGAATGATGGCTCCAACAGTGCTCACTGGAACATTCAGCAGTTTAGACATGCTCCTGTAACAATGCTATCGTTGTTTTGCAGCAATAAGGTTGCAAAGGTCTAGAGAGAGCTCTTTGCTTATACCCATCATGAGTTCTTTGTGGTGTGACAATCTGATATTCACAGACCTTTTAAAGGCTACCAGTCAGGACTTAACCAGCTGAAATTAATTTGCACTGATGGGGGATGGGATGACTTCCTAAATTCTGATGGATTTCAGCTGGTTTCTTGGCTTTCTATGCCTTTTTGCACCTCTTTTACTTCATGTGTTCAATATTTATTCCCTGTGTCATTCCACTTCATTAAATATAACTTGTTCTGTGTACACAGTTGCCTTCATTTCTTAGTATGTATGGATACTTGGGTTGTTATAGATATCTGGTGAAAATCTCAGGTCAATGGCTCCATCAGAAATACTGTATGTTTAATGAGAAAAATGTTATTGTGTTCAATACTTATTTTCCCTGCTGTATGTATATACCTCTTTGGTCATTCAAGAATCTCTCAATGATCCCTCAGCAGTCACTCCTGGTCTTTTAGCAATCTCTGCTGGTCTCAGTTAATTTGCAATGCTCTTTCAAAATTGAAGTTTTGATCGTTTAACTGTCTTCCAAAGGAGGCTTTTGGAGATTGTTGAGGGAACGGGGCAATTTTTGATCTCTCAGTGGTCACCCAACAGTCTTTGTCTGTGTAAGGAGGCCCTTAGGTTTTTTCTTTTTTTTCTCTCAGATGTGATATATATATTTCTTACACATCTGGTAAAAGAAAGACCTGTTTCTTCTTTCTAAAAAGCTTACTCATGGGATCTGACTGATTTACATACATCATTTGCTCATGTATGCAGCATTCTGTGTTTTATTTTTGAATGTTGTCTGTTCTTGTTTATTATGTCTCCATTCTGGTCTTTGATTTCTTCTTTTCCCTCACCCTGGGCCAGTTGCAATAGATGCACTGAGAAAAGACAACTCATGAAAAACTTCAAACTAAGGCTCTAACTGGTCACACTCAAATCAAGTTTTTATAGCTTCCAAGCTGATTTGAGTTTATACGTCATGCAACTTTTGGTTGTAATTAGATATTTTACAGAGACATTTTGAGTTTGAACATCTACTACATTTGATAGATAGATAGATAGATAGATAGATAGATACAGTGGTGTGAAAAAGTGTTTGCCCCTTCCTGATTTCTCATTTATTTGTATGTTTGTCACGCTTAACTGTTTCAGATCATCAAACAAATTTAAATATTAGACAAAGATAACACAAGTAAACACAAAATGCAGTTTGTAAATGAAGGTGTTTATTATTAAGGGTAAAAAAAATCCAAACCTACATGGCCCCATGTGAAAAAGTGATTGCTCCCTGTTAAAGCATAAGTTAACTGTGGTTTATCACATCTTTGGAAAGCTGAGTTCAATTTCTCTGCCACGCCTGTTCGCAATCAATAATTCACTTAAATAGGACCTGCCCGACAAAGTGAAGTAGACCAAAAGATCCTCAAAAGTTAGACACCATGCTGCGATCCAAAGAAATTCAGGAACAAATGAGAAACAAAGTAATTGAGATCTCTAGACCTGGAAAAGGTTATAAAGCCATATCTAAAGCTATGGGAACTCCAGCAAACCACAGTGAGAGCCATTATCCACAAATGAGGAGAACAGTGGTGAACCTTCCCAGGAGTGGCCGGCCAACCAATATTACCCCAAGAGCACAGCGACGACTCATCCAAGAGGTCACAAAAGACCCCACGACAACATCCAAAGAACTGCAGGCCTCACTTGCCTCAGTTAAGGTCAGTGTGCATGACTCCACCATAAGAAAGAGACTGGGCAAAAATGGCCTGCGTGGCAGAGTTCCAAGACGTAAACCACTGCTGAGCAAAAAAGAACATAGAGGCTGATGTCAGTTTTGCCAGAAAACATCTTGATGATCCCCAAGACTTTTGAGAAAATACTCTGTGGACTGACAAGACAAAAGTTGAACTTTTTGGAAGGTGTGTGTCCCATTACATCCGGCGTAAAAGTAACACAGCATTTCAGAAAAGGAACATCATACCAACAGTAAAATGTGGTGGTAGTGTGATGGTCTGGGTCTGTTTTGCTGCTTCAGGACCTGGAAGGCTTGCTGTGGTAAATGGAACCATGAATTCTGCTCTCTACCAAAAAATCCTGAAGAAGAATATCCGGCCATCTGTTCATGACCTCAAGCTGAAGCGCTCTTGGGTTCTGCAGCAGGACAGTGATCCAAAACACACCAGCAAGTCCACCTCTGAATGGCTTAAGAAAAACAAAATGACAACTTTGGAGTGGCCTAGTCAAAGTCCTGACCTGAATCCGATTGAGATACTGTGGCATGACCATAAAAAGGTGGCTCATGCTCGAAAACCCTTCAATGTGGCTGAATTATAACAATTCTGCAAGGATGAGTGGGCCACAATTCCTCCACAGCTCTGTAAAAGACTTACTGCCAGTTATCGCAAATGCTTGATTGCAGTTGTTGGTACTAAAGGTGGCCCAACCAGTTATTCGGTTTAGGGGGCAATCACTTTTTCACACAGGGCCATGTAGGTTTGGATTTTTTTCCCCCTAAATAATAAACACCTTCATTAAAAACTGCATTTTGTGTTTACTTGTGTTATCTTTGTCTAATATTTAAATTTGTTTGATGATCTAAAACATTTAAGTGTGACAAACATACAAAAAATGAGAAATCAGGAAGGGGGCAAACACATTTTCACACCACTGTAAACAGATAGACAGACAGACAGACAGACAGACAGATAGATAGATAGATAGATAGATATAGTTCAAATACAGTCTTTGTTTCCATGCATTTTCAAAATACTTTCAGAATCCTTTATCACAAAAATGAAACTTTTTTCAGCTTTGTGTATCCCTAATTCAGGTGATGTGATCTTTTGTTTTACTTTCTTTGCCTTGGGTGCTCTGTCATTTTTTGTTCCAACTCAGTTACCTAAATAGTTTAAGCTGAGCTCAATTTGTTTTCTAGCTTCCTGGACGCTCTTGTGTCCCACTCTGCTGGATTGGCATCTAATTGTTATTAATGGAAGACAAGGACAGCAATATTTTTATCTTCAGTTTTCTTTACGGCATACAGAGCATCATTTTTCTTGCTTTACAGATAGCAGATCAACAGCACCCACCTGTTCACAAGGAGGACCCACAGTAGCATCCTGGGGACAGAATAGGGAAGGAAGAGCATTGAGGGGAGGAAGGGGAAGATGAAGGAGAACCAGGAAGATCAGATTAGTAATACAGACCACATGTGGACAGAAACACAGTGGTTACAGATGATGTGACATGCCCTCTGTTTCTTTCTGCTTATTTTAATCTTCAGTTGTACAGGTGTCTGTGGTCTAAATTTTGCTTTCAGCAATCCAAGTTTTCAAGCAAAAACTTAAACTAGAAAAGCACTCAGCGAGCACATACATACCTCCACCAAGGCTCCTTCCCTCCCTCATGGATCACCTCCAAAATATAATGGGTTCATGTGTAAGCCACGAGCCAGTTCTGGTGAGAATTGCATCAAAGTCTATCCAGTAGTTCTGGAGTATTGTTGGTAACACACTGTGAGAAGATAAGAGCCTTGGCTGAGGTATGCATTCTGGGATCATCACCAAAATGTAATGGGTTCCTCTGTAGCCCAAGAACCACCTATGGTGAAAATTTCATCCCAATCCATCCAGTAGTTTTTGTGTAGTCCTGCTGCGCAAATACAAACAAAGCCCTTGGTGGAGGTATGCACTCTCAGATCATCACCCAAATCAAATCACCTGTTCCCTGTGTCATTATACACCTTTCCTGGAAATTTCATCAAAATCCATTCATAACTTCTTGAGTAATGTTGCTAACAGGCAAACCAACAAACCAACGCCACTGAAAACATTACCTCCTCTCTTGGCGGGGGTAATAATGAAACTCATATACAGTAGTAATGTACTACGTCAAACAGGTTCATTTTGTCTTCTTTCAATTATTTATCCTTTTTTTTTTTTTTCCTTTGAAACAGAAGGCTGCAGTGCAGTTGAAACATGTAAAGAAGGTAAAGACATCTTTCTATTTTACTTTTGTCTTTCAAAGGAAAAAAAAAAAAAAAAAAAAAAAAAAATAAAAAAAAAAAAAGGATAATTAGTAATGTACTGTAGATTCATTACACACAGAGTGATACATTTCAGGTGTTTATTTCTTTTAATTTTGATGATTATGGCTTATAGCTAATGAAAACCCCAAATTCAGTTTCTCAAAAAATTAGATTACATAAAATTAATGACCTCTTTTCAGAAATCAAGGTCCCAGAGTCTAGCGGAAGATTGGAGAGGCACAGAATCCAAAGTGCTTGAGGTCCAGTGTGAAGTTTTCACAGTCGGTGATGATTTGGGGAGCCATATCATCTGCTGGTGTTGCTCCACCAGATTTTATCAAGTCCAAAGTCAGTGCAGCCATCTTCCAGGGAGTTTTAGAGCACTTCATGCTTCCCTATGCTGACAAGGTTTATGGAGATGCTGATTTGATTTTCCAGCAGGACTTGGCATCTGCCCACACTGCCAAAAGTACCAGTACCTAGTTTAATGACCATGGTATCACTGTGATTGATTGGCCAGCAAACTCTCCTGACCTAAACCTGATAGATAATCTATGGGGTTTTGTGAAGAGGAAGATGAGAGACACCAGACCCAACAATACAGAAGAGCTGAAGACCGCTATCAAAGAAACCTGGGCCTCCATAACACCTCAGCAGTGCCACAGGCTGATCGCCTTCATGCCACGCTGCACTGATGCAGTAATTTATGCAAAAGGAGCCCCAACCAAGTAGTAAGTGTGTACATAGACATACTTTTCTGTTGGCCAACATTTCTATTTAAAATCCTTTTTTTAAAATTAATTTTATGTAATATTCTAATTTTTTGAGACACTGAATTTTGGGTTTTCATGAGCTGTACGCCATAACCATCAAAATTAAAAGAAATAAACACTTGAAATCTATCACTCTGTGTGTAATGAATTTATATAATATAGGATTTTCATTCTTTAAAATTGAATTACTGAAATAAATCAACTTTTCGCTGACATTGTAATTTATTGAGATGCGTGTGTTTTCGTTCATTCTGTTTGGGAGTGTTCCCATTGGTTTACAGTGTCAGCTAAACAATCCATAAATCCCATCTGATGATTTTATACTAAGACAGTGATACATCTACGACCACTAAAGTGTAGCTTGGGTAGATATTAATTTTCTTTTCATTTTTTAAAGGATTTGATGGATATCCACTTGAGCTGTCATCCAGTTTGACCATTCCTAAAGTGTGTTCCATGTCTTCAATGTTTTGTTTAACTGTTAATATATTGTTTAAGTCCCTTAAGAGTCACCATAAACTGCTATCAAATGGTCACACAAGGCTGGAAATAAATTGTACACCACTGTTGAAGTAACATGATGCAATCTTAACAACTAGTGTTTTATAATGGTACTGCTGTCCAAATTCAAAGCAGTGGACAGCATTGTCCTCCCCGTCCTCTCCCAAGTTGAGGAACTTACAAGCAGTTAACACACACAATGCCAAGTGATCGTGACTTCTAGACAGGAAGTTGTTCTGCTAAACTATACTTTGCAGTGTTTTTACGTTGGGTAGAAATGATCTGTGGTCCAGTTCTCTTGGCTGTCTCCATGAATGCTGTGCACTGTGTTTTCTTGGGCAGAAATTTCCCCACCTCTCATCTGGCATCGCCGGAGGCCAAAATGTGATTGGATTTGGTTCTAGGAAGTAGTCTTTGTCAACTCAAAATAGAAACAAGCCCTTTAGGGATTGTTGTTCAAGAAGCCAGTTTTCTGTCTAAAATGTTTAAATAATCTCTGGTGTCATCTCGGGGTTATTTTTATGGTTTATTAGCATAATTTTTTTTTTTTACAAATAGTCCCTCTGAATTAAAACTCAGGTCATTTCATCTTAACGGCTTCATTAAAAAATGCATGTAGTAATTTGCAGACAGCATTCGCATCAACAACCATTTTTAAGATTTATTTATTTCTGAACATTGCTGTGGAGAGCAGAGCAACAAAATTTTCTTCTGTGTACACAGTAGTGTATGTCTGAATGACAATAAAGTTTGGAATACCAAGGTGCAGCTGCCTCGGTGCGACCTCTACTGGCCCGGCTTAGTTATTACAATACCTTTTTTTTGCGGCTCCATTGAAGGTGAGTTAAATTTGTGTTTATTTTGAAAACAAAGCCTTATCTCAAAATTCTGGCAAATTAAAAGTCAAGAAAATATGGTGATATATTGAGACAAGCCTTTAGTTCCAGTTGATTTTGACTGGGCGTGCTAAAAAGCTGGTAACAAACAGACACACACACACACACACAACCACACACAGACACATAAAGCAATTACCGTATATCTCCGTTGCGCCAAGGCATCATAAGTTAAAAACCCACAATTAAAATTGTCCAATGTGGGTAAACACTTGTCTACAATGGTGGGGGAAAGCAAATTGACAGGAAAACGGCTGAAAATGAACTGGTCTGAAGAAGGTCAGCTCCACTGGTTCACATGATGAAAACATGACTAGCAGCGGTGTGGCACACGCCTGCGCACTTCTGACTGGTGGCAGTATTAAATTGTTGTGTGGCTCACCATTTTTGCTGCATGCCTGTGCACATTGCAGCAGCTGTCTTCCTACCAGGACCCCTCCTGTGCCAATGCTGGCATCTCATTCCAAACTAATGAGGAGTCTGTTTTTTTTTTTTTCCTACAGCCTAAGGTGCCACCACATCCTGGATTAAATTAAGAGCAACCCATCTTGCATAATGAGGTTAACAAAGGGGTTTATCCCGAAGACTGAAACCTGACTTGGATCAAACTGGCGGATGTATAACAACACCCGGTAACTTCTCCTAAGAACCTGGTCAGGACACTGGTCTCCACAGTGAAATAAAAGATATAAAGGGAGCTTTGATCTCTTTAATGACATGAGCAGCGTTTGATGTTTGATGTGGAGGCGCAGTGCCTTCTTGTTTCCAGGGCGGCTGGAGCTTTTCTCCGTCTCTGCCGGACTGTTGACGTGTTGATGGCTTTTATGGGCTGGCTGAAAAGGAGGACAGCGGATCTCGGTGCTGCTTTCAGCTGTCATACCAGCATGTGCATCCTTTTCTTTTTCTTTAGGTAACCAACCCCATTCTCCTTTTAAAATGGATGCTTAGAAGTTGAAAATTGCCAACATCAAGAGCTTCCTTGAATCAGGATGCCCCGCGATGCAAGTGTGTTATATAATGCCATGACTGGAGGGAGAGGGAAAAGTGGAGCACAGGGGTAGAGATTAAAAAACTTTCTGCATAAAAAGAGAGGAGGAGAGGAAGAGATGAGCATAAAAGGAAAGGACGGGGCGGCGGTGGGGGGAAGAGACGGGACAGATTGAAAGTGTAGCATAATGGAAAAGAGAAGGTGGGGGATTAGGTCAGGCAGAGCAAGGGTCGGCTCCTTCAGCAGGAGCAGCCTTGAGGGCCTGGCAGGCGGCGTGGGGCTGGTCAGTCCTTCCACGCGCTCTCTCTTTTTTTTTTTCATTTAGATAATGGAGCATTTCCTTAATTGGCGGAGCGCAGTTTAGGCCGAGGTTTGTTTGCCAACACGTCAACGCAGAATTATTTCCACTACATTTACAGGATAGTGTTGCTCAGCTCTCTCATTAAAAACCACAGGCTCCTCCTGCCCCAACTCCTTTGCAAATCAAGCAGGAGAAGGCCAAAGCAGCAGCAGCAGCAGCAAATAAAGCACACTTATCTGCTATCTCGCCCTCCCTAGCCAGCTTGTAAAGGAAGAAGGAAGAAACTTCTCCCTGTTTACTGTTATTGTTTTTCTCCAATCATAAAGCCTCACTTCTGCACCGTCTCCTCCTCCTCCTCCTCTTCTCCAAAGAGTTATGTGTGGAGCTCGCATGATCGGTATCTTTAAATTTGATTGAGGGTATTTGCAGGGGGTGTTATTGGATTTCGGTGTTATTGTCTCACCTTTTCCCTCAGTGTTTTTAATGTTAGGATGGATATCCGCTCCAGCAGCACTGATCTCACCGTTCAGCTCATTAGTCTGGATTCACAGAGCCCCGGCGCTTCGTAACAATAAGACATGTACTTCTGTAGTCCGGCCATTACCGAGTTTAACAATGTGCACCAGCCAGAAAAGTCCATTATTTCTGCAGCTCATCATCCCAAGCATCCAAACGAGACAAAGGGTCTGTGGAGCTGCTTCAATGCAAAGAGCCATCTATCACTAAAGTCGGGAGCAGGGACTAAATGTGCCGCAGATAGCACACACTCGGCATACGGAGAAATCGATAAATGAGAGCTTCTTATTAAACCTGTTTTTCAATAAAATCTTAACCTACTGACACATCGTCAGCCTAAAATCATCGCCACACACCGAAGAAAGTTTGGCTCCTTTATCGGGCAAAAAGGTGTTTTTGTGGGTTTTAACGTTAGAAAATATGACTGCTTGTCACATGTATACTGTTGTAACATTAAAACACTCATTTCAAAAAGAAATATAGACTGATTTTATTTAGCTAAGCTCTTAACAAACTGAGCTGAGTGCACTTCCTGAGGTTTTATGGTAGCAGCTAACAAGCCCCATCTTCACTTGTCCACGTTAGCAAAACAAACACGCTGCCTGCCTGATTTCTGATTCTTCTTCTTCTTCTTTTTCTTCTTCTTCTTTTTCTTCTTCTTCTTCTTCTTTTTCCTTCTTCTTCTTCTTCTTCTTCTTCTTCTTCTTCTTCTCCACATTAGTCCTGCATAGCCCTCCCACTTGGCTCGACAAAGGGTATTCTCAGGTTGTGACTTATGATTTGTGCACTCAAAAAAACCTTCACCCAATCAGGTTAGATCCTTTTTAATATTACAGACCGTATCAGATAAAAGTTTAGAGAGAGATTTTTTAGAGCAAAGCTCCATATACAGTGGGGCAAAAAAGTATTTAGTCAGCCACCAATTGTGCAAGTTCTCCCACTTAAAAGATGAGAGAGGTCTCCAATTTTCATCATAGGTATACCTCAACTATGAGAGACAAAATGAGAAAAAAAAAATCCTGAAAACCACATTGAAGGATTTTTAATGAATTAATTGGTAAATTCCTTGGTAAAATAAGTATTTGGTCACCTACAAACAAGCAAGATTTCTGGCTCTCACAGACCTGTAACTTCTTCTTTAAGAGGCTCCTCTGTCTTCCACTGGTTACCTGTATTAATGGCACCTGTTTGAACTCATTATCAGTATAAAAGACACCTGTCCACAACCTCAAACAGTCAGACTCCAAACTCCACTATGGCCAAGACCAAAGAGCTGTCAAAGGACACCAGAAACAAAATTGTAGACCTGCACCAGGCTGGGAAGACTGAATCTGCAATAGGTAAGCAGCTTGGTGTGAAGAAATCAACTGTGGGAGCAATTATTAGAAAATGGAAGACATACAAGACCACTGATAATCTCCCTCAATCTGGGGCTCCACGCAAGATCTCACCCCGTGGGGTCAAAATGATCACGAGAATGGTGAGCAAAAATCCCAGAACCACATGGGGGGACCTAGTGAATGACCTGCAGAGAGCTGGGACCAAAGTAACAAAGGCTACATCAGTAACACACTACGCCGCCAGGGACTCAAATCCTGCAGTGCCAGACGTGTCCCCCTGCTTAAGTCAGTACATGTCCAGGCCCGTCTGAAGTTTGCTAGAGAGCATTTGGATGATCCAGAAGAGGATTGGGAGAATGTCATATGGTCAGATGAAACCAAAATAGAACTTTTTGGTAAAAACTCAACTTGTCGTGTTTGGAGGAGAAAGAACACCATACCTATTGTGAAGCATGGGGGTGGAAACATCATACTTTGGGGCTGTTTTTCTGCAAAGGGACCAGGACGACTGATCCGTGTAAAGGAAGAATGAATGGGGCCATGTATCGTGAGATTTTGAGTGAAAACCTCCTTCCATCAGCAAGGGCATTGAAGATAAAATGTGGCTGGGTCTTTCAGCATGACAGTGATCCCAAACACACCGCCCGGGCAACGAAGGAGTTGTCTTCATAAGAAGCATTTCAAGGTCCTGGAGTGGCCTAGCCAGTCTCCAGATCTCAACCCCATAGAAAATCTTTGGAGGGAGTTGAAAGTCCGTGTTGCCCAGTGACAGCCCCAAAACATCACTGCTCTAGAGGAGATCTGCATGGAGGAATGGGCCAAAATACCAGCAACAGTGTGTGAAAACCTTGTGAAGACTTACAGAAAACGTTTGACCTCTGTCATTGCCAACAAAGGGTATATAACAAAGTATTGAGATGAACTTTTGTTATTGACCAAATACTTATTTTACCGAGGAATTTACCAATTAATTCATTAAAAATCCTTCAATGTGATTTTCTGGATTTTTTTTTTCTTATTTTGTCTCTCATAATTGAGGTATACCTATGATGAAAATTGGAGACCTCTCTCATCTTTTAAGTGGGAGAACTTGCACAATTGGTGGCTGACTAAATACTTTTTTTCCCCACTGTATATGTCCTCACATTCTTTAAATTCTATTCTTTTTTTCCCTCTCAGTGAAAACGTAGACTCACTGTCAGTGCATCAGTTTTGTTTCCACTGACTAGTCTCAGGTCAGTAAAACAGTCAAAACGATCTTCCATCTCATCTGTTATTATTAAGCAGATTTCTGATTGTTCCATTGAAGAAAAAACAAAACAATGTCCCTTTCCATCAACTCTATTATGTGAATAGTCTGGGGGGGGGGGGGGGGTGACCACATCCTACATCCTATGTAATGTTGACAATAAAATGCATGAATGGAATGTATGGTGTGAGAAGAATATGGAATTTCCTTTATGTTCCTAATCTGAATCAAATGTGAGGATACAGTTTCCTATATTACTTGACCACTCTTCTGTAGCTATGTTTGTTGTATCAAAGTAGAAAATCTTGTTATTAATATTAAGCTATTTGAAAAGCAGTTTTGTTACCTTTCTTTGGCTTCCTCGGTTAATCTAACTCTCTCAAGCACTTTAATTTGCCAGAATTTTGAGATAAGGCCGACCCCCAATGTCCACTGACTCCAGACGGACAGCCGGTACGTCATGCTTCCTTGTTGTTATCATGTGATCACGGTTGGGCCTCCTTGCTCTGTCTCGGTCTCTCTCAAGCTGTCGCGTTATTTTAGATCATTCTTGTGTGATCTTTTGTCGCTGCGCTGAGGGCACCGAAAGTTGAATGACAAAGGTTAAACATCAGCAGCACATCTCTCTATCCAGCCAATCAGAATCAGGCCAAAAGGCTCAAAAGGATGTGTGTCTTCTTACCAGCTTGATGAGGTTTAGTGCGGTTAGTAGAGAGTTTCAGGGCAAAATGTGGGAAACGCTGACACCATGCTTTGAGTGACAGGTGAAGCGTTTGCTCGGACACAGGGTGGAGACCCTTTTTTTTAAGAGCACCTGTGAAGCATCCACAAAATCAGGTCTAGAGCATTTTTGCACAGTCTGTGGACATGCAGCCTAATAATGCCACAAGCACAGAGACCTATGCTGCTTTCATTTTTATTTTTTTTGGTAAGAAAATGTCATTAATGGATGAATGAATATTGTTTTAGAAGCTCAAGATTCAGACGAATTGGGGAAATTGTTATCTGATCAAGCCTTCTTTTTGTTCTTACAAGTCAGACATTTAAACCGGGTGTTAAATAAAATTGGTCCATTCTCTCATTGGTGTTTCACACTGACATATTCCTACTGAAGTCTCCTTTGAATCTTTGCCCTGCATTTTTTCAGTGGCTAACATGGGTGAAAAGTGTTGCTATTTACTATCTAAGCTGCCAAGTTTCTCAGAATTTTGGTAGTTTCATACAGTTTGCTTTGCCAAATTTAAAGTGGGTGAATTCTGGATTTTAATTTCTAATGGTGCATAAAAAAAGTTTGAAGGTATAATTTTGTCGCTTGTCCAAAATTTAACAGTGATGAGCACAGATAGAACAAAGGCGAGCGAAGTGGATGGAAGCAGAGCTCACAAAGCAACAAGTATGAAAGTGGAGCTCGGAGAGCGGGAGCAGCTGCTGCTTTAACAGACCTGTCACCGAAATCAAAGGCCCTAATCAAAATTTTATCAATTAATTGATCTTTCCTCCCGTGCTTTGCCACAAGTCCAGCTGAGATTCCCCCTGACTCTTGCCCCTCCAACAGAAAGCCATGCTCTACAACATAAACTGTGTTCATTAGAGAAGATCAAGGGATTCTCTAATGTGAGCTGAGCTGTGATATGATGGCTGTTTCCCCCTGACTTATTTGCTCTGCAGGACAACTCTCCCTAGTTGCCTTCCACACCACACCGGGAATCTCCCGCGCCTTTCATGCTGCTCCTACAAGTCAAACGACGTGCTCCAAATTTAAATCTGGGTGTCGTTCTAACGCTCGCCTCCTGCTGTGTGTTTCCCCAGGGTAACCAAGAGGCCACCAACCCCCAAGAAGCGATGGCCCAGCCGTACACCCCAGCCCAGTACCCACCGCCCCCACAGAATGGCATCCCTGCCGAGTTTGCGGCGCCGCACCCTCTCCCGACACAGGACTACACCGGGCAGAGTCGGGTCCCCGAGCACGCCATGACCCTCTACACGCCCACACAGACGCACAGCGAGCCGGCCGGCACTGACAGCAGCACGCCCGCCATCACCGCCACCACGACCGCACCGGTCAGTGTCCTCCATCACCTGCAAACACTGTTCTCAACACGCTGTCAGCAAGTAAAATATATTCATTTTTATCTTTTTATCCAGTTTTTTAAATATGTTTTAACATTGCTGTAGGTTGCTGATTTTGCTTCCTTACTTTTGTAAAGTTGACAAGCTTACTAAAGTCTGCAGGAGTGAAAAAGTGTGAATGTTGCTAAATGTTTATAACGAATTTCTTACAGGTTAATTCTCCTCCCCAAATCTTATCCACTGCCCGGCCAGCATGTCCATGTGGGCCCCACCAAGGGTTGAACCTGGGCTGTTTAATGGGTCCCATGTGGGTTTGTCCGCAGCTTCCATGCTGGCCCCATCTGTCTTTGCCCACATGGACTTTACCTATTTACCTATTTTCAACTTATTTTCTTGTAAATTTGTGACTTCTTTCGACAATCTGATGCATTTTTCTTGAAAATTTGAAACTTTCTCGTAGAACTGTGACTTTTTTTCTTGCAAATTTGCTGACTTTTCCTAGTAATTTTGGAACTTTCTCATAAATGTGCCACTTTTTTACTGCAATCTTGCAACTTTTTCTCATAAATGTGTTACTTTTTTCCTTGTAAATTTGCTATTTTCTTGTAAATTTGTGAGTTTTTCTCCATAAATTTGCAATATTTTTCTTGTAAATAGGGAAGTTTCTCAGAAATGTTCAACTTTTTTTTTACAGTAAACTTAAAAACTTTTTCTCACAAATTTTCAATTTATTTACTCATATTTGATCCTTTTTTGTTAATTTGACACTTTTGCTTTTTTCCTCATAAATTTGACTTTTTTCTCCAAAATTTTGCACTTTTTCTCATAAATTTGCAATTTTTTTTTGTAAAATTTTCATTTTATTCTTATAAATTTTTACGTTTTTTCCTCATAAATTTGTGACTTTTTCTTGTACATTTGCTATTGTGTTCTTGTAAGTTTGTAACTCTTCAAGTATTTTTTTTTTTTCCACAATATCTTTATTGAACCTTTTTTTTTTTTTTTAACAAACATGATACAAACAATCAAACACTAACACTAAAGTACTACAAAAAAAAAAAAAATGCACTAAAAACACCAACAACCACCAACAAAATCAAGTCTTCAACAATGCTCCTCTGTTTAGTCTAGACAATCCAATACATAAGTATACTTATTATGTTCACCAGTTTGGAATTTACAAGGTCCACACACATCATTCACCTTCTTCTTCAAGAGTTATGTTTAAATTTTTTACATAATCAATAAAAGGTCTCCATATATTCTCAAACACAATTTCCTTTGATTTCAGTATATATGTTATTCTTTCTAATGGAAGGTTTGTTAACATCTGTCTTAACCACTGAGTCACATCTGGTCTATGAGTCTTTTTCCATAATAGTGCAATACATTTTTTGGCATTAAGCAAACTGAGGTCTATGAATGTTCTTTCACTTTTATTAAAATTATGCTTTTCTGGGTACAGACCCAACAAAAACAGTTTAGGATTCAATATGATTTGTTTTGAGATTATTTTTTCAATTGTTACCCTCACCTCTTCCCAAAACATTCTTATTAATCTACATTCCCATAAACAATGAAATAGGGTTCCTTTACTTTCCATGCATTTTGTGCATGTATCTGGTATATTTTTGTTATATCTATTTAACTGATATAACAAAAATAATGCGGATGTATGTTACACATACATCCGCATTAACCATTTGAAATGTATCAATTTAAGGCGTGCATTTATTGATTTGGTTTGAGCTTCTGTACAAGCCAATTCCCATTGTTCCTCTGAAATTTCAATTTGCAGATCTTCTTTCCAGTAGTTTAATCTTTTCAGTGAATTTTCACTTGAAGATAGTGTCAATGAGTTATAAAACTCTGAAATAATACCCTTTCTTTTACTATCTTTCATCATCATTTTTTCCAAGGATGAATAAATAGGTCGAGTGAGAGCTTTATTTTGATTTGATCGAATAAAGTTTCTAAGTTGAAGATATTTAAAAAAATGTGTTCTATTGAGATTAAATTTGATCCTCAGCTCTTCAAAAGACATTATGTTGTCTGCACATGGCAAATATAAATCCTGAATCTTTTGTATCCCTTTTAAATTCCATACTTTAAATACAGCGTCCGCTCTCCCTGGTTTAAAATATTGATTACCCCATATTGGACTAAATTGTGACAATAACTGTGGTTCTTTTAAATAGTTTTTAGCTTCACACCATATTTTGATCATATGCTTTACAAATGGATTTTTAACTTGTTTTTGTAATTTTTTTGCCGAATCTGAGTATATGAATATGGGAAGAGGTAAAGGTAAATTGTATGATTCCATTTCAGTCCAGTGAGGGAGATCATTTGATGAAAAATAATATGTCATAGACCTCAGTTGTGCCGACCAATAATACAACATAAAATTTGGACATTTCAGACCTCCACGATCAAATGGTAAATATAATAAAGACAAACGTAATCTAGCCCTCCTGTTGTTCCATATAAATTCCACTAACTTTTTTTTTATTCTTGAGAATAGATCTAAAGGTGGTGATAAGGGAATGTATTGAAATAAATAAAGTATTTTAGGTAAAATATTACTTTTAAGTATATTGATTCTCCAGATCATCGACATTGGTAGTGACATCCATCTCTGAGTTAACTCATTGATATCTGACATTAAGGCTTCATAGTTGACACTGGCGACTGATTCTAGCTTAGGCATAATTTGGATTCCTAAATATTTAAACTGATTTACAACATTGAATTGATTTACCTCAGGGGCTGGGTAATTTCTCTGGGTCTCATTTAGCATTAATATTGAAGATTTAGTTTTATTTATTTTATATCCTGATATTTCCCCAAAATTCTTTATTAAATTCAACAAGGTTGGAATTGATTTTTTTAGATTCGACATAAACAAAATTATATCATCGGCGTACAGGGAGATTTTATGTTCTGTTGGTCCAACTTTAATTCCATATATTTGTGAATGTAAACGTATCGCTATCGCTAAAGGTTCAATTGCCATAGTAAACAGTAAAGGTGAAAGTGGACAGCCTTGTCGACATCCTCTATTGATTTTTATTGGTTTTGAAATATTGTTATTTGTTAGGATTTCTGCTGTAGCATTATTGTATATTATTTGAACCCATTTTATGAAATTATTTCCAAGTCCAAACCTTTGTAGGACTTCAAAAAGAAAGGGCCATTCAACTCTATCAAAGGCCTTTTCGGCGTCCAATGATAGGAGAGCTGTATCCGGTGCTTCTTTATTAAAATAAATAATATTAAATAGTCTTCTTACATTATGGAAGCCTTGTCTACCCTTTATAAAGCCATTCTGATCTCGATTAATAATATTTGGTAAAATTTCTTGTATTCGTCTTGCTAAAATTTTACAGATTATCTTAAGGTCGGCGTTTAATAGGCTTATTGGTCTCATATTTTCACATTTATTAGAGGGCTTACCTGGTTTTGGCAGTAGTATAATTAAGGCATTATTTATGTATGATGGTAAATTATTATTTTGAAATGCTTCTAAAACCATTTCCAAAAAAGGTTTTATTAATTTATTCTTAAATTTTTTATAAAGGTCAACTGGAAGACCATCTGGTCCTGCACTTTTTCCTGATTTCATATTATCAATGGCTAGCCCTACTTCTTCTTGACTAATTTTAGACTCCAATATCTCCCTGTTTTCATTTGGTATACACGGTATAGATAGTTCGTTCAAAAACCCATTTAGTTTTGTTAAATCAGGTTCATTTTTGGTATCATATAATTTTTCATAGTAATCTCTAAAGGCTCTATTAATTTCTAAAGGATCTATAACTACCTGTCCATTACTTATAATACTGGTAATTGGTGTTTTAATTTCCAATTGTTTAATCTGCCACGCTAATAATTTTCCTGATTTTTCACCTTGTTCATAAAAAGATTGTTTCAATCTTAGAAGACTCGAGGCAGCTCTATTCGCTGATTTTTTGTCGTATTCAGCTCTCAAAATCAGTAATTCATTCTCCAACCTTGGGTCACTTCCTGCATACACTTTTTCCTGAAGACTTTTTATTTTATGTTCCAATTTAGCTCTCTCCTCTCGAGTCTTCTTAGATTTTGATCCTGTATAACTAATAATATGTCCCCTAATAAAAGCTTTGAAAGCCTCCCACTTTACACATGCTGATGTTTGTGTAGTATTGATGTCAAAGAACTCGTCTATCTGTTTTTCTATATACTTGACAAATTCCTCATCCTGAAGCCATTTATGCTGAAATTGCCATCTACCTGATTCCTTTGTCAATTTTTTATCTACATATATTAGACAACAGGGTGCATGATCAGAGATCACGATGTTATCATAAAAGCAGTTTTGAATCTTGGACCTTAATTCTGTGGAAATCAAAAAATAATCAATACGTGAGAATGTCTTGTAGGTACTGGAATAACAAGAATAGGCTTTAACTTGTGGTTTCATTTCTCTCCATATATCTAACAATCTCAATTCTTTCATAAAATGATTAATAGTCATCCTACATCCAATGTGCGTACAATCCAGTCCTGTTGATCTATCCACACCTGGATTCAATGTACAATTAAAATCCCCTGCTATTATATGTTGCCCTGTAAGTGATGATAAGATGAGAAATAAATTAGCAAAGAACTTCTGATCATCTATATTGGGACCATATAAGTTCACAAGATTTATATTTTCTAATAGCAAAGAACCTTGAATGATTACATATCTTCCAAATTTGTCTCCAATTACATTTTTCACTTGAAAAGGAACTGATTTATGTATGAGAGTCATAACTCCCCTGGCTCGGGATGAAAATGAAGAGGTGAATACACTTCCCTGCCATCTACTCCTAATTCTTTTAACATCCTCCTCTATCAGATGAGTTTCTTGTAAAAACACAATTCTTGAACCCATGTCCTTTATTTTATTCATAACTTGTTTAAGTTTTTTTAAATTTTGTAGACCTCTGCAATTCCATGAAGTTAAATTAAGATTAACACTTTGGTCCATGATCAATAGAGAGTTTGGGATTACCTTGCAGTGTAAACATGCTCATACAGAGAAGCAAAAACATGAGTGGTTGAACATTCATCCTACAAACTACACACAAACAAATTTCCCCTTCCCACACTTGTGGCAAACCCCCCAAAATCAAAAGAAAAATTCTGTCTCCCGATATAGCCATCGACCGTTCCACACCCACGGGGAACAGCCTAAGCCACTCCTTCTTCATCCTCCCAATCACCCTAACTCTACTGCTTTTAATGACGTAACATTAACTCTCCTCTGTAGTTTTCCAACTTAACTCCAAAATTTTTAACAACTTTGTACATCATAGTTTTTTTTTTGTTTGTTTGTTTTGTTTTTGTTTTGTTTTTTTTAATATATAATACAATCTATATTTTGTAAACTTACTATTTACTTCAAGTCAGTCAGATGCCTGTGCAAATGCTTAATTATTCTACCTTATATTTTGTTCATGCTTAGCTCCCACCAGTCTCTTCATCTTCTTTGATCTTCTTGATGAACTCCTGCGCCTCCTCTGGGGTCTTGAAGATGTGGGTTCTGCCCTCATACGTGGTCAGCAGTCTCGCAGGATAGATTACACCATGACGAATCCCAAGGTTGCGCAGCTCCTTACGTATGGGATCAAACTGCTTCCTCAATTGCTGGATTCCTGTGGCCAAATCTGGGTAGAACCGCACCTGCTGGTCCTGGTGTTTAATCTCTCCTTTAGCACGTGCAGCGTTGAAGATCTTCATCCTGTCTCTGTTGCTAAGAAACTTCATAATTAAGGTCCTCGGCGGTCCCTTATCTCTCCGTGGGCCAATACGATGTGCTTTTTCCAGAACCACTGCTGATTGCAACTCCTCGCTGCCCAGCACCTCCGGAATCCACTTTTCCAGAAAGGAACATACGTCCCGACTTTCTGATTCCTCTGGAAGACCCACCAGCCTCAAGTTATTCTGTCTCGACCGAGATTCCAAATCCAAAATATTATCTTCCAGAGATTTTTTTTTTTTTTCCAAAGTGCGCACTTTTAATTGAAGACGGGTGACGTCATCTTTAGCACTAGCGAGACGGAGCTCCATCTGCGCCGTTCGTTCTACACAGTCACCCAATTCCTTTCTTATTCCTTCCAACGCTGTCATAATCCCATCAAATCTAGAGGAAAAGTCCGCTCTCATTGAACTCATGGCAGCCATCAGCGCATCTGCGCCATTCCCCGCATTTATCGCACCGCTGCCAGCCTCCTCCGCCATATATGGAGTTTTGTTTGCTGCGTCACAGACCTGAAAGTCCGTTAATTTGGACTGTTTCGGCGGCTCGCTTTTTCCTTTTCCTGGTTTTCCAGCCTTAGGCTTCGCCGACATATCCTCGCCCAAATGCTGGGATACGTTCTGTCCCAAATGAGAGAGTTATTTGCCGATTTTTTTTCTCCAGGAGCAGAGCAGAGCGAGACACGTCCGTCCTACGTGGCAGCCATAACCGGAAATCCAACTCTTCAAGTATTTTTACATTTTTTCCTCATAAATTTGTGACTTTCTTTCTCCTAAATTTTCCACTTTTTTCTCATAAATTTGCTACTTTTTTGTAAATTTTTTGTTTTATTCTTATAAATTTTCACTTTTTTTTTCTTTATAAATTTGTGACTTTTTCTTGTAAATTTGCAAAATTTTTCTTGTTAGTTTGTAACTCTTTAAGTATTTTTTTTACATTTTTTCCACATAAATTTGTGACTGTTTTTCTCCTAAATTTTCCACTTTTTTCTCCTAAATTTGCTACTTTTTTTGTAAATTTTTCATTTTTTCTTATAAATTTTCACGTTTTTTTCCACATAAATTCGTGAGTTTTTCTTGTACATTTGCTATTGTGTTCTTGTAAGTTTGTAACTCTTCAAGTATTTTTACATTTTTTCCTCATAAATTTGTGACTTTTTTCTTGTAAATTTTCTATTTTGTTCTTGTAAGTTTGTAACTCTTCAAGTATTTTTACATTTTTTCCTCATAAATTTGTGACTTTTTTCTCCTAAATTTTCCACTTTTTTCTCATAAATTTGCTACTTTTTTGTAAATTTTTCAATTTTTTCTTATAAATTTTCACGTTTTTTCCTCATAAATTTGTGACTTTTTCTTGTAAATTTGCAAATTTTTTCTTGTTAGTTTGTAACTCTAAGTATTTTTTTTTACATTTTTTCCACATAAATTTGTGACTTTTTTCTCCTAAATTTTCCACTTTTTTCTCATAAATTTGCCCCTTTTTTGTAAAATTTTCACCTTTTTCACCTAAATTTTCACATTTTTTTCCTCATAAATTTGTGACTTTTTTCTCCTAAATTTTCCACTTTTTTCTCCTAAATTTGCCCCTTTTTTGTAAATTTTTTTCATTTTTTCTTATAAATTTTCATGTTTCTTCCTCATAAATTTGACTTTTTCTTGTAAATTTGCAAATTTTTTTCTTGTTAGTTTGTAACTCTAAGTATTTTTATTACATTTTTTCCACATAAATTTGTGACTTTTTTCTCCTAAATTTTCCACTTTTTTCTCATAATTTTGCTACTTTTTTGTAAATTTTTCATTTTTTCTTATACATTTTCACATTTTTTTTCCTCATAAATTTGTGACTTTTTCTTGTAAATTTGCTATTTTGTTCTTGTAAGTTTGTACTCTTCAAGTATTTTTTTTTACATTTTTTTCCACATAAATTTGTGACTTTTTTTCTCCTAAATTTTCTTCTTTTTTCTCCTAAATTTGCTACTTTTTTGTAAATTTTTCATTTTTTCTTATAAATTTTCACGTTTTTTCCTCATAAATTTGTGACTTTTTCTCGTAAATTTGCTGTTTTGTTCTTGTAAGTTTGTAACTCTTCAAGTATTTTTTTTTACATTTTTTTTCACCTAAATTTTCCACATTTTCTCAAATTTGCTAAATTTTTTGTAAAATTTGTCATTTTATTCTTATAAATTTTTACTTTTTTTCCTCATAAATTTGAGACTTTTTCTCCTAAATTTTCCACTTTTTCTCAAATTTACTATATTTTTTGTAGAATTTGTCATTTTATTCTTATAAATTTTTCCTCATAAATTTGTGACTTTTTCTTTTAAATTTGCTATTTTGTTCTTGTAAGTTTGTAACTCTTCAAGTATTTTTTAATTTTTTCACCTAAATTTTCCACTTTTTCTCATATTTGCTCAATTTTTTGTAGAATTTGTCATTTTATTCTTATAAATTTTTACATTTTTTCTTCATAAATTTGTGACTTTTTCTTGTAAATTTGCTATTTTTTTCTTGTAAGTTTGTAGCTCTTCAAGTATTTTTTTTTAACATTTTTTTCCTCATAAATTTCTGACTTTTTTCTTCTAAATTTTCCACTTTTTTCTCATAAATTTGCCCCTTTTTTTGTAAAATTTTCAACTTTTTCACCTAAATTTTCACATTTTTTTTCTCATAAATTTGTGACTTTTTTCTCCTAAATTTTCCACTTTTTTCTCAGAAATTTGCTACTTTTTTGTAAATTTTTCGTTTTTTTTCTTATTAATTTTCACGTTTTTTTCCTCATAAATTTGTGATTTTTTCTTGTAAATTTGCAATTTTTTTCTTGTTAGTTTGTAACTCAAGTATTTTTTTTTTTACATTTTTTCACCTAAATTTTCTACTGTTTCTCAAATAAAATTTGTCATTTTATACTTATAAATTTTTACATTTTTTCCCTCATAAATTTGGTACTTTTTCTCCCACTTTTTTTCTCATAAATTTGCTCCTTTTTTGTAAAAGTTTCACTTTTTTTTCTCCTAAATTTTCACATTTTTTCCTCATAAATTTGTGACTTTGCTTTTTTTTGTTCTTGTAAGTTTGTAGCTCTTTTCAAGTATTTTTACATTTTTTTCACATAAATTTGTGACTTTTTTTCTCCTAAATTTTCCACTTTTTCTCATACATTTGCTATTTTTTTTGTAAATTTTTCTTTTTTGCTTATAATTTTTCACGTTTTTTATCCTCATAAATTTGTGACTTTCTTTTAAATTTGCTATTTTGTTCTTGTAAGTTTGTAATTCTTCAAGTATTTTTACATTTTTTTCACCTAAATTTTCCACTTTTTCTCAAATTTGCTAAATTTTTTGTAGAATTTGTCATTTTATTCTTATAAATTTTTGCATTTTTTCCTCATAAATTTGTGACTTTTTTCTCCTAAATTTTCTATTTTGTTCTTGTAAGTTTGTAACTCTTCAAGTATTTTTACATTTTTTCCCCTCATAAATTTGTGACTTTTTTCTCCTAAATTTTCCACGTTTTTCTCATAAATTTGCTACTTTTTTGTAAATTTTTCAATTTTTTCTTATAAATTTTCACCTTTTTTCCTCATAAATTTGTGACTTTTTCTTGTAAATTTGCAATTTTTTTCTTGTTAGTTTGTAACTCTTTTAGTATTTTTTTTTACATTTTTTCCACATAAATTTGTGACTTTTTTCTCCTAAATTTTCCACTTTTTTTCTCATAAATTTGCTACTTTTTTGTAAAATTTTCACCTTTTTCACCTAAATTTTCACGTTTTTCCTCATAAATTTGACTTTTTCTTGTAAATTTGCAATTTTTTTCTTGTTAGTTTGCAACTTTTTAAGTATTTTTTTACATTTTTTCCACATAAATTTGTGACTTTTTTTCTCCTAAATTTTATTCTTTTTTCTCATAAATTTGCTACTTTTTTGTAAATTTTTCATTTTTTCTTATAAATTTTCACGTTTTTTCCCTCATAAATTTGTGACTTTTTCTTGTAAATTTGCTGTTTTGTTGTTTTGTTTTGTTTTGTAAGTTTGTAACTCTTCAACTTTTTTTTTTACATTTTTTCACCTAAATTTTCCACATTTTCTCAAATTTGCTAAATTTTTTGTAAAATTTGTCATTTTATTCTTATAAATTTTTACTTTTTTCCTCATAAATTTGAGACTTTTTCTCCTAAATTTTCGACTTTTTCTCAAATTTGCTAAAGTTTTTGTAGAATTTGTCATTTTATTCTTATAAATTTTTACATTTTTTCCTCATAAATTTGTGACTTTTTCTTGTAAATTTGCTAT
Organism: Pholidichthys leucotaenia; assembly: GCA_020510985.1. NCBI lineage: Eukaryota > Metazoa > Chordata > Actinopteri > Cichliformes > Pholidichthyidae > Pholidichthys > Pholidichthys leucotaenia. The sequence continues at coordinate 328,462,057 of CM035838.1, forward strand.
TTTTTTCTTGTAAGTTTGTAACTCTAAGTATTTTTTTTTACATTTTTTCCACATAAATTTGTGACTTTTTTCTCCTAAATTTTCCACTTTTTTCTCCTAAATTTGCTACTTTTTTGTAAATTTTTCATTTTTTCTTATAAATTTTCACGTTTTTTTTCTTAATAAATTTTTGACTTTTTCTTGTAAATTTGCAAATTATTTTCTTGTTAGTTTGTAACTCAAGTATTTTTTTTTACATTTTTTCCACATAAATTTGTGACTTTTTTTCTCCTAAATTTTCTACTTTTTTCTCTCGTAAATTTGCCCCTTTTTTGTAAAATTTTCACCTTTTTCACCTAAATTTTCACATTTTTTTCCTCATAAATTTGTGACTTTTTTCTCCTAAATTTTCCACTTTTTTCTCCTAAATTTTCTACTTTTTTGTAAATTTTTCGTTTTTTTCTTATAAATTTTCACGTTTTTTTCCTCATAAATTTGTGACTTTTTCTTGTAAATTTGCAATTTTTTTCTTGTTAGTTTGTAACTCTTCAAGTATTTTTTTTTTACATTTTTTCACCTAAATTTTCTACTTTTTCTTAAATTTGCAAATTTTTTTGTAAAATTTGTCATTTTCTTCTTATAAATTTTTACTTTTTTTTCCTCATAAATTTGGTACTTTTTCTCCCACTTTTTTTTCCTCATAAATTTGCTCCTTTTTTGTAAAAGTTTCACTTTTTTTCTCCTAAATTTTCACATTTTTTCCTCATAAATTTGTGACTTTTTCTTGTAAATTTGCTTTTTTGTTCTTGTAAGTTTGTAGCTCTTTTCAAGTACCTTTACATCTTTTCCTCATAAATTTGTGACTTTTTTTCTCCTAAATTTTCCACTTTTTTCATAAATTTGCTACTTTTTTTTGTTAATTTTTCATTTTTTCTTATAATTTTTCACGTTTTTTTCCTCATAAATTTGTGACTTTTTCTTTTAAATTTGCTATTTTGTTCTTGTAAGTTTGTAGCTCTTCAAGTATTTTTTTTTTTTACATTTTTTTCTCATAAATTTCTGACTTTTTTCTTCTAAATTTTCCACTTTTTTCTCATAAATTTGCTACTTTTTTGTAAAATTTTCGGGTTTTTTTTAATAAATTTTCACGTTTTTTTCCTCATAAATTTGTGACTTTTTCTTGTAAATTTGCAATTTTTTTCTTGTTAGTTTGTAACTCTTCATGTATTTTTTTTTAACATTTTTTCACCTAAGTTTTCTACTTTTTCTCAAATTTGCTAATTTTTTTGTAAAATTTGTCATTTTATTCTTATAAATTTTTACATTTTTTCCCTCATAAATTTGGTACTTTTTCTCCCACTTTTTTTCTCATAAATTTGCTCCTTTTTTTTTGTAAATTTTTCATTTTTTCTTATAATTTTTCACGTTTTTTTCCTCATAAATTTGTGACTTTCTTTTAAATTTGCTATTTTGTTCTTGTAAGTTTGTAACTCTTCAAGTATTTTTACATTTTTTTCACCTAAATTTTCCACTTTTTCTCAAATTTGCTATATTTTTTGTAGAATTTGTCATTTTATTCATACAAATTTTTACATTTTTTCCTCATTAATTTGGTACTTTTTCTCCCACTTTTTTTTCCTCATAAATTTGCTCCTTTTTTGTAAAAGTTTCACTTTTTTTCTCCTAAATTTTCACATTTTTTCCTCATAAATTTGTGACTTTTTCTTGTAAATTTGCTTTTTTGTTCTTGTAAGTTTGTAACTCTTCAAGTATTTTTACATTTTTTTCACCTAAATTTTCCACTTTTTCTCAAATTTGCTATATTTTTTGTAGAATTTGTCATTTTATTCATATAAATTTTTACATTTTTTCCTCATAAATTTGTGACTTTTTCTTGTAAATTTGCTATTTTTTTCTGGTAAGTTTGTAGCTCTTCAAGTATTTTTTTTTACATTTTTTTCCTCATAAATTTTTGACTTTTTTCTTCTAAATTTTCCACTTTTTTCTCATAAATTTGCCCCTTTTTTTTGTAAAATTTTCAACTTTTTCACCTCAATTTTCACATTTTTTTCCTCATAAATTTGTGACTTTTTTCTCCTAAATTTTCCACTTTTTTCTCATAAATTTGCTACTTCATTTTTTTTCTTATAAATTTTCACGTTTTTTTCCTCATAAATTGGTGACTTTTTCTTGTAAATTTGCAATTTTTTTCTTGTTAGTTTGTAACTCTTCAAGTATTTTTTTTAACATTTTTTCACCTAAATTTTCTACTTTTTCTCAAATTTGCTAATTTTTTTGTAAAATTTGTCATTTTATTCTTATAAATTTTTACATTTTTCCCTCATAAATTTGGTACTTTTTCCTCCCACTTTTTTCCTCATAAATTTGCTCCTTTTTTGTAAAAGTTTCACTTTTTTTTCTCCTAAATTTTCACATTTTTTCCTCATAAATTTGTGACTTTTTTCTCCTAAATTTTCCACTTTTTTCATAAATTTGCTACTTTTTTTGTTAATTTTTCATTTTTTCTTATAATTTTTCACGTTTTTTTCCTCATAAATTTGTGACTTTTTCTTTTAAATTTGCTATTTATTTCTTGTAAGTTTGTAACTCTTCAAGTATTTTTACATTTTTTTCACCTAAATTTTCTACTTTTTCTCAAATTTGCTAATTTTTTTGTAAAATTTGTCATTTTATTCTTATAAATTTTTACATTTTTTTCCTCATAAATTTGGTACTTTTTCTCCCACTTTTTTTTCCTCATAAATTTGCTCCTTTTTTGTAAAAGTTTCACTTTTTTTCTCCTAAATTTTCACATTTTTTCCTCATAAATTTGTGACTTTTTCTTGTAAATTTGCTTTTTTGTTCTTGTAAGTTTGTAGCTCTTTTCAAGTATCTTTACATCTTTTCCTCATAAATTTGTGACTTTTTTTCTCCTAAATTTTCCACTTTTTTCATAAATTTGCTACTTTTTTTTGTTAATTTTTCATTTTTTCTTATAATTTTTCACGTTTTTTTCCTCATAAATTTGTGACTTTTTCTTTTAAATTTGCTATTTTGTTCTTGTAAGTTTGTAGCTCTTCAAGTATTTTTTTTTTTACATTTTTTTCTCATAAATTTCTGACTTTTTTCTTCTAAATTTTCCACTTTTTTCTCATAAATTTGCTACTTTTTTGTAAAATTTTTGGGTTTTTTAAATAAATTTTCACGTTTTTTTCCTCATAAATTTGTGACTTTTTCTTGTAAATTTGCAATTTTTTTCTTGTTAGTTTGTAACTCTTCAAGTATTTTTTTTAACATTTTTTCACCTAAGTTTTCTACTTTTTCTCAAACTTGCTAATTTTTTTGTAAAATTTGTCATTTTATTCTTATAAATTTTTACATTTTTTCCCTCATAAATTTGGTACTTTTTCTCCCACTTTTTTTTCTCATAAATTTGCTCCTTTTTTTTGTAAATTTTTCATTTTTTCTTATAATTTTTCACGTTTTTTTCCTCATAAATTTGTGACTTTCTTTTAAATTTGCTATTTTGTTCTTGTTTGTAACTCTTCAAGTATTTTTACATTTTTTTCACCTAAATTTTCCACTTTTTCTCAAATTTGCTATATTTTTTGTAGAATTTGTCATTTTATTCATATAAATTTTTACATTTTTTCCTCATTAATTTGGTACTTTTTCTCCCACTTTTTTTTCCTCATAAATTTGCTCCTTTTTTGTAAAAGTTTCACTTTTTTTCTCCTAAATTTTCACATTTTTTCCTCATAAATTTGTGACTTTTTCTTGTAAATTTGCTTTTTTGTTCTTGTAAGTTTGTAGCTCTTTTCAAGTATCTTTACATCTTTTCCTTATAAATTTGTGACTTTTTTTCTCCTAAATTTTCCACTTTTTTCATAAATTTGCTACTTTTTTTGTTAATTTTTCATTTTTTCTTATAATTTTTCACGTTTTTTTCCTCATAAATTTGTGACTTTTTCTTTTAAATTTGCTATTTATTTCTTGTAAGTTTGTAACTCTTCAAGTATTTTTACATTTTTTTCACCTAAATTTTCCACTTTTTCTCAAATTTGCTAAATTTGTTTGTAGAATTTGTCATTTTATTCTTATAAATTTTTACATTTTTTCCTCATAAATTTGTGACTTTTTCTTGTAAATTTGCTATTTTTTCTGGTAAGTTTGTAGCTCTTCAAGTATTTTTTTTTTTACATTTTTTTCCTCATAAATTTTTGACTTTTTTCTTCTAAATTTTCCACTTTTTTCTCATAAATTTGCCCCTTTTTTTTGTAAAATTTTCAACTTTTTCACTTCAATTTTCACATTTTTTTCCTCATAAATTTGTGACTTTTTTCTCCTAAATTTTCCACTTTTTTCTCATAAATTTGCTACTTCATTTTTTTTCTTATAAATTTTCACGTTTTTTTCCTCATAAATTGGTGACTTTTTCTTGTAAATTTGCTTTTTTGTTCTTGTAAGTTTGTAGCTCTTTTCAAGTATCTTTACATCTTTTCCTTATAAATTTGTGACTTTTTTTCTCCTAAATTTTCCACTTTTTTCATAAATTTGCTACTTTTTTTGTTAATTTTTCATTTTTTCTTATAATTTTTCACGTTTTTTTCCTCATAAATTTGTGACTTTTTCTTTTAAATTTGCTATTTATTTCTTGTATGTTTGTAACTCTTCAAGTATTTTTACATTTTTTTCACCTAAATTTTCCACTTTTTCTCAAATTTGCTAAATTTGTTTGTAGAATTTGTCATTTTATTCTTATAAATTTTAACATTTTTTCCTCATAAATTTGTGACTTTTTCTTGTAAATTTGCTATTTTTTTCTGGTAAGTTTGTAGCTCTTCAAGTATTTTTTTTTTACATTTTTTTCCTCATAAATTTTTGACTTTTTTCTTCTAAATTTTCCACTTTTTTCTCATAAATTTGCCCCTTTTTTTTGTAAAATTTTCAACTTTTTCACTTCAATTTTCACATTTTTTTCCTCATAAATTTGTGACTTTTTTCTCCTAAATTTTCCACTTTTTTCTCATAAATTTGCTACTTCATTTTTTTTCTTATAAATTTTCACGTTTTTTTCCTCATAAATTGGTGACTTTTTCTTGTAAATTTGCAATTTTTTTCTTGTTAGTTTGTAACTCTTCAAGTATTTTTTTTAACATTTTTTCACCTAAATTTTCTACTTTTTCTCAAATTTGCTAATTTTTTTGTAAAATTTGTCATTTTATTCTTATAAATTTTTACATTTTTCCCTCATAAATTTGGTACTTTTTCCTCCCACTTTTTTCCTCATAAATTTGCTCCTTTTTTGTAAAAGTTTCACTTTTTTTTCTCCTAAATTTTCACATTTTTTCCTCATAAATTTGTGACTTTTTTTTCATAAATTTGCTACTTTTTTTGTTAATTTTTCATTTTTTCTTATAATTTTTCACGTTTTTTTCCTCATAAATTTGTGACTTTTTCTTTTAAATTTGCTATTTATTTCTTGTAAGTTTGTAACTCTTCAAGTATTTTTACATTTTTTTCACCTAAATTTTCCACTTTTTCTCAAATTTGCTAAATTTTTTGTAGAATTTGTCATTTTATTCTTATAAATTTTTACATTTTTTCCTCATAAATTTGTGACTTTTTCTTGTAAATTTGCTATTTTTTTCTGGTAAGTTTGTAGCTCTTCAAGTATTTTTTTTACATTTTTTTCCTCATAAATTTTTGACTTTTTTCTTCTAAATTTTCCACTTTTTTCTCATAAATTTGCCCCTTTTTTTGTAAAATTTTCAACTTTTTCACCTCAATTTTCACATTTTTTTCCTCATAAATTTGTGACTTTTTTCTCCTAAATTTTCCACTTTTTTCTCATAAATTTGCTACTTCATTTTTTTTCTTATAAATTTTCACGTTTTTTTCCTCATAAATTGGTGACTTTTTCTTGTAAATTTGCAATTTTTTTCTTGTTAGTTTGTAACTCTTCAAGTATTTTTTTTAACATTTTTTCACCTAAATTTTCTACTTTTTCTCAAATTTGCTAATTTTTTTGTAAAATTTGTCATTTTATTCTTATAAATTTTTTCATTTTTTCCCTCATAAATTTGGTACTTTTTCCTCCCACTTTTTTCCTCATAAATTTGCTCCTTTTTTGTAAAAGTTTCACTTTTTTTTCTCCTAAATTTTCACATTTTTTCCTCATAAATTTGTGACTTTTTTCTCCTAAATTTTCCACATTTCTCATAAATTTGCTACTTTTTTTGTAAATTTTTCATTTTTTCTTATAATTTTTCACGTTTTTTTCCTCATAAATTTGTGACTTTGTTTAAAATTTGCGATTTTGTTCTTGTAAGTTTGTAACTCAAGTATTTTTACATTTTTTTCACCTAAATTTTCCACTTTTTCCTCAAATTTGCTAAATTTTTTGTAGAATTTGGCATTTTATTCTTATAAATTTTTACATTTTTTCCTCATAAATTTGTGACTTTCTTTCTCCTAAGTTTTTCACTTTTTTCTCATAAATTTGCTACTTTTTTGTAAATTTTTCATTTTTTTCTTATAAATTTTCACGTTTTTTTCCTTATAAATTTTTGACTTTTTCTTGTAAATTTTCTTTTTTTTCTTGTAAGTTTGTAGCTCTTTTCAAGGATTTTTTTTTACATTTTTTCCTCATAAATTTCTGACTTTTCTCCTAAATGTTCCACTTTTTCCTTGTAAATTTGCTTTTTTGTTCTTGTAAGTTTGTAACTCTTCAAGTATTTTTACATTTTTTCTTCATAAATTTTCACTTTTTTTCCTCATAAATTTGTGACTTTTTCTTGAAAATTTGCTATTTTTTTCTTGTAAGTTTGTAGCTCTTTTCAAGTATTTTTTTTACATGTTTTCCTCATAAATTTCTGACTTTTTTCTTCTAAATTTTCCACTTTTTTTTCCTCATAAATTTGCTCCTTTTTTTTTGTAAAATTTTCACTTTTTTCACCTAAATTTTCACATTTTTTTCCCTCATAAATTTGTCACTTTTTCTTGTAAATTTGCTATTTTGTTCTTGTAAGTTTGTAACTCTTCAAGTATTTTTACATTTTTTCCTCATAAATTTGTGACTTTTTTCTCCTAAATTTTCCACTTTTTTCTCATAAATTTGCAAATTTTTTTTGTAAAATTTTCATTTTATTCTTATAAACTTATACAATTTTTTCCTCATAAATTTGTGACTTTTTCTTGTAAATTTGTTGTTTTTTTCTTGTAAGTTTGAACTTTTTTCAAGTATTTTTACATTTTTTCCTCATAAATTTGTGACTTTTTTCTCCTAAATTTTCCACTAAAAGATCACTAAAAGATCATTGAGAGATCTGGCCATTTTGTCATCACTCAGCAATCTCCATGGTCTCCACACCTGTGTGTAGGGAATATAAAGACCCACCATTCATTCCAACCTCCCCTTTTTGGTCATTTTTGAGACTTGTGGGTGATGCAATGTTGAGGCTGATGCCAGCTGGCTAACTACTTGCTTTGGTGTCAAACACAGCCTGAGCTAAATAGGCTGAATGTTAAAATTTAAGAGTGCAAATAAAGTACCATCGGGACAGGGGTGTGTGGTATTGTGGTCCTTAGGATATGGCCAGTCCCTTGTGTAAAATAAGCACATCAACAACCCTTTACACCCTTAAGCTAAAATACCTCTATATATCCTAAATGTGTCTATATATGGTCAAATGTAGGCAGATGATACCGCTGTCTCGAAGCCCAATCTACCCAGCTATTGCACCCAAACTATAAGAAAATAAACCAGAATGACTGTGGACTAATAAACTGTGTTTGCTAAGCTAACTCCATAGTCTCACTGTCAGTATTTGGGTTTAGATTCTCAAGGCGATACTCCCACTTCATTCAAAATGGATGGAGGTGAAGCAGAGACGGTGGTTTAATTCCAGTGAGCTCTGGATCTCATGTCCAAACCAGAGAAAAATCAAAACTGTTGCGTTAGAGAGTGGTACTGAGACAAAGGCTGGCATTACCAAAGTGGGAGGATTGTGACTTTTCAGCATTTTTCCATTGGTAGCCACTCCCAACACCCAAGCTGATATGTAGAAGCACTAAAAATGTGTGAATTTGTCATCATCTATCCCCTAAATCATTGTGTTTTCATTCAGATATAAACCAGTCATACTCTAGTTCTTAAAGCGGCGAGCACACCTCTGGCCATGTGTTGAGTTAAATCTAAATTATATATCATACACTACAGCCTTGTATACCAATGCTCTTACATAAAATGCCGTGACCTGAGATTTACCTTCACAAGAGGCAGATGCAGATAAAAGGGAGAAAGACTGAGCACCAGACTTTAGAGACGCCTCTGAAACGACGGCTAATGCAAGCAGAGATGAAAAAAGAAAATAAGGCCTTCATGCCTTCTTCTCTACTTCGGGATGAAAACACCTGCTGCGGGAGGTCACTGCGTGGCCACGGGCCTATTCAGATTGATCAGGGTCACTTATAAAAAGCACCTTTATTAACTTTTTTTTTTTTTGCCAGCCCCACAGTTACTGCACTGCCATGAATATTTGGCAGTGGAAAAAGTGCTTATACGGCACAAGTGGAGCAATAGCGTGGCGTAGCTGTATTATCATCAGCCTGTAATGTAGCAATGTTTGATTTTAAGATTTGTGTGACGCTCTCCAACTGCTCTATGGTTATGCGCTGCACTTACAGTAATGGCTGAGACACCAGAATTTAAAGTGAGGAGAGACTTGGCAGGAGGTTCGTTCTCCCCCTCCCCCCTCCTCCTGACACTGTACACCACTCCTCCACTCTCCATCTCTCCCCGTCTTCCCTCTCTTTCTCTCCATTTCACATTTGATTTCATTTCATCTGCTCACCCGCTGTGAAGAAGGCCCAGAGATGGAGGCCGTGGAGAGATGAGAGCCTCGCCTCGCCCCTTCCTCCATGTTCCTCCCTGTTTTCCTCCATCTTTGCCCCCCCCCTCCCCCCCCACCTGCGTCCACGGGCCTCCCCTTCGCTCCCGCCGGCCTGCTGTCGGCGGAGGGACAGAGGGGCGAGAGTAGTAGGGTGTAAACAAGAAAGTCTAATCCCCGGGGCGGCTGAGGGTAGTGTGGCCCACCGCTGCGCTCCCCCAGATTTAATGACAGGCCCAGCCTGTTTGCTGTGGGTGTCACAGACGGGCCCGGGTGCCTTTGATTAGGGCACCCTGCAGGAACACAGATTGAGGGAGCAGATCAGCTACTTGCTGTGAATCTCTCTCTTACCACCCCTCCCATCCCCACCCCCCCACCCCTCGTGGCTCAACTCTGCTGTGCTCAGCTCCTGTACCCCACGACGGCACTTTACTCTGCACATCTTCTCGACTTAAAGACTTAAAAAGAGTCAAGAGTGAAGATTCAGTGAAACGTATGGATCCTGTGTGAATTCCCTGCAGAGAACAAGAGAGAGAGAGAGAGAGGGAGAGAGAGAGAGAGAGAGAGGGAGAGAGTGTGTGTGTGTTTTAATGAGGCGCAGGCAACTCTCCATCTCTTCTCCTTGCCGATTCCGTGTCTCCAGTCCACCGCCTGCACTGGGAAGGTGGCGTGGTCCAGAGTCAGACCTCTGGGACCTCGCTCTGTGCCATGTTCAAACAAGCTGACTTGAAAGCAGGCGGCTTGAGGAAGAGAGGCAGCCCCCCACCTCCCGCCCCCAACTTTTTTTTCTTTCCAAATCCTTAGAGATGAGGGTAACATTGGACTGCCAGGGAGCTCTGCTCGAGAAAGAGAGAGAGAGCGCGCGAGAAAACTGAGCTTGTTATCTGTCTCAGTTCAAATAGTCTGAGGTTTGGTTGAATTTCATGAGTAATCATTCTCTTTTCTGATAACAAATTAAGGCAGTGGCGTTAGGGCAGCACTCAATTCCAGATTTTCCACAGCCCGTGTCAGCGCCATGAAGGCTTTCCAAAGGGTATTCTGGGGGACTGTGATAACACACACACACACACACACACACGCACGCACACGGAGAAAACATGGGCAAGCACATGCAAACACATCTCGCGCGAAAGGATCACGACGCAACCGGGGTGTAGCTTTCAGAGGCGGCGCTGATGGCAGCATGTAGGCCGCCTTTACAAAGGGGATGACTATGTTATCTCTAAGTGGGAGGAGTTTCTCACACCTCCCCCCCACTGTAAATTGTCATTTTAATGATACCCTGAACAGGATTTAATATAAAAACTACTGGATCATTTAAAGGATGTGACAGCTGTTTTTCTGTTGTTATCAACAAGTGGCTGGATCCCACCAAAGAGGCTTAAATGGACGTACCCTGTGCGTTAATTTTTTTCCTCCCTCGCACTGGTGACTTCTGAATAACAGCTCACAGATATCGAGTTTCGCTTTTCAAAGAGACTGTAATTTGCTGAAACAGCTGGACGCTGTAGTTTTTCAGCAACCGTGGGAAAACGGTGCATTTGTTGAAGGCTACTTTCAGCTGTGCGTTAATTCTCAAGTTGGTTCTTTGGTTAGTCTTCACAACAGAATGAATTTCAGCTTCAGTGCATGTAGTGTGTCAATAAAGAAGAAGAAACAGTACACAATGTTTTTAGTGTATTTGTTCCATGCTAATTTACAGTTCCAGGATTTTTCCACCATACACTGATTCCAAAGCTCAAAATAAGTCTTTTTTTTCCAAACATAACATTTAAACAAGAAAAAAAAAATTGTGTTTCTTCTATATGACAACAATAATGTATAGTTCACACAATTTAGGGTCCCTGTTACAACAATTTAAAGAATGAATCTGTTCCACAGTTTGCACCTTCCACCAGTGGTTTAGGTATTTTGTTGTGCCGCTTTGCCCATTTTTACATTATGCGCCCATGTTACCCAAATAACAAATTTATTTATTTAGCGAATGCAAAGTCCTTAAGCCAAGCAGTTGCCTCCTGGTTTGCTGTATGGAGGGTGTGTAATCCTCCTTCCAGTCTTTGGAGCGGGCAAGCCTCTATGATGTGTTCCATTGTTTGCTCCTCTCCACATGCGCACAGTGGGCTAGGGCTACTGCCCCATCTGTAAAGGCTGGCCAAGCAGTTGCCTCCTGGTTTGCTGTATGGAGGGTGTGTAATCCTCCTTCCAGTCTTTGGAGCGGGCAAGCCTCTATGATGTGTTCCATTGTTTGCTCCTCTCCACATGCGCACAGTGGGCTAGGGCTACTGCCCCATCTGTGAAGGCTGGCCAAGCAGGGGCCATGTCCAGTCCTGAAGCGATTGAGTGTAGACCACTGTCTCCTTGGGAGGTTGGTGCCCGGGACCTGTTGGTTGGGGTTTATCACCAGCTGTTTGTTTGGGACCTCCTTGGTCTCCCATTCCTCTTGCCAAGCTGTCTGGATGGTAAAGTCAGCTGGGGGAGGGTTTTTCCAAATCGGCCGTCTGGATGAAAGTCAGGCAGTGGGTGGAGTGTAGATATCTGCATGGATTGGTAAGTGAGGAGAATCTTTAACTTTTTGGAGCATCCTTTGAGTTAATGCTGCTCGCCGGATGTGTGGAGGGGCTATGTTTGACAGTACAGAGAGCCAGGGGAGTGGTGTTGAGCGGATTGTTCCAGTTATAGTTCTCATGGTTGTGTTGAGCTGGGTGTCTACATGGTGTGTGTAAGATGACCTGGACCAGACAGGGGCACAATATTCTGCTACAGAGTATGAAAGGGCCAGTGCTGAGGTGCGCAGGGTGGAGACTGCCGCCCCCTATTTTGCACCAGCGAGCTTGCAGAGCAGGTTGTTTCGTACTTTCACCTTAGCAGCCGTCCCCTTTAGATGTTCCTTGAAGGATAAGGTCCTATCAAGGGTCACTCCAAGATAAGTTGGATTTGGGGCATGCTTAAGCTTGAGTCCGCTCAGGTGGATGTTTAGTTCTCTAGCAGCTTTTGCATTGTGGAGATGGAATACACTGGAGACAGTTTTTGCTGGGCTTGGTTTTAGGCGCCAGATTTTGCAGAACTGGTCCAGTTTGGCAAGATCTTCCGTGAGCACCCGTTCCAGTGGTTCAAAGTCTGGTGCTTGGAATGCCAAACAGATGTCGTCTGCATAGGTGAATTTGCGGGATTTTGTAGTAGGCAGGTCGTTTATGTAGAGGTTGAACAGAGTTGGAGCTAGAACTGAGCCTTGTGGGAGTCCGTTTTTCTGCATTCTCCATGCACTTGTCTTCTGACTGAGGTGGACTCTGAACCTTCGGTTGGTCAGCAGGGTTTTTATAATTGCTGTTGCCCAAGCAGGGATCGCCTTTATAAGTTTCAGGAGGAGGCCTTTGTGCCAGACCGTATCATAGGCGGCTGTAAGGTCGAGAAACACAGCCCCTGTCTTCAGTCTGCTCTCGAAGCCATTTTCGATGAAGGTGGTTAAATAACAAATGACTTTGCACCTTTAGGGCTGATGTCTCTTAAAATTGGTGCAACTGGCCGCAGAGTCATTTTACGGTGTAACCAACAAAAACCACATCTAAAGTCAGCAATGTATTACCAAACGCTATTTAAACAGCAAGTTTTGAACACATTTAAGTGCATCTTTGGCCTGTTGTGATAATTACTATATTGACTTATCATGTAAAAATTCTTTATCAAGTTCATTTTTATACTTATCGTATAGTTTTGTTTATACTGAGCTGAGCTGCCTTCATGTTTTTCCTCCTCATTTTCTTTGATTCTGGTTCAAATCAGTTTGGTGGTTTATCACTGCCGTCTCCTGTGTGGGCATGTGAACAAAATTTTTATTTATTTTTCTCCAAATTTTAATTCCAGTGTTGAATATTTTTGATTGGTTTCACTGTGCTTTGAAAGGATGTATAGTACATGGATTATTATCATCCTAATAGTGGCTTAAAATTGTCTTCATGATATCAGCAATAGTGTTGTTTATCCCGATCATTTCTTGGACAATGTATTGTCCAACAAAATTTACCGTTACTGGCCCAATGCGCATTGCTCATTCCCGACACAGGGGCACACAAGGACACACTACTTCATCCCATGCTTGCTTCACCTTGAAAAGCTCAAGTTGAACAGTGTCGATTCTACAAATGAAATTCACAAGTATTTTCAGTTCGCACACAGACACCTTTGTGTATAGACATCCGCCAAAGAGCATGCCCAGCTGCCTTTTAAAAGTGAGGTGATGAGCCGTTCTGATTGGCTTATTGCATGCTAGGCCTATAACACACCTCAAAAAAAAGAACAGGCTGAATGTGTCCTTTGATAGTGCAACAAAAGAACAGGGTGGGATGCTATATAGAGTAGTAAATTAGTTTTTAGTGATACTTTGGTTAAATGTGTGTATGAAAAACTGACATGACACCTTTTTATGAATGTAAAAGGTGTTATGATATTAAAGATCATTGTCATTAAGTACTACTCATTCACATTGTCTGAGATGTCTTTGTAGTGATATCTTAATTAACTATGACAACACAACCTGCTGTGAATGTGCAGCAAGTTTTGTAAGACCAGATTAAGTCCTGTGCAGGAAGACTTGATGATCACATGTTGTACCAGCTATGATCATTATCTTGGTTTATCCTTCCAGGGGGTGGGTTTAGAATATTCAGCAGTTCATGTTTACCCTTCATTCTAGATAAGGAGATCATCCCCAGCCTTCCTGGCCTTGTGACTTCTACAGACAGAAACAGACAGAAACTCTAAATCTGAAATTTAGTTTGAAATATTACTCGCACAATAACATTTTTCCACAAACAAAAAATAGTATATTTGCAGAAATTTCATGCTCAAAAGTAGAATATGTAAGGGGTAAAATCATATAATTATGATGCATCTGCATTTGTAAACAAGATGTGCCTCTGTAACCGTGCGTCACTGAAATCTATATGCCTTGTTATTTTGGTCATGGTTAAAAAGAATATTACTATAATGTCGACATTAATGAAATTCCAGAAACATGCTATGTGAATCCTTTGACATCAGCTAAAAATTTAATGAGATCGAGGAAACCAGATATGCTTTATTTGTTTGTTTGTTTGTTTGTTTGTTTGTTTTTTAATTTGGTACATTGCATAGTATGTCATGGAAAATAAAAACAGGAGCAGTGGCTCTACTGTGAGCCTCTCCCGAATAACTGAGCTCCTTGCCCTATCTTAAAGGGTGAGTCCAGCCACCCTGCAGAGAAAGCTAATTTCAACCACTTGTATTCATGATCTCATTCTTTCAGTCATTACCCAAAGTTCATCATCATAGGTGAGGGTAGGAACATGGATTGACCAGTGAATAAACAGCTTTGATTTAGAGCTCAACTCTTTCATCACCACGGCAGACCAGTACAACATCCGCATCACTGCACATACTGCTTTGATCTGTCTGTCAGTCTTCCGCTCCATTCTCCAATCACTCTTGAATAAGACCCCAAGAAATTTGAACTCCTCCACTTGGAGCAGGAACTCAACTCCAACTCGGAGAGGACAATCCACCCTTTTTGAAGCTGAGGACCACGGACTCAGGCTTGGAGGTGTTGATTCTCATCCTGACTGCGTTAACTCAGTAACAAACCACTCCAATAAGACCTGTAAGCCATTGCTCAATGAAGCTAAACAGGACCAAATCATCTGCAAACAGCAGAGAGGAAATCCTGTGATCACCGAACACCCTCCGTTTCTTTCTATGTCTAGAAATCCTGTCCATAAAAATTATACACAACATCGGTGACGAAGGACAACATTGGCAGAGTCCAACTCTCACTGGAAACAAGTTTTACTGATTGTCGGCGATATAAACCAAACTGTCACAACTGTCATATAGGTACCGGATAGCTTGTAGCAATAAGCCCGATAGCCCATACTTGACCCCCCACAAGAAACCACAAGGAACATGGTTAAATGTCTTCTCCAAATCCACAAAACACATGTAGACTGGTTGGGAGAGCTCCCACAAACCCTCAAGCATCTTTGACAGAGTAAAGACTTAGACTAATAGGCCACGACCAGGATGAAAACCACATTGCTCCTCCTGAATCCAAGGTTTGACCAATGACTGGACTCTCCTCTCCAGTACTTTAGCATAGACATTCCTGGGGAGGATGTGGAGTGTGATCTCTCTAAAGCTAGATCACACCCTTTGTTTCCTCTTCTTAAAGAGAGGAACCACCACGCCAATTTGCCATGCCAAAGGCACTGTCCCCAACCACCGCACAGTGTTGCAGAGGTGTGTCAGCCATGCCCCACAACATTCAGAGCCTTGGGGTCTCATTCATCATGATCCGCATGTTTGATTTGGCAAAGGTTTTACGTCAGATGTCCTTCCTTACACAACCCTCCCCATATACCCAGGCTTGGGGCCTGCAGTAGGAGTACACTTGTTTTTGCACTCCCTGTGAGTGGGTTGGTCAGAGCCATGAGGTACTCAGGGCAAATCTCATCCACCCCTGGAGCCCTGCCGCTGAAGAGTTTTTTTTTTTTTTTAAGGACTTCAGCAACCTTAGCCCCAGTGATCGCCAAGGCACCCCCTCCCCCCCCCCAGTCCTCAGGCTTGGCTTCCTCTTTTGAAGGCATATCAGTGTGATTGAGGAGATCCTCGAAGTACTCCTTCCACCACCTGACAATATCCCCAGTCGAAGTCAGTAGCACCCCATCCGCACCATACACAGTGTAAACAGGGAGATGGTTTTCCCCCCCTGAGTCCCCGGACAGTTTGCCAGAATCTCTTCAAGGTTGGCCTAAAGTCTTCTTTCATGGCCTCACCGAGCTTCTCCCACATCCAAGTTTTTGTTTCAGCAACTGCCCAAGCTGCACTCCGCTTGGCCTGTCGGTACACCTCAGCTGCAGTGAAACCTGGAGGGGCGTAATTGGAAGGAATGGCTTGCGTGATCTGAACTGGAGTGTGTTCAGTTGCTGGACTTCTGTGCTAATCACAGTTTGTCTAAAAGGAACACCATGTTCAAACAAAGGTATCCATATGTGCACTTGGCACCAGGACTCCCTACACTTGCATTTATTCAGCCCTTACTGCAAATTAGGTTTATTGGTGAACTGTACAAACTAGTAGGTGTTTGCAATAAACAAATCAAACAAGAACAATTTAAATAGCTCAACACAACTAATATTGCAAGTGGTTTCTCCAAATTCAACACAAAATGCCACTTTTAATGACTACTGCTGTCTCAAAATTATTCAATGCCTTCATGGCAAGCATCGTTAGTGCTTAGTAGAGCATCTTTGTGCTGTTATGACCTGCTGCAAACATGATGCAAAGCCAGCCAGCACCTTCAGGCAGCATTAATGAGGAATTTTAGCCCATTCCTCAGGGGCAAAGGCTTCCAGTTCACTGATATTCTTGGGTTTGCATGCTGCAGCCACCTTTTTCAAACCCAACCAGATGATTTTCAATGGTGTTCAAGTCAAGCGACTATGACAGCCACTGTAGTATCTTCCAGGACTTCTTCTGAAACCAAGGCATGGTGGACTTTGAGGTATGCTTAGGATCATTGTCTTGTTGGAAGGTCCAATAAGACTGCAGTAGTCATTGAAAGTAGGATTTAATATTGAATTTGGATAAAATCCATGTAATATTAATTTTATTTAACTATTTCAGCTGTCCTTGTATAATTTGTTTATTGCAAACACCTGAATTTTTTGTTGCCAATAAACCTAAAATGCAATGGGAGTTGAATGATTTTGATTGCAATATGATGATCGATTGTGTTACTGTGTCATCAGACCTGTGACCATACGGGGAGGGGGGGGCGCTAAAAAGTTCATAGTGGTCAAATTTGACAAAATGTGGTTTATTTTTCATTATAGTCTCCTCTTCGGTCCACACACTTTTTCCATCGGTGTTGCAGTGCTTGGTTCCCTGATTGAAAAATAAATTACATTTGGTCAAATTTGACCAGTACGAACTTTTCAGCCTATGAGCTTTTCAGACCCCCCTTCCCCCCAAAACTTCCCGTATATCTTGGACACTCGGGTAAAGAGAGGTGCAGAGCTGTCAACTGATCACCACCTGGTGGTGAGTTGGATTCAATGACAGGGGAAGATCCATTCAGACCCAGCAGACCCAAATACTGTATGTAGTGAGGGTGTCCTGGGAACATCTGGTTGAGGCCCCTGTCCAAGCAGTCTTCAACACCTACCTCCGGAAGAACCACATTCTGAGGGACACTGGAGACATGAAAGCTAAATGGGCCATGTTCTTCACCTTCATTATTGAAACAGCTGCCCAGAGCTGTGGCCACAAGGTCATCAGTGCCTCTTGTGGTGAGAACCCCCAAACCACATAGTGGATGCCAGAAGTGAGGGGAGCCATCAGGCTGAAGGAATTCTATCAAGCTTTGTTAGCTTGTGTGACAACTTCATTTCATTAATATAAATCTATTCCAGCACTTCAGGGCTATAACACATTCTACAGAAAAGTTGGTGCAGGGGTCATTTAGGGCATTTAATTAGGTAAAAATAAATAAATAATGTGGTTTAAAACAAATGTGTTGTTATTGTGCAATCATGATGCTTCACAAATGCAGTATCCACTAAAGGCTGAGACGTAGAGTAGCAAAGGTGATGAGAGGATATTGAATTTGTCATCAAATGCATGAGAAAATTATTAAAATGTTTAAAACGATGTCTTTAATGAATATCAGCAATAGTTTGCATATTTTTACTCGACAGTTCTTCTTCTTCTTCTGCTTCTTCTTCTTCTTCTTCTTCTTCCTCCAGCTGCTCCCTTTAGGGTCGCCACAGTTGATCATCTGCCTCCATCTCACCCTATCCCTTGCATCTTCCTCTGTAACACCAACCCTCTCCTTGTCCTCCTTTACTACATCCATGAATCTTCTCTGTGGTCTTCCTCTTTTCCTCCAGCCTGCCAGCTCCATCTTCAACATCCTTTGTCCAATATATCCACTATCCCTCCTCTGCACATGTCCAAACCATCTCAGCCTTGCCTCTCTTACTTTGTCTCCAAACCGCTCAACCTGAGCAGTCCCTCTGATATACTCATTTCTAGTCTTGTCCCTCCTAGTCACTCCCAATGAAATTCTTAGCACCTTCAACTCTGCCACCTCCAGCTCCACCTCCTGTCTTGTTGACAGCACCACCATCTCCAAATCATACATCATAGCAGGTCTCACTACCGTATTGTAAATCTTCCCTTTCACTCTTGCTGCTACCTTTCTGTCACAAATCACCCCTGACACTCGTCTCCACCCACTCCACCCTGCCTGCACTCTCTTCTTCACCTCTCATGTGCATTTTCCATTGCTTTGGATGGTTGACCCCAGATATTTAGACTCATCTACTTTCACTACCGCTACTCCTTCCATCTTCACCATTGCACCTGCCTTACTTTCATTCACACTCATGCATTCTGTCTTGCTTCTACTGACTTCCATTCGTCTTCTCTCCAGAGCATACCTCCACCTCTCCAGGTTCTCTTCCACCTGCTCCCTACTGTCACTACAGATCACAATGTCGTCTGCAAACATCATGGTCCACAGAGACTTCTGCCTGACCTCGTCTGTCAGCCTGTCCATCACCATGGCAAACAAGAAGCGGCTCAGAGCCGATCCCAGATGTAATCCCACCCCAACCTTGAATCCATCCGTCATTCCTACAGTGCACTTCACTACCTTCTCACTGTCCTCATACATGTCCTGCACCACTCTCACATACTTCTCTGCCACTCCTGACTTTCTCATACAGTACCACTCTTCCTCTCTTGGCACCCTATCTTTTTCTTTCTCTGGATCCACAAAGACACAGTGCATTTCCTTCTGACCTTCTCTATGCTCCTACATCAGCACTCTTAGTGTCATGTTTGCCCTTTCGGGGCAAAGAAGAGGACCCAATCACCAGGCGATTCTGGTAAACCATGATTTATTAATGACAAAAAGGAAATAAAACATTGCACATGAGCAGAAATGACAAGCAACGATAATCCAAATGATGCGGTGATAATGAAGGTGAAGCGACAAAGAATGCAGCAAAGAACACAGACAAAAAAAAAGGCACATGTATAGACAGAGGGAACAATTATGGTAATACAACACATGTGAGAAGAGTAATCAAAAACCAAAGGCTGACATATGAGGGGAACAGCTGACCACACGGGCGGGGCTGACAACACAGAGGGATACACACCAAGCATAATCAATGTGTGAAAAGGGAACATAAAGCATGAACAGGGGCTTCAGACCTGTCAAGAACACAACAGTACCTCTTCTTCAAGGGTCGTACCCCAGAGGACCCTAGGGTACACCTCAGTAGAAGAAAAAAAGAAAACCCAAAACCCTCACAGGGTGGATGGTGGGGAAAAGGCCAGGTGGGCAAAACTAATTGCCCCCCTCCCAAGTCCAAAACGGGTCAGGTGGTCTTACAGAGTCCCAGGGCCACTGGACCGGAGAGCCAGGCGAGTCAGGGGGCCTACCCAAGTCCATGGGTCCCCAAACTGGAGTACATGATGGGTCTGGGGGCCTTCCAAAGGCCACTGGGAGGGTGAACAGGGGGTGTCAGGCAGCCTACCAAAACCCAGGGACCACCAAACAGGAGAAAAAATACGAGCCTCATGCTCAAAAAAATAACACACAACTCTTTTGCACAGAAAATAACCCAGGAGCCCTCAACTCTGGGGGAAACAATGCAGGATTCCCCTGCCCAAAAGAAAACAACATGGATGTTTTAAACTCAGGAGATCACATGGAAGGTTTACCCTCAGAAACTGGCAACAAAGAATCTTTACACTCTAGCTCAAGAAAAATACATGCAGAAATTACAGGCACAGGGGACACGGGTGCAGAAATCTCTGGCTCAGAACACACTAATGCAGAAATTTCTGATGCAGGACACTTATGGAGAAATTTCTGATGTAGGACACTCTATTGCAGAAATTTCTGATGCAGGGCACACCAGTGCACAAATTTCTGATGCAGGACACACGAATGCAGAAATTTCTGATTTTGGACACTCTAATGCAGAAATTTCTGGTGCAGGACACTCTAATGCAGAAATTTCTGATTCAGGACATACAAATACAGGAGTCTTCAATTCACAACCAGATGGCAGGAGAGTTATCAGCTCCATAGCAGTTAGCTGAGATGCACCGTCCACAGGAACAGCAGACAGGTGTGCGCTGGGCTCCAAAATGGCAGGTGGAGGCACGCCAACCTCTGGAGCAGCGGCTGGAGGTCTCCTGACCTCGAGAACATTGGCTGGAACATGGTTCTCCTGCGACCCCCACCTCGGACAATGGAGGGAAACAGGTCAGTGAGGCGACACCATACTACCAGACTACAAATATCTGGGTGTCAGGATCAGTAGCGGGTTGGACTGGAGATCCAACACCGATGCTGCGCACAAGAAGGGGATGAGCAGACTCTATTTCCTGAGAAAACTGAGATCCTTCAACGTGTGCAGCAGGATGCTGATGCTACCAGACTGTTGTCGCCAGCGCCATCTTTTTTGCTGCGGTCTGTTGGGGTAGCAGTATCAGGGCCAGAGATACCAACAGACTTGACAAGATTATCAAGAAGGCTGGGTCTGTAATTGGTCTCAGACCGGAGACCTTTGAGACAGTGGTGGAGAGGAGAACATTAAATAAACTGCGATCCATCATGAACAATCCTGATCACCCCCTCCACCACACACTAGGTAGGCAGCGAAGCACTTTCTCCAGTAGACTACTACAGCTTCGTTGTCGAAAGGCCAGGTACAGGAAATCTTTCCTGCCACATGCAGTTTCACTGTACAATAACTCACTATGATGTTGTATTCTGGTCATAGCTATGCTGCCACACTGCACCTTACAGACTAACTGGTACCTCACATTTCACTCTGCTCCTGATAGTCCTTCTTTGTGCAATGGGATGATTCATGTGTTTATACGGGTCATCATCATATATTAAGCTATGATGTATATAGGTTCTATAGTCGTGTTAGTTTCTTTTTTACTTTCCATGGGTAATCCCTTTGTCTGTCGTGTGTGTTTCTGTTATTTGGCTGTCAACTGTCATGCTGCTGTTACACTGTAATTTCCCAGTTTGGGATCAATAAAGTACATCTATCTATCTATCTATCTATCTATCTATCTATCTATCTATCTATCTATCTATCATAGACATTAACAGCAGAGACTTGTGGGGAGGACTTGGCAGCTGATAGAATCTGCACAGGGGTCCCCCCCATCAGGAGCAAGGCAAGACTTTTCAAAATTGGTGTTTGAATATAATTGAAAGGGTACTTACCTTAACTCCTTGTCTCCTGTCGCCGGGGTGGCCACTTTAGAATCAGAAGCTGGGACACTGGCAGGCAGGGCAGGAACTAGGGAGTGACGTGGAGCAGGAACCGGAGCTGGATGGCGCCGTGGAGCAGGTTCTTTGAGCTGGGTGGACCATGTAGCAGGCACTGGAGCTGGGTGGCACTGTGGAGCAGGCACTGGAGCTGTTGTAAATGCAGATGAGGAAGCGGGCATGGGCTGCTGTGCAGCAGTTGTAGGAACTGGCACTGCAACTGCCGTGGGAACCGGCGTAACAACAGTCCTGGGGGCTGGCTTAACTGAGCTCTGCGGGACTGCAGTGGGAGGAGGGGAAAAGGCTGGAGCTGAAAGTGCCGGAACTAGGGGACACTTATTCGTCGGCACAGTCTCCAGTATTGCAGACAAACCCCTCCCTTGCCTGTGGTGTGGCCGCGAGGCTGATGAGTGATGGGAAGAAGAGGAGGTCAGAGTGAGGGGACGCTGCATTGTCAGCACAAACTCCGGTGTCTCAATCAAATTTCCCACCAGCCCACGATATGTCCTATGGAGGTTGGAGACAGTGGTCAGTAATCCCACCAGCTCGGGGTAATTCCGCAGACTCCCCATTATTCCAGTCACTGCGTCCAGGCTCTCCAGAGCTTCCTTTGGAGTGCGGGAGGCGCGGGCTTCCGAGACAAAGTCCTGGATAAACTGGGCTGCCCAAAGCTCATCCATGCTGGGACCACCGGCTGCCAACCTCCTTCTGCTTGCTGTGCCCCGGTATACTGGCGTCCTGCTCTTACCAGGTTCGCCCACTGGGTCCATTTCTGGCTGCGTTCTTCTGTCATGTTTGCCCTTTCAAGGTGAAGAAGAGGACCCAATTGCCAGGCGAATCTGGTAAACCATGATTTATTAATAACAAAAAGGAAATAAGTACTGCACATGGGCAGAGCAACGATAATCCAAATGACGTGGTGATAACGAAGCTGAAGCAACAAAGAATGCAGCAAAGAACACAGACAAAAAAGGCACATATATAGACAGAGGGAACAATTATGGTAATACAGCACAGGTGAGGAGAGCAATCAAAAACCAGCGGCTGTCACATGAGAGAAACAGCTGACCAGACAGGCAGGGCTGACAACACAGACATAATCAATGAGTGAGAAGGGAACATAAAGTGTCGACAGGGGCTTCAGGCCTGTCCAGAACACTACACTTAGAGCAAACATTGCATCTGTAGTACTCTTCTTGGCATGAAACCGTACTGCTGCTCACTGATTGACACCTCTTCTCTTAACCCGGCTTCAACAACTCTTTCCCATATCTTCATCGTGTGGCTAATCAGCTTTATGCCTCTCTAGTTACTACAGCTCTGCGCATCACCTTAGTTCTTGAAAATTGGTACCAAAACACTTCTTCTCCACTCCTAGGGCATCCTCTCACTCTCCAAGATTGTGTTAAACAGTCTGGTTAAAAAGTCCACTGCCATCTCTCTGAAACATTTCCATACCTCCACAGGTATGTCATCTGGACCAACCGCCTTTCCATTCTTCATCCTCTTCAAAGCTGCCCTCACTTCCACCTTGCTAATCCTTGGGACTTCCTTGTTCACTATCTTTCCTTCATCCATCCTCCTCTCTCATTTTTTTATTCATCAGCTCTTCAAAGTACTCCTTCCACTTTCTCAACACACTCTTGTCATTTGTGCATTACCATTTCTGTCCTTAATGAACCTAACCAGCTGTACATCCTTTACAGCTCAATCTGTCTATCTAGCCAATCGATACAACTCTTTTTCTCCTTCCTTAGCGTTTAGCCTCGCATACAACTCACTCTATGCCTTTTCCTTTTCCTTTGCCACCTCTCTCTTTTCCATGCACCTAGATTCCAAATACTCCTGTCTACTTTCTTCATCTCCCTAAGTATCCCACTTTTTCTTTGCTGGCCTCTTTCTTAGAATATTTTCGTGTACCTCTTCATTACACCACCAAGTCTCCTTGTCTTCCTTCCTCTGTCCACTGGATACACCACATACCTTTCTGCCCGTTTCCCTCAATACTTCTGCTGTACTTTCCCAGTCATCTGGTAATTCTTCCCTACCACCTAGAGCCTGTATCAACTCCTTCCTGAACTCTGTGCAACCTTCTTTCTTATGTAACTTCCCCCACTTAATCTTTGGTTCTGCCTTCACTGTTGTCCTCTTCTTGCTTTGCAAAGTCATCCTACAGACTACCATCCAATGCTGTCTAGCTACATTCTCCCCTGCCACCACCTTGCAGTCTCCTATCGCTTTCAGATTTCTCCTTCTGCATAAGATGTAGCTCCACTCTTGTAAGTCCACCCTATGTTCCTCTCTCTTCTTTAAGTATGTGTTCACCACAGCCTTTTCCATCCTTTTAGTAAAATCCACAGCCATCTGTCCTTCCACATTTCTCTAGACCATATCTACCCAGAACCTCTTCATCACCTCTGTTCCCTTCCCTTCACATGTCCATTAAAGTCCGCTCCAGTCACCCCCCCACCCCTTCCCGGGAACATTCTCTACCACTTCATCCAACTTACTCTAGAATTCCTCTTTCTCTTCTGCCTGACATCCAGTTTGTGGGACATACGTATTGACAACATTCATCATCACACCTTTGACTTCTAGCTTCAAACTCATGATTCTGTCTGACTCCCTCTTTAACTCCTGAACACTCTTCACATACTCTTCCTTCAAGATTACTCGTACTCCATTTCTCTTCCCATCTACACCATGATAGAACAGTTTAAATCCCCCTCCACTGCTCCTAGCCTTGCTTCCCTTCCATCTGATTTCTTGAACACACAGTGTACTGTATCTATTTTTCTTCTCTCCATCATATCAGGCAACTCTCTGCCTTTACCAGTCATAGTCACCTACATTTAATGTCACTACTCTCACCTCCACATTTCTACCTTTCCTTTTCTCACTCTCTCTCCTAACACATCTTCCTCCTCTCCTCCTCCCCGATCTACGACCAACAGTAGCTCAATTTCCACCGGCACCCTGTTGGTTAACAGCACCGGTGGTGGTTGTTGTTAACCCAGGCCTCGACTGATCCGGTATGAAAGTCTCATTCGTCATGATCCGCATGTTTGATTTGGCAAAGGTTTTACGTCGGATGCCCTTCCTGACACAACCTTCCCCATTTACCCCGGCTTGTGACTGGCACTAGGAGTACACTGGCTTGTGCACCCCCTTTGGCTGGGTTTTTACTCGGCAGAACATAATGTCATTAAAATGTTTAAAAAAAAATCTTGAGGAATTGCTTTGCTTCCTCTAGTTTTAGAAACAAGCAGTGTGGGGAGGGCAAGATTGATTCAATCAAATATCAAGAAATCTGAGAAAACATCATGCCATCTGTGGAGACGGTGAAACTTGGGTGACATTGGCCCTTCTAACAGGACATTGATCCCAAGCATACATCAGAGTCCATCTAGGCTTGGTTTTAGCAAAGGTCCTGAGGTCAGGACACAAGGTCTCTCAATAGTGACTGTCACAGTTGCTTGACTTGAACCCCAATGGAAATCTCTGGTGAGATTTAAAGAAGGTGATCACAGGATGTAAAACCAAGGATATTATTGAACTGGACACCAATACTTATAGACATTGGGTTGATATCTGTAACTTCCCTGTTCGGAATTGATAAAGTACATCTATCTATCTATCTCTCTATCTCACAAAAACTTTGGGATATTTGACTCTCAGGTGAAATTTCAGGATGCACCTAAAATGCACTATAACCTTTACAGGTGAACTTAATTTGACCTTCTCTAACCTTTTGAATGTACATGTCCAACTGTTCAGTGTTTCAGTATTTTTTGCGTAAGTTTCTGTTTTCTAACAAGGTGCTTAATGGCAAAATTCACAACAGGTGTTCGATCCATTAATCAACCAATAAATTTTCTCGTTCAATTAGAATTGTTATTTAAACAGTCCTCTTCATCATACTGTTCACATTTTGACATCCTGAGACCGACAACACCTAACAATTGATCAACAGTACCTTGCCACTGCGAGACTTCAAACAGGATGTTCTCAGAGGGAAGTGGCCACTGAGCTTAGAGTGTCATAGAGTGTCATCAGCAGGTTGCAACAGAGATACAGAGAGACTGGAAGAGTCACAGAAAGGCATAGAAGTGGATGGCCTTTGGCCACATCCCACGCTGATGACCGTTTCATTGTGAACAGTGCCCTGCGGAACCGGATGATGAATGCCACTCAACTCCAGGCACATTTAAGGGAGGTGAGAGACACCCAAGTGTCATGTCAGACCATTCAAAACTGTTTAGATCAGCGTGGTCTGTGTGCTAGACAACCTGCAAGGGTAACTGACCACACCACCAGGCACAGGCATCATTTGCATGTTCCAGGGAGCATTTACTCTGGACAAGGGACCAGTGGGCCTCAGTGCTGTTTTCTCATGAAAGTCGATTCGCGTTGAGCAGAAATGATGGCCACCAACGATGTTGAAGACGTCAAGGAGAGCGCTATGCATCAGCCATTGTTGTCACCATGTTACAGTCTGGACAGGTGTGCCTAGTCAATACAGAACTGCCCTACACCTTGTGGATGGTACAGCGACAAGCCAATACTACCTGAATAACATCATTAATCCAGTCATTTTGTCCCTGAATGAACAACACAGGTCCAATTTTCATCTTCATGGATAACAATGCTCCAGCTCGTCGAAGTTGCATCATTAGGGAATGGCTGCTGGAGGCTGGGGTACCTTAAATGGAATGGCCTGCACTTTCTCCAGACCTGACTCCCATAGAAAACCTATGGGATCAGTTGAGTCGCCGTGTAGAGGATCGTAATCCAGCCCCCCACAACCTCAATGACCTCAGGGCCACCCTTCAAGAAGAGTGGAATGCCATGCCTCAGCAAACAATAAGTCGACTTGTGAACAGTATGAGATGTTGTTGTGAAGCTGTAATTGATGCTCAAGGGCACATGACAAGTTATTGATACATTGACATTTTTTGTTGTCGTATACCCACCACTGTTCTTGGCTTTTGTTTCAATAAATTGTTTGAGAGGAGGAACTCATCATTGCATGCTTCTGCTTAAATACTCTACTTTAATGATATACAGTAATATCACTGTAGCATGAACTTTTTTACATTTCCCATACATTTCACCCAAAAGTCAAATATCCCTAACTTTTTGTAAGAATATATATATATATATACTGTATATATATATAATAGCATCAGAACAACTAAAAAGCAGGTACGTGTGTGGCCAGAGGGGGCCTCCGATGCTCTGAAAGACTGCTTTAGGACTACAGACTGGGACACTTTCAAGTATGCAGCCACTCACAATGAACACACAAACAGAGGAGTACGCTGAGGTTGTTGTAGCATACATAGCTAAATGCATTGATGATGTCACTCCCTGCAAAACCATCACTGTTCATGCTAACCAGAAGCCATGGATGACAGCAGAAGTCCACAGGCTCCTGCAGGCTCGGGAGGCAGCCTTCTTGGTTGGTAACACCACAGGACTAACAACAGCTAGGGCCAGTCTGTCACATGGCATCAAGGAAGAAAAACAACAGTACAGCAAGAAAATATCCGGACACTTCAGCAACCCCAGAGATGCACATTCTCTCTGGCGTGGCATACAGACTCTCACCAACTACCAACCTCCACCTCAGACCTGTGCAAGTGACATCACACTGCTTCAACTTAAATGACTTCTTTGGCCACTTTGAAGCACAAAACAGCACATCAGCACAGAAGACCACTCCTCCCCCAGATGAACAGGCTATAAATCTGGATCCGGCTAGCATGAAGAGGACCCTCTCCATTATCAACCACGCAAGGCAACTGAACCAGACAACATACCAGGTCGCGTTCTGTAATACCAGTCCCAAAGAAGCCTGTCCCATCCAGCTACAACTATTACGACCCTTAGCACTGACCTCCATCATCATGATGTGCTTGGAGCGGCTGGTCATGCAGAACATCAAGTCCACCCTGCCTCCCTCCTACAACTCATCTCAGTTTGCATACAGGTCAAACAAATCCACAGAAGATGCCATCTCTGCTGCCCTCCATCCAGCCCTCGCCCACCTAGACTCAATGAACCCCTATGTGCAAATGCTGTTCTTGGACTTCAGTTCAGCATTCGATACAGTCATCCCCAACACCTAATACAGAAACTCAGGCACTTGGGACTCAAAACCTCTCTCTGATACTGGGTCCTGGACTTTCTCATGGGAAGGCCACAGAATGTGCGGGTCGGCAGCAACACTTCCAAGACCATCATACTGAGCATAGGGGCCCCGCAAGGGTGCGTGCTCATCCCGTTGCTCTTAACCGGAGTGGTGATGCTAAAAGCCAACAGCCAAGCCAGAAATCTGGGTGTGATTCTGGACTCAGACCTGAATTTTAACAGCCACATTAAGACAGTAGTGAAATCAGCCTATTATAACTTAAAACCACCACCAGAGTGGTGGCTCAGTTGGTAGAGCATCCGCCCCACACCTGGGAGGCAGGGGTTCAAATCCCGGCCGGGTCATGCCGAAGACCATATAAAAGCGGAACTTCCTGCCGTCCAGCTTGGTGCTCAGCAATAATGGAATGGAGGAGGGAAATCTGTGGCAGCGCCTTGCAGGGCAGCGGCCCCTCTGGTTCTATATATGGGTGTGTGTGATTAACACTGTAGATAGGAGAAACACAATTTTGTTCTACTGTACATGATTGGTTGTATGGATTGAATGACAATAAAGGTGGTTTAAGTTTAAGTTTAAGTTCACCCTGCTGACCCATAACTACGTGCCAGCCTACAGCACCAACCATGTCATCAAATGTGCGGACGACACAACGGTGTTGGGCCTCATCACAAACAATGAAGAGGCCAACTACAGAAATGAGGTGAGCTAGTTGGTCCAGTGGTGTAAAGACAATAATCTTTTCCTGAACGTGGGAAAAACCAAGGAGATTGTGGTCGACTTCAGGAGGGGGCACGCACAGCATCTCCCTCTGATCATCGATGGAGTAGCTTTGGAGAGGGTGAACAGCACCAAGATCCTGGGGATGCACTTCTCCGAGGACCTCTCCTGATCTAACAACACCACATCACTGGGCAAGAAGGCTCAAGCTCGCCTCTGTTTCCTCTGCAAACTGAGGAGAGCATGAGTCCTACCCTCATCATGTGCTCATTCTTCTGGGGTGCCACTGAGAACATCCACACCAGCTGCATCACTGTGTGGTACGGAAGCTGTACCGCCTCCTGCCGGATGACTCTACAATGCACAGTGAAAGCAGCCAGCAAGGTCATCGGCGCCCCTCTGCCCTCCCTCTCAGACATCTACCACACCCAACTCACCTGCAGAGCCATCAACATCGCAGGTGACACCTACCACCCCTCACACTTCCTCTTCAGTCCTCTGCCCTCAGGGAGAAGGTACCAGAGCCTACGAACCTGCTCCACAAGACTGCTAAACAGCTTTGTTCACCAGGCCATCAGGACCCTGAACTCTGCCCACTTCGCCTCCCCTACCTCTGGACTGTAACATACTCACCCACTAACTACCTCAGCTGTTTGCACAGAAAGACTTGGCACATCAACAGTACCACATCTGCTGATGTATGTCTTGCACCGTACTGCAACCATTTGCACAAATGCCATACCTGCTGCTGTCTGTCATTGCAATACTGATCATGCGGAGACCAATCTGTCACTGTCTGCATCCCTGTTACCGCATTGAACTCACAATTTGTCAGTATTACAGTTTATTGTACATAGGATTGCTGTGTTTTTACCGTGATTTTCACTATGGGTAGCATTACTGTACATAGATTGTTGTTTTCCATCCTTATTCCTTCTTGCCTTATATATTGCACACACCACTAAGAGAGAGAGAGAAACGGCATTTCAATTCTACTGTATGTCGTGTACAAATAGAAGTATTAACAAATCAAAATCTTTGAAAAAAGTGTGTGTGTGTGTGTGTAAAGACTCTGAGCCTAAATAGACTAGAGCTTACATTAATTTATTTGGTAATACATCTGTTTCTCTACTAAACGGAGAAGGGGCAGGGAAAAGTCTTTCTTGTACATTTTGTCTTTACCCTGCTCACGCTCTCACTGGAATAACATTTGCCCCAACAAAACAGGAAAATGAGTGCTTTTCTCACCATTTAAGCCAACAGACTTTAACTGTTTGTGCTAGAAGCCTCAAAATGACATGAAAGAATATAATAAAGTGACACAGCACTGGAAAAAAATCCAGGATTAAAAGCTACTTGAGAGGGGTAACAGCAAAGATGTAGGTATATTGTGGCGCAAAGTCAGCAAACTTTTTAAAGAGGATTTATCAGATTTGAATGTATTTATATGCAGCTTTTCGCCTTCTGGCGACCACTGGAATTAAAGATAATCAGCATAATGGATTCAAAGTAACTGCCTGAATCGTTGCCTGGAAGCATTACCAAGGTGTCTGCCAAGACTTGCTTCTAGAAGTAATGTCTCCAAATACTGTCATACGAAATAATTCAAAAGTCTTGAAAACAGGAGAAACTAAGAAATTTGTTTTGCAAGAAACACCTATTTCAATTACTTTATATACTTGTGTGCATTAAGTTGAGTCAGCTGTCTAGCTTCAACTTTTTAGCCAACTTATTTAGGTTTTTAGCAGCACACATTAGACAAAGGCAGCAGAGTCTACCTCTCTGAAGTTTCATTGGGAATTTAATTGTCTAGCTTCAAACAGAGTTGTATTGATGATTCAGAGAACAAAGTTTCATGCCCATGCAAGCTTTATTGGTACTCCAGCTTCTGAACAATGGTTTCGACTAAATCTTTCCTGAATTCCTGAAGTAACTTCCCCCAGTCTGTGGCTACTTTTTATGAATTATGAAGAGGAGATCGGGGCAGAGCTGCTACTCCACACGTACTCCCCCGCTCTCTCAGGTGATGGAAAGGTTATATTTGCAGCTCTTTCAGTAAACAAAAACAAACAGAGGAGGACCGGAAGAGGGAAAAAAGTAATAAATTAAACCCCAGGCATTATAATTCTTGTGAGCGAAGACTCAGAAACCCACCACCCCACCCCGACTCCTATTTAATCGGATGTAATCTACCTGCTTGGCAGCATTCCAATCAGATAGTTTCAATTATGCTCTTGTAATGCCACTCTGTGAGGAGGGGGAAAGTGCTGAGCAGAGCACTTTGCAGGCGATTTGCAAATAACAGCAAGGGAGTCTTTTAGAGAAATGACTGAACAGGAAGCCGGAGAGTTGCTGGAGTTGACAGCTCTCTCACTCTTAGGTTTGCTGGCTTTGGCGGTGATGGCGTGTTTTGCATCCCGCCACCTCCTCCCCATGACAGCAGCTGTCGGGACAGTAAAGTGCCACTGAAGGTGGCCTCCTATGGTAATACGGAGGTAATTATTTTCCACTGCTACACCACCATCTCACAAGCAGGCAGGCAGGTTGGAGCCTCGGGAGCAGCACGCACAGGCAGTCATCCTGGATCTCACTGACACTCGCCGTTATTGAGTTAGTAGGATGCAGTCTGAGGTGCTTGGGAGTCAGCAATTCGGTATTTGTGTTCTCCATATGTGTATTTGCCCCCGATGTCAACTTGCTGCTAGCCTGTCTGAGCACTCGAATGAAAGTTAATCTGGATGTCTGCAAACACGCGACTGCGCCTGCCGTGATAAAAAGCCAGACAGACCAAGCTGGAGGACAGCGGTGCTCAGTAGTCTGGCAACATATGCTAAAGGTCGATAGTGTCATGTGTGACCGATGAAACAGATTGACCCGCAGGGCTCTGGTACCTTGTCACCCTCCACGGTCTCAGCATCTGTCTGCAATGTGTCACCCCCGGGGCCCAACATGGCTACTCAGGCTATTAACCTCAAGCGAGCGAGGACACAGCAGAGTTAAGACCCGTCCACCCGTCTCGCTTTCTGTCACAAATCCACTCCTTAGTAGCGGCACGGCCCGCTCGGTGCATTTTTCGCCTCTCATGCCCTTTATCACTTGTTAACCTCTGGACTGGATGCCGTCAAGTCCAGGTGGGACTTAGGAAGCTGCCGCCAACTTGTCCTACCTGTGTGGCTGCAGGGGAGATGAAGTGGAACCTTGAATCAAACAACTGTCACTGCTAACAATGTATGTCACCATCTCGGAATGGGTCATAAAAACCAAATAAATGACGGCCATTACAGTGGAGATTGTGATTATGATAATGAGAATAATAAAGGCGATCATCATTACGATCATGATGATAATGATAATACTGTGATGATGAATTATAATGAATAAATCCCTACCCCATTTCCTAAATGGTTGGAAATGTATCACCAAGAGAGGCCTGCAGCCATCCGGCCGCCTCGGAGCATGGTGAGGGTTATCTGTGTGTGTCATTTGAACCGTTACTACTCTGGCAACAGCTTGCTCTCTTTTCACGTCTGCATCAGTACAAGATTGTGTCTGTGTATGTGACTACCCGGCCAGTGTATAGTGTGTTTGCCATGCTCCGAGAGCGCTTCCCAGGAGACCTGGCAGTTTACATATCACATTCAAACAGCTTTTGTGCTCAATATCTGCCACTTCCACTCTCTCATTTCTCATTCCCCCACCCCTCTCTCTGTTTCTTTATTTAGTGCCTTTAAAGAGTCCCTGGCTCTGAATCAGAGATCATTTTTGTATGTTTTATTCATTTGATAGTGATGGACACTGTTCCTGACATAAAAAAACACTAAAAAACGTGAGTGTGGAATTGGCCAAAATAAGTGTTTTCTTTTCCTGATAAGCAATCTCTTGTGGTGATTAGACCAGTTACTACATGGAAGCCAGGCAATAATGTTGTGAAACTTTACAAAACCTTTTCTGAACTGGTTTGCATGGATGTTTTGCCAAACATGTCTTTCCTTTGCAGAAATGAATCCAAAGGTGCATATTTTGTGACCAGAACCCAAGTTTCAAAAAGTTCCATACATTCATTCATTTTCTACTGCTTAATCCTTTTCGGGTCACATGAGGACTGGAGCCTATCCCAGCATCTTTGGGCAAGAGGCAGGGTACACCCTGGACAGATTGCCAGTCCATCGCAGGACCAACACAGAGAAACAGACAACCATTCACTCTCACATTCATACCTAAGGACAATTTAGAATCCCCAGTTGATGCCAATTAACCTAACCTGCATGTCTTTGGCCTGTGGGGGGAAACCGGAGTACCCAGAGAAAACCCACACAGACACAGGGAGAACATGCAGACTCCACATAGAAGGGTGACTGATAGTCAGAGGGTGGGATTGAACCCACGACCTTGTTACCGTGCTGCCACGGTGCTAACCACTGCTCCACTGACCTGCTCACACAGGAACATTTCATTTCCTAAATGTGAACTGGTTGACCGTGTCTCTCGTAGTTTTTTGTGGGGGGGGGGGTGTTTTGGGAGTATGGGGTGTCTGGCTTGTTATTACGAGCTATCTGGTCTCGATACAACTGTTGTGAGAGTTTGGTTCGTATTGCCAACACTAGGTCGGACTCATTCCTAGTGAGGGTTGGACTCCGCCAGGGCTACCCTTTGTCACCGATACTGTTCATAATTTTTATGGACAGGATTTCTAGGTGCAGCCAGGGAACGGAGGGTGTCATGCTTGGTGACCACAGGCTCTCATCTCTGTTGTTTGCAAATGATGTTGTCCTGTTGGCTTCATCCACCAATGACCTACAGGTCTTACTGGGATGGTTTGCTGCTGAGTATGAAGTGGCTGGAATTCGAATCAGCACCTCCAAGTCCGAGTCCATGGTCCTCAGCCAGAAAAAGGTGGATTGTCCTCTCCGGGATGGGGACAAACTCCTGCCCCAAGTGGAGGAGTTTAAGTATCACGGGGTCTTATTCACGAATAAGGGGAGAATGGAGTGAGAGATTGACAGACGGATCGGAGCGGCATCTGCAGTGATGCTAACGTTGTACTGGTCTGTTGTGGTGAAGAGGGAGCTGAGCTCTAAAGCAAAGCTGTCGATTTACCGGTCAATCTACGTTCCTGCCCTCACCTATGGTCATGAGCTTTGAGTAATGACCGAATGAACGAGATTGTGTATACAAGCGGCTGAAATGAGCTTTCTCCGTAGGATTGCTGGACTCAGCCTTAGAGATAGGGTGAGGAGCTCAGTCATCCGGGAGAGGCTCAGAGTAGAACCGCTGCTCGTCCACATTGAAAGGAGCCAGTTGAGGTGGTTTGGGCATCTGATCAGGATGCCTCCTGGACGCCTCCCACTTGAGGTGTTTCGGGCACATCACATTGGGAGGAGACCCCGGGGCAGACCCAGGACTCGATGGAGAGCCTATGTCTCCCAGCTGGTCTGGGAACGCCTTGGTATCCTCTCTGAAGATCTGGAGCAGGTGGCTGGGGAGAGGGAAGTCTGGGCTTCTCTCCTTGAACTGCTGCCTCCGTGACCCGGACCTCTGGAAAAGTGGTAGAAGATGGATGGGTGGATGGAATTGGTTGATTTCCCATTATCATTAAGTAGCTCTGTTGTAATTTGTGTTAATTGTGACTAAGATGTTAATGATAACAAACTTGAAAAAAACCCCACTTTATAAAAACATCAGCATTATGGAATGCCAGTCTTTAAGTCTAAACACATGTAGGTTTGTTTTTGCAACCCGGTTCCTACTCACATATTTTTCAGATTTCAAATATGATGATACTTATAGCGTTTGCGTAGTTAAAGTCTTTAAGAATTAACAATTAACTCTTGCAAATTGTTCAGTGAGCACAAAATTTGTTACTAGCCACACTTTTTTTCTTATGTCATCCAGGCTTCACCATATACTAAACACAGCACTGGAATGAATAGTGTTAGTTTATATTGAAGTGTTTTAAATCTGCATTTTTTTTTTTTTAAATGACCTGTCTGAGGGCAACACTCCTTTTTACATAAAGAAATCTGACTCTATAGAAGTCCACAAGAGAATTACCTTGTTCTTTAGTTCATGGCCTCAATATCTACTGTACATACGAATCTTTGTTAATCAGGCTGGGAATCATTAATATTCAGTTCAGTTAGGGTTTTTACCACTGTAATAATGCTTTTCCTTGCATATGAAATAATTTCTTATAGAACCAGTGCTGTAAATGTAAAATAAATACTGTATATAAATGTGAGAGATCTCCTTTAAACCTTTTATAAGTTTCACACATGAAAAGGCATTATATTATAAAGCTTGATCTTAGGATTTTGGGAATCGATATCTGATCATTCAAATAAAATCGATTTGATATCGATTCAATATCAATTCTTCTTTTGAACCCACCTTTATTTGTTAACATAGCTTGCTTCTGATTTTGTACCAATGGGCCGCATTTAAAGCAATAGTGGACATTCACATCTTATATCCAATATAGAGCTCTATTACGATGGTCTAGTCAAAAATGCAAACATCATTGATGGACGTGTCTAAGTCCATTTTACTATTATGACAGTGGAAAAAAAAAACAACCCACTGGTGTTGAACCAGCAAAGAGCATAAAAATGTTTTGGGTGTAACTAACCTCAGTTTAACAGGCAGGTGTGCATGATCTTTGGTAAATATCTATTAAAATGGCATGTTTACCTGGGAGGACAGATTGATTTTCCACTGAGGAAGGGGACACGATCGTGCGCAAAGTGAAAATGAAACATAATTTATCTGAGTGTCACTGTTCCACTTAAGTCTTTCAAAGTCACGCAGGCATGGAAAAAATTAGTGGTGAGTGTATCCTGATGTCCGAGACGAGTGATGTGTATGTGCACATTTTTATTATGCCATTTAAACCTCTGCCCCACAACCGGGAGGTTGTGGGTTCAAGCACCGGCCGGGTCATACCAGAGACCATATTAAAATGGTACTTACCACCTTCTAGCTTGGTGCTCATCATAATAGAATGGGGGAAGGAAAAGTTGTTTGTGGCGTCGCCTTGTTTGGCAGCGGCTCCTCTGATTCTAGATGTGATTAACATTGTAGATAGGAGAAACGTAATTTCATTCTACTGTACATGATTGGCTGTATGGATTGAATGACAATTAAGTTAGCTGCTTCTTCTTCTTCTTCTAAAAGGCGATTGATGATGTGCCACTGACTTTAGACATAGTTTTTGCTGGTCAAAATTGCAATATTATGCACTGCCATAAACTAGTAACACACTGACTTTGCATTAAGCTGCGCCCCCTTTAAAAGCTACCTTTACAAGAGCAAAGTCATTTGTTTTTTGGACAGTGAGGGTGCAAAGCATGAAAATGGGCAATTTGCTACCAGAAATGATCAAAACCACTGGGAGAATGTGCAAAGTCCGGTACATATTTGTACTTAAGATCATGTTAGTAAGGCAATAGGCTTTGCTTTTGCTACTAATTATTTACTTATTAACACTGCTGATTTTTAAAATTAAAATGAAACCTATGTTTCAAAGCTGTTTTCGTTTATCTAAAAATGCTGAGTTTATTAAATGCCGAAAAAGTTCCAAAGATACTCACTAGTTTTTCAGCCTGTTATCCCAAAATATGATGATACAGACTGATAGAACTCTAGTGAATAACAGTGACAATCAGTGGCATGGTTGTAAATGCGATTTTACTCACGGAAAATAATACTGCCTCAAAAACAAGGTCCATCTGAACAGACAAGCTACCAGCACCCTCTGTGAAATTCATCACGGGTGTCACAGAGAGAAACAAGTGAAATTTGTCACTGACATCAGACACGTCATTTATATAGAAATGTCAGCGCAGCATTCGCATAATGATGGAAACAACAACGCTGAGGGCTTTGGGCCTCGCACTCTGACGGCTGTGTGCAAACGTCACCAATAATGTGTCTTTAGTCTAGACATGTCAGGGCTCTGTGGGATCTATATCCACGCCTTTTTGTCAGTGCCTTCAATCTTCCCTGTTGCTCAAGAGCTAAGTGCAAGAGATTAATAAGAGGATTTGTAATGCACAACCTCAGGTTTGACACTATAAGTCATAGGCTGTTTATCGCTTTGGCTTTCTCGCCTGATTGAAAAATAGCAGACGCTGAGTAAGTTAGTCAGCCCAGCCTCCCCACCCTGTACCCTGCCAACCCCTCCCCATACTTCATGACCAGGAGGTACAGTATACTGTAGCAGCTAATGAGCAGCTTGTGTCTTTCCTCTTGTTTGTTTCCCTCTGGCAGACAGATGATGTGACGCAAACAGAGGGCTCTCAGCAGCTCCAGCTCCAACACTCAGACTCTTCAGAGAAGCAGCAGCCCAAACGGTTACATGTCTCCAACATTCCCTTCCGCTTCCGGGACCCTGATCTAAGGCAAATGTTTGGGGTGAGTACCTTAAAGTAAAAGATTCCGGTTAGTTGTCAGTTTGTCACCCAAAGTACCAACAATGTATAATCTCAGGAACTAAAAGACTTATTTGAGACTGCTGTCTTATCCCCCTCACCCCCCCCCCCCCAAAAAAAAAGAATGATGCAGTGGTTTAACAGTCTGTCCAGAGTGTGTGTAGCCTGTCACCTGAAGGACGCTGGGATATGCTAAACTAACTAACTAACTAACCTGCACTTATATAGCGCTTTTCTAGTCACAAAGACCACTCAAAGCGCTTTCACTAATACTAACCTTCTATTCTAAGGGCCTATAGGAAACAGACATCTAGGGACAATTTAGAACAGCCAGTTAACCTAACATGCATGTCTTTGGATTGTGGGAGGAAACCGGAGCCCCCGGAGTAAACCCACACAGCACAGGGAGAACATGCAAACTCCACACAGAAAGGTTCCAACCCCTAAAGACCATAAGCAGGATATGTGGCTAAGAAAATAGAGGGAACCAAAACATTAATTTAAATGGAACTAACAGATAGGCCACCCTGTTCCAACGCTGAACCTATGGACAGTGATCATAATCAGTAGGAAGCTCTGTCAACTCTACTGCATTAAAGACCGCTATAGACAAATCCAACAAAATATGTGCAGATGCCATTATTGTGGTGGCTGCGGCGGCATGAAATAAAGCGGCGTTGTTGGAGGTTTTAAGTAGAGTTTTATTATCATATCGCCGTCACGGGATCCCCTCTCCAGCCCAAGTGTGTGCAGGCTGGATGGGGATCCTCTGGCTCTCAGAGAAGGAGAGGAGAGGCGGACACGTGTGTGTCCTACAGCAGAGGTTGAGAGAAAGAGGAGGTGTTACAGAACCTGTGCAGTATTTATACCCAACTCAAACAATACATCAAAGCAGATTCACAGCGGTTTGTCTGATCAAAGGGACTGCAGAACAGGCATGAGATATTTGCATTTGTGAGACACAGACAGGATGCATGAACACAATGCATGGGTTGCACATTAACCTCACAGCAGTGAAATGCATAAATGGCTGATTAGATCACAGCATGCAGCGGAAAAAACCAGGAGTAGCGAGCTGTCCGTCCTTAGTCTGTTTGTGGGGGTTTTCCCAAACCGCCACAGCTCCCCCCCAGAGGGCTCGGCAGGTGGTCGAGACCTCGATAGCGCAGCTTGGGCAGCGAGCAGGGAAAAGCTCTGTGCAGGAGGGGGTGGAGGGGGGTGGGGGTAGTAAAAGCCGGCCGGAGACGATGAGAAGTCTGGGCTGCGCAAAAAATTGCTTGCTGCTCCGCGACGTCGAGGGGTTGTCCCGTTGCGCGTGCGGAGATCACAAGAAGAAAAATTAGTCACTGGCTCCTCTCGCGATTAAGTCCTGCAAGGATTAATAGCGGCCATGAAGAAAAGACGAGGCTGCGTGGCGGCTGCGATGAGAACAGAGGGACTGGCGTGTTGGCTTTAGGTGCGGGCACAGCCTTAAAGCGCTCGGGAACCGCAAACCGCTGAATTCCCTATGTGTGCCGTGGCTGAGACTGTTAACAAATCCTTCGAGCATGCTGCATGCTTGCCTCAGGTGAGCGAGCAGCCCTGAAGGGCAGCGGCGAAGGAGGAAGGCAGTCTGTGGAGCCGTATGTGTCCCGTGCGTGGTGCGCCGTGCCCGTGACTCCCCGGTGCGTGTGCTGGGGTCCCGTGCGTGGGTGGGCCGCTGGAGAGGAGAACCAGGGTCAGGGAGCTTGCTGGAGATCATCCCTGTTGTCTGTTGGAGCGGTGAAGGAAAGTAGACGCTCTGTCACTCACTCGGCCATGGTGCGTTCAGGTCCACGTGTGCTCTGTCGGCCATGGGGATCGCCGTCGTGGAGAGGGGACGAGGTGCATGCGCTCACGGTGTGGAGGAGCTGTGAGCGCGGCCGGTCCAGCGTGGATGTGCCGATCTAGGCGTGCAGATCTCACCATGAAACGCTGCTCAGCTTTCCCGGTCGTGGGTGTTCTCCATGGGGTTTCGCCTGGAAAACTCCGCGTTGAGGTCTCCCTGAAGCAGAAGGGAGGGCAGATCAGTCAGGCTGCCGCGTTCGCTTGTCGTCGGAGAAACACCGCCGGGTGTTGCGTTCGCTGGCAGCGTGTTCGTTTCAGCATCGGGTCACCAGTGCGGCGGCATGAAATAAAGCGGCGTTGTTGGAGGTTTTAAGTAGAGTTTTATTATCATACCGCCGTCACGGGATCCCCTCTCCAGCCCAAGTGTGTGCAGGCTGGATGGGGATCCTCTGGCTCTCAGAGAAGGAGAGGAGAGGCGGACACGTGTGTGTCCTACAGCAGAGGTTGAGAGAAAGAGGAGGTGTTACAGAACCTGTGCAGTATTTATACCCAACTCAAACAATACATCAAAGCAGATTCACAGCGGTTTGTCTGATCAAAGGGACTGCAGAACAGGCATGAGATATTTGCATTTGTGAGACACAGACAGGATGCATGAACACAATGCATGGGTGGCACATTAACCTCACAGCAGTGAAATGCATAAATGGCTGATTAGATCACAGCATGCAGCGGAAAAAACCAGGAGTAGCGAGCTGTCCGTCCTTAGTCTGTTTGTGGGGGTTTTCCCAAACCGCCACAGTGGCGTCTTATTGAGATATCCACCCACTTGAAAGCAAGCATTTTTGTCAACATCACTGTTGACAAAAATGTCAAGGAAAGTGGGAAGAGCGCATGCAGTCTTGATTGCTCCAACAGCAATGGCAAACTTTAACTATGAAAATTATATATATATTTTTTTTAATAAATGTAGTTTGTGAATTGCTGGTGTAACAGCACAGTTTAAAGGTTTCTTCTTCCTAATATTAACACCATTCATGCACCATTCTATTTCATTGTAACTGAGTATCTAGAATGCTGACTTGTTTAGAAAAATAAATAAATAAGAGCAATTTACATTTAAGAACTTAAGGAAAGAATTTAAGACCTTTTGAACACCACTTTGAATAAAATTTGAGACCAAACCAAAGTGTATTTAAGGCATTTCGAGATGTTTTGATGACATGCACAGTAAAGCGTTAATTTAAAATGTAAAGTTGACTTGACTGAAAATAACCCTCAGTCCCAGAGCACCGCTTAAGGCCAACAAATTCATGCTAATGACACATTGCAATGCCTGAACATGAATGTGAGATGCTTAATCTGTCACGATCTGAGCACAGGGGTGGGTGGGTGGGATTCCACCATGCTATGTCTCTTTGCCTTTTTGTTTTTCCTTATTTGTATAATATTGTATTTTGGAGTTATTTGCCTGTGATGTTATTTCTAGTTTGTTTTCACAGTTGTTTCTTTGTATGATTTATTTTTCCTGTTTACGTTCAGTGTAGTTTTGTTTACATATTTGGGTTTAGTTGTCTTTATTTGCTTCCGCTTTCATTTTGCCAGTGTCTTCTCTTTCTTTCTCTCTCAGGAGCTACAGTTGTCAGGGGCACTCCCTGGTTGTGGGCAGTGCTCCTGTCAAACTGCCAGCTCCGCCTCCTCTCCTCATGACTCACAGCTGATCGTCATTTTCTTCCCAGCCCGCTCATATCATTCACACCGGGTACTGTTTGTGTTTGATTGTTTCTAGCCTTATTTAAGGGCTGTTATTTTCATTTCTCGTTGCTAGAATCTCAGTTATCGTCTCCACCAGAATCCTGGCCCTGTTCTGGTGTGCTGTAAGTCTGCTTGTATTTCAGTTTGTATTTTCTGTTTTTGCACTGTTTGGGATTTTGTGTTCTGGTTAATAAATATCAAAAACTGCAGTCCATTGTGTGGATCCCTCCTTTCTGCCCTGAAGGGCGATTCATGACAGTAGACTCAAGCCAGTCAGAGATCCAGCAGTTGCAGTTTGTGTGTGCCTTTTTTTTTTTTTGTTGTTGTTTCTCTCATCTGTGGGTTGGCGATTTTTGGGAGTTGACGTGGCCAGAGACTAACCAGCCAACTTTATTCACCAGCGGCGGTGAAGGTTCTTCTTCTTCCCCCCAGTTTTTGTTTTTTTACCTGGGGTTTGGTTATGTCTGCAACCTTAGATTTTTCACCTCTGGGGCTGACCAAGGAGGATTGTGTGGCGGCTACGCTCGTCGCCAGTTTCGCCTTGGGGGCTGGAGCCTCCCGCTCTCCCCAGAACGTTTGGAGGTTCGTGGATGGCACGGCCTGGGTTATTGAGGATCATCCCAGTCTCTGGAGCTACCCAGGCCTCACAGTTTTTCTCGCCTCGGTCGTCGACACACACTGCCAACTGTGCCCAGGCAGGGATCTTCCCTTCGGCACCACCGGGGCTCAAGAAGAAGCGCACCCAGGGGCGGAAGACTCACTTGTCCTGTCCGGAACCTGAACCCTCATCTATTCGTCAGATGGTCCCCGGAGGTCCTGAATGGACACCATCTAGCCCTGACACAGCAGCCCCACCTTCTCCTCCTGAACTGTGGCCCACTCCATTGGCTGAGGAGCTGGAGGAGCACAGGCGGGTCCAATTAGTGGAGACAGAGCTCCTACTAGAATATAAACCATGGCTCCTCCCAGATCTCACCCAGGAGCTGGAGGAGGGTTCATTGGATCCTCTTCCACCTCACCATGAGCCGACGTCTCCGCCTCCCGCTGTCACCCCAGGAGATCTCGCCAGAAGAATGCCTCCACCTCTCTGCCAGCAGTTCCTCCTCCGCCATATCAAAAAATTTCCGCAGCAGCCTCCCCTTCTCATCTGAGCTCCTCTGTGCTGGCTGTCCAGTCAACTCCCTCTTCCTCCGCTGATGCTGCTTCCCTCATCTCCACAGCGTTTTCCCCTGCTGCTGACAGTTCGGCCGCTTCATCCCTAGCTCCGCCTGCCATTGAGTCTGAAGGGGAAGCTCCTCCACGCCCTTCTGAGGGGCCCATTACTGCTGCAGCCACTGAGAGGGAAGACGTTGGGCCTGCTGCAGGAGAAACCATCATGCCCCGGGAATTCAGGCAAGTGTGTTTTCATTTCCAGTTACCTAAAAATTAATTGTCTTGCCTGATTCCCGGTGGTGGGGCTCAGCCGGTGCAGTCCACTGAGTCCTCACCGCCTGCTGCAGACATTAATTGTTCACCTGCTACCTCCGTGTTTCCTCCTCTCTCTCCCCTGAGTGTCCACTGGCCCTGGGATTAAGCTGCCGGACGATGGAGGAGCCTGCAGTCCTGAAGGGCCTGGTCTCAGCCCTGCAGTCACAGTCTGGATGGAGGGACAGTGCTGCAACCAAGTTGAAGCCTATGCCAAT
Organism: Pholidichthys leucotaenia; assembly: GCA_020510985.1. Lineage (NCBI taxonomy): Eukaryota > Metazoa > Chordata > Actinopteri > Cichliformes > Pholidichthyidae > Pholidichthys > Pholidichthys leucotaenia. Next base: position 328,503,807 of record CM035838.1, read on the forward strand.
GATGGAGCGTCCCCTGGCTCCAGCAGAACAGGATCCAGCGCCAGAAGGAAGCCGACCTCCTGTGTCCACGTCGGGTGAGCCACCTGCGTGTGTCACATCGCTAGGGGGTCCCGGGACTGCATCTACCACCATGCCTGCTGCTGGGGCCACCGCAGCAGAGTTTGAGCTGAACCTCCAGAGGGCCGGGCTCGTGGAGTCGTCGTCTGGATCGACGGAGTCCTGGACAGCAGTGGAGCTTGAGCCCAGGCAAGTGCTGTCCTTTGCCTCTGTTGTCTGTCTTTTGGAGAAATCTTGCCTGGCTTTTGGTGAGGAGAGCCAAGTGCAGCAATCAGCTGCACCTGAGCTCACCTTGCCAGGCTCCACTGCCACCAGTGACCCTGACCCTGTATCTTTGCATCTCTTGCCTGAGCTTTTCCCCAGGGTCGCTGAGGATATTCCAGATCTGCCAGATGTCTCCGTGGGTCCAGGTTCGCCGCCCGAGATCATCGTGGGTTCAGCTCCTCCCGCTGAGGTCGTCGCAGGCACGCTGTCCCAGCCCAGGACCTCCGTGGGTGCTGTTCCTCCTCTGGCTGAGGTCTTCCAGGGTACTGCTTCCTTTTCTGTGGAGGTAGTCGTGGGTGCTCCGTTCCAGCCCGGGGCCTGTGAGGGTGCAGGCGTGGCCCAGTCCGGGTCCACTGAGAATGCAGCCGTGGCTTGGGCTGGGCCCACCAAGGGTGCTGCTTCCCTTCCAGTGGAGGTCATCGCAGGTGATCCTTTCCAGCCTGGGACCTCCGTGGGTGCTGTTCCTCCTCCGGCTGAGGTCTTCAAGGGTACTGCTTCCTTTTCTGTGGAGGTCGTCGTGGGTGCTCCATTCCAGCCCGGGGCCTCTGAGGGTGCAGGCGTGGCCCAGGCCGGGCCCACCGAGGGTGCTGCTTCCCTTCCAGTGGAGGTTGTCGCGGGTGCTCCGTTCCAGCCCGGGACCTCCGTGGGTGCTGCTCCTCCTCCGGCTGAGGTCTTTGAGGGTACTGCTTCCTTTTCTGTGGAGGTAGTCGTGGGTGCTCCGTTCCAGCCCGGGGCCTTCGAGGGTGCAGGCGTCGCCTATTCCGGGTCCTCCGTGGGTGCAGCTTTGGCCCAGTCCGGGTCCTCCGTGGGTGCAGTTTTGGCCCAGTCCGGGTCCTCCGTGAGTGCAGTTTTGGCCCAGTCCGGGTCCTCCGTGGGTGCAGCTTTCGCCCAGTCCGGGTCCTCCGTGGGTGCAGCTTTGGCCCAGTCCGGGCCCTCCGCGGGTGCAGCTTTGCTCCGGCCCAGAGCTACTGCGGGTGCAGCTTTGCTTCGGCCCGGAGTCATCGCGGGTGCAGCTTTGCTCCAGCCTGGAGCCACCACGGGTGCTGCGATGTCCCAGTCTGTGACCACCGTGGGTGCTGCAGGGCAGTCTGAAAGCATTGTGGTTCCTTCTGCTCTGCCCGAGGCCATCGTGGCTCTCTCTCCTCTGCCTGAGGCCGTCGGGGTTCCCTCTCCTCTGCCCGAGGCCATCGGGGTTCCCTCTCCTCTGCCTGAGGCCGTCAGGGTTCCCCCTCCTCTGCCCGACGTCGTCGTGGTTCCCCCTCCTCTACCCAACGTCGCCATGGTTCCCCCTCCTCTGCCCGACATCATCGTGGTTCCCCCTATTCCTCCGTCCTCCTTGTCTCTGGTCGTCCCGGTTGGGTGGACGCCCTCTGGACCACCTTTCCTGTTTTGGTGGTTAAAGAACTCTGGCCGACCGCCTGACAGACTGTGCCGTTAGGTTGGGTGGTTCATATTCTCCGGCAGGCCACCCGACTGTTACCACCTCGCCGTCTGCCAGGCCTGGGACTTCGGCCGGCCACTGGAACTGTCTAGCTCATTGGTCCAGGGGGTCTAGGCCCCTGGTTCTGCTTGGTGTGGATCCTGAGCAGGGTTTTTTGTTTTTTTGTCTTCCCCTAGCCTGGGTTCTGCTGGGATGCGAGTCATGGGAGTTATTTTCTCTGGTTTGTTTCGGTCCCTCCGTACCTGGGTCCCCCTCCTCCCACCCGGGGTGGGGTTGTTTTCTTGTTTTTTGGTGGGGTGGGTTCTTAGTGTGGGTGGGTTCTTGTTCTCCTTTTGATGTTGCTCGGCATGTCTGGTTACCACCCCTTGAGGCGGTGGGGGGGGGGTGCTCTGTCATGATCTAAGCACGGGAGCGGATTCCACCGTGCTTTGTCTCTTTGCCTTTTTGTTTTTCCTTATTTGTATAATATTGTATTTTGGAGTTATTTACCTGTGATGTTATTTCTAGTTTGTTTTCACAGTTGTTTCTTTGTATGATTTATTTTCCTGTTTACGTTCAGTGTAGTTTTGTTTATATATTTGGGTTTAGTTGTCTTTTTTTGTTTCCACTTTCATTTTGCCAGTGTCTTCTCTTTCTTTCTCTCTCAGGAGCTACAGTTGTCAGGGGCACTCCCTGGTTGTGGGCGGTGCTCCTGTCAAACTGTCAGCTCCGCCTCCTCTCCTCGTGACTCACGGCTGATCTTCATTTTCTTCCCAGCCCACTCATGTCATTCACACAGGGTACTGTTTGTGTTTGATTGTTTCTAGCCTTATTTAAGGGCTGTTATTTTCATTTCTCGTTGCTAGAATCTCAGTTATCGTCTCCACCAGAATCCTGGCCCTGTTCTGGTGTGCTGTAAGTCTGCTTGTATTTCAGTTTGTATTTTCTGTTTTTGCACTGTTTGGGATTTTGTGTTCTGGTTAATAAATATCACAAACTGCAGTCCATCGTGTGGATCTCTCCTTTCTGCCCTGAAGGGCGATTCATGACAAATCTACTCTACTTAACAAGTCAGAAATCTTCAACTCTCCAAGCCTCACCCCTAAAGTACTTAAGATATCGGAAAGTCATGCTCCCCAATGAGGGATTTTTTAGGGACTGGGGGGTTGCATTATTTCCTCAGAACTTAATTCAGACTCTGGTCCCTGCAGTGGTTTCTAGTGCCTGAGCAGAGCTGCTGTGGTGAAAAAGAGGCTTATGGTGTTGGTATACTGAGCTATTTGCTGTGATTTGGGAGTGAGGTGAAATGCTGCAATGAAGTCCCGAATGATATTTGCTGAAATATTTGTTTGCATTCAACAGCAAATATTCAGAGCTTCGCTCAAGGAGAAATGGGAGTGGAAAAACTCACTAAGAGTTTAAAAAGTTGTCAATTCTCAAATATTTGAGTGCACCCTTACACAAAAGAATCTAAAACACTAAAACCCTGCTGACCAGTAGTATAAGAACTATCCAACGATTATCTAAAAGCACTTCATTAGGATATAAAACCAAAAGCACGCCCAAAACGTACATTAATGGTCCCACTTCACCCCAAAACAAAGAGCAGCTCAATTAATGTCAGAAGGAATATTTATATCTTTATTAAACAGAATATGAAGCTTTGGGGAAAAACAAGCTGAAGCACACAACCCATGGTGTTTTTTTAATGAGTGAAGCCGGTGCTTAAACTGTCATCTGGTTAATGCATTGATTACTACGATGTCAGAAGGGGGATGCTTCAGAGTTTTTACAAGCAAACAGCTCAATCAGCTCCCAATCAGGTGGTGGAGTCATTGCTGCACAGCAGTTTGGACACTGGGGAGAAGTTAGCTGACCTCTTGGGGTGGCTATAGTAAGGATTTTATTGTTCATCTTTGTCTTCTCTCCCAAAGAGGTTCAACTTTCCCTCTCAGACTCCTCTAAAGAAAAGTATCTCCCAGAACAATAAATGTGATTAAGGCTTTGCTGCTGATCGCAGTAGGAATTAAATAAGTTTTCACTATTTGTAAAAGCATATGTATGAAAAAACCTCATCTGAAATAGCTGTCACAGATCATTAAATTCTCCTGCTAGTTGTGCATAGTGGTCAGCTTCAGACAAATGCAGTGAGATTACGTGTCAGCATTGAAGAGGTCCACACCAGCGATTCGCTCTGTCTCTTTGCCAATTAATGAGGCAATATATATATAGTTCAACAGCTCACCCTTGTGTCTCACAAAAAGCCTCGATAGAAATTGAACCAAACATCCCCTATTCAATAATGATAATGGATCTGAATGGAGGTGATTGCCAAAAATGTACTTTAAATGTTACGCACTAATTGGCCCATTAGAAACCAGAGGCGCTAATTCTTGCCGTTATGAAGACAACATCTAGCTGATGATATTAATTACTCATGAGCCGCGGCTGTGGCGTTATGAATTGCAGACAACATGGCTGTGCTCGCTCTCTTCCCCTCGCTCTGATTGTTGGCTTTATTGTTCCCAGCTCTGGTGCAGGTCGTGTGGAATCCAAATCACCTCAGTAATTAGCTTGGAAGCGCCGTGTGTCTGGCTGTCTCGTACAGATATATGATACTAAATTGATCGCAGCCCACCCGCGTTGAACGTCCCTTCCCCGTTACACGTGCCCTTCTTTCATTCCTGGTGGTTGGCATGTTGTGGGATTGTGGGATTGATTGTCGTGGTTAGAAGCTTGGCAAGGTGATAGCTGGTCCGCTCCACCCTCTGACATGGCCTCCACAATGGGCCTTTGTGTGATAAACGCATGCAAAGCCTCATCCCTCTAGCTCTAATGGCTCCTGGAACGCCACTGGCTCAATACGCCATTACTGTTACGCATGAGTGAAGCCCGCAGACACGCAGGCGGGAAGACAGAGGAGGAAGAGAATGGAGGTGCAGCATTGCTTGTCGGAGAAGGGCCTCTGCACCCAGAGCCCCATGAGGAGCTCCACCCGCTCCCAGGCGGCACAGGAAACTGTTTGGTGACTGCACCGGGGGTTTCACCAGTGGTACAAGACTGGGACCATGAAATGAGAAGGGAGGGCCTGAGATCCACCCTGGATGTCATCGAGGTTAAGGGTGTGAAGAAACCTGTGAGCTTTTAACGAGGCGCTGAATGAAGGCCTCATTAGGGCAACCACAGCGGACGTTAATCAGTAATTAGAAACTGTGATCCCTGAGAGCGAGTGTGTGTGTGTGTGTGTGTGTGTGTGTGTGTGTGAGGGAGTGAAAACACTCCAAGCGCGAGTGAGCTCCATGCGGCACCCGTGCCGCGCTGCTCGAGGATGCCCTTGTTTGTGTGACTGGGTTCTTCAGCAGTGCTTCTCTGAGTGTGCGTGAGGGCTCTCACAGCTTCCCCCAGAGCAATCTGGACCTCTTGCCCCCCCCCCCCCCCCCCCAACATCCAACTGTCGCACTGTGCCTGAGCATGCACAGCGTTTTGAATACACATGGCAATGTGGCATACAGTAATTATAGGTTTCTGAAGAGCTTAAAGGTATTCAGGCTAATCAAAGGGTGATACTCAAGGGCCTCAGTTGGGTTTGTTGCTCCAACGCTATGAAGCTTGAGGCACTGGAAATGCAGTTGAGCATGATTTCATTCATGAGAAAGGCTGCAAGTCCACATTTTATCACAAGACCAATACCAGAGTCTTTGAGTTCTATAAGTTTTTAAAGGTTTTCTTTTTAAAGCTGCTTTTGATAGGAAGTAGTTTGGGGTGCAACAGCCGTGGGAGTAGGGCACGGAGCAGGGTGCACACATGCAAATCATGTCAATTTTGCCAAGTGATTCTGAGGAAAGAGTAGGCTATACTTTCATATAAGCTAACGTCATATTGTTGAAACGTGTCATACAGCTCAGTAAAGTGGGACAGCGTCAAGATTATCTCCTCCCCCATTTTCCTCTTCTTCCTCTTTGAAATCTGACAGACTGCCTTCCACTGGACACATCAAGGGGTCCTCGCAGAGCACTGCACCCAAGTTGAAAATTTTTTTACTTGGTCACAACGTGCACTGATGGCATGTGCTTCATTATGCTGCATTGCAACACGTAGACAAAAAAAAGGCTCACAGTACACACAGATTTTCACATCTTCATGAGAACAATGGTAGCATGGCAGCATGTAAGAAAACACAGCAGGAAGTGGACACATCCTGTTGTGAGTGGCCACACTGTCTGTTCACTGAAATGAAGGAAACTGTAGCTACTGTTGTCAGTGTATCAATGAAAAGAAGAAAAGAGAACTGTCCATGTCCTACTGTTAATGCTGCAGTCACGTACAGGGGTCTGTGTTACTAGTAGTTGCTAGGAGACATGGAAAACAAATGTGTCTGCTGCCATATGATTTGCAGTGCTGGGAAAAATAATTCTAGTCTTTTTTAAGGGATTTCTTTTAGCCTGCAATAAAAAAAAAGCACAATTAAAAAAATTTAGTAAACTGTGCATACGAAGGGGGGCTGAAACGTTCATAGGCTGACCATGATGCAGTGGTCAAATTTGACCAAATGTGGTTTATTTTTCAACATAGTCTCCAATGTCAGTGTATCTGAAAAGACACAATGCAGTTAGTATCAGAAAAAGGCTGAATTTAATGCACGACTAGTTTCGTTGCTGTAGCATAACTTCTTCTTAGTCAGCCTAGTAACTTTTCAGCCCCCCCCTCGTATCTTACAGTACTAAGATAGGATATTTGCTCAGAAATTTGTCAGAGACAAGAATGAAGACTGTGACAGTCAGAAATTTGTCTGTTAGCTTTTCAAAAGCTGTATCATGTTTTAACTGAGTGGCATTTTGTCTTTAAAATAATATTACACAAACTCAGATTATTTTGCCAAGTGTGGCCTTCTTTTCTTGCACATTAGCATCACGCATGCAGACTGTCAAAATACCACAGAGCCACACCAGTTAGTCTTATTCTCCCATTTTTCTTTTAAAAAGTCTCCTTTTAAAAACCTGTCACACCATTGTTACAAATAATTGGCTTTACCTGCAAGTATAACTGCAGCAATGTTTGACCATCAAGCCAACTTCTCATGCAGATACCTAGCCTTCACAACTGACAGGTCAGACTGGGAAGAATCTTTGCCAGTGTCTTTGCAACTCTCTGCACTCAACACAGCATAAAGCTGAGAACAAGAGACACCAACTTGTGGCGCTATATAGCAGCTGCATTTAACAAATCAAAGGTAAAACCCCTGAACTAGCCACAGGTGACCACAAAATAAGGGCTGTCCAGAGGATCTACAAACAGAACATTTAGTCCACTTTCAGGAGATTAAGTTTAAGTTCTGACATGGACAGTGTGTCAAACCTGAAAATGCCAATGGACCTGTATAGGCAGTCTTAAAAACTATACACACAGGTAATAATTATTGAGCCCCTAATCTAACTGGGTTAAAGTTTTCTTTGTATGTAGGGAGTAAGTATTCAAAAATTGAGCGATTGAAGCTTTTGAACCAAATCAAAATGTATTCAGTGCAAAATAATTCCATAGAAGAGGAAAAAAAGGGCCAATTATTTTCCCGGTAAAGCATGCTCAGGTTTGTTTTAGTTAAGTTGGAGGCGCTAACATTAGCTCTGATGCTAAGTAGCTGCATGAATCCATGACTGAGTGGATGCTCTGCTGGCTGTTATAACGCCATGATTGTGTACAGTTCTGGAGAAAACATTCAAGATCATGGGGGTTGCTGCAGCTGCTCCTTAAAAAAAACGTTGTTAGTTAGTAGTCCTCAGTGGTTAGACACCCTCAGCTATGCTGCCAGTAACCAGCTCTGTATTTATGCAGTGTTACAACTTGCTGTGTAGTGCATATTGGGGTCAACTGGCTCAACCTAGACATGACAGGTTGGAAAAAGACTGACGCTGAAAGACAAGTTCCAACAAAAAAGGACATTTAGGCTAATATTTACTGTGTTGAATCTTGCACCAATAGACAGCATGATGAAAGGTTGTTGCACCCTGAAGTGCACACAGCATTTTAGCATGTTACCACGGGCAGTGGTGCCAATGGGTCCCATTATATAGTTAGCACTCCCTACCACCACCATAAATGGAGTGACTAAAATGCAGTGTATATGTTCCAGCCTGTTGTAATGTGAGCTGAGGTGTCTGTTGACTTCCTCTGCTGTTCATCTATTCTGCAGCAAATATCAGTTAATCAACCCCATCCTGCTACCTCTCACCAATATTGTTCAACACAGTTTCAGCTCGTGTAACAGGTCTTTAACCACTTGTCATTCTAAATGGCCTTTTCTTTGTCTATTTCGGCTCATGAAGGCTTTTTCCTGGATTGCTACCCGCAGCATGCTGCATTGCTTCCTGATTTCCTGAACTGCAGTGTGGGTGGAGGGCCTTGAAATATTTAAAGCCATAAGGCTCAAAAACATGTAAAAAGAAAATAGCAGTGTCAAACAGGGTGGTGTGTTAACTCGTTATCTTTGACAGCACTAAAAAAAAAAAATCATTAATGGTTATGAGTTCCACATAATATTTTTATCAGGTGTAAATGCTATTAGCTAGTCATTACCCTTTTGATTTGATATTGTATTCAATCAGTCAATCAAACTTTATTTGTATAGCACTTTTCAAACATTAGATGCTGCGCAGACTGCTTTACATAGAAAATAAAACAGTAGACACCTTTAGTTACATATATTTACACGATACATCCCCACCCCTTCCAACCCTCCCATAAACATACCCACAAAACACACACGCACACATACCCCACCCCCTACTTCTCTCACACACATATAAAATAAGACATTGCTCGACGCCGAGGCACCATGTGAAGGAGCAACCATCCTGTGGAGCCCCCCACGCCGGGAGACCACACAGCCCATAACCACAGGGCATGCCACGTGGGCCACCCCAACCAGGACAGGCCAGGGCCCACACCACAGCTGTAAGCAGTGGCATAAAGCCCCCGCCCACCCAAGCTAGAGCGACCCATGAGACCAACACCCCTGCAGATGGGCCGGGCAGCATCCGGCATGACGGTCTCCACTGAGGAAACACTGGAGCAAAACACATAAAATACAAGATAAAACTACCAACACATAAAATAAAGGGAACTAAAACCCATACTTATAAACTAAGCTAAAAACATCAAAAAAAGAAAATCTAAAAGCAAATGGAGCTAAGAAGAATGTAAAACAATGGAGCATAAATGACTGCTTCAATAATAGTTAAACAGGTTTGTCAAAAACCAAATTTAAAAAGGTACCGAAAGAAACTAAGAACACATAAAACAAGAGAAACTAAAACCCATACTTAAAAACTGAACTAAAACACATCAATAAGAAAAGATGAGAAAATCTAAAAAGAAATAGTGCCAAGAAGAACATAAAACAATGGAACAATGACTACTTCAGTAATAGTTAAACAGGTTTGTTAAAAGCCAAATTAAAAAGGTGGGTCTTGAACCTGTTCTTAAAAAACATCTATTGACTCTGCAGCCCTGAGGCTCTCTGGCAGGATGTTCCACAGATGAAGACCATAATGAAAGGAGGCTTCACCAAAGGTCTTGGTCTTGACTTTGGGAACCATTTAAAGGCCAGTACCACATGACCTCAGGGTCTGCAAGGGCTTATAAGGTAAAAGCAGCTCAGATAGATAAGAAGGCCCAAGACCATTGAAGCATTTAAAAACTATTAAGAGAACCTTTAAATTGATCCTAAAAGACACGGGGAGCCAATGCAGCAATTTTAAAACTGGTGTAATATGCGCCCACCCCCTGGTCCTCGTCAACACTCGTGCAACTGAATTTTGGAGCAGTTGGAGATGTGATATTGTATTGATTGGACAGCACTTGCTTCTTGAAAGTTTGGCCATCTTTAGCTCTTTTTTTGTTTACCATTCTACTGCACATGTGTGGAAATTGCATATTAAACCTGTGAAAACACCCTTATCCCCCTTAATTCCTGACCACATAGGATTTGCGAGACGGACCATTCAGTTAATGCTTAAGATTGCTTATGCATTAATCCAGTTTATTTTCCATCCTATGATAAAATGGTGATAAACAACTTTTTTAGGAGCCTGTTTCTCTTTGTCTCCAAGAAATGGAATAAACAAAAGAGTAAATACCTTAAATGTGGTTGCACAGTTGGTTTAATGCTCAGCTGTAAAAGTAAAGCATGTGATGAATGAGATAAAACATTCCAACACACAGGTATGGCCACTGTGATATTGGATTGTATAATCTCTGGATGGATGGATGTAGCTGCAGCCTAGCACATGACATCAGTCTCTCCCTTGTTCTCCCTCTGGAGACTCCTCCCATTGAAGCTATTGTTTATCGGTGCTGCTGATGCAGCTGTTTCTCTGTGCGTGTGTCTGTGTGTGTGTGTGTGTGTGTGTGTGTGTGTGTGTGTGTGTGAGAGAGAGAGAGAGAGAGAGAGAGAGAGAGAGAGAGAGAGGATAGAGTGATGATACAGAGTGAAGTACGTGGCGGTAATGCACCTGTAAGCTGGTTGCCAACCGCCAATCAAATCTAAAAGAAGAAGAAGAGAGAGAGAGAGAGAGAGAGAGAGAGAGAGAGAGAGAGAGAGAGAGAGAGAGAGAGAGAGAGAGAGAGGGAATAGAAGTGCATGAGATCACTGGTGAGCAACGAGCAGTCCTCAGCGCCATGTGGAAATCCACAAAGATGACTTCCTCTGAAACTAATTAATCGATGCCACAAGCCCATTACGCTCGGTTAAAACAATTAGCATCTGCACGTTGCGTGGGGGAAGCATTGTCTTCTCAGGCGAGAAAGGGGCATCACGCTGGGATATAAATGCCTGCGTGCGTGATCGAGCCAACACTCCCCATTGGAATCAATGGAGCTGAGCGCCATATGAAGCAGATGTGTGCATAGGATCTATGGAAGAGCGGGTACATAGGGGAGAAGTGGCACCCTGCCAGAACAGAGGTGGTTTTAAATAACCAAACAGTCTTTTTTTTTTTTTTTTTTTTTTGGACGCATTTTCTAACTTGACGCAGTGAGATTGCTGCATTCTTTGAGTTGCTAGGAAGCATATGTTTTTCTGCTAACCCCAGCTCCTTGAGCCCACTTCCCTCACTCCAGCCAGATAATAGCCAGCTCCTTCTAACCCCTATTAGTGGCTCAGTCAAACGATCCATCCATTCCCATTGAGCGTCGACCACATGGAAAGGCCCATTTCTTCCCTGTTGTGTCTGAAATGAAGGCGACGCGGACCGCTTGACAGGGTAATTACTTTTAATGAAATAATACAGCCATTGTAGACAGCAATTAAAAGTCGCTCTCATTCCACTCATTAGAGGAACTTACAGTTTACTTTCATTCTTCTGTTTTCTAATGATCCAGAGGCAGGCCTGTTAAAATCGAAAAGGCTGGAGCGTGCTAAACCCCGGGGACCGGCCCTTAGGTCCTGTTGACTGTAAGAGCACACAAACAAAGAGAGGAAGAGAGAATAGAAGGGAGAGAGAGGGGGAGCTATGTAAAAGGACAGAAAGGTAGAGAGACGTGATCCACTAAGCTGTCCACGAGACTTGAAGAAGTGAGTTTCCCTGAGGTGGCCATGGAGGCGGTGAGGGAGGGGGGTAGGGCCACATCTGGAGACGGCATCAAAATATCATCTGATGCTCCTTCACTTCTTTCGTGTTTAAACAGGTGGGCAAATGCGTCTGAAATGCTGCAGTGTAATAAAAGATCACTTCTTTTCTTTTACAAATCTGTGATCTTATTTCATAAAGTATTGATGGAAATACAGAGAGAAGTTAAAGCGGCAGCCATGGGTTTGCTCCAAGAGCCACGGCAGCAGGCTCCAAGAAATGTTTGCCGAGCTAACAAATGCAAATTGACCACCATTTCCTCACAAAAGTAACATTTCCATATTGCCTTAATGTTTTTTCTTTCTCCAGTCATCCTCCTCATGCATTCCATCAGCGAGGCCTTCCTAACTACGTCTCCACTCTTCTCCTTCTCTTTTCTCTCCGCAGCAATTTGGAAAGATTTTAGATGTGGAGATTATCTTTAATGAGCGAGGATCCAAGGTAAGTGAACTAGAACACCAGCTGCTTCATTACCATGTACTTCTTCTGTTTCCTAATGATGGCATTAGTGTAGTGTGTACATTGGCTGAGAGTGGTGGTCTCTAAGCCCGGTCCTGGAGAGCTGCATCCGCCATGCCTCTCCTTCTTCGGCTCCCTCCCTCCCTGTTGTTTTTGTTGTTTGTTGCAGCTCTCGCCCAAGTTGTGAATCATTAGCCCTGTCAATCAATTCATTATTGAGCTGTTTCACATTTCACTTAATCCAACAGCAGGCTGCAGGTCCTCCAGCATATGGAACTGAAACTGCTTGTTTAGGGACCTGGTACTCTTTGAAGCCTGAGCATTGATTGAAAATAGTTGTTACATTATTCAGGTTTAGCATTTTTGTTTTAAAATAGATAAAAGTAATGTTCTTTGTGTTGGTCTTAGAAATAAACCTACTTTAGGCAAAATTAATTTGAAGGCTAATACTACTTAGAAAACACATGACTGAAGAAGGTTGTGTGGATAAAAAAGAAAAGTGAATTATTTAAATGTGGCCTAACAGCTTACAAACTTCACCTTCTTTTTTTTACTAACACAAACTGTTGCTTTTATTTCATTTTTAAGCAATTTGAGGCATCATCTGGAAGCTCACACATGGGTTCCAGGAGCAAACTGAAAGGATAAGATTATTCTTTTTGTCAACAAATGTGCGGGCCACTTCATTTATCAAAATTAATTTAGAAAAAAACCCCCTGCATTTTACAAATACTTTGGGGCTTCTAATTGAACAATCTCACTGAGATTTAAGTAAGAACAGAAAACATTTTCAAACACAGCAAACAGCATAATAAGCACAAAAGCAGCTGTGCATTTTTAAGTTAATGAAGCTCTAAATTTACCATGGGAAATAAGCTTTTCATTCATTCCATTCAAAAAGGTGCATAGGACTTGGAACTCGTTCTTCTGTGTTAAGTGCATACAATGGGGAATATGAAACACAAATGCACACAATACCGGAATGTGTTTTTTTTAATCCATCATTATACAATAAGCAGTACACAACATCCATTTAATTGTAAAATATGAAATACCAAAATTGGGGATGTTCTTCTCATCTACTATTTTACTATATAAAGCAGCAGTTTGTGAGATTAAGATAAACACTGCTCTAAAATGTCATACATGCAAACCTTCACAAGTACACTTGTCTACCATAATGACAAATTTATCTCCACAGTCCAAACAGCCACAAGAAATGTTAGCAGTTCACATGTCGAAGCCTGGCCTATAGGCAGAATAGCCAATATAAATGATCTGTCTGATACGTCACATTTTGTCTTCTTCGGTCTTTTTCGTCATTTTTAATTAGCTGTGTGCAAACGATTTTGAGGTGTATATATCTATACAGCAGGGAAAATAAGTATTGAACACGTCAGCGTTTTTCTCATTAAACATATTTCTGATGGAGCCATTGACCTGAGATTTTCACCAGATATCAGGAACAACCCAAGTAATCCATACATACAAAGAAATCAAGGCAGCTGTGTTCACAAAACAAGTTATATTTAATAAAGTGGAATGACACAGGGAATAAGTATTGAACATGCTTGGTGAAATTAATTTAATATTTAGTAGAAAAGCCTTTGCTGGTAGTAACACCTTCCAGACACCTCCTGTATGGAGAAACTAGGCGCAGGCATTGCTCAGGAGTGATTTTAGCCCATTCTTCCATGCAAACTGTCAAATCTTGAAGGTTTTGCGGGAGTCTTCTATGAACTGTGATCTTCAGTTGGTTCCATAGATTTTCAATAAGATTCAGGTCAGGGCCATTCTGGCAGCTTTATTTTCCTTCTCTGGAGCCAGTTGAGTTTTTCCTGGGCTGTGTATTTGGGATCATTGTCTTGCTGAAATGTCCACCCTCGTTTCATCTTCAGCATCTTGGCAGATGGCAACAGGTTCTTATCAAGGAGGTCTCTGTACATTTGTCCATTCTTCATTCCTTCAATTATATGAAGTCTGCCTGTACCATGTGCTGAAAAACACCCCCACACCATGATGCTCCCACCTACAAACTTCACTGTTGGTCTGGTGTTTTTGGGCTGATGTGCAGTTCCATTTCTCCTCCAAACACGCTGTGTGTTGTGGCATCCAAAAAGTTCAGTTTTGGTCTCATCTGACCAATATTTTACTGGCTCGCCCAAATGTTGTGCAGCAAACTTTAAACAAGCTTCAACAAGCTTTTTCTTCAGCAATGGAAGGTGAGCGGGCATAGAGACCATGTCGGTTGAGTGCATTACTTATTGTTTTCTTTGAAACAGCAGTGCCTGCTAACTCCAGGTCTTTCTGGAGCTCTCCACGAGTGGTCTTTGGCTATTGGATAACTCTTCTGATAATTCTTTTGACTATTCTGTCAGAAATCTTGAGGAGCTCCTGGTCGTGGCTGGTTTATGGTAAAACGGTGTTCTTTCCACTTCTGAATGATGGCCCCAACAGTGCTCACTGGAACATCTGGCAGTTTAGAAATGCGCCTGAAACCAATGCCATCATTATGTTTTGCAACAATAAGGTTGCGAAGGTTGAGAGAGAGTTCTTTGCTTCTACCCATCATGAGTTCTTTGTGGTGTGACAATCTGATTTTCACAGACCTTTTTAAAGGCTAACAGTCAGGACTTAACCAGCTGAAATTAATTTGCACTGATGGGGGATGGGATGGCTTCCTAAATTCTGATGGATTTCAGCTGGTTTCTTGGCTTTCTATGCCTTTTTGCACCTCTTTTACCTCATGTGTTCAATACTTATTCCCTATGTCATTCCACTTTATTAAATGTAACTTTTTTTGCCAACGCAGTTGCCTTGATTTCTTTATATGTATGCATTACTTGGGTTGTTACTGATATCTGGTGAAAATCTCCGGTCCATGGCTCCATCAGAAATATGTTTAATGAGAAAAATGTTGACATGTTCAATACTTATTTTCCCCGCTGTATATAGCACTTTCACAATCTAGATTTTCTGCAGCATGTAAACAGAAGGCCATGCCACATGTAGACTGATCCCTGCAGATCAGTCTAGTTTAAGGTTACAAAAATATACCTTCCTATACTCTCAGGCCCTGCTGCGTTTATGTGCATGTGACTTTTATAATCGTCAATCTTGCATGAAGACAGCAAGGGCTCACCCAATCATTTAGCCGATTTAGACATAATAACAGCAGTTTCTTCACTTTGAATGTTTTTTTTTCTCAAGTGTAAAGTCCATCCAGCCTTTTTTCCCAGAAGAGTGATGAGTATGGAATTATTAGTGATAAAGTGTAATGTACTATGATATACAGGGTTTAACTGCTCGGATGGTGATGGAGCAGAATAAGTGTAAGGTCCAGGTTATGCTCAATTGTGGACAGCTGCAGACACCACGCATGGGTAATATTTCAATTTCTTCTTTTTTTTCTTCCTGAAGTCCACCTGAAGGATGCACATACAGGAGCTGCAGTCAGTTGCATTGGCTACATAGAACAATTCAAAAGATACAGTCCCACGTTAACTGATATCACTTAGACCCAGATTGTAACACCTATTTTAATTTCATTTTTTACATTTTCATTCCTAAATGGAAACCATTTGGTCAGTCGATTTTCTAGTTATTCATAAAACTTAGTCATACCAGTTTTAACAACTGAATAGCATAAAACATTTAAAAGTAGTGATTTAATAGTAGTTTGTGGTTAAGTAGTGTTAAATAAAACTATTAAAAGCAGGCTGAAAACAAGTCAAAACCTGAAGCATATTAGATAATATCATCTGAAAAAGGATATCAAGTATTTATTTAGAATAAAAACTTTATTTATAAATTATACAACAATATGCCAAGGATATATCCCTGTGGCGCTCATTTAAAAAATGTTTTATAGGTATTAAACAGCTGTAAATAATGCAATAATGAGAGACTACTTACAGTGGATATAAAAAGTGTATTATTTCCAAACATTTACCACCTTTAATGTGACCTATAGTCTTCATCCATCCATCTTCTACTGCTTATCTGGGACCTGAGTTGTGGGGGCAGCAGTCCAAGCAGATTAGCCCAAACTGCTGCCTGGTTCACATAGCACCATGATCCCTCCTGCAGGTGGTGAGCCCGCTGTAGGGTGGATCCATGTGGCTCCTTTGAGTACACTGGGTCCTTGTTTTTTCACAGGGATCCACTGGACCACTCTTGGTCTGGCCCTTTACCCAGGACCAGTTTGTCTTGGGACACCCTACCAGTTGCAAGTTGCCCCAGACAGCATAGCTCCTGGGATCATTAGGCCACATAAACCCCTCCATTACAATAAGGTGGCAGTCCACAGAGGGGTGACCTACAACTAGTACGATTCATTTTAAAAACAGAAATGTTGGGGTAAAAAAATCCAATAAGCTTGTGGCATAAGCATGCTGACCCTTAAACTAATATTCTGTTGAACCACCTTTTCATTTAATTACGTGATTCAGTGTTTTGTGTAGGAGTCTATCTGCATGCCACCACATCTTGACTTGTCAATATTTGCCCTCTCGGCATGATGCTGCCACCACCATGCTTCAACATGTGTATGGTGATCCTTTGGTGATCCACGGAGTTGCTTTTGCATCAAAAATACCTTTTGCAATTGTGGTCAAAAACTTCAACCTTGGTTTCAGCAGAGCATAACATATTTTTCACATTCATTCAGGAGGCTTGATGTATTTATTTTTTCCAAGATTTAGCCACACCTGTGTTTTTGTTTTGTTTTTGTTGTTGTTTTGGCAAGAAAAACCTTCCATCTTGCAACCCTACCCCATAGTCCAGACATATGAAGAACACAGCCATAAATTCCTGTAGGTCCTTCAGTGCTGCTGTCAGCCTCATAGCAGCCTCCTTGACCAGTTTTCATCTTGTCTTTTAGTAATTTTGGAGGAGCATCAGTTGTTGGGAACATCACCATTTTTCCATTATTTCTCCACTTTGTGATGACTGTCTTTTCTGTGTTCTTGATATCTGTAATGCAGTGGGAGGTTTTTATGTCAGACTGATACCTTTCAACAATGAGATTCCTTTGCCTTTTGGGGTTAATCAGACTCACTTTAATTGATGGCACGTGTGTATCCAAAGAGACTGAATGCTGTTTTAAAACGGAAAGTTGCTTCAATAAAATAGTTTAAGGGTGTGCACCCTTATACAACCAGTTTATTGTACATTTTTGACATATGTAATATATTTCATTATTATAACAGGGGTGTGTTCTCTTTATATCCACTGTGTGTACAACAGGGCAGAGCATGTACAAGGATACATAGGATGCTGTTGTTTGTGATTGATGAGTAGTGGGCTTTAATAGTTAAAGAACAGGAACTGAAACACACACACACAATCTTTTTTCTATTGGATTTGTTGGCAAAAAGAAAAATACAAATGCAGACAGCCCTGTAGTTAAAGGTCAGCTGTGTCGAAAACGACAAATACCAAATCTATTTCCAAAACGATTCTCAGCGACGCCAGCCTCTCTTACTCACCTTGGTTCGTTTAGGTATTTATCAGGAAGATCTGCATGCAGGATTCGAAGAGGCATCGGAAAAAAACAACACAAAAAAAACAGCCATGGCACTGACGTGTGACTGCAGTATCAGTCTCCTACCCACGTAGCAGGACAGGTGAAGCCTGCGGAGGTGTGAACAGCCGAGAGCTACTCATCCAGCTGTTCATTTAATAGAGTGTACTAAGCTCCACAGCTTTCCATTCATAAAGGCGACAGGCTTCCCGGCTGGTTGTTGAGGCATGAATACTATTGATTCCCATTCATACCTGCGAGTACTTTGGGCCCCGTATGCAGGCACGCAGGGAGCCCCGGAACCAGGCGAAGCTGCTGCACTCGGCCCATTCTGCCAGACAAGATTGAGCACCGGATAAACCGGTCTCCTCCGCCCGTAACAAGCATTTATTGTTTGTGCCCTACAAAGCCATTACCCATGATTCCTCTCTCCCTCTTGCACTCTGTGCACCATATAATGAACCTACCAGGCCATTAATAAACAATCTATTTCCTATGAAGCTTTGGCAATTTGCATTCAATATGTTTGTCTCCTTTGAAAAATGGTGGCTCCTCTCTCTGCTCTTGTAAGCTAATTATTTGTGCATGACAAAGGGAAAAAAAAGATAGAGAGGGGTAACCACAGTTGGGTGAATGTCCAAAGGATTAATTTTGCCCTCAATTCCTTTGTTGTTGTTTTTTTTTTGTTTTTTTTTGTGCGCGTGCATTTATTTCTTTATCTCTCTTTCCCCCCAAGGACAGGTCGTGTGTTATTTATGCTAGAAATAGCAGCCCGGAGATTTTGTGTATGCATACGAGATCACGCTGCATGCCATCTCTCACATGTATTACATCCTCAAGCAATTATCAGGCAGCGCCGGCCATGCTCCCTCCTTCCCCCTCCCCATACCGCTCTCTATAAGTATATATAGAAACCAGAGGAAGGGGGGACTTGTTTGGCCAGAATATCTTAATGCTTCTGCTATAGAGCTCAGGTCCAGTATCCCAGTCCACATAACTCAAGTAAGTGACATACCCCCCAGGGGAGTGAAGTAGGAAGAGAGAGTTTGGGGGTGAAAATGAGAGGTTGGCTATATTTTGGTCAGGATTTAAAGTCAATACCGTTGCCCTTCTCTATCACAGAGGAGCATATTTGCAGTGACACCATTCACTCCTTTGAATCACTAAGCCGGCGTAATTCTGCTTCCATAAAAGCGTCCCACCTATTAGCTCAGCGAATCAGAAACAGTCAGAGATCAGGTTGACGTCTCTCTTTGGAGAATCCGTCCTCACTCCTTCTTCCTGTTGCCCACCTCTTCAAAGCGAGCCCAGGCCGTTTGAGCGTCCGCACCGCTCAAGTTGTGTAGATAATTATACCACTATTATGGCTGCCGCTGCTTCCTGACATTCACCCATGGCACCAGAGCTGCGCTGTTTAATTGGGTAAAGCAGGCAGGTTTGTTGGTGTTGTTGCGTGGGGTCATGTCACCGTTATCTTCTTCTCCTCCGATCTCTCTGTTTGCCATTTCCTGACGCCTCACTAACTGCCTCTAATTAATCTGGCTGCTTACAACTCGACTCTGCTGCTCACCTACGCCTGTCTTCTCGCCCCCTCTCTCTTTTCCCTTTTCTCCTCCCTTCCCTTTTCCTTCTTCCTCTTTGTGTGTGTCCAACTTCTCCCTTACCCCCCTGCCCCCCCCCCCACCCTTCCCTCTGCCGGTGGCTAACGTGGTGCTCACAGGGCTTTGGGTTTGTAACTTTTGAAACAAGCACAGATGCCGATCGTGCACGGGAGAAACTAAATGGTACAATCGTAGAGGGACGCAAAATCGAGGTGCTTTCATCTTTCCCCCCCTCTTTTCCTCCTTGCCTGCTGCCTTCTCAACTTACCAGTAAAACTGTGCATAAGCATGTGGCTGCTCTGTGTGGGTGTGTGTGCAGGTCTGCATCTCTCTGAGTGTATGTGTGCCTGGATGCATGCATGCATAATGGTGCGTATAACTTGAGGAGAATGGGGGATCCATACACGTCAACCTGCACATGCCGGTTGTCCATCATTACTTGACAATACAGAATGAATGCATGCCAGTGTCCTCTGGGTTCTTTTTAAAATCGGAGAAGTCCTGCATATCCTACCGCCCCCTTTACCATCATTTACGTGTGTTGCCTGCTCTTATTCTGTTTATTTCATTTCTATTTATTAATTTTTTTGAATGACAAGCTCAGACTCATTCATGAGTCATTCTCATCAGGTCAATAGAGGAAAAATCAAAGCATGGTGTAGTGTTTTGCTTTTGGATTCCATTATCCAACCAATGTGGAGGATGTTCTTTTCTTTTTATTCATACCTGCGGGTAATTGGTGCATGCTTCCCCCCTCTTTCCAGTAATCTAATCGTCTGTAAGAAAATTGAAATGATGAATAAATTCATGAAAGGGGGCCAACCGAGCTCAATCACGCTAAAGTGCTGCAAACAAATTTGCATAAACATTTATTATTTTCCAAATCTGTCTTTATTCATTTCAGTGTTTTGCTTACTCATTGGCCCACCTTGGATGTGTGGACAGTAGGGCTGTCCCGAATACCAGTTTTGGGGCCCCAAATATTCAAAAGAAATCCAGAGTGAATATCAGAGTATTCTGCACAGTCTTTCATCTCCCTCCCTGTTTTTTCAAAAAAGGTGACTTCTTCTGAATTTGAAACTTTTTGTCATAATTTTGCAGCTTTTATTGTTAATTTGACACATTTTGTCTAAAATTTACTTTGTGTGTGTGTGTGTGTGTGCGCGCGCGCGCAATTTGTTTTCCCTTGTAAAGTTTTCTTCATTCTGAATATCAGAACTTTTTACCCTCAAATCTGCCATTTTTATCATAAATTTATCTTGGTTTTTATACAGTTTCAAATTTATTCATGCAAATTTGTGATTTTATCATCAAGTTTGCTACATCTTTTTTTTTTTTTTTTGCAAATTTGTGAGCTTTTTTGACAAAATTTGCAAGGCTTTTTTGGCATTTGAAAATGACTGTTATTAAAACTAAAGTTGGTAACTTTGGAAAGAGTGAATTTTGAAGAATCCAGCAGCAGACAATCTTTGACACAGCCCCCGAGGCTCCTCCCAACCACTCTTGGCTGCCACACAGCGTGTGCACAAGTAGTGATCGACAGTTTGAGAACACCCCTACAGGCCATCATTGGACAATCATACTGAGACCGACCAGATTTCTGCAAATCGCTGTAGAGGCACTAGGACAGGGGTCTCCAGTCTGTCGTTTTGGAGCCACATGCCTGCTCTTTTGCCAAGAACCCGGAGCTCAAGGGGGCAAAAACCAAAAAATGAATAAATAGAAAATAAAATTTAAGAGAAAAAAAAGTCAAAATATGCATTAAAAGCATCAAATTTCTGTGGAAAACAGTAAAGACTTTATATGAAAAAGTCCCAAACTGACATGAAAAAGTCACAATTTCACCTAAAAGATGTCAAATTTATAAATTTGTATGAAAAAAGTAGCAACTTTGTGATAAAGTTAGAAATAAACAAGAAAAAAAGTCCCAGATTTATGGGGAAAATAACAAATTTACAAAAAAGAAGCTGCAAATGTACATAAAAATTCACAGAGGAAAAAAACCTTATTTACCAGTATTGACAGGCCCGTTTACACTCAGCTGTTTTACCTTCATTTTTTTGGCCAAAATTTGCTCATATTTCTTTCCATAGCAGAGGTTGCTGACCCCTCATCTAGGAGGAGTAAGTGCGGAAAATGCTAACGAACGTGGCGATTTTTGGATTCGCCAACTTTTTGGATGAATTTTGGCAAAAATCAAGTTAGTATGTCATGGAAATGCTGAGAATGTTCACGAATGCTGCGGGGTTTGTCAGGGTTTGTAAAAGGTTTCTAGACAGTTTGCACAGTTTTTTAAGGTTGTCAACAGCTTTGTCATAAAAGGTCTTAAACAGCTGCCAGTGTTCACTACTAGGTGACTCAAAAAAAAAAGAATTTAGCGACACGTTTTACAACCATTTGCAAATGCTTGCAACTATTTTGCAAGTGTTTGTGGAAAAATGCATTCGCAAAAAAATTTGGAACATGTTCAAAATTTTATGACAAGACAAAGTGCTGCCAACCTGAAAAACTGTTTGGCAACCTTTTGCAAACCTTGACGAACCCTGACGAAATCCCCCCAAAATACAACCTTTTTTTTGTTGTTGTTGTTTTCCACAGATTTCTTGTCTCAAATACTGCTGTCAAGATATACTGACAGTTTCTGCAAATGTGACAAGAAGCATAACTTTTTTAAAAAGTTACCAACTTTAGGCTTAAAAGCGGTAAACCAAATCAAAGTATCAGATTTGAAAAGTGAACACCAGTGTAATAAATGAATATCTGGATAATGGAATATTTGGGTACAGCCCTAGTGGATCGTAAGAGGTCGGATTTGACAGTCACGGGCTGTGTGCTTGCTGCTCTGCACAGGTGAACAATGCCACAGCACGAGTGATGACCAACAAAAAAGTGGCCAACCCTTACACAAATGGTGAGTTGCAGAAGTTAGTCATACAGCCGGAGAGGTAAAGCAGCTTTTACTGAGTGAAAACTGTCAGTTTCTCTCTGTCCACCAGGCTGGAAGCTGAATCCAGTAGTAGGAGCTGTCTATGGTCCTGAACTCTATGCCGGTAAGAGCTTCTTCACTGTTCTCTCTCCCTCTCTCTCCCTCTCTCTCCCTCTCTCTCTTGCTCGTCTTCTCTGCTTTCCTCCACATGCACTGCGCTGCACCCGAGGCCGCTATCAGCCGTGGGCTATCCCAATCTGACCCCAGAATTTCTACAATCAGGTTCATCCTGAACCTACTGAACATGAAATTCCCCCATCGAGTCAAAGTGAATCGGAGAGCGGCTCAGATAAGCAGTGGATGATCCAAGCCCTCTGTGAGTGGCTGAGGGAGCCTGAGCCATTGTTTGCACGGTGTGCAACTGTAAAGCTGAAAAAAAAAAAAATGATTTCAAGAGCAAGCGCCCCTGCAACTGTTATCAGATTGTGAAGGCTGCTGCTGTGGATGGATTTGCCAAGTGCGCCAGATTGACTTTTACAGAGCTAACCGAATAAGGGAGATTGAGTGAGCGATATTGTTGGCACCTACCCCGTCGAAGGCCGCTATTCCTTCTGGTCTCAGTAATGGAGGAATGAGATGAGCTCAGTGGGGTTTTCCCTATCTCTCTCTGCCTCAACATGCCAGCTTTATTGCTGTATGTTATATGAACCCTTTGCATTTTAATGAGGGGGAAATGGTACTATTTCATTTGGAAGAAGTGCTGAGCACATCGCGCCACTTTAACGGCTTTCCTTTCTGCTCATTAGACTAAAATCTGTTCATTCCCCGGACAGCTTTACGGCGAACCTCTAAATAACTGTCCATGACAGAAAGCAGCCATCTATCATTTTTATTTCATCCCCAACCCCTCACCCCCGCCAAGTCTCCTCCCACCCACCACCTCCTCCCCACAACATTCCTTTGGTTTTGACATCTTCTGCTGATAATTATTCACACACACACACACACACACACACACACACACACACACACACACACACACACACACTCACACCCACAGATAAACACACACCTCTGTTAAAGCTCAGGCTCAAACACTTGCAGATTTTTTTTTTTCAGTAAATCAAATATTTGTGTGCTATGATTTGTATGATTATCGACCTATTTCCACCCACACAACACCATCACCTGGCCCGGTTTCTGCACTCAGACCAACGGATGCCAGCATACAGAAATAGATAACCTATGTAGAACACAGACTCTAATATACGTCTCTTCTTCCATTCTCTCTCTCTCTCTCTCTCTCTCTCTCTCTCACACACACTTCCCAAATCATCTCATAAATCAGAGGGAGTGTGGTCCACCACTCCAGGCAGGGGAAGCAGGAGGGGTTGGGTGATTTATTGGCTGCTAATTTTTCAAGTCGTCTTGACATGGCGCTGGAGTTTGCCAAGCCTAAACGACAACATATGCTTGCCAGCTGGGAAGATGGGAAACATAAATAAGAGATACATTTTTTGAAACAAACCCTCTCTAATGAGCTGCACAAGGGTTGTTTTAACTCACAAAGCTCTGACCAGGCTGTAGACCGTTCTATTCCTCCTCTATATTGGGGGGATGGGGGGGATCTCATTGCAGGATTCGGGATATTTTCTAAAATCGTCATAGCTACAGTTAATATACTTTTGGTGGGAGTAAAATGGGATATAAAGGCGATTAATCACTGTTTATCAGTCCTCATTTCTGTGCAGGAGATCAGTGAAATTGGTAGCCATAAATCCTGGCTCGGTGACAGCACACTTCGTCTCCATTCGTCCTGGCGCTACAGGTTTATTGTCCTCAAAACCCATTCAGGAGAATGACGGATGAGAGGCTCATACTGGCTCCCTGCTCTTAACCTCTTCCAGGGTAGATTGGCTCCTCCTCCGGATAGAGCGGAGAGGAGGAAAGGGGAGGGGGTGTGGGAGGTTGGGGATGACTTGGTGGGATACAGGCGGGCGTGCCAACCCTGGATCCTTGTCCCGTTACCTCCTCACATCCAAAACCTACTACAGAGCTACACTGGTGGGAGCTGCTGAAGTTAGTGTCGTGGTGAGCCGATTTGGTTTCCAGTCAAATGGAGGGATTGGCAAGGCTTCACAGCTGTGGCACCACTCACAGGGTGCACATCTGGATCTGGATCTGAATCCGCTATCTGTCCTCCCATTTATCCTGCTTATAATGTGAGGTTTACAAGAAAACTTTTGGGGAACAAAAGCCCAGAAACAGCTCTTCTTTCTCATCTAAATGTGTTTCTCTCTAAAACTAATCTGTATAATCAGATTCTGTTTATGAATATACATAATCAGTAGTCAAGGGACGAGAGTTTAGGTGCTCAAAGTTCTGCAGTTTTCATATGAAACATTTGTAAATCATTTTTAACTGGCTTTGGTTGCTTCCAGTTAAAAAGTGTGGCACAAACAGAAAAATAAGATTTGACTTGCCAAAATGCAATCTTAAAGCCAAGAGCTAACTTTTTATTAGCCATTTAAATGTATCTGCATTCATAAACAATGACTGGAGGACAGACGAGGAGATCTTGGCGTAGAAATCTGCTGGCAACAATGGGCGCCCCAAGAAGCTGCCATTTCCCCCAAAGGCTTTTAGCCTCCAGTATGTGTTCCCAGATTTATCAAAATGCACATATATTATCATGAACATATGACGTGGTATGTACTGCACATACATGACTGTTCTGTTTGTACATATGAGTATATATGCCATCAGTTGTTAATTTTAGATATTAGCACATACATAGTAACATACAATGAATGTATTGTCTAATATGTGACCATGGGATAAGGCTCATTTTGCCATGACAACGGGATAAATTCCTGTGTTTTCAGGAGATAATGTGCGAGATCGTGGGATAATTACTGAGAAATCAAAAGTGTCTGGTTCATGATCACAAAGATTTAGCTCTTCTAGATCACTGCCACTGTCAGGGAGGATCCATAATTGAACAGTAAGTAAAGGTACACGTGTGGCTTCATTTCCAGTTACAGCAGACAACTGTGTTATAAAGGACCTTGTTATCTCATTTTCATGGGAAAATTAATTGTGATAATGCATTAATTTATCCAGTTACCGTGTGATAACAAGCCATGACCCATGATAGCACATCTGTCACCCCCTGATCTGTAGAAAATGGAATGAAAAAGACGGAAGCTCCCATGGCTAGTTTTGGATTCCATAGATTAACAGTGTGAACCTGAAAACTGCTTCACTTTCAACTTGCCTTTTTTGTTAGGCACAAAATTTATGTGGATATGATAAAAAAAAAAAATAAAACTAGTAGTGACACATGTTTATGCAAGGCTGGTAGATGAAACCACACTGACAGACTGGTCAATCATGGAAGCTTTTACGACATTTTTTTAGAATAAGCTGGTGTATTATAAAACCTGACATGCTAACCTCATCAGGGTGCTGTTGCTGTAATTGTTCATACAGCTAGAATACAAAACCTAATATATGTCTAATGTATGTTTACTGTAGAAAGTACTAAAATAAAGATTATGTCATACCCACCATAATTTTAGTAGTGAAATTAGTACCATTAGCCCTATTATATGTTTATTAAATATAGTTATTAAACAGCTTTACTAATAAATATCAAGTCCAAATGTTGCCTTTAACAAGTAAAATCAGTCAGTCAATTCAAATAAATGTCAAATGATAATCCAAAAGGGTTCATACTGTCTTCTAAATTAATTATACAAATATTTTTCTTTTCTATCAGTGAAAAAGGTTGTTTTTACCTTAACGTATTTCGGCCACTTCTTGCAGCCTTCGTCAGAAGGGTCGTGATGTTGTTGTGACAATCAGCTGTTTTTATCAGCTGTTTTATCCAGGTTTACCAGACAGCAGAGGACAACTACGTCCCCTTCTGTCTGGTATCCTGTGGAGGACAGCATCCCAGGTGTGGGACAGGGTATAGGATCCCCCATCCCTGTTGATGGTTCTTGGGGTCCGTTTTCTGAGCTCGACAGCTTCCCTGATCCAATAGTGGTATTTGTTGCTTTCTGTGTGGATGACGTTTGCCTCTTCCCAGTCCATGATCTGATTTTCTCTTTTGCAGTGGTCGGATAGGGCAGATTTCAGGTTCTGTTGTTCAGCTGTTGTTTTTTGTACTTGTGTGTACCTTGCGATTGTCTCTTGTTCACATTCTTTCCTGTGTTCCTTATTTTCTGGTTCCAAAGGTTCTTCCTGTTTCTCCTATGTAGGTTTTGTTGCATGATCAGCATTGTATTTCATAGATTACATTACTTTTGTTTTCTGTGGGTATAATGTCTTTGGGATGAACCAAGAGTTGTCTCAGAGTGGTGTGTGGTTTTACTGGGGTGTTGATGTGGTATTTTTTCATTGACCTCTGTATTCTTTCAGTGAAGCTTCTCAGGTATGGTAGTGTGACGGTTCCTGTGTTGTTTACTTTTTGTGTGGCCTTTCCTTGTCTCTGTTTTATGTTTTTCATCTCCACTTGCCTCCTTCCCCTCTCTATGGCCCATTTGCAGTAGTGGCAGTTTTTCAGAACTTTCATTATGTGTACCTCTTCCTCCTCTTTATCCTGTGGACTAGTAATGATGTTGGTCCAGTTGTATACTGATAACGGAGAGTTTGTGGGCTGTCCTGAAGTCCATAACAAATACTGGTCAGTGTGTGTTGGTTTCCTGTATATTTTGATGTTTATGCCTTCGTCTGTGTGGGTGATTTTCATGTGCAGAAAAGATGTGGATTTGTTGGTTTCTTCTTCATGGGTGAATTTAATGATACAGGATACCAGACAGCAGGGGGCGTAGTCATCTTCTGTTGTCTGATAAACCTGGATAAAACAGCTGATAAAAACAGCTGATTGTCACAACAACATCACGTGACCCTTCTGGCGAAGGCTGCAAGTAGTGGCAAAAACATGTTAAGGTAAAAACAACCTTTTTCACTGTCTGATAGAAAAGAGAATATTTTTATGATTATTTTAGAAGACAGTATGAACCCTTTAGGGTTATTACAAGAAAAGTTTGGATGAAGCAGTGTTAAAGCGTTCTGCTGTTTGAAAGGACTGTAGCAAAAGAGAGCTCGTTATTGAAACATTGAAGGTTTACCCTACGCTGTCAGGATGAAAACATAACACCAAGCCTAAACATAAAGAACCCAATCCCCACAAGAAATGCTGAACGTATAATAAAAAGAACCCGAAAAGACTTAATAAAAGAACGGATATGGCACATCGTACACAAGCTATATAACACCGACATGGAGATAACCAAATTAACAGAGCAGTTTCAGCATGATTTTCTGTTGGATGAAAATAGCAAGAAGAAGCTACAACATCATCTGGAGGAACAACACGAAAAAGAATTTGGAAAAACAAAACAACATCAAACCCAGAAAGTGGAAGCACTCATAACCAAAGGAAAAAAGGGAATTCGGACAAGGACAACATAACACATGGGAAATGGGTTTGTCATACTGAAAAGTTACACAAATGGAGACAAACGTCCTAGACCGTGGCCTTAACTATGCCATCACCACAAATAAAATACCATATGAGGACTATGTATTAGCAACGGAGTTAGCATGTACACACATAGAAGATCAGGGACAGAAATCACAACTCCATAGTAAGGTTGCAGACATACTCAAGGCAGCCAAAATATCACACACCAACACGACAAGAGAAGAAAGAAGGGCCTTACAAACGTTAGCAAAGGACAAGAATATCACAATCCTCCCAGCTGACAAAGGCAGAACCACTGTCATCATGGATACAAATAAATACAATAAACAGATGGAGAAATTATTAAATGATACCAATACATACGAAATACAGTGGTGTGAAAAAAAGTGTTTGCCCCCTTGCTGCTTTCTCATTTTTTTGTATGTTTGTCACACTTAAATGTTTCAGATCATCAAACAAATTTAAATATTAGACAAAGATAACACAAGTAAATACAAAATGCAGTTTTTAAATGAAGGTGTTTATTATTAAAGGTAAAAAAAAAAATAAATCCAAACCTACATGGCCCCGTGTGAAAAAGTGACACCCCCCCCACATTAAAACATAAATTAACTGTGGTTTATAAGCTGAGTTCAATTTCTCTAGCTAGACCCAGGCCTGATTACTGCCACACCTGTTCTCAATCAAGAAATCACTTAACTAGGACCTGCCTGACAGAGTGAAGTAGACCAGAAGATCCTAAAAAGCTAGACATCATGCTGCAATCCAAAGAAATTCAGGAACAAATGAGAAACAAAGTAATTGAGATCTAACCGTCTGAAAAAGGTTATAAAGCCATTTCTAAAGCTTTGGGACTCCAGTGAACCACAGTGAGAGCCATTATCTACAAATGGTGAAAACATGGAACAGTGGTGAACATTGGCAGGAGTGGCCAGCTGACCAAAATTACCCCAGAAGCGCAGCGATGGCTCATCCAAGAGGCCACAAAAGACCCCACAACAATATCCAAAGAACTGCAGGCCTCACTTGCCTCAATTAAGGTAAGTGTTCATGACTCCACCATAAGAAAGGGACTGGGCAAAAATGGCCTGCATGGCAGCGTTCCAAGATGAAAACCACTGCTGAGCAAAAAGAACATAAAAGCTCGTCTCAGTTTTGCCAGAAAACATCTTGATGATCCCCAAGACTTTTGGTAAAATATTCTGTGGACTGATGAGACAAAAGTTGAACTTTTTGGAAGATGTGTGTCTCATTACATCCAGCGTAAAAGTAAGAGCATTTCAGAAAAGGAACATTATACCAACAGTAAAATATGGTGGTGGTAGTGTGATGGTCTGGGGCTGTTTTGCTGCTTCAGGACCTGGAAGACTTGCAGTGGTAAATGGAGTCATGAATTCTGCTGTCTACCAAAAAATCCTGAAGGAGAATGTCCGGCCATCTGTTTGTGACCTCAAGCTGAAGCGCACTTGGGTTCTGCAGCAGGACAATGATCCAAAACACACCAGCAAGTCCACCTCTGAATGGCTGAAGAAAAACAAAATGACGACTTTGGAGAGGCCTAGTGAAAGTCCTGACCTGAATCCGATTGAGATGCTGTGGCATGACCTTAAAAAGGTGGTTTACACTTGAAAACCCACCAATGTGGCTGAATTACAACAATTCTGCAAAGATGTGTGAGCCAAAATTCCTCCACAGTGTTGTAAAAGACTCGTTGCCAGTTATCACAAACGTTTGATTTCAGTTGTTGCTGCTAAGGGTGACCCAACCAGTTATTTGAATTTGTTTGATGATCTGAAACATTTAAGTGTGACAAATATACAAAAAAATGAGAAATCAGGAAGAGGGCAAACACTTTATCACATAACTGTACTTAAAAAGAATCCATCCATCCATCCATCTTCTTCTGCTTAATCCTTTTTGGGTCACGGGGGGGCTGGAGCCTATCCCAGCATCTTTGGGCGGGAGGCAGGGTACACCCTGGACAGATTGCCAGTCCATCACAGGGCCAACACAGAGAGACAGACAACCATTCACTCTCACAGTCATACCTAAGGACAATTTAGAATCCCCAGTTTGATGCCAGTTAACCTAACTTGCATGTTTTTGGCGTGTGGAAGGAAACCGGAGAAATCCTGGAGTAAACCCACGTAGATACAGGGAGAACATGCAAATTCCAACAGAAGAAAAAAGAGGACACTAAAGACATTACTCAAACCACTCTTGGATGCAAATAAGATCAACAAGGATTCCTATAATCATCTAATTCCAACAGCAAGCATCACGCCTCATATATTTGGTACACCAAAGGTCCACAAACCAGGCACCCCATTTTGACCTATTGTGGACAGCATAGAATCAGTAACCTACAATCTATCAAAGGCGCTAGTTGAAATAATTAAACCTCTTCTTGGACTCCTAGATCAACACTGCAAGAACACCAAACAATTGGTGCAAGATTTCAAGGACAAAAAGATACAAGCAGATGAAATATTAGTCTGCATTCAGACCAGGATTGTCTGGGGGTCTCGGTGTGATTAGGCGGAGAATGCTGAGAATTTTCACACCTTGGTTTGGTTTTCATTCACACTGCAGCGGACCAAACTGTCTGGACATCACGCAGTTACAACAACTGCTCGTTTGGGCGCTGTAGCCGAAACCACCACTGACCAGGAAGAAAAAATCTCGGTGAAGAAGAAAAATCAGGCTCAACGATTGGCCAGGACCGAAAACAGAAATCTGTTCCCTTCAGCCGGGTTGTTTGTCCGCCACAAATGAGACATTTTTTAACTTTTCTCCTCAGCTTTCTCTGGTAAAATGATTTCTTGGATCAGTGCGGTTGTCTTTATTGTTATTTTCTACCCAAAATGTACTACGGTAAATGACATTCCCTTTTCTCAGACTACATGTTGCTATGGTTACTCAAACACCAAGGGGTACTTCCGCCCTTTGGTCTGGTGGATAGTCCATTTGCATTCACACTGCAAGCAGAGTGTACCAGACTTTGTTTGCAAGTGAACCGTTTTCAAGCCGACCAGACTTCACTTGTTTGATGTGCACCAGACTTTGAACACACATTCAGACGACACCAAACAAACTGAACTACACCGATAGTCCTTTGGTCCTGACCAAACAGTGGCCATGTGAATGTGCCCTGAGTATCACATGACATCATATCCCTGTTTACAAAAACACCGGTCATAGTCACGCTACATATTGTTGAAAACCATGTCAGACATGATAAAACTCTACACAAACACACAGAACCGACAGTAGAAGACATCATGAAGCCGCTACATTTTGTTGCCACCTCCACCTACTTTCAATTCAGAGGAACCATCTACAAACAAAAAGAGGGCATCACCCTGGGAGAGCCACTCTCAGCAATCATGAGCGATTTCTTCATGGAAGACCTAGAGACCAGAGCCATACAAACAACACCAGCATCATGTAAAATAAGCTTATGGAAATGGTACGTGGACGACATCCTGGAAATAATCAACAAAGGACAAACAGCCACACTCACTGAATATCTTAACCAGATGGACAGCACGAGAAATATTAAATTCACCCATGAAGAAGAAACCAACAAAGCCATGTCTTTTCTGGACACACACATACAGACAACGGCGGCATCAACATCAAAATATACAGGAAACTGACACACACTGACCAGTATTTGTTCAGATGAGATAGGCCTTTATTAGTCCTACAATAGGGAAATTCCAGAATTGCAGCAGCACAGGGATAGCAGCACTCAAAGCAATAGTAAATAAGATAGATAGGAATTGGTTCGCCAAAGCAGTAAATAAATATACATATGTACACAGTTATATACACAGTGCAGGAGCATTGCAACTAGATGGTATCAACAGCATTACAGTTAATTAAATTACTTGGCAAAATATAAATATGGATCCAGACAGTATATTATATTATGGAGTTTAGAACAGCCCACGAACTCTCTGTTATCAGAACATTATATAGCCAGATCAACATCATTACTAGTCCACAGGATAAAGAGGAGGAAGAGGTACACATAATGAAAGCTCTAAAAAACTGTCACTACCCCAAATGGGCCATAGAGAGGGAAAGGAAGCAAGAAAGTCAAAAAACGGAGAGAAGGAAGGACCACACAAAAAGTAAACAACATAGGAACTGTCACACTACTATACCTGAGAGGCTTCACTGAAAGAATACAGAGGACAGTGAAAAAATACCACATCAACACCCCAGTAAAACCACACACCACTTTGAGACAACTCTCGGTTCATCCCAAAGACATTATACCCACAGAAAACAAAAGTAATGTCATCTATGAAATACAATGCCGATCATGCAACAAAACCTACATAGGAGAGACAGGGAGAATGTGAACAAGAGACAATAGCAAGGTACACACAAGCACAAAAAGCAACAGTTGAACAACAGAACCTGAAATCTGCCCTGTCCAACCACTGCAAAAGAGAAAATCAGATCATGGACTGGGAAGAGGCAAATGTCATCCACACAGAAAGCAACAAATACCACTATTGGATCAGGGAAGCTGTCGAGCTCAGAAAACGGACCCCAAGAACCATCAACAGGGATGAGGGATCCTATACCCTGTCCCATACCTGGGATGCTGTCCTCTACTGTCTGGTAAACAGCTGATTGTTAGAACAACATCACGACCCTTCCGACGAAGGCTGCAAGAAGTGGTCGAAATATGTTAAGGTAAAAACAACCTTTTTCACTGTCTGTTAGAAAAGAAAATATTTTTATAAATGACAAACGACTTCAAGTATGGGGCACTTGAAAGGACCTGGATGGGAGTTTAAATTATTAAGGTTATACAGAGTTGTTGTACTCAAGCAGAAGTAGTGATTATGAAATATGTAATTAATAGGAAAGTATAAGATGGACACGCACCTCCAGGTGGTGCCTCCGCCCCGCCCTATATAAGGCCGGGTCGGCCATGTTGTTAGTCTCTTATCTCGCCTGGAGCTTAGCCACCCATCTGTCAGTAGCTGTCAAAATCAGTACGTTCAATAAAGCTGTGTTTCAAGCCACCTCGCCTCGTTTGTGAACCACAAATAATCACAGGCATAGCAGTGATGCCTTAAGACATTAATGACACAACAGTCAGTTGTAGCACAAAAGAAAACTTGAGTTAGGTTTTTCTCTTGAATTTGTGACCTTTTTCCCAGTAAATTTACAATTTCTTAGCAAATGTATTTCCCTTGAAAAATAGCAACTTCTTTTTTCTGGCAAATTCATATTTTTTATGTAAATATGCCACTTTTACCTCACATAAAATTTGCAATTTTTTGCCAGTCCATGAGGTTTTCTTGTAAATTAATTATGACAGTGTTCTTGTAAAGTCATATTTTTTTCTTACAAATGAGCATTTTTCCATAAACTTGTCATTTAAAAAAAATAAATTTATGACTTTTTCAGCTTTATGTGATCTTGTGCCTTTGTTCACATTCAGTAAATTTGCAATTTTTGTTTCATGAAAATTGGGGACTTTTTCTCGCCAAATTTGTATTTTTTCATGTATATTTTCAGCCTTTTAATGTGAATGTGCAACTATTTTCGAATCCAAATCATTTATATAAACAGCAATAAGTTCAGTATTTGCTGAGCCTAAACATAAAACAATTTTAAGTATGAGATAAAAAAAATTAGCTCTCAGTTCAATACAGGGTGCACTCACGCTGTAGTGTCTGTTCCGTGCTGACAAAGGTTTGACTCCTTAAGTCTGGAACACTTGATAAGTCTGATCGTTCCCTACTGTTCTGCAGAACAGAACATTTGCTCAGCTTTAGAAGGGTTGGCAGAGGTAGCATCAGGAACGGAACAAATGCAGATGTTTGGTTAAGGCGAAGAAGCTGCACTTCTATTGTCAGGGACTCCTTAAGGAAGTCTGGGAACTGTGCTAAACAAAAGCAGTCACCCCGGTTACATGGGAATAAAGTGATAATGGCAATGATCAGTCGTGTTTACATGCACTGAATAAACAGATTATTGGAGGGTGAACCTCTTGAGTTAATGAACCTGGTTACATGGCCTTTATCGGATTATTCTGTTTACATGGCCACTTGAATAAGATAAGATAGATAAGATAAGATAAGCCTTTATTAGTCCCACAATGGGGAAATTCCAGGATTGCAACAGCACAGGGATAGCAACACTCAGAGCAACAATCAGAAGGCAAGAAAAAACAACATCTAGCAAACATATGTCCATATTACTATAAATGTATATATATATAGACACACAGTGCAGAGCATTATGGCTGGTGAATGTGCAGCATAAAGTCTAAGCTCTCTCTCCGCGGATGCAGCGGGCCAGCTGGAAGTCTTTGGGCATGATGGTGACCCCCTTAGCGAAGAAGAGACCACCAGGTGGGTCTCGCTGGTCTCCTGCAGAGCCATGACGGCGAAACTCAGGAAACGCAGGACGGTCTTGAAGTCCTGAGCGATCTCCCTCACCAGGCGCTGGACGGGCAGCTTACGGATGAGCAGCTCCGTGGATTTCTGGTAGCGACGGATCTCTCTCAGAGCCACGGACCTGTGACGGCGAGGCCTCTTCACTCTGCCGGTGGCCAGAGCGCCTCTCCGAGCAGCCCTGGTGGCTAGCTGTCTCCTGGGGGGCTTCTTCCTCCAGTAGATTTTACGGGCGGTCTGCTTGGTTCTTGCCATCGCTCTTTATCTGTCTTATATTTCTTTCACGCCGCCTAAACTCCAGCCCGGCACCCGCTTCGTTTTCGCTACAGCTCCCGGTATGTCGAGTTTCCCATTAGCACCGGGCGGCGGCCAAGTGCTAGCTAGCACTAGCTCCTCCCCGCTGTAACGTCTCCCGCTGCAAACCGTGGCTCCGTCCGCCGACCCGGGAGACCCCCGGGGCGATCCGTGCGTCCGTGATATATATACAGAGTGAAAGGTGTAGAAAGAAGAAGGAAGATAAAAAAAAAGGCTGTTGCAACAGGCAGCCGACTCGTGTGGCGCCGCCGGTCCGGCAGAGCCGGAACCGGAAATAATCAGAGAACTCCAGAAATCCAACACAATATAACAAAAAATATATTTTTTTGTAAGTTGTCTGTGTTTTTTCAACTGATTTAAGACAATTTTGCACCGCTGAATCTGAAAATGACATCCGTTTCTCTCCATCAGGTCAGGTTTTTGTGCTAAGTTGTAAGCAGTTGTACAGTCGTACTGTGAATTGAATAGTAGACATTGATAAAGGTACGTACATGTAAACTGAATGTTACGTCATCATTGTTCAAAATTCAGAATTTCAAGAAATAAAGAATTTTGCATCATAAAAAGCAAAAATACCAGAACATGTAAACAAAAATGTATAAAACAGCATGTGGCTATAGTTCAAAAGGTTGACCTGATTGAGCAAAACTAGTGTGACTTTTGGATTCAGCACATCAAAATTGTCCTAAATCAGCTAAAAAAAAACTTAGACAATAAATTTGGTGTTGACCAGTGCAATCATAGCCGGTTTATTAGTGTACATGTAAACATGGTCAGTGTGAGCACGAGAAGGTGCAGGCCTCCTGTGGAGAGAGGAGCAGGGGGCCATTTCACATGGAAATGGACAAGTCACGTGGAACCAGTGAGAGCGCACCCTTAGTGAAGTTAAAGGTAGCTCAAAGGGTTTATGATCAAGTGCACTTGAGTAAGAAGGCAGGCTTTTCTTCAAAAATGTACTTGAGCAAGAGCAAAAAGCATCCAGTAAACACCACTACGAAAACTACTCACATACAGTCATGTGAAAAAATTAGGACACCCTCTATAAGCTTGTGTGTTTTTTAACATATTTGGACATATGGATATTTAACATCAGTGTTAAAAAATACTGGGAGATTCATGCAATACAACTAAACAATTAAAAATGAATTAAAAACTTTTTTCAAATTTTCTGTAAAATGTAATTCTAAACAAATAGTGAGGAATAAATTAGGACACCCCCCATCTTTTTTAGGACACCCCATATTCATTCCCACTTAAAATGGCTAAAATAAATGTAAAAAAAAATGCAAATAAAAACAAAACAAGGTTAGACAGATATGTGAACATTTCTTAATTAAGAACTGAATATTTAATGGGGTGTCCTAATTTTTTTCACATAACTGTAAGTACAATTTTGGGAGAAAGTTGCTTGAATATTTGTACTTAAGTACATGTAACTAGTTACCACCACCCCCACCACCCGAGACTACAAACCCATTTTAGTCATTGTTACTTCCATGATTCTTTACTGACCTACTAGTTTGTTCAGTGTGTACTCCAATGCCCTACCCCTTGACAGCTGGGATAGATTCTTTGTGGATTACATTTTTTTTCAACCGGTGTTCCCTGGAACATTCAGGGTTCCGTGTGAAATTGTCGAATTTCATCTCTTAATCGCTGAAAAAAATACAAACAATTAGCATTTTTTTGGACCAATTGGACCAATTAAGAAGTGAAATGCAGCAATTTCCCACAGAATCCTTAATGCTCTGGGGGACCCAGGCTGAAAATCACTGGATTAGAGGTTATGAAAAACAACTGGTTTTATTGTTGATATGGTGCTTTAATTGCAAAGGTCAATATTACATTAAACATATTAAGTGTTTAAACAAAATATGTGTTGGCAAATCTGTGTGTGCCACTCATTCCTCTGTGTGGCTCATTTAACAATAATTGGCAAACTTTCCTCGATTCCTTGCGTTGGCTGTTTTAAGCACCATGGACAGCTGTCACTTAGAAATCCCTTCATAAAGCAAGTCCCCCCCGGGGCTAGCAGAGAGACGCTCTTCTCTACGGCTAATTCCTAGGAAGACGGGCCAATGAGGAGCTTCTCATTCACCACTACATA
This sequence comes from Pholidichthys leucotaenia, assembly GCA_020510985.1. Taxonomy (NCBI): domain Eukaryota; kingdom Metazoa; phylum Chordata; class Actinopteri; order Cichliformes; family Pholidichthyidae; genus Pholidichthys; species Pholidichthys leucotaenia. The sequence continues at coordinate 328,540,025 of CM035838.1, forward strand.
TTTTCTGCTGCTAAGGTGGAGTTTTCTCGAGTGCTCACGAAATGCTACCAGCTGTGTAAATGACAGAAAAGAAAGGCTAATTGCCATCTTAACATATGTAGACAGATCCTCTCATTGTTGGAGTGTACTTTAGGGGGATAATTAAGCTCCAGACTCTTGATTAGATTAAGCTGTTTTTGGTCCCCAGTGCGTGGATTAAGTGCTCATTGCCCGATGTATTTGAGCGGGAAGTATTAGAGAGATCAACCTTGTGGAAAATCAGATCTTTCTTTATGGGAGCCCGGTTATGACCCCATCATTGGCATAGAGCTGGATTACCTCGGGTCCAACTGGCTCTGCAGGTATTGAGCTTCCCTCAAGTTGACACATATGACATATGAGGTGCAGCATGACCCCGCCGCCCTCCAACACATAACTCATATTTTCTACCCCCCTCCCCCCAAGAAAAGGTGTTTGACTTTGGCGGCTAGACCAGGTTGGCACTCCCGTACGCTGTGGCTGTTGTTGCTTTTCACGGGCTCACCAAGGTGTGACAGCGCTTTTGATTTATGGGTTATTATTGAAGCAGTGTAGCCTATCGCCAACTCATTATGAGTTTACATTCACATACATCACTGCATGCATATTGCATACAAATTTTCCCAAAAAAAAAAATTGGACTTTGTTGCAACAGAAACAGCAGTGATCTGTTAAAAATAAGGGAAGCACCACAAAACTATCGAAGAGGCTTGTTTTTGCCCTTTAGCAGCCTTGCTCAGATGTCCACTGGACAAAAAAAAGACTAATTTAAATGTCAAGGTCAGCATTATAAATCACTTGGGGGGGGGGGTACCCTCTGAATCCACACCATCTATTGGTATGTTGACAGCAAACAAAGTGCCCTGTAGGTTGGTGGGTGGGTGATATGTGGGCGTCACCTGGCCAAATGAGACGCAGAGTTTGAATATGTGTGCGGACCCACTAATGGGGCATGATGTTAATGGCAGAAGACATTAAACTGGGCTCTCTGTGTTTTTAAAAGCACCACTAATCTGTCTCCCTGTCAGCTTTATTGAAGCAGCGGGGCCCGGGTGAGCATCGTTCATTAGGGTGCTCGCTTGGTTTCAACCGACGGTGGGGTTAACGTCGGGCTGTCATTCCTCAGGCAGAAACCAATACAGCACCCATTCCCTATGAGCCGCCATGGATCTTCATTGTAGTCTTGTTTATCTGAGATTGTGGGGAACTTGCTGCCATCTCCGTCGTTCATTTGAAACACACTGGATCCATGTTATTAACCTGCATTATTCACCCCCCACCCCACCCCCCACCAAACCAGCATGATCAGACTTGAGCTCCACAGCTCCCCATCACAGAACCATCTCTGATTGGAGAAACTGAAGTGGTCTCTGATGAATTCATCCAAAACATGTCATCGAAATGAATAAAGAAGAATAAGGTGAGGGGAGGGTGACAAAGGGGCGTTCCTGGGGATGAAGAATAATGGGACTGACTGTGCCGTGATGGACTAGGTGTTGGGGAAGTGGGGGTGGGGGGGCAGACCAAAGGGAAGAGAGCTGTGGGGGAATTACAATTGCTGGAAAAGTGGAGGCCAACTTAATCATGTCTGGAGATCAGTGTGTTTGTATGCACCTCCACAGGCTGTAATCAGACAGCCACTGGACCGATTGAAGGTTAAGTGGAGAGTTGACGACCACATCGGCCGTCCTCTAATCTGTGACCACGGCTATTCTGTCGTGCCATCACGTCAACCCTGAAGCCTTATTCACCCCGACCAACCCTTTCTCCCTCACGGCAGAGGACGTGCAGCATTGCTGCGTGATTGACTAAAGACGCTCCCAGATGGGTTTGGAGACGGGGGTCATGCTGAGGTTTGGGCCTTTTCTGTCGAGCCCATCTGCTCTGTTTCCCCCCGGGGTGGGGGGTGGGGTGTCAGAACATCTAGTCAGGTTGTTCAGCAACCTTCACCGCCCGCTTGTCTCTAGCCAACGCTGAGAAACGCCCTCTACCCGGGCCGCCCTCCCGCTGTTCTCTGTGTTGCCTTGCCCATTGTGTCGAAACTATGAAAAAGCTGTGGTGCGAAACTAGTGGTATTGCATCCATTACCTGCCCAGGCTTCAAGGCTGCCCCTCGCCAGGCATCGAGAAAGGATGCGTACAGCAAATGTGGATCCTTGCTGAGTACGGCACAAAGCAGCGAGCTGGGAAAGGGGGAAGTGCTCGATGAGGCGCACCTAGAAAAGATTAAATCTATTGTTTCCTTGTCTTCGCCATAATGCATTCTGTCATAGGGGGAAGCAGTGCCACACGTCTCTCTCTAATGTATTCTGTCATAAGGTAAGCAATGCCAAGTCGAGGATGTTCTCTCAAAGTCATTTTCTCTTCTCCTGTGTGTCTCTCCCCACAGTCACAGGATTCCCCTACCCAGCCACAGGGGCTACAGTGGCCTATAGGGGTGCCCACTTGCGGGGACGGGGGCGGGCTGTGTACAACACATTCCGCACAGCCCCACCTCCACCACCGATCCCAGCTTATGGAGCGTGAGTAGTTGATCTCTGATCTAATGAGCACTTGGTTTTATTCAAGGGGATTGTACATAATTTTAATAGAACTAAATTTTAAAAAAAATGAATATTACTCCATGTTTTCAGTAATGCAGCTGTAAAAGTATTAAAATTAAGACACAAAAATGCTTTCAGACAGAGTGCAATAAAAACTACCTAATACTTCGTCTGATTCTAAACAGGTACAAACTGAAGCTTAATTGTTTGTGATCACATATTCCAAAACACGTCAGGTTGCTAGAGTTCATTTGAAGTGAAACTAAGCATAAGACAAACATTTTTTGGGAAAACAATTCAAATTTCAATCTCCCCACGTCTGGTACTAAGCTGTTTTAATAGCAGATCCTGGCCGTGTGTGACTGTAATATTAATCACTGTTCAAAGAAAACTAGACTTGACGTGACATGTTAGCTCTGATAGGCTTTTATCATGTATTGGGGGTTACGCTCAGGGGTTTCTTTAGGGAAACATCCTGTGTTTTTAAAAATTTGTTTTCCTTTGAGCACCAAAAGAAATATGTTTTTTAATGGAAAAAAAAGTAGTGCAATGTTAGGTAATGAAGGGTGGTGACCTGTGTAGTCAGCAGCTGTGTAACGGTACGCCTAAACTCACGGTTCCATATGTACCTTGGTTTTAAAGTCATGGTTCGGTTCATTTTCGGTACAGTAAGGAAACAAAATGCAAAACATAAAACTGCTTATCTTTTGCATGAGTGTGAACAGCTTTACTGACAAAAAAAAAACTGCAAGCTGCCAGCAGAAAATTCTCAAATAAAGAAAATATTCTCAAATAAAGAAAATAAGAATAAAATAAATAAATTCTCTTTTTTAGGAAATGAACGATGCAGACAAGTGCAACAGTAGAAGTTTGAACAGCCTATTATAAAATGTTCCCATAGCTAAATAAAATAATGACCCATGAAACATGAGTTGGAAGCTTGAACATAACAGCTTAATCAAAAGTGTTTGTAGCAACACAATTAAATAACAGACATTAAAGTTTGGTCTTTTAACCCCAAAAATAAATAAATAAAACTCAAATATCAGCATCTGCTGCAGCTGCTGTTGTAACTCTACTGTTCAAAACAAACTGGAGCAATAATATGAGTAGTATTCAACTCCATTAAAGTCAATAAGAAAATAACAAAATGGTCCATCCTGTCTGAAACCTTGCTGGGTCTAGAAGTTTAACTAGGCTTCAGATGAAAATTAAAAGAAATATCCATTTATGAATACTTTAAGTTACAGTAGAGGAATGTGAGTCTTCACTACACATGCAGTGAAATATTTAAGCTGTTGTAATTTATTTGTGAAAGTTATGGTTCTTTTTTTTATTAAATTACAAATCATGGTATTCAAATTTCCTGAGATGCCCTAATATTCAGAATGAGGGCTTATTACCGCAATAATAATAGAGAAAATGAAAAAGGTAAGCTCCTCATGTAATTCACTCATTTACTGGCAGTTAACACATTACCAGCAGAACTGAAACAGCTCAGCTGTCAGCAAACATTCAAGAGAGATTATTGTCCAACAGGTAATGTTAGCACATGCTAACAGTTTAATCAGTTTTCTAAAGCTGAGACAGTCACTCATTGAAAATAAGAAGCACTAACTTTACTCACTAAAACCCGCTAACCTTACTAGTATGGTGTTTAGAAGTAGCCCAACTTCAGTCGTTCATCCCCATGTCGGAGAACAGCAGAGGTTCACTGACAGGCTGCTGGAGATAAGGAATGGAATAAAGGAGGAGGCAGCGTAATATGACAGTTACACTTTCTGTCCGTCCTTCAATATAGTCCATGTCCGTACCTTGGTACACTTCTGTACCGTACTGTGGGTCATGTACCAAAAAATCTGAATACGAATACAAGTACCATTACACGCCTAGTAGTCACTATTTAGCGTGGGACATACATTAACCTTTAGGTAGATATGTGGTGACATCTGATGTTTTCTCTGTGAGGTCAAAATAAAGATGATCAATAACAAGCATCCACCATCACCCTAAAATGATGGCCATTTCATTTACTATCAAATCCTCATGACACAGGAAATTCACTGTAATAAAGTGAACTTACTAGCAAACTGATAACACTTTCAGATACTACTCAGTGTGTTGTATCCGCACCATTAATTACATCATTACTGTGGTGATAATAGATTGACTTTGTCTATAAAATAGACATTTTATTCTGTAACCATTTTATACTTGAGTTTATTTGACCAAATTAAAGAAATACCATGTATTTGTAGTCAGGTCATACAGTGATATGAGGCTCTAATTTTCTTTGTCTAGTATTTGTGCAGTGCATGATGGGATACAATCCCTATGTAGTGGCCATCAGATGGATGCTGCTTTCCAAAATGTCCCATGGGATGACATGAGACGTGACATGGGACGACACTGAGTGCACTATAGCAGCTTCTAAACGTTTGATATGACTAATTTTGAGTAGTCCCATGTAGTGGTGCCTGGCCGTGATATGACACTAATGGCACAATTTCTAGGAGATATTTCTGAGCTAAAAACAAAAAAGGCTAAATAAATAATAGAAAACCTGCTTCTAACTACCATATTTGATAAATCATATGTTACTCAGCAAGATTACAGTGGGGAAAATAACTACTGAACACAACATTTTTCTTATTAAACACATTTGTGATGGAGCCATTGACCTGAGATTTTCACCAGATATCAGTAACAACCCAAGTAATCCATACATACAAAGAAATCAAGGAAACTGTGTTCGCAGAGCAAGTTATATTTAATAAAGTGGAATGACACGGGAATAAGTATTGAGCACATGAAAAAAAAGAGGTGCAAAAAGGCATAGAAAGACAAGAAACCAGCTGAAATCCATCAGAATTTAGGAAGCCATACCATCCCCCATCAGTGCAAATTAATTTCATCTGGTTAAGTCCTGACTGATAGCCTTTAAAAAAGTCTGTGAATATCAGAATGTCACACCACAAAGAACTCATGATGAGTAGAGGCAAAGAGCTCTCACTAGACCTTTGCAACCTTATTGTTGCAAAACATAATGATGGCATTGGTTACAGGCACATTTCTAAACTACTGAATGTTCCAGTGAGCACTGTTGGAGCCATCATTCGGAAGTGGAAAGAGCATTCTACCATAAACCGTCCACGACCAGGAGCTCCTGCAAAATTTCTGACAGAGAAGTCAAAAGAATTATCTGAAGAGTTATCTAAGACCCAAAGCCCACTCGTGGAGAGCTCCAGAAAGACTTGGAGTTAGCAGGTACTGCTGTTTCAAAGAAAATAATATGTAATGCACTCAACCGACATGGACTCTATGCCCACTCACCTCGCAAAACTTCATTGTTGAAGAAAAAGCATGTTGAAGCTCATTTAAAGTTTGCTGCACAACATTTGGGCAAGCCAGTAAAATAATGGGAGAATATAGTCTGGTCAGATGAGGCCAAAATTGATCTTTTTGGATGCCACAACACACAGCATGTTTGGAGGAGAAATGGCACTGCACATCAGCCCAAAAACACCAGACCAACAGTGAAGTTTGTAGGTGGGATCATCGGGGTGTGGGTTTTTTTTTTCAGCACATGGTACAGGCAGACTTCATATAATTGAAGGAAAGATGAATGGACAAATGTACAGAGACATCTTTGGTAAGAACCTGTTGCCATCTGCCAAGATGCTGAAGATGAAATGAAGGTGTACATTTCAGCAAGACAATGATCCCAAACACACAGCCAAGGAAACTCTCAACTGGCTCCAGAGAAGGAAAATAAAGCTCTAGAATGACCCAGTCAGTCACCTGACCTGAATCCAATTGAAAATCTATGGAACGAACTGAAGATCAGAGTTCATAGAAGACACCCACAGAACCTTCAAAATTTGAAGACAGTTTTTGTGGAAGAATGGGCTAAAATCACTCCTGAGCAATGCCTGTACTTAGTTTCTCCATACAGGAGGCACCTGGAAGCTGTTATTACCAATAAAGGCTTTTGTACTAAATATTAAATGAATTTCACCAAACGTGTTCAATACTTATTCCCTGTGTCATTCCACTTTATTAAATATAACTTTTGTGAACACAGTTGCCTTGATTTCCTTGTATGTATGGATTACTTGGGTTGTTACTGATATCTGGTTAAAATCTCAGGTCCATGGCTCCATCAGAAATATGTTTAATGAGAAAAATGTTGATGTGTTCAATACTTATTTTCCCCTCTATATGCTAGTGTGCCAAAAGAAAGAGAAAGAATTTCTGGATTGCAGTACAAAGTCTGTGGTTGCATCTTCAATGAAGATTTCCATCCTTATTTTGGATTATGGAAGACAACATAGCCATCAGCCATGGCGCACAACTGAGTTTGTGACCTGAAGTTGGCACTTTTACATCGCAATGAAAATTATTAGTAATTCAGTCCAGGATTATCCCGTTAGTATCCATCCACTGCTTATCACACCAACTCAAGGCATACTATCACGACCTCTCTAATTGGTGGGTAGCATCACAGTAATTATGCCAATCCATCTGTGCTTTTCATCCTGTCAGAAACACAAGGCATCTAAGTAGTTTGGTTCCGACATGAAACCACCCATAGCAACTTTCAAATACCACTCAAATATTTTGAGATCAGCACCATTTAGATTGCCAATATGCAGAAACGGGCAGACTAACCTACATTTAAGATCAACTCTACATAGATAAATAGCTGTAAAAGCCAAAGGAAAAATCTGTGTTTGATTTTGGGGTGAACTGTCACTTTAACTCTGCCTGGCCTCAAATGTTTATGTCTCCTGTTGACAGAGGAGGAACTGACAAAGTCAAGGTGAGAGCTGTACAGAGCTGAGATAGTGTATTACCGAGCAGATCTCACTGGACTGTGACCAGGGCCTGTGCTGATCTCCTGGCTTTGTGTAGCCCCGCCTCACGCTGGTCTCTTATCAGCGGTGGCCCGTGTGGCCGTGGGAGAGGTCTGACGGAGGCAGGCCCGGGCCCCGCTGCAGCCATCTATCTGTGATTAGATCGGCACAGAGGGACTCTGCCGCTGAAGCCCAGTCTGGAAATCCCACGTCCCCCATTTGCCTCCTTCCCCACTCTGATGGCAGCTGGTTGATTTATATAGCAAAGTCATGTGACGTGATGGAGCCTCCTATTTTCCCCCCTCCCCATCACTAGTGGCCCTGCTGACAGCAACTGCAACAACTGGAAAGACAAAACAATTTTACCAGAGCAGAAAATTGGACAGGAATTTGAAGCGGTTGCACCTTTCAGTTGTTATTCATTATTTGTGCTGCAGTTACCGAGCGCTGACCCTGAAGACCCTCACATGTGACACAGCAGGATAGGGTGCAGAGCAAACCACCTGACTGTCCCTTTTACTGTTTGTGCATTTTCACAGGGTGGTGTACCAGGATGGCTTCTACGGTGCAGAGATCTATGTAAGTACAGCTGACTTCTTCTTCCTGGCTGCTTAGTTGAAACAGAAGTAAAGCAGACAAGGAGCCCAGCCCTGGAGACAAAAACGTGATCTCCTCAGCCCCCCAGCTTTTCACCCGGCCTCGCTGCCAAGCCGGCGTCGATTAGGCCTCAGTCTGCCGTGCCAAGAAACCCGACAACAAAATTTAAAACCCCCTCAGCTCCTCCCATCCTCTCACTTTCTCTTTTCTCTTCCTATGATCTCAGACTTTGGCAAAGAGGCACACCCTGACTCAGTGTCCCATGTCAGCTTAGGTCATTTAACCCCCACCACCACCTTTAAAAAAAGCTCACTCCTGTCTCCTTCTTCTTCTGACTACGTTTTTTTTTCCCTGTTTTGTATTTATTTCTGTTCACTAACGGGGCTTGGCTGGGATATCCCTGCCTGCCCTGAGGGGGTGGGGGTGTGCGCAGGCCTAAGTGGAGCCTGTTCCTCCCAGCCATCACCATGTGGGAGATAAGAGGAGCAGCAGATAAAAGGATTAGCCCGTCCCTCTGGAGCTGTCCGTGCAGGCAGGGTCACATCGGGGGGGGGGGCGGCCCTGCTGTGCATCGCCCTTGACTGAGAAAGACACAGACTTCGAGGAGATAATGCTGAAATTACCACGCCATCCCACTTTGACATCAATCCAGACGTTTTGCGAGGGATGTAATTTGTCCCTTTGATTCAGCTTTTTTTGTTCTTCTTCTTTTCTCGCCGCGGTCGTCTGCTGCGATAGCGAGATGACAGCGGGCACGGTGGCGATGACAGTTGCTGCTCACTTTCACCCCGGCAAACACCGGTGTGTGGGAATGAAATGCTAAACCCGAGTGATCTATGGCTTGCACGCCAACCCACACGGCAGAGCTGTATCTCACCGGCTTTTGTCGTAGCGACACCCACCACCACCGGAGAGACCCGGGGCTGCGCTGAGTGATGCTGTTTGTCTCCCGTGCCCAGTCAGCCGCCTCCGGCTGAGTCCTACACAGTCGCGTCCCCTGACCAAGGCCTGACCAGCTACGTTCATCACTCAACCCGTCACGTCCAGCCCCCCTGGTGCTTTACCGCCATTAGTTTTGGCAATGGCCGCTGCATTACTTCAGACTGGCCGAGAGTGCGTGAAGGTCTCGAGTGACCGAGTGGAAGCTGTCCCCTCGGCCCTCCGTGTCCTACACAGTCATTCAGTGGACTCTGGCTTGTTGTCAGAAGCAGCTGGGCCGGTATGTCAAAGCTGCTAATACAGCAGGAAGGAGGGGGGGAAAAAATGACTGCGCACACATATAAATATACATACAAGGCATGCGCTAATACATATGCATGCGGCAGCACGCGGGAACCGCACAGGCGCGCACTCTCATGCCAAAATAAAAAATGTACCATGCGGGGCCGTGTGCAGGATCTGACAATGTGGGAGAGTGATTTATTGCCCCGTGTTTGTTGGGGGTGTTGCTGTAATCAACACAGTCCCGAGGCACGCCCGTTCCACAGGAAGTCATCCGCCTCTGGTGCCGTAACTTCCTGTACCCCCCCGTGGAAAAACTCTGGAGGATTTTAGGGGGTGAGAACCATTTTCCATGGCCACTGTGCCGCCTTTATTTGCTCTCGTGGTCCCGGCCATAGCACCGTGACTGTCAAACTCCTCCTTTTGAGTTTAAAAATAAATGAAAACATGCATTATTAAATGCTACCTATCCACCGTACAGACACAGATGGGCACACACTCCACTGGCACTAATAGAAAAAACAGTGGGAGAACAGCTTCATTTTTCAAAGAGAGTAATAGCAGCGCTCCACAATGAGGTCTTTAATTCCTTCCCTATTCTGGCAAATGAACACAGCGGTCCTGACTCCCCAACGGTCTGGCCGTCTTCCGCCTTCTTAGTTCATTTGCGAGGCAGGGGGTCACGTATGGGGGGGAGAAAAGGCAGAGTTTCAATTAAGGAGCAGCAGAGTGCCCTCATTCTGAAAATGGGCAGAATTTGGGGAGCTGGTGCACATGGCCTCTGTTCCACCGTGTGACAACAACCCTCTCGCCCAAACGTGCAACTCCACAGGCCATAATTCACTCCCCGTTGTTGCCGCCTGCCTCACAAGCCATATATCAAACAGCACCCTCTGGTGTGTCACTGGCGAACCTGCAGCCTCGGAATGAAAGCTCACGACCAAAAACAACGCGCATTCACATTTAACTATTTGGGCGATTTAAAGTTGTTTGCCTGCGTTGAGTTTTGTGTGTCTCTGAGATGTAACCTTCCTCTTATCGTAACTTAATGCTGTGGTATTTTTACAGGGTGGCTATGCAGCATACAGATTTGCCCAACCTGCCACCACTGCTGCTTTCAGTGACAGGTGAGAAGTGCTCTCTTCATTAAAGATGTGAAACTAATCTCATCATCAAGAGTGCTGTGCAGAGGTGGGGTGGGGTGTGTGTGTGGGGGGGGGGGGGTAACCAGAAATTGTACTCAAGTACTTTGTATTCAAGTACAAGCAAAAGTAGTCACCCAAAAAATTACTTGGGTGAGAGTAAGAAAGTATCTACTAGAAAAGTTTCTTAAGTTGTGAGCAGGTCAGGCTGTGACTTATCGTGTAAATGTAATACTTTTATTCATAAATTTTAAACTTTGTGCATATACAGCGGGGAAAATAAATATTGAACACGTCACCATTTTTCTCATTAAACATGTTTCTGATGGAGCCACTGACCTGAGATTTTCACCAGATATGAGTAACAACCCAAGAAATCCTTACATACAAAGAAACCAAGGCAGCTGTGTTCACAAAACAAGTTATATTTAATAAAGTGGAATGACACAGGGAATAAGTATTGAACATGCATGGAGAAATTCATTTAATATTTTGTAGAAAAGCCTTTGTTGGTAATAACACCTTCCAGACACCTCCTGTATGGAGGAATAGGCACAGGCATTGCTCAGGATTGATTTTAGCTCATTCTTCCATGCAAACTGTCAAATCTTGAAGGTTCTGTGGGAGTCTTCTATGAACTCTGATCTTCAGTTCGTTGGATTCAGGTCAGGCGACTGACTGGGCCATTCTGGCAGCTTTATTTTCCTCCTTTGGAGCCAGTTGAAAGTTTCCTTGGCTTTGTGTTTGGGATCATTGTCTTGCTGAAATGTCCACCCTCGTTTCATCTTCAGCAGCTTGGCAGATGACAACAGGGTCTTATCAAGGAGGTCTCTGTACACTTGTCTATTCATCTTTCCTTCAATTATATGAAGTCTGCCTTTACCATGTGCTGAAAAACACCCCCACACCGTGATACTCCCACCTCCAGACTTCACTGTTGGTATAGTGTTTTTAGGCTGATGTGCAGTGCCATTTTTTCTGCAAACATGCTGTGTTGTGGCATCCACAAAGTTCAATTTTTGTCTCATCTAGCCAGACTACATTCTCCCTGTAGTTTACTGGTTTGCCCAAATGTTGTGCAACAAACTTTAAACGAGCTTCATCCTACTTTTTCTTCGGCAATGGAGTCTTGCGAGGTGAGTGGGCAGAGAGCCCATGTCGGTTCAGTGCAGTACTTATTGTTTTCTTTGAAACAGCAGTACCTGCTAACTCCAGGTCTTTCTGGAGCTTTCCACAAGTGGTCTTTGGCTCTTGCATAAATAACTCTTCTAATTCTTTTGACTCTTCTGTCAGAAATCTCGCGAGGAGCTCCTGATTGTGGCTGGTTTATGGTACAATGATGTTTTTTCCACTTCCAAATGATGGCTCCATCAGTGCTCACTGGAACATTGAGCAGTTTAGAAATGTGCTTGTAACCAATGCCATCATTATGTTTTGCAACAATAAGGTTACGAAGGTCTAGAGAGAGCTCTTTGCTTCTACTCATCATGAGTTCTTTGTGGTGTGACATTCTGATATTCACAGACCTTTTGAAAGGCTATCAGCCAGGACTTAACCAGCTGAAGTTAATTTGTACTGATGGGGGATGGTATGGCTTCCTAAATTCTGATGGATTTCAGCTGGTTTCTTGGCTTTTTATGCCTTTTTGCACCTCTTTTTCTTCATATGTTCAATACTTATTCCCTGTGTCACCCTACTTTATTAAATATAACTTGTTTTGTGAACACAGTTGCCTTGATTTCTTTGTATGTATGGATTACTTGGGTTGTTACTGATATCTGGTGAAAATGTCAGATCAATGGCTCCATCAGAAATATGTTTAATGAGAAAACTGTTGATGTGTTCAATACTTATTTTCTCCGCTGTATTCCCAGAGGCCTGGTTGCAAAACTCTCAGTGATGTCTTAGCGATCTCTTCTGGTCTCTCAGTGATCTTTCAAGGCTCTTTCAAAGGCCTCTATAAATTCCCATGAAAGTTGCCAAAAATTTAATTTTTGGTCACATCAGGATCTCCAAGGATGTTTGAAAAACTATGAATATTACCTCCAATAAGCTGCTTATTCCTAAATAAAACTACACCCCCGTTCAATATGTTCACCATCAGTGTAGCTTAGTTTCAACCTTGCAAAATATATCATATTTTAAACCTTCAACAATACCATATGGCAACATATGTTGAAAGCTTATGATGTGGATCGTTATGACACTTTTGTTTCCACTCTCTTAGATGGTGTTAACAGTTACCTCACTGATCATCAGTGTCTAATTTATTGTGAACAGTGTATCCTTAACCCTACAGCCATGAAAAGACATGTTTTGCTGTGTTTGTTTAAGCCTAATTATACAATCATCACTAGCTGAGCTTCACTAGTTTTTCATCTTTGTCATTTACCAACATTACCAACATTTTCTTCTTTTCAAAAATGTCAGTCAGAATCATAAACTGTAAATAAAACATGTTTGGAACTTCTTGTCTCAGATGTGAGGCCAGTGTGGAAGTGGTTTAAAGCTGCAGTGCAGTTAAACTTCTGCAGGGGGCAGCACCTGCAGGAGTTTAACAGCATTTGTCTAAAACAGATGCAAGTTAGGTTAATTGGCATCAAAACTGGGAATTCTAAATTGTCCTTAGGTGTGACTGTGAGAGTGAATGGTTGTCTGTCTCTCTGTGTTGGCCCTGCGATGGACTGGCGATCTGTCCAGGGTGTACCCTACCTCTCACCCAAAGACGCTGGGATAGGCTCCAGCCCCCCCGCGACCCGAAAAAGATTAAGCGGAAGAAGATGAATGAATGAATGAGGTCCGGTCTATTACAGGTTCATGGGTTACCACATAACTGCTTTTAACCATTGTGACAATGTCCAATGAGTTTATCCAGTTATTGCTAGTTTTACACACTATTAGTGAAAATAAACATTTTATGACTCATGGTGCCATTTAGGACAAAAAACCTGCTCTAACCGAATGATTGACAAGCTACTAGCCAGTGAGCATGCAGTTACCTTCATTTCCTCTAATTTCTTAATTGTGCAAGGTTTCAAACTAGAAAGATGGTTCTGACAGAAATACCAAGCACAAAGCTCCATAAATCATGAACTTCTAAATCAGTGTGTGATGTCATTGTCCATCTCTTATATAGGGTCAAAATACAGCACTGATTTCTTTCTAGTGAAGTAACAAATTGTTTCCCTCTGCTGCACACTAAACTGTCATGTTTACATGAGTAGGCTCACACCACCTTATACTAGCAAGCTAGCTCTCAGTCTCATTAGAATGTTGTTATTACCTCCGCCAAGGAGGTAATGTTTTTACCGGGGTTTGTCTGTCTGTCTGTCTGTTTGTCTGTTACCAACATAACTCAAAAAGTTATGAACGGATTTTGACGAAATTTTCAGGAAAGGTGTGTAATGGCATGGGGAACAGATGATTAGATTTTGGTCATGATCTGAGAGTGCATACCTCCACCAAGGGCTTTGTTTGTATTTGTGCAGCAGGATTACACAAAAACTACTGGATGGATTTAGATGAAATTTTCACCAGAGGTGGTTCTTGGGCTAGAGAGGAACCCATTATATTTTGGTGATGATCTGAGAATGCATACCTCACCCAAGGCTCTTATCTTCTCACACTGTGTTAGCAACAACACTCCAAAACTGATGGACAGACTTTGATGCAATTTTCACCACAAGTGGCTATAGGCCTACACACAAACCCTTTACATTTTGGAGGTGATCCATGAGAAACGAAAGGAGCCTTGGTGGAGGTATGCACTCTATGAGTGCTTTTCTAGTTTTTAGAATAATATCTGAGAGAATAAAAACATAAAGTGTTATTATCACTCACTATTGCCTGTCTATTTGCCTGCTCTTTGAAACTGAAGCAGAATTTTCCCTGGAATAGTTAATTATGTCCAGCATAGCAAGTAGATAAAGTGAGGGCTCCAGAATATATACAGCGGGGAAAATAAGTATTGAACACGTCAACATTTTTCTCATTAGACATATTTCTGATGGAGCCATTGACCTGAGATTTTCACCAGATATCAGTATCAACCCAAGTAATCCATACACACAAAGAAATCAAGGCAACTGAGTTCATAAAACAAGTTATATTTAATTAAGTAAAATGACACAGGGAATAAGTATTGAACACATGAAATAAAGAGGTGCAAAATGGCATAGAAAGCCAAGAAACCAGCCAAAATCCATCAGAATTTAGGAAGCCATCTCATCCCCCATCAGTGCAAATTAATTTCAGCTGGTTAAGCCCTGATGGCACTGGTCCTAATGATGGCATTGGTTACGGGCACATTTCTAAACTGTTGAATATTCCAGTGAGCACCAATGGAGCCATCATTTGGAAGTGGAAAGAACACTATTGTACCATAAACCGTCAATGACCAGGAGCTCCTCGCAAGATTTCAGACAGAGGATTCAAAAGAATTATCAGAAGAGTTATCCAAGAGCCAAAGACCACTCGTGGAGAGTTCCAGAAAGATCTGGAGTTAGCATGTACTGCTGTTTCAAAGAAGACAATAAGTATTGCACTGAACCGACATGGGCTCTATGCCCGCTCAACTCGCAAGACTCCATTGCTGAAGAAAAAGCATGTTGAAGCTCGTTTAAAGATTGCTGCACAACATTTGGACAAGCCAGTAAAATATTAGGAGAATATAGTCCGGTCAGATGAGACCAAAATTGAACTTTTTGGATGCCACAACACACAGCATGTTTAGAGGAGAAATGGCACTGCACATCAGCCCAGAAACAGCAGACCAACAATGAAGTTTGTAGGTGGGAGCATCATGGTGTGGGGGTGTTTTTCAGCACATGGTACAGGCAAACTTCACATAATTGAAGGAAAGATGAATGGACAGATGTACTGAGACACCCTGCTGCCATCTGCCAAGATGCTGAAGATGAAACGAGGGTGGACATTTCAGCAAGACAATGATCCTGAACACACAGTCAAGGAAACTCTCAGCTAACTAACTAACTAACTAACTAACCTGCACTTATATAGCGCTTTTCAAGTCACAAAGACCACTCAAAGCTGGCTCCAAAGAAGTAAAATAAAGCTGTTAGAATGACCCAGTCAGTCACCTGACCTGAATCCAATTGAAAATCTATGGAACAAACTGAAGATCAGAGTTCATAGACGACACCCACAGAACCTTCAAGATTTGAAGACAGTTTGTTTGGAAAATGGGCTAAAATCATTCCTGAGCCATGCCTGTGCCCAGTTTCTCCATACAAGAGGCATCTGGAAGCTATTACTAACAAAGGCTTTTCTACTAATTATTAAATGAATTTCACCAAGCGTGTTTAATACTTATTCCACTGTCATTCCACTTTATTAAATATAACTTGTTTTGTGAACACAGTTGCCTTGATTTCTTTGTGTGTATGGATACTTGGATTGTTACTGATATCTGGTGAAAATCTCAGGTCCATGGCTCCATCAGAAACATGTTTAATGAGAAAAATGGTGATGTGTTCAATACTTATTTTCCCTGCTGTAGGTCAGTGATTGTGTGGTAGATAAAAATCTGTATATAATGAGTATTTGATTTGAGATGTATCAAAATGGTGAGTATATTCTGAATTGTTCAAATAACATTTCCAACCATTTCTATCAATGCTATTACTGTATAGTACTCACCAGCCACTTTAATAGGTACCCCTGTTCAACTGCTTGTTTATGCAAATATCTATTCAGTCACTTCAGCAATTCAATGCATTCCTGCATGCAGACATGGTCAAGACGAGCTTCTGAAGTTCAAACTGAGCATCAGAATTGGGAAGAA
The DNA here is from genome assembly GCA_020510985.1 of Pholidichthys leucotaenia. NCBI lineage: Eukaryota > Metazoa > Chordata > Actinopteri > Cichliformes > Pholidichthyidae > Pholidichthys > Pholidichthys leucotaenia. The sequence continues at coordinate 328,556,204 of CM035838.1, forward strand.
AGGTGATTTAAGTGACTCTGAATGCATGATGTTTGGCTGGTTGGAGTGGGATTTTCAGACACAATGATCTCTGGTGTTTACAGCGAATGCTCTGAAAGAGAGAAAATATCCAGTGTGCAGCAGTTCTCTGGGCCCAATTTCTTTGTTGATGCCAGGGATCAGAGAAGAATAGTAGACTGTCTCTAGCTTACAGAAAGGCAACAGTACATGAAATAACAGCTCGTTACAACAGACTTATGCAGAAAAGCATCTCTAAAGGTAAAACACATTGAGCATCGAAGCAGATGGGCTACAGTGGCGGAAGACCTAAACTGGTGCCACTCCTGTCAAGACTAGAAATGCATCGCTTGGTCTGAGTCTCAATTTTTACTGCAACATTTAGATAATCTGCAGCAGCTGTGTGGTGTTTGCATATCATTATGGCCAAATATCTCTTGAGGAATGTTTCCAGCACCTTGCTGAATCCAGGCCATGAGGAATAAAGGCAGCTCTGATGGCAGTAGGCAACCCAGTAATAATAATACACGTGTACCTAATAAAGTGGCCGCTAAGTATAGGTATCGGCAGCACAAAGAAGAAACAAAAGAGAACAACGAGAAAGCCCCACTGAATTTTAAAGTGAAAAGAGAAACACTTGATAAGGTTACAGGTTTAGCCCACAGCCATCAAAGAGTGGAAATTAATGATGATTGAAGTAGGGGAGACTGAAGGGGGAAAACAGTATACAGATCATCAAAAATTACTGTGTTCATGTAGCAAAAGGCTCTAAACTGTCATTTTCCTCCATAAAAGAAGAAAAAACCCTATAGGTTTCATATAGCTGATGGTAGGAGACAGAATGTGATGAATGACGCTGCCTTTACAATATTCTGTGGAGGTTATTTAGGGTTTCTTCCTCTCGAATTTTCTTATCTATTAGGCACACCCCCATATTCTTTGTAGCTTGGAGCTAAAGAGCACACATGCACACAAAAAAAAAAGAGACTAACCTCGTTGGACTGGATGAGAAAAGCAGTGATATATGTCGTGACTGTGCTTGTGAGGGGAGAGTGGGTATATCACTGCGGTATTTATTAATGGCCTCGGGTGTGTGGAGGGGAGGCGGGCAGAGAGAGATGGGCCAGCAGGAACTCTATCACTCCTGAGTGATGTCACTCCGGTTCAGGTGTGCTCCGTTTGAGGAGTCGTCTCTGATTCATTCCGGCCCCTGAAAGCTGTTGTCAGCCTGGATGTGGGCTGGTTTGGGAATCTAATCTGGGAAGGATTGAGCATGTCACTTGTGATAACATACACCCTGCCTGAGAGCCTGAAGATCATATCGATAATGTAAGATTTATCAGGCCTCGCCGCGGTTCGAATTATGAGCAGCCGAGCTCTATGAGAGCAGAAATTGGACAGCAGCTTTTTTTCCCCCCCTCAGCGTGATTTAATTCCCATTTCTCTTGCCTATACTTTTCTCTGAGATTTAATATAATTCACCTGCAAGTTGTTTGTTTTGCTTTGTCTGTTTGTTTCCTTTTGAATAAGCGGTCATGCCCATTGGATCAATATGGGTTTGTTGGCGTTGTCTCAGCCATACCTTATCGGACTTAACCGCCGTGCAGTCAGCCAATCATAAAAAAGAGGTCACCAGGATTGTGGAAGGCGTGTGAAAACTGCTGCAAAATATAAAACATTTATTATCCGAAAAGCCTACAGTGCTCACAGGCTGCATTACCAAAGCCCTTTGAGTAACTAAACAGAGTTCATAGCAGCGAGTCTGATGTATCAAAGAGGCCTTGTGAGGAGCCGGTCACATTGTAGAGGCCCCGCCAGCTTCCAGTCAGCTCTGTGGAGGCTCGGTGACATTGCACAGGGTGGTTTGACCTGCTGCTCGTCAGCAGTGCCACTCTGGTGAGAGCCATTTTGCAGATATATTAGCCTTAGAGGGCCTGTGGGGTTCGGTGCTCACTGAAGATAAGAGGACCACGGAGACTTCCCCTGACCATCTCATGGCACCGGCCTCCTCCCCAAGGAGCCGAGACAGCCTTTCTGATTTCATGTCCTGCTCGCTGACCTTGGGTGCTGCCGGACTTAAATGGGCCGAGCCATATTTATATCTTATATAACTCAATGTAGCTCATGCGAAAGGCATGAATGCTGTATGTCTTGTTGCCTCCTTTAGGAGAATCCCTTCCGCTCTCTCTCTCTCCCTCGTTCTCCCTCACGCTCCACTTTTTTTTTTTTTTATTCCTGGTTGATTTGGTGCCCTCAGTCCTTGGCTGGGTGTGCCTTATCTGCTCCGTGCAGACCCTCATTTGCAAGCAAGCGCAAGGAAAAAAAAGAAAGTAAATAGAGGAATATGTGAAGCTGAAATAAAATAAATAAATAAGACAGACACATCTTGTCCTGTCTCAGAAGGAAATTGGAAGGATTAGTTCCAAACCAGCAACAATGAAAAGACAGGGGCGTGAGCCCAGTGTGCAGCCTTGGTAAACAAGAACAGGGTGAGAGACCAAGCCCTCCAGCACCAACTGTGTTCCCGTCTCCTTCCACCTCCCTCTGCTCATTACCTATTCTATCCACCTAATCAAGATGACAATGAAAAGACAAGTATAATTCGCCAACCTCTGAACTCCCCTTTTTGAACCACCTTGTATAATGCAGGAAGCCCAGGAGGCCAGGGGAAGGAAATAATTGATTGTGTTTGAGACTTGAAAGGGTTTACTTGAGGGGTTGAGCATTAAACAAGCATGCATAAATGTTCTCCTCTCCTCGTCAATGATAGATCAATGACCGTGTTCTCTGTGCCTTCCCCTGTCGTGCAGCTATGGCAGAGTCTATGCAACGGCAGACCCTTATCACCACACGATTGGCCCTGCAGCCACATACAGTGTGGGGACCATGGTAAGTGCGAGAACGCCGCCTGCTTCTATCTGCACCCCGTCTCAGACGTCATGACACCAGCCAGCACACACACTCACAAAAATAACGCTCAATAAAGACCAGAGACCCCAGTGGTCTCTGGTCTTTATTTCTGTACTATTCATTAATGTTTTTGTTTGTTTTTTTTTTGTTTTTTTTTTGTCATGCTGTCTGGCGCACCCTAGCGGGCGGCATTGAGCAGCACTTTGAAACCCTGGCATGTGGAAAATTGGCTCAGACATTTAGTGCAATAAACTTCACCTCATGCAGTGGTGATTTAACACAAGTTCCTTCTGTAATTGTTTATTTTTGTTTCCCGTCAGACTTTACGCTATTACATTGTCAAGCTTTCCTTTTCATCCTAAATTTCTCAACTTGCTTCACAGCAAGTTGGTTCATCCGTTATTTATTTATTCATTTATTTATTTATTTATTTATTGGTCCCCCATTCAGCCAAGCCAAACTTAAAAGGGATGAGGTTGGATAGTTAATGTCTGTTTTTAGCTAGCTTTTGCAGCTACTGTAACATCAAAGATGAAAAGTGATGATAAATTTAAAAAGCATCTTCCTCTTTGCTTTTTGTTTTTATGGTGGGGTGGGGGTGGGGGGTGGGGGGGGGCTGTGGGCTCACGGACCAAAACCTAGAGATTAAGGAGCATCAGAACGCATGCAGCAGTGTGCCGTGGGACGTAAAAGAGGGGGCAAGACTGAGGAGGAGGGGGGAGCTGTCTCGCCCTCTTCTCCTGCCCACAAGCTTGATCGGTGTTGTGTTCTCTGCTTGAGAAATGACTCAAATTTATCGTTCTGGCATGCATGCGATTTTTCATCATTATGTACAAAAAAAAAAAAAAATGCTACTAAAAATCGTACAGTTCCCCGGTGCAGCTGCTAGCTAAAAGCTTTCATTAATTAAGACATTTCTTTTCCCTCTTCATTTACTTAATTAAAAAATGTGCTTGAATGTTTCTTTTTTTTTAAATTATTTATTATTCTATCTTCTTTTCCCTCCAAATTTCCTTCCATTTCTCTGACACTTTAATCATCCTCTCGATGAAAGTAGAAGACGGGATCTGGCCCCTAAAACTGTAGAATAATGTTGTGTGTGTTGGGAGCTCGGGGAGCTAACACAGAGTCGAGAGAGTGGGTGTGACTGCGTGTGCGATGTTGGACAAATGGCGAGGTCCCTGGGAGCGCAGGCCGCGCTCAGGCCGACATCTAATAAACTCCTGAGCTAAAGAGAAAAGACCAGTTTGGCTGCTCATTCTTTAATCATATTTGATTAATGGTTCTCCAGCAGTGAGGAGTCATTTTTGCATTTAAAAGCTATACAATAATTAGTTCCTCTGAGGCTGAGGATGGAAATTCTCTCTACTCATTTCCAGCTTCCAGAAGCATCTCATACGGATGAAAGTTTTCGTGCGAGCGAGTGGGCTCCCCCGAAATTAGGCAAAATTAGCCTTTGAAGACATTCAGTAGCCTTTGGAGTCTGTGTGAATTCCTAATTGCAGCAGAGCCACTGAAAGATTAGAGGGAGCACTGGGCGTGTGCGAGAGTGTGTGCATGTGCAGGTGTGCATGCGTAGGCCCACTTGCATGCTTTATGTGTGTGTCTGCCCTAGATATCTTAAGCATGGTACCAAATCTAAGGGCTAATATCCTGTGGTGGTTTGGCCTTCCGGAAAGGTGCAGGCACTTCTGCTGGATTTAAAAAAGGAGCTCTGATTAAACTGCTCTGAACTTCTTCTGCTTTGGATGAGTCTCAGTTATTGTTATGGCCCTAAAAGGAAGGGTTCTCCTCAAGTAAAAAAAAAAAAAGCACAAAACACTATTTTTCAATTCATTTCCAAGCATAATGCAATAAAACATGTAAGCCCAGGCTCAGTGATTCCATATATATATATATATATATATATATATATTCTCTCCTTTTTGGCAAGAAAAAAGCCTTTTTTCTTATGCTACGCCATATACATACAGTATATAGACAGTTTCCCTTCTGTGAATTGCACCAGTTAAGCTCCAGATCCACCAATCCGCTCTACCTGCTGTTCCTAACACACACTCAGTGTATGCAATAAGGCAATTCATTCAACAATACCACTTATTGGCCTCAGTATATCAAACTATCAATCTGTCCCACGATCACTCGTGTGGAAACAGTTACTCCAATATGAAAACTCAATAAGTTAAAAAGGAAGGAAATTTGTGGAGAAAGAGAAACCAAGTCGAGCTGTCACCTGAATACTGATTGGTACTTTTTCATCTTTGATGTTGCAGGCTAGCCTATACAGAGGAGGGTACAGTCGCTTCACTCCCTACTAAAAGAAAGAAAAAAAGCGAGAAAAGACAGAGACATTTCCCCAACAAACAAATAAATCCTATCTTTAAAAAAAAAAACCAAAAAAAAAAAACCAGACAAACAAAACAAGCACCCGGTCCTTGGCGGAGAGCTAAATCAAACTTAAAGCTTCCAGGTCCACATGCTGAGCCCCTCCCCTGATGATATTTCTACAACAACCTTTCTGATGTCACCATTGGTCTGCTCTTGTTTTGTATTCATTTTGTGCTTTTGGTTTTCTTTTGGAAAGTTTTTATGCACATATGCATTATCTCGACTGCTGTATATGGGTGCTGTGTCACCATAACCAATGTGAGCCTACTGCAGCACGCATGGTGCATGCTCAGAGGTGTGTGTATGCAGCTGCTGTCATCTGACTAAGAATATACTGAGGTATTTCTGTGAGACAGACACACTGTATGTACAGACAGCAAACAGGAATCAGGTCAATGCAAATTTTTCCAGTTTTGTTTAACCAGTTTACAAAAGCAGAAACACAGAAGTGAGTGTGACCAACATGCCTTGGTAATTCTTAGTTCAAAGACAGCACTGCTCTGATTGCTTCTGTTTTGTTTAATTTTGTTTTTTTAACATTGGAGTGTCCTACTGTTGTGCACTTGCAGTGGAGCCTTACAAGCTGTACTATGTGGTATGACAGCATGCAGAGTTAAAGGGTCATGGAGGTCAGATTTCTGCACTTATGGCAGCCCAGTCTCCTGCAAAGTACTCTACACTCATATGCAACTATTCTGCATTGGCAGCTATGTTTTAGGGGGAAATGTAACAATGAGGTTATAGCTTTGTGCATTTAAGTACGGCTAAAAATAAGCTTTTTTTCATGAGCCAATTGCAAGCCAGCAAACTTACCACGTGCTTTAATCTGCTTTAAATTACTTTTAAGAGTTAGTCGAGTTTTATTAGATTCTATTCCAGCAAATGTCTTTTCTCCAGGCAGTAATCACCACAGTGATATGCATTCTCTTGTACTGCATGGCTCTAGAGCGACAGACGACATTATGCAAGACTCAGTACTTCTCTTTAGCAAAGTAAAGATATACAAAGTAAAGATATACAAATAATGTTTTTTTGTTCCTTTAAATACAGTGCCTAAATCCCTTTTGATGTTTTTTTTTTATTACTTTTATAAATGCAATCATGGTCAATATAATTTGGCTTTTTTTAAAAACAAGAATTTTAAAAAATGTTTAATGCCAAAGTTAAAACAGATTTCTACACATCAATGAGACACAGTGATCCTTGGTAAACTACCAGCTAAGGCGACCCTTTCTGCATGTCTCTTCCCTGCTCTTCACCCAACTTTCTCTCTCTTCAGTGTATCTGTCACCAAAAAAGACAAAAAATTACCAAAATTAAAATAAATAAATCACCTTTTTTTAATGATCTGTTTAAATTTGTCTCAAAACAATATTCTGCAATACTAGCTTTGGTAAATGCAGCCTTGTTACTCAGTGTAAAAATATTTTTAGCAATGACAAGCAAAAAGTGGTCATTTGTTATACATTAAGATGAAAAATTATTGGGACAACAAATTTTATGTGAGCAGAAAATGTGTGTTCAGTTTTGGAAATATTAGTGCCCGTTTTATTTATGGGTTAAAAAGAATGAAAGTCATTGAAATCAAGCCAATTCTAGTGTGGGACAATATTTTTAATTCACTAATTCACCTGACATTGGCTTTTACAACGGCACCACAAATGTGTGATATACTCAGTAGCACTTTATAATGCACATCATCTCTGGTCATCTTTGATGGATTTTTGATCCCAAAATATGGCATTCTCATGCTGCCAAAAAGACGAACCATACAATAGATAAAATAACATAGAACATACAGGAGAATTTAGCTAACTTCTTAAAGTATACAGTGAAAATATAACATGCATGTAGGTATACATATACAGGTTATGTTGTTCCATTTATCTTGGAGAAACCACCTATGACTGTTACGACTGGCTGAATTTTTGATAATGTCTTTGGGCTCTCTGGTGAACAATTATGCATATTCCTGAGTATAGCAATTTATTAATAGCATTAAAATGGATTTGTTATATAGACATTACCAAATAAGGTATTAAAGGGGTCATTGACTGAAAAATGGTGTGTTTGTAGGTTTTAACCATCTGCAATGTGTCTATTGGTCACATGATTATCAAAAAAATATCAGGACACTCACGTCTCTTAAAACAAAAACGCACAGCCTTTACCTCGTTTTTATCTCTAAAAAACTGTTTTGACTGATCCAGGGTTTTTCCTCTACGTCAAGAAATGTCACTAAACGGTAAACGTCGCTAGCCTCGATACCTGCCCACTGCTCTATTATTGGCCCGCCTATCTGTCTGCTATGTAGATGGAAGGGGAGCGAAAGGTATTAGCAGTGTTGCCAACTTGGCGACTTCCAGTCTAAATTTGGTGACTTTTCAAGTCCTCTAGGTGACTTCTTTTGTCAACTAACAACAAATGTAGCGACTTTTTCTGGTGTTGTCGGAGACTTTTTTGGTGTTTTGGAGACTCTGACATGAAAGCACTATTGCTTTGCAGTTACTATCCTCAACAAGCAGCGGGTGCTACCGTGAGCCTCCCCCCATCCCAAAGCACTCACAGGCGGTCAGTCTCACAGTGGCCTGGTGCAGCAGTTAGCTGCAGTCAGAGAGGAGACCCACGCCACTCGCGTCCAGACTGCAAATGAACTGTGCGTGCACAAGCCCCCCACCAATCCCACCCTGTTTTACAGAGCGGGATGTAAATGTTTCTTCAGTCAGTGTCACACTCATAAATCACTGCATTTGACTTGCAGCCTCAGTCACGTACCCAACTCGTCCACTGTGTGTCTGTCTCTCTGTGACATAAACTAAACATCTAGCTAGCTAGCTCATCATGGGCATTAACCCCTGAGCTAACATGGGCACTTGGAAGCTCACACCAAACTCACTTTATATTGTTATTTTCTTCAGATTTCAGTCACCTTAGACATCCCTTTTTCCACCTGGTTAACTAATCCACAGTCGATAATATATCTCACCTCATTCTGGCTTATTCTGCAATATTTTCACCATAATTCAACTATGAACTGTTAACACTAGCATGCTAGACGGCCACCATAACCGGGACACAGCTCGCTTCAACAGGGAGGATGTAACAGACAGGCCGCCTGGATCCAGCTGGTTTTGATTGCAATTTTCTATAAATTCTATTCACCCCCACTGGAATCCTTGTTCATCTAACAACATTTGACCATATATTTCATTCTTAGACGTTATTTTAGCGTAGTTAAGGTTTTATTTTCTCAAACCAGGATCCGAGGGATACTCTTGGGGAGTTTAACCATTCATTTGCGTATGTTTCTATGCTTTATGTACTACAGGGACTGGTTATATCCTATTGACCACTGAAGCCACACACCCCTGTCAACTAGTGATGGATTATTTCATTCTTTAAGACAAACACTTGTGGTTCCGGCTCAGGAGTAACTCTTTGGTGTGTGTAGTGGTTCACCGGCATTTTTTGCAGTTGCAGGCAGTTTTTGCTGTCGCCAGCATTCGCCTTTCCTTGCCGCTCTTCCAGGTACCACTCTTAAAGATCCCAGGGCTGACTTCTGGGGAAGACTTGTATTCAGATCATGATACATCCAAGCCAGTGACGCTGATCCGAGCTAAAGGCTAGGAGCTAGCCAGCTAATGGCTAAGTGACGGTGAAATTAAATCTGAAAAATTAAAGGTGTATACACTCAAATCAGGCCATTTTGAGAAAGGCTGGAAAATGAAAAAAAATTTGCTGCAGTAATTAAATAATTAAAGAAAATGTGAATATGTCACAAACATTAAATTAAGATATGTATGAGCTGTTATAATGTGGAAGAAAGTGCAATCAATGACCCCTTTAAAGTATTATGGAAAAATTGTGAAATAAGATCGTCTTTGTAATGATGCAGAATTGGAGTTCTATTATTGATTGAAATACTATTATTTGTAACTAAATGTAATTCTCACTTCAGTATTTGGTGTCCCAATAATTTAGGAACACAGTATACATTGACAAAGTCTATAAAAGTGAATATTAAGGATAAAGGTACAGCTGGGGGTGTCAGAGAAATGTTAGCAAAATATGCGAGCTAGCATAGGCTCTAGGACAGTTTGTAGGGATGGTCCAAGTTCATAAATAATAATTTAATTTAGAAAAAAAACCAACCAAGTCTGTGAATTTTTTTTTTTAACTCAAAACACATTATTGGCCATAATGACACATGGTTACCCCTAATTTCCACTGACCACGGTTGCGGTCTGTTGTGGATGCAGTCCAGTCCCAGTCATGCAGTACTCCCCACCGAGTGCATCTGTGTTTCGAAGCAGCACAGAACACGGTTTGCATGACAAGATCGCGTGAGAATTAAATAAACTAACAGAAGAGCTTGAGAGAAACCAAGGAGGACCGATCACGATCACATGATAGCAGTGAAGCATGATGTACCTGCTCTCCATCTGGATTAATGTGTGCTTTAATAGTGTTTAAGTAGCCAAACAATTTTAACTCTGAAGTGTTTGTATGTTATGTCAAACTTTTTACCTTCTCTGACACAGTGGTGGAGGAGTGGACCTCAGAAAATAATAATCAATCCTTAAATAGTTATTAAATACAGTAGATACCTGACATTTCCTTGCGGGCTGAATGCGGCATCCATTAAGAATAGACTTGTCCATTTTTAGGCAAGGCAAGTTTATTTGCATAGCATATTTCATGTAAAAGACAGTTCAAAGTGCTTTACATAAAAACATTAAAGCATTACAAGTTGCAAAAGGAATACACAAGAATTTAAAAGCAAACTAAAAAGTAAATTAAACTGAAACAAAAACAAGCTAAAATAGAATACGACAGAAATAAAAATTTACAGTGCATTGTAGGAGATTAACAATTGTTCTACTGAAAGGCCGCAGCAAATAGGAGAGTTTTTAACCTTGATTTAAAGCCGCTGACAGTTTCAGCAGCCCTGATGCTTTCTGGGAGTTTGTTCTATATGTGAGGGACATAAAAACTAAACACTGCCTCACCATGTTTGGTTCTAACTCTGGGCACAGATAGTAGGCCTGACCCTGATGATCTGAGGGATCTGGGTGGTTAATAATGGACCATCAGATCTGAAATGTATTTTGGCCCTAAACCATTCAGAGCTTTATAAACCAACAGCAGTATTTTGAAATCTATTCTTTGACAAACAGGAAGCAAGTGTAAAGATTTGAGAACTGGAGTTATATGATCTACTTTCTTGGTCTTAGTGGGGACTCGAGCTGCAGCATTTTGAACCAACTGTAGCTGTCTAATGGATTTTTTAGAGAGATCTGTGAGGACAGCATTACAGTAGTCCTGTTTACTGGAGATAAATGCATGGACAAGTTTTTTCTAGATCCTGCTGAGACATCAGACTTTTAATCCTTGCTATGTTCTTTAAGGATAAGGATAAGCCATTTTTATTGTCATTCAAATCCATACAGCCAATCAGGTACAGTAGAACAAAGTTATGTTTCTCTTATCTACAGTGTTAATCACACACATACAGTATATAGAAGCAGAGGGGTCGCTGCCATGCAAGGCGCCACCACAAATTTCCCTCCTCCGTTCCATTATTGCTGAGCACCAAGATGGACGGCAGGAAGTTCCGCTTTTTTATATGGTCTTCGACATGACCAGGCCGGAATTTGAACCCCGGCCTCACAGGTGTGGGGCAGATGCTCTACCAACTGAGCCACCACTCCGGTGGTGGTTTTAAGTTATAATAGGCTGATTTCACTACTGTCTTAATGTGGCTGTTAAAATTCAGGTCTGAGTCCAGAGCCACACCCAGATTTCTGGCTTGGCTGTTGGCTTTTAGCATCATTGATTGAAGCTGAGTACTAACTTGGAGTCTTTCTTTGGCTCCAGAAACTATTATTTCGATTTTGTCTTCGTTTAACTGAAGAAAATTCTGGCACATCCACTCTTTAATTTGACCAATGCATTTGATCAGGGATTTAATTGGACCATAGTATCCTGGTGAGACAGTTATGTAAATGTGTGTATCATCTGCATAATTACGGTAATATATTTTGTTGTTTTTTATGATTTGAGCTAGTGGGAGCATATAGATGTTGAAAAGCAAAGGTCCCAAAATGGAACCTTGGGGAACTCCACAGGTTATTTTTGTTCACTCAGATTTGTAGTTACCTATAGACACAAAATAGTCCCTGTCTTTTAAATAGGATTCAAACCAGCTAAGTGCTGTACCAGAAAGTCTCACCCAGTTTTTTAGCCAGTCTGGTAAGATGTTATGGTTTGTTGTGCATTTTTAGCGATCCGTTACGATGAGCTGGATCTATTTTGCGATGAACCGGACCAGGTGGAGAGTAGAATGGGAACTATTTGATACAGAGACTGTATTGCAGCTGTAATGGACTGCATGTGGAATCAGTGGAAATCGGGGATTAGGGTTAGGCACAAAATGCTTAGCCAAGGGCAATTATGGCTATCAAAAGTCCAACAATTCACCAGGTAAAAGTAGCATAACAAATGGCTGAAAACTATGCAAACTTATTCAAGAGTGTATGGTGGTGTCGGGTGGAATGATATGACTCAACACAACACAAAGGAACTTGCCACCTTATTGTGGCACTACACAGCAACTGTACTTGGCTAGCTTATTATTATTATTATTATTGTTGTTATTAACAGAAGTAATATAACAGTCGGGTAGGTCATGAAATTAGCAGAATTTATTTTAAAAAATAGTGTTTGTTCAGTTGCTCAACCTTAAAATTGTTTGAAGGAATCCTGTGGGTTTTATAAAACAAGAAATATTTGCAATGAAAACTGTAGCCTTAAAATGTGTAAAAGATTTATGGTTAAAAATTAATTTATTTGTAGATAAAAGTTAGCTGTTCCAGGTTCTCAAAAGTAAGGCTTTACTTTTTATTATTTCACGTTAAACTTTAGTGTCACCTCTTTTTAGCATTGAAGTGAGTAAAAGATTTTTGTGTATTTCACACCAAAAAGAATCGCTAAATGCAAAATAGTTGCTTATGAACTGAATTTGCTGAAGACATGGTCACACGTTCTCACTAATCTTGGCACAAGGTTTTCTGTAACGCTCATCATTTCTCACACTGACTCCCAAATACACACTGCAATGACACAGCACTGAGGTGGGCGAAGCTGATAGAGGGCTGTTCTACGACTCGCTGGTCTCTTTTTTTAAGCATTGCACAAAATGTTTTACCTCAGGATAAGCTAACTAAAAACTCACACTCTCGAACAGTGCTACTCACTTCTTCTCAGCAGGCAGGACAGTTTCATTTCTAACACAACCAGCAGGTTTGTCCTCTTTGTATCACGGCTTTGTAGAAGAGCTGATTTTTTTAATTTATTTTGTTTAAGCAGAGACCCCAAGATGATAAAAAAATAAGACTGTACTGTTGTTCTTTATTAAATTTACTGTATTATATATATGTAGACATATACTGTATAACACATTTTACACTGTATACACACAAAAGTATGGGAAGATATTATATAAAAGCACCCAGGAGTTAGGAGACACAATGTAAATGTGTGTAGAGTGCTCGCCTCTTAGTCGACATACAGTCATTGCATTGGCTTCTATTACAACTTTGTGCTACGTGAGGTGGATTGAAAAGAAAATCTCTGTGTAGCTACTGTTAGCTGTCAAGATTTCAGTGCAGCTATGGAAACTCAAAGCTCTTGCCAATAATATTTAATTTCTATGTACTCACACTCAAAGTGTTTGTGGTCTTAAAAGAAATCTGTTTGTTGCACTTTGTTTTGTTTTTTTTTGGTTTTTCAGTACTTTATGAAATGTAATATATTTATTAAAAAAGTATCATATGCAGCTAGTTATGTTTAGTCAAGATGTTAAAATGATATAAAGTAATGTTGTATATTAAAAAAAGATGAACCCATTATCTCATGAGTCAAAAAAAATCTATGTGGGTAAACAGATATTGTTCTTCCTTTTGTATTCTAGTACTAGCGCTCCGTACCATTTGGAGTTTTTATATAAAAAAATAACTTTGAATATTATTTTTGCCATTTTTCCAAATGGGAACACCGGTTTGTGCATTTGTAGGAGTTTCTCCTATAAACTTTGCAGAAGAGTACATATGTGGGTGTTCAGTTAGTGACCACTATTAGATTGGAATGAAATAGATTCTTTTTTTCTTATCTGATCTGAATGTGTGTGTGCCTATGTGCTAAATATATATATGCATTAGAATGTTTGTGTCAGAGTGTGTGGGGAGTAGAGAGTGAGAGAGGAGAAGTGAACGCAGTGTGCTAACGTACTGTAGTCTCCAGTAAGCTAACAGTCTTTGCATGACTTCACTCCACGTCCCAGTAATAACATCACACTTGATCAAAATCATAATGACATAAAAATAGCATTTTGGTGCATGATGGAGTGCTTTGGCCTTTTGGGGTTTAGTAACTGTTTCTATTACTTGAAGAGGCCAGTTTATTCTTCTTATATCTGATCAGAGGAGGTATACATGCTAATCATTTAGCATGCACAGGAAGTTATCATAGTTTATCAAAACAATGTCAAATTTTTTAACCATAGTTAGCTAAGTAAAATTTTAAAAACTAAACTGAAACCTCAGTCCTCCACTGTGTATTACCTGTTATCCTAAAATAAAGAATTTAGAGCACATGCATACATTTTAAACCAGTTTGACACCGGAATGAAAAAAAAAAAACAGTCTACCTCTAAGTGTCAAATTTTCTCCATAACATTTTCACTACAACCATAAATGTAGTGCAGCAAAATAAAGAGAAATCATCTACAACATTGTATCTTCTGTGTTTTTCTTTTGGGGGCAAAAAAAATTATATGAAGCTGAAATGACAACTACATATATTTATCATCAATAGACACCCTTCAACAGACTGGGCATGCCAATGGCCATGTTCATAGAATTTTTAAAAACTGTGCTACAGTATATCTACAAATGCAATGAGGCTTCATGTTCAGTTTGGTCTGGATGGAGCTTCTAATATTGTTAGTGGAACATTAAACTGTTTTTCCATTATCACAGCATGGCCAGTGTGGTCAAAAGTATTCAGAAGTATCAAGTAGTATTGAGACTAACTTAAGTTATTGGGTAATCTGTCTGCTTTGACGAGTTCAAAATACAATACAGACAGTAATTGAGTCGCTGTACTATACAGTTTTTTACTTTATAATCACATGTATTACAGACAATATAATTTTTAGCTCATTCTGGCAAAGCTAAAAGGAGCTAATGCAATGATGCGTTGTTCGTCCATCCATGGGTCCATCCGCATTTCAAGGGAATCGCTACTCCTCGGCATTTGCCCCAGTGGTCACCAAATTCACTCACAATGATCCTCAAGTGGGTCTACATCCAGGTTGTGATCAAGGTCAAAGGTCAGAAGATCTGGGTACTTAAGTGACTTCATGAAAATAGTTGTGCCTTCTAGCATTTTCCCCAGTGGTCACCAAACTCACTCAGAATGAGCCTCAGGTGGGTCTCCATCCAAGATGTGCTCAAGGTTAAAGTCAAAGTTCAGGAGATCTGGGCACTTATGTGAGTTCAGAAAAATCAATACTCCTCCTAGGCAACTGCCCTAATTCTTAAACTCATGCACAATGATCCTCAGGTGAGTCTGCTTCAAGGATGTGCTGAAGGTCAACGTGAGGAGATCTGGGCACTCCTGGGGTGATTTCATCAGGCCAGAAGGAGCTACTCCGTCATTGACGGTCTGGTTTAATGATTGTTCTTATCAAGGTTATACGTAAGGGTACACATTACCTAAGGACTTCCTATAAATCATTTGTTGTGTAATTAAATATTCATAACCTATTTTGAACCACTTCTAATACCATATGCTAGAGCGCATAGTTAGCTTATGATGAAATGTGCTATAGAAATTTAAAAAAGAATAAACACTACATTAGAATAATAAATACAAATATTATTTCAATGTAAAAATTTACAATACTTGATACATTGTTTAAAGAGGAAAATCCTAGCTTTTAAATGGGGAATATGCTACTTTGCTTGATATTTTCATCTTGTCTCTTACACATACAGTGGAAACCAGAAGTTTACATACACTGTATTAAAAAAGATTCAAAATTCAAATATTTTATTTGTCGATATGTACAGGACATACAGGAGAATTGAAATGGCGTTTCTCTCTCTCTTCAGTGGTGTGCACAATACAAAAAAGAAAAATAAATAAGGCTGGAAAAACCAACAACAGCAGTCTATGTACAGTAATGCAACCCGTAGTGCAAATGGCAACAAAAGATAGACCCAGACCTCCCATAGTGCAAAAAGAGATAAACGATTAACAGTGATGAAACCCAGCAATCCTATATACAGAAAACTAGAGCTGTAATACCTGTAGTTGCAGTTCAGTGCGGTAGTGTAGGTGCAGATAGTAACAGATAGGACTGGACATGATCAGTATTGCAATGACAGACAGACAGCAGCAGATATGGCATTTGTGCAAATGGTTGCAGTTAAAGTGCAGAGACATACAGCAGCAAATGTATTACTGTTGGTGTGCCAGTCTTTCTCTGCCAGCAGCTGAGGTAGTTATTGTGCAGGTGAGTGCATTAGGGACCGGGGTTGGGGGTGTGTGTGGACAGAGTTCAGGGTCCTGATGGCCTGATCAACGAAGCTGTTTAGCAGTCTTGTGGAGTGAGCCTGGAGGCTCCGGTACCTTTTCCCCAAGGACAGGGGGCTGAAGAGGGAGTGTGAGGGGTGGGAGGTGTCGCCTGTGATGTTGATGGCTCGGCGGGTGAGGTAGATGTCGGAAAGGGGGGGGCAAAGGGACACCGATGATCTTGCTGGCTGCTTTCACTGTGCGTTGTAGTGTCTCCCGGCAGGAGGCGGTGCAGCTTCCATACCACACAGTGATGCAGCTGGTGAGGATGCTCTCAATAGCGCCCTGATAGAAAGAGCATGATGATGGGGGGGTGGGACTCATGCTCTTCTCAGTTTGCGGAGGGAATAGATGTGACTTTGAGCCTTCTTGGCCAGTGATGTGGTGTTGTTGGACCAGGAGAAGTCCTCGGAGATCTGCATCCACAGGAACTTGGTGCTGCTCACTCTCTCCACAGCTGCACCATCGATGATCGGGGTGGTGGTGGTGGTGGTGTGTTTGACCCCTCCTGAAGTCAACCACAATCTCCTTGGTTTTTTCCATGTTCAAGAACAGGTTATTGTCTTTACACCACTGGACCAGTTGGCTCACCTCATTTCTGTAGTTGGCCTCCTTGTTGTTGGTGATGAGGCCCACCGCCATCATGTCGTCCACAAACTTGATGATGTGGTTGGTGTTGTAGGCTGGTACGCAGTCATGGGTCAGCAGGGTGAAGAGCAGTGGGATGAGCACGCACCCTTGTGGGGCCCCTGTGCTCAGTGTGATGGTCTGGGAGGTGCTGCTGCCAACCCGCACATTCTGTTGCCTCCCTGTCAGTTACTCCAGAACCCAGTTACAGAGTGAGGTTTTGAGTCCCAAGTGTCTGAGTTTTTGTATCAGGTGCTGAGGGATAGAACCCTTTTTTTCTTACTGCCTGGCAAATCAGACTAAACTTTTCCTGTTTTAGATCAGTTAGGATTACCAAAATTGTTTCTATTTGCTAAACAATTTTTATATTCGCCAAATATTTTTTAGAGACTTTTTTATTACTTTCTTGAAAGTCGGAAGTTGACATACATTTTTTTAGTATTTGGTAACGTTGCCTTTAAACTGTATGACTTGGGTCAAATGTTTTGGGTGTCCTTCCACAAGCTTCTCACAATAGTTTGTTGGAATTTTGGCCCATTCCTCCAGACAGAACTGGTGTAGCTGGGTCAGGTTTTTAGGACGCCTTGCTCGGAACACGTCTTTTCAGCTCTGCCAACAGATTTTTTTATGGGATTGAGATCAAGGCTTTGTGATGGCCTCTCTAAAACATTGACTTTGTTGTCCTTAAGCCTCTTTGTAAGTAATTTGGTGGTACTAGGGTCATTGTCCATTTGGAAGACCCATTTGTGCTCAAGCTTTAACTTCCTGGCTGATGTCTTGAGATGTTGCTTCAATATTTCCACATAATGTTCTTTCCTCATGATGCCATCTATTTTGTGAAGGGCATCAACCCTTTCTGCAACAAAACACCTCCATAACATGATGCTGCCTGGTGTTCTCAGGCTTGCAAGCTCCCCCCTTTTTCCTCCAAATGTAACAATGGTCATTATGGCCAAACAGTTCAACTTTAGTTTCATCAGACCACAGGACATTTCTCCAGAAATTAAGGTTCTTTTGTTCATTTGCAAACTGTAATCTGGCTTTTTGTGTTGCTTTTAGAGTAATGCTTCTTCACCACTGAGTGGCCTTTCAGCCCATGTCAGTACAGGACTCATTTCACTGTGGATAATGACACTCTTACCAGCTTCAGCCAGCATCTTCACAAGGTCTTTTGCTTTTGTTCTAGAGTTGATACGTACACTTTGCAAAAAAAACAAACAAACAAACAAAAAACCAAACAAAACAACAACACTCCTCTCTGGGACACAGAACCTGTCTTCTTCCTGAGCATATGATGGCTGGACATTCCCATGGTGTTTATACTTGTGTATAATTGTTTGAACAGATGAACATGGCACCTTCAGGCATCTGGAAATTGTACCCAAGGATGAACCAGACTTGTGGAGGTCCACAGTTCTCTTCCTGATATCTTGGCTGTGTTTCAGGTGTGCCATAAAATAGATCCACAGATGTGTCTCCAGTTAACTCAAATGTTGTCAGTTAACCTGTCCAAAGCTTCCAAAGCCATGACAACATCATCTGGGCTTTCCGAAATTGCTTAAAGGCATAGTAATCTTAGTGTATGTAAACTTCTGGCTTTCAAGAAAGTAATAAAAAAAAATCTCTAAAAAAAATATTTATCAAATTTAAAACTTATTTAGCAAATACAAATAATTTTGGTAATCATAAATGACCTAAAACAAGAAAAGTTTAGTCTGATTTAATATCAGACAGCGAGGAAAAAAAAGTTGTGTTTTTATGTAGTGTATGTAAACTTCTGGTTTCAACTGTAAGTAGTTAAATCTGTTTCTCTTATATTTAAAAATTTTAAAGTAGTAATTATTAGCTTTCATTAATGACAGTTTACTAGAGGGGCTCTATAGAGTTTTCTTGCAAAAAAACCAATGATTCCTCATGGAAGTCTAACAAGAGTTCTATGTATAGTCTATGTGTATTGTAAATACTACATTGCGCATTACTATGACAACAATGTTGCATTCTTTTGTGGCATCTAAGAGTGGAAAACGGGTATAAATATAGTGATGATAAATTACACAGCCAACAACTTTCATATGTAAAAGATTAACTGCTGTAAAAGGCAAGTAGAAGTTAAAAAAAAAATCAAAACATTAGCATACAACGTAATTAGAAAATACTTTATACAACATCTCACCATGAAGGTCCATTAGAAATCCATTTCTTTCCCCCCTTTTCTCCCATGTTATTACTGGAACACATGAGTATTGTCATCAGGGATTGCTTCTATCAGTCTGCACGGGTTTGTCAACAGTTTACAGAAAAAGTTAAAAAGAACATTGTTTAACTGTTTCGGTGTCAGCTTATCAAGGCTTAAATGTTAAATATATAACGTTAATAACTCTCAGTCAGTACTGTAGAAGTGTGATCAGTTTTGTTACGCTCCCAGTAGTTCGATTTAAATGTGAATTTATAATAATACTTTTTTGTTTGCTTTTTTAAATTCTACAACCAGCTTAATATGCAGCCAGACCTCCGTCTGATTCAAATATATGTTATTTATTAGTAGTAGTACTGAGATACGTTTACATATCAGCTGAAAATACTCAATGCTTCATTTATATTTACAAGTATTCACTAAGCCCTGATAAGCTGGCAGGTGAATTTATTAATCCACCGAAAATATTTGTACAAAAGAAAACAGAGCAAAAAAGTTACTGTACTTGTAAATACATTTAAATGTGTACACACACACACACACACACACACACACACACACACACACACACACACACACATTATATCAGAATTCTGAGTAACTGTTTTCTATGTATTCCTATATAAAGTGGGGTTATCTGTGTATTTTCAATTCAGCTGAACTTGTTCTTGAATTCTATGTAATTTCTATAAAGAAAATATATTGTCTGAAAGGTGTAAAGTAATTTTATTTGGGTTTATTTCATAGGTAAACTTATACTATTATGAAGCTTTTTTCTTTATTCATGGATTATTTTTGTTGTCAGTATGTGACATATAAGTAATCTGGTTGTTTTCTGAGTGTCAGAATAAAGCAGTTATATGAACATTATGTCTGCCATAATCTGATGTTGTTAACTCAAATTCTTTTTTTCCCTCACACATTTTAAGTAAGTGTTTAAGGAATATACAGTGCTGTGAAAAAATGTTTGACCCTTTCTGATTTCATATATTTTTGCATATTTGTCACTTAAATGTTTCAGATCAATCAAATTTTAATATTACACAAAGATAACCCAAAGGAATACAAAATGCAGTCTTTAAATGATATTTCATTTTAAAAAAGGTATCCAAACCTACCTGGCCCTATGTGGAAAAAGTATTTGCCCAGATTATGAATTAACGATGATTAACCACATTTTTTGGAAAGCTGAGTTCAATTTCACTAGCCACACCAAGACCTGACTACTGTCAGACTTGTTGAATCAAGAAATCATTTAAATAGAACCTGTCAGAAAAAGTTAAGTAAGCAAAAAAATAATCAAAAAGCAACACATCATGACGCAATCTCAAGAAATTCAAGCACAGATGAGAAACAAAAACCCAGAACAACATCTAAAGAACTGCAGGCCTCACTTTCCTCAGTTTGGACACTGGTCCAAGATTCAACAATAAGAAAGACACTGGGCAAATAGTGTTCCAAGGTGAAAACCACTGCTGATCCCAAAAAACAAAGTCTCATTTCACATTTGCCAAAATATTCTGTGGACTGACGAGACAAAAGCTGAACTTCCATGTATCCCGTTACATCAGGCGTAAAACTAACAGCATTTCTTAAAAACAACATCATACCAACAGTCAAACATGGTGGTGATAGTGGAATGTCTGGGGCTGCTTTGTTGCTTCAGGACCTGGACAATTTGCTGTAATTGATGGAACCGTGAATTCTACCCTTCAATGTGGCTGAATTAAAACAATTCTGCAAAGAAGAGTGGGCCAAAATTCCTCAATTGCCAGTTATCCCAAACACTTGATTGCAGTTGTTGCTGCCAAGGGTGGCACAACCAGCTATTAGGTTTAGGGGGTAATTACTTTTCCCTTAATAAATGAAATCATCACTGCATTTTGCATTTACTCAGTTTATCTTTGTCTAATATTAAAATGTGTGATGATCTGAAACATTGAAGTGTGACAAATGTGCAGAAATATAAGAAATCAGGAAGGGGGTACATACAGTGTTTTTCACAGCACCATTTCTACAGCCAGTTACAAAAGTTTAAAAAAAAATCATGAGCAAATCTAAAGAACATAAATTATACTTTTACCTCTACAGAGTCTCGTTGGACCCCCCCAAAATCCTTGGAGGATTGGATGCAGTTTGCTTGGTGGCCAATGGGGTCAATTAAAAAAGGGCTGTCCAGAGTTTTCAATGAGAGTTTTGCTACATTAGCTTTCATTTCCTTTTTTGAATTTGTTTTCCTAATTGGGAGAATCACAGCCAAATATGTCCCAACTGTATATATGTTTGAGTCAAAACTTGATTTAATGATTCAGTCCAAATGAGTACTACGACGAGCAAAAAGTTTAAAGTGCAAACACAAAGATTTGATTCTCAAACAATAATTCAATTTAGATTTTTTTTTTCTTCAGTGATTTAAATGCTGTGAGCACAAGGGATGGGAAAATATATATCTATATATGTTAATATCTTGTATTACTTTCTCTTCTGTGTATATCATAAAACTTGCAGACGCTCTAATCAGATTCTCCAGCCTACCAGTGTCACTAATTCATGACCCGTTATGCCGGTGCTCATCTTTAACCCCTAGTGAATGAGTTTCAGTTAAAGAGAAGTTAATTTGATGTAGTCTAGCTCATTACTGTTGACAAAGATAACCCTAATATGGTTTGGGGCTTTTGGAAATTGTGGACACTAGTCTCCAGGATGACATGCAGTGTAGGTTTGACACATTTCTGCCAACCCAACTCAGCACTCAAAACCTCTGCTACTTTTCAAAGTACCCCAAAAGATTCTCTTCAGTCCCGTTTTTCTGAAAATCAAACACATGAGCATACTCCATGAAGACCAAATACTCTGATTCTGAAATGTTCTGCTTTGTGTCCTGAAGGACGTTTGATGAGCTCTGGATATTCCTTTGTAATTTTCAACAATCTACAGCTCCTGCCCAGATAGAGTGATGATATAGAGTGAAGTACGTGGCGGTAATGCACCTGTAGGCTGGTTGCCAACCGCCAATCAAATCTAAAAGAAGAAGAAATCAAAGCTTCGGCATGAGGTTTGCCTGTGCTGAGATTTTTGGTTATATTTACATGTGAAATGATGAAACAACAGGTAGAAGAACAAGAAGCCTCTTGGATTTTTTCAGCTTGCTTGCTCAATTTTTTTTTTCCTTTTTTGTTCATCGAATGTAGCTTCCTCTCTTTAGTGACTAGGGACTTTTGCTAAACACAGCCACTTTGAGACCAAAGTCTCACGAAACACTGAAACTGTTACAGTGGCTGCTTTATAACTTCTGAGTTAATCATAGCAATGTCTAACAGACAGCACAGTTAGACCGCGTGGTAAAGGGACGTTGAGCCTGGTTATATGGCTACAGTAAGATTTTTTTTTTCTCATGAATTTACAGTTTGTTCACATTTTTTCTTGTGCATTTCTTAATGTACAAGTAAATCTACAAGTTTTTTATTTCTTGTAAGTTTGTGGATTTTTTGCCTCTGAATATTAATAATGTTTAATTTATCTTCTCTAAAACTTGACAGTAAGAAAAAGCTAAATATCTGAATATTAAATCTGAAAAAAACAAAAAAAAATTCAGGTTAGGGTAGTTATTCCATTATCAAATCTCCTAGTATGGGAAAACCTGCTTCACTGATTGCTGATTTAACCCGTTGCATCGAGCACTACTGGCAGACGTGTCCTAAACAGTAAAAATAAGTTGGAAGCTAAAAGTGATAAATCTGTTCTTAATTTACTAAACTGCACAGTTTCATTCAAACTAAATCAGAGTCAAATATGATAAAAATGAGAAAACCAGTCGTAGTCAACATGATTCAATAGACAAATGGAAGATGGGTTCACACATGTACCGGTGAAATTCCCCTTTTTTTTCTTAAGTGCCGTAAGTTTCATTGTTAACTGATATTGCTACAGCTTCCAAGCATGATTGGACGCCACTCTGTTTCTCTATTCTTCGATCCTTCATTGGGCAATTTAAAAGAAAATAAGTCAGTAAATGATTGTCTATCCAAAGACTGGTTGTCCAGTGTGTTTCATAAAACTACTTTGTGCATTTTTGTAGCTATTTATCCTGCAAAAAAGCTTGATCATGATACCAACATAATCACAGGGAATGTATAGTTAATTACCCTGTAAATCCCACCCTTGTGATCACCTCAGACTGAATTGTGCTAACATTAAAATCTGGGCAATCAAACCCAGATCTGTCTGCATGGCTTTGAGCTACGGCTCTACAATTAAGCACACTTCACAAACTATGAGTGAGAGCAGCACAGGCTCTAATGCCCGAGCTAAGCCTCTCCTGAATCCTTCATGTCCGTGGGTGATTAATATATTTGTGTCGGCAGTCCTTCCACTTCTGGGCTGCCTGACAGCGAGGACTATATGTAGCTGCAGCGCTATTGTGCTCCCTCCCCGCTGAGCTGTAAGACAGCATGTGGATATTTTTGTATGGAGGGTCCCTAGCGAGCGCACGGTAAATCCACAGTATATAATTGATACAGAGAAGAGCCTGGGCTGGTTGCTTGCTCTATAGGAGGAGATGGATGGAGGCGGATGCAGGGTGGACGCTGATTGAGCAAGCCACTTCGTCGGACAGCCTGTCCCTCTGGGTTAGAAGTTAGGAAGAGGGGTGGGTGGGGCAATGGCACTACAAAGCTGTCCCGAAATTAAAGCCTCATCTTCTTTCATTTACTTCTTTACTTTCGTCAGTCGAGGCTCAGCGGGGCTGATGAAGATCGCTCTGAATTAGCAGGCATCTATCATGATGAGGGTCCTGGGATACATGCCGTTGACTCCATACCCCTCGCTCCTCTGCTTCCATCCAGCCCCTTTACGCTGAGACTCCTTGCCCCGCCAAACTGCCGATCTCCACTTGTATGATTACAGCTCGCTCTGATCTTTGTTCTGGGGAGAGCAGTAGCACTAGTTTTGGCAGGCGTAAGACCTCTGCTTTTGCTTCTTTGATGCCACGTACCAAGAGCAGGATGACAGAAGTTTGCCTCGCTACGCTAAAACTTTCCTCACAGTGTTTCTTGTGTTTTGACTCTCGCTGCCTTACCTCTACCTTTTGAACCTGATTGCATAAATGGGTGGAGTCCATGCATTTTTTCCATGTTTACTTGTATTAGCATGTCCTAGATTGTATGCTCTCTGACAAAAACCTCGCCCCCTTAAAACTTATCCAGAATGAAACAGACTTGCACCAAGCTCCTGCACACTTCACTCTTCACAGCACCTCTCATTATGTGTGTCTGCCAGAAGCCTAACGTTCTGCATATTTACCAGTCTCCCCCGCTTCTCTCCCCTGTTTCCAGTAAATACAAAATGAAGAGCTGTACTCAGTATTGATGGACATCACAGATGAAAACAACGAAGAGAGGAGAACTAGCTTTAAGAAAATATCACAAGAAGAAGAGGACAAGGAGGAGTCCCTCTACTGAGGCTGGCGGGGAAAGACGGGAGGCGTGCAAAGTGGCAAAATTGTGGCGGCAGCGGTGTCAAACCAGCCACAAACTTGACAGACGAAGTGAGCTAGTTTCCACCAGGGACCACCTTTTTGTCGGGTAGAGGAAAAAAAAAGACAGAGAGAGAAAGAAAAAGTGTCCCGTTATTATAAAACATTTTATTTTTCTATACTTTTGTGATTTACAATGGCTAAAAAAAAAAAGTGTGTATAAAGTAGTATATATGTACAAATCTGTTTTTATGTTTTTTGGTAAGGGAGATGAACAGTTGGCCCTTGATGCTGATTCTGTTGTATGCAGGAAGGAGAAGGGAGGAGCTCCCCTGCCCCCCCACCTCCTCTCTCTATGGCACACTGCTCTGTCGCCGAGGTTGTGTCACATTTGGGAAAAAAAAAAAAAAAAGGTAGCAAGGAGAGCTCGGCATTCATGCAGAAGCACTTTCTACACTGTACTTCCTGTGGGTGGAGTCAAAGGTCTGCCTCCTGGTCTCACTGCTCCGCCTTCTTCCTTCCCCACTTCCTTCCTTCCTTCCTTCCTTGTCAGACCGGTGATGACGCTCCCTCCCTTCCTCGTTGCGGTGTCACTGGCCTGCAGCACCTAACTGTTAGCAGCGTCCCCCGTGGATACTGTTGTGATGTCACTTCCTCCTGGCAGCACCATTGGGCATCCCCGCCCTCCCCAATGGGCAGCGTCACTGGTTTACAACGTTGGGGAGTGGGGGGGGTGAGCCACGGCGGGACGGTGAGATGGTCTAAAAGCCGAGCCTCTCCGTCTGCCCCTCTCCACGCCCCAGCAGAGGGTTCACCGACTTACAGACTTGTTAGAGAAAAAAGAAGTAAAAAAAAAAAAAAAAAAAGGCGTGCGAGTCGCCAACTTTCCTCACCTGCCAGACTCGGAGCCCAAGCCTTCTGTGCGTCACTCTGCACCAACCGGACAAACTATCCGACCAACGTGATGATGACGATGATGAGGTGCGTACAAACTACCAAGGATGCACGTTTCCACCTGACGAGAATAACTCATCGATGTCCATGTAACAAATTATCAAATTATAATCAAATAATCCCATTGTACTCCATCAGCAGGTGCATAACCAAAACACAAGCCTGAGGCATATAGACTATGTCGCTAGAGAAAACATTATAGAAATACAGTAGTGCCCATCCAACGGTAATCGAGGAACGAGGGCTGAAATATGTCTACTTTTCTTTGTCAGTGTAACCAGAGAATATTTATTTGTGTGTTTTTTTTTCTGTTTGATTATTTTTTTGCAGCACTAAAAACTTTTAGACAAGAAAAAAAAGTTTTCATTTGGTGGAAGCTAAACTTTACTACTTTATATCAGGAAAAACCACTGTAAACGTGTTTAATCAAGAATGTTGGTTCAGTTTTTGAATGTACTTTTAATGTCTAGGGTGTCCAATAAGTATGTATTCTTTTTTCTGTATATAAATATATATACATATCTATTATATGGGCTGTGGTGATGTCAGGGAATAGAGGGGGTGGGCAGGAAAAACCTCTGGCCCGCAAACATAGATATCAGACACCCCCTTAAAGCTGAATATGTCCCTGATATTTACTGTAACATGTGATCATGTGTTCTATGATTGAAAGTGTGATGGTGATCGTGTGAACTGATCCCCCCTTCCCAAATCCACTTTTACCACACAGACAAACAGCTTACCAACACACGCAGAATCAGGCAGACGCCCACAGTCCACAACCACATGTTAGCCCCATTCAGAGCAAAACATCCCATCCTACTTTTAGCCCACAGTCAGAATCCACACGCAGCAGCTCCGGTAACTTCAGTGGAGCCAGGAAAGACTTGCTAATTAGCGGTGAGGTTTTGTGGGTGTCAGATAAAAAGTTTATGAATATTGATTTTTTTTTTTTTTTTCCTTTCTCACTTGAACCAAAGTATGATTTGAACACACAGTCTCAGTGCTCTTTGATCAGGAGACAGCGGGACTCGGTGATGATGGCGAAGCCCAGATGTGTATTGACGTGACCCAGATTTTATTCACTCACCGCTGTTTGGGAGGAGCCGTAACGATCCCCGCTGATGAGGCCAGTCTCGCGGCCTCCTGCAGTGGCGGCAGCTTCCGCTTCTGAACCGCTCTTCTCACGCTGACCCTGGTGGGCGGGCAGCTTTGCTGCGTGTTGGAAACAACCTGCTGGGCCTGGAAAGAACAAACTTTTTTCCTTTTTATAATTTATCCATTTATTTAGTCTTTGTTTCTTTAAGTCAGAGGCCAGCAGGTGCGGGTGAAGCACAACTTTTGAGAGTTCAGGGTACACCACTTGGGTGGTGGCTTTGTGTGAATTATTTCAAGAAGGTAATACTAGGTTAAGCTCCTGACTTCTGTACAAACTACAGTGTGTACTGTTAATATGCTGTACAGTAAATCTCACCTCACACTTCTTGATTAACTTCATCTTATTTCAGGTATTTCCAAAAAAAAAAAGAAAAAAAAAGTACTTGTTCTGAATCAGGGCTCCTACCCACGCGACCTCTGTTCATCTGTAGACAGCTTCTCATATATTACAGAGTATTTATATACAATGGCAACCAACTGTTGTGAAGTCTAATTGGGGTAAAGGCGGTCATTTGTTCTCCCACACAGCGATCACATGCAGGCTTTAGCATCTTCATAACCTGTAGGCTTGCTTCTGAGAGTCACACGGTTCCTCTGGCCTACTTACAGGACGCACAGGCTTGTGGTGGGTCAGAAACAACTCGGGGAGCAGGTTGGAGTTTCACTTTGACGGAAACTTTCTCCGGGGTGGATTTAATGAGCAGAGTTGAAAAGAGCCACAGTTCCGTCAGTGTTGGTCACGTGGTCAGATTTTGTCCACTGAAATCTTATCTATGCATTTAGCAACAAAAAAAAAAAAACACACACACACGATGTCATGTGTGAAAGGCACAGTTTTAGGGAAGGAAGCACTTTTACCTACAGTACATAACCTGGTTCGCTACAAGCAGCTAAAACAAAGGATAAGGCTAGCGTTACTATACAGATATGCCTTCAGTGAGCGTCACAAGGCAAACAACAATGCAAGATTCTGCAGAATCACTCTGGCTCTGTTGTATGATTTACCATTCAACTTAATTATTTACCCCTTACACGCTCCCTAAATTCACTCCTGTCTGAAACTAACCAGCTTAGCTCCTTTATTGCTAACAACTACAACTCTCCTAACTTCTGCAAAATGATCCCACTCCTCCATCTCGGCAGGTCTAAGACTACGTTAAGACTGCAGGTCTCAATGCTCAGTTCAGATTTTTTTTTTTTTTTTTTTTTAAATCGAATCAGATTTTCTATGTGGCTATTCACATTATTGTCTAAATGAGACCTATACCAGACTCCGGAGTGAACTAGCCACGGCCCCAAAGTGACTCGCACGAACAGAGGAACAGTAACAAGACGTCACAGGCATGTTCATGTGGAAGTAAAGCAGAAGGTTCTGGCTGCAGACCCATGGAGAAGTGGAGCTCCACGACCACGTCACCTTCACTTCCTGTAGACCCAAATGTTGACGGTGAAGCACACTCTGCAAATGTAGTTTTTGAAGGAAAAAAAAAAAACCCCAGCACATTTAAATGACATGTACTATGAAAAAGTTGCCAATTTAAAATGAAAATTGTGTAAATATATGGGGAAAAAATTTAATACACACAAAAATGTTGCCAGTATGTAATGAAAATTTGAACATTTGCAGTAAAAAGATAAAAACTTATGAGGAAAATATATATTTTTAATTAATTAAATTAAGTAAAGCTTTCAAATCAGAAATTTACATTACAAAAGCTCCAAGTCTTTTTTTAATTCTTTTAACGTCTGTTTTTTCCACTACTAGTGGATTAGTCGAGTTGTCAACGTTTTCCCGCCTCCGTTCCCAAGTCTGTGAGAAAAAAAAGGTCCAACATTTATGAGAAGAAAACTTACAACTCTATAAAGAACAGGTTGAAATTTTACAGTAAAACTTCACAAATTAACAAGAAAAAAAAATTATGAAGACTCCCCAATCTATTTGAGAAAAAAAAAATCACTTTTAGGGCTGTGGCACTAGAATGACAAAAGTCAGCTGACTTGTGACTTGATGGTTCAGACTGAGGATCTGTAGCTGATTTGGGACCACATATGAAAGTGACACTGGTCTGATTTGGGGGGAAGGAAGGCAAAATCCATGTTTTTCAGGCTAGTGAGACGTACAGAAAATAAAAGTGATATGGGCAAAAAAAATTGATTTGGGCCACTATTGCCTGCAGTCTGAACGTAGCCTATAAGATGGCCATGAGGATGAAAATTTAATAAATACAGTTGGACAGTGAATATTTAGTCATCTGAAGCCAGGGGATTATTCATGAATGCACCAGACTAATTATCTGACCTTTGTTATTTTAGACATTGGTGGGAGGTAAAGACAAGCAGAACCGATCCACAGATCCAGCAGCCGCTCTCGTTTTTGTCCGGCATTACTCAAAGTGTTGTGCATTTCTTGGGAACTGTTTTCAGCGGCTGATTAATCCACATTTGGTGCTCTAGTGAGTCTTAGTGGCAGCAGGAGGGGAGGGTGTGTGCCTGTGTGTGTTCATGGTAATAAAGGAAAATGTCACCCAGTGCAACAGTGTGGCGCACTGATGGCTTTTTAATAGTTTGTGGACAGCAGTGGAGCTCTATAGCGCTGCGATATATCAGGCTTTGGAGACACACACGGAAACAAACCACACATAATGTGTTAGACCGTTTGTGGGACTTCAACTGCATCTCCGCTTAGCTTTATTGTGTTTGATGTCAAATGTCCATTTGTAGTGTTTATAGGGGCCGGAGATGCAGGCTTTTGGGTGCCATCACGTTTGATTGTGCAAACTGTTCACTTCAGACACATAGAGGGGCTTTATAATGCTGCTGTTCACTTTCTGACCACGAGTGTCACTGAAAACGAGGGTTTTCATGGGTTAAAATGAAATGTACATTTGCAGTGCAGTGATTTTAAAAAAATGTCTCTGATATTAGTCATATTGTTAAAACAGCTGAAAATGACTAGGTGCAATTCCAACTAGAGCTTGACAGTATATTTGCCTACATTCTTTTTCTATATAGTACAAACATATGCTATATTCATATTTATACAATATGTATACAGACACACTAGTATAGTAGCTTTTAAAGAAATGCTATGGAAGAATTACTCTTGGGGTCCCCCTACAGTTGTGAAGGGTAACTGTTACCACTGCTGTAAACACGTGTTACAGTGTGAGTCCTGATTGGCTATTAGGATGCAGGCTGAAAAAGTGTCACATGTAGTCTTGTCGGTCTTCTTATCTGAACCGCAAATATAAATAGTGTCGTTCCAGTCAACGTGGGCCTGCTCAGCTTATTGTGGAAGTGATGTTCGACTCGTTAAGTCATACCCAAACCTGTACCACCAGAATGATTTTGGAAACAATAGTTTAAGAAAATCTTACATAATGTTGCTTTTAAAGGAAAAAATGATCAGGCCATGATTTGAAGTTATGAGCGGCGTATAAAACAAATTAAGTGTCAGCTTAGAGGTAAAGACAGTATCTGATTCAACCACACCTTCTGCTAAATTGCTAGCTCTAGGGTCAACAGCCAGTTTGTCAGGGCTTCCAGTGGAGCCGAGGGACATCCAGGATATTTTTTTCCCCCTTTATCCATCGGTCATTGTCTGTTTATGTAGATACAGGATGTTAAAGCACTGAATTAACAAAAGATGGTTACTTTGCATGTTCAAAACAGACTAGTCAATAACTCTGATGACAAATGAAAACTACTCCCACCAAAAAAAAAAAAATATATAGCTATTTGATTTTGAGATATTTCAAGAGTTTACTGTATTTGCAAACAGTTCCCATGGAATGGAAGCTAACTGCGTATCTGTGACACCAATGTGTAAAACACGACACATCCACTATGTGTATGCTTGACAAAGATGTAAACAGTCTCTACAATTTTACCAGCAAACATTTAAGTACAGATGCTTTTTATTCATAAACAGAATAGATAGCTGTGGTATGTGCAAATATCTGGGTAGCCGACATATTTGCACATAACAATTTTTTAAAAATTTAAAATGCTATTTGTCAAGGGAGCAGGCAAAAAAAATGTTGCATACCATTGTATATTTGAGTGCAGAAGACAAACTATAAAGCAAAGAGGAAAAATGCAGCCCTCACAGGTTTCAGACAGTTTTGTGGGGAAGAACCATTAGTCCTGTTCTTGTAGCTTTCGTCACATTGTCATATTTTCCCACTTAGCAACTACAATTTTTATGAGCAGAGTTCCTGTTGATGGAACCGTATGCCTTCATTGGAGCTGTAGCAGAAAAAAAAAGCTCATAAAAAAATGCCAGCTGCATTTGAAATGATCTGATCCATAGGTGGGCATCAGTAGTGTTGGTCGTCTTTTTTGCACCAGTGTTCATGTAAGGGGGTTTGGGGACTTGTGAATGTTTTCTTTTTAGACAGTTTGAACTGTGGCTGTTTGTCTCTGCTCTCTGCTCCGTTCCAAATTCCAGCCTGCACCCTCAGAGTGGGATGGAGTGGGGTGGGGGGTGGGGGGGGGGGTGGGGGTTATACAGTGACCCATCCTTCCTGCCCTCAGATGCCTTCAGCATTATGAACTGGTCCTGATCTTCCTGAGCACAAGTGCTTGAGCTGTGACACTAGCAGGATGCCCCGCCCCCCCTCTGACAGCCCCCTGCCCCCCACCCAATCCAAAACACCCATCCCGACTCCCCCGTCCACAGCCACCCTCTAGTATGTGAGTTGACTGGCCCCTTTTGTATTCCTGGTGTTCTGTACATAAGAAGAAAAAAAAAACTCACCTCTTCCTTACTTCCCCCAGCGCTGTCCTTTCAGGGGGGAAAGAAAAAAAAAGAGAAAAAAAAAACCACATCCGACTCCCCGAAATCTTGTATTTTGTTCTAATAATGACAAAAATTTATTTATAAGGATTTTTTAAAAATCTATCTCTTTCTCCTTTTTGTAAATGTTCCAGTTAAATAAAGTTTAAAAATGTTAAAAAACTAAATGGATATATTGAAAGGTTAAAAAAAATGTCTCTAGAAGTCCCCACCCCCCCTTCTCTGACTCTGTACTCTGAACTTTGTGTTTTTGTTTTTTCTCTTTCTGTATGCTTCTCTTTACGTGCTTCAGATGAAGAGTTCTATTTATTATGACATTAACGTTATTATAATTATGACTAATTATTAATATTATCATCATCCTCATCATCCTCATTATTATCATTAATAAACTTGTCTACTTCAGCTGCAGAGTCTCTGCCGTTTTTGTTTGGGGGGAGTTGTGTGACAAGTTGTGTTCAGGATGGAGTGGGTCTCCATGGCAATGCTACACATCCCCCGACAAAACACGGATGCCACGCCGCACGAGATGCGCCAGGTGGAATGGGGTGGGGCCCCTCTTTCCGACCCATTTGTCTTGTGGCAACCCTGGGGCCTCAAGATGGAGAGCGCCTGTCTGTCGCTGAGGCCACCATCTAAACCAAAGACAAACTCAAAGACCGAAGCCTGGGGGTGGGGGGGGGGGTGGGGGGGAGAGATGCACGCCTTCAGGGGGTAAGCAGGAACAGTAAAAAAAAACACAAATGTAAATACTTCAAAAGATCACTGCATCTCCATCATTGTTGACTTTGTTTAATCCTTTGAGCCTCGGCAAACAATGGGAGATGGGATTTTCTTTATTTCTTTTCTCTTTTTTGCAGCAACAAAATGCAGAAAAACATTGTTATTTGTGTCACCGCGGTGCTGCATCAAACACGCACAGTATGGCCTGCTCATCCTTTTCTTTCAGTGTGTGTAAAGTATACATGCGGCATACTTTTTTTTTTTTTTTTTTTAGTGTTAGTGATATTATTATCATCCCTAGGCCCCAAGTGACTCCATTTAAGACATGCCCCAATTCCATACAGCTAATTATTAACAACAACATGGTGCTGACATTTCATGGAGATTAAGTATGTATGAAAAGGCAGCAGTCATCCAGAGATAAGAAGGGAGACAGAACTCTCAACCTAAAGTGTGTACTTTCATATACAGTAGTCTGAGGGGGCTGTCACACCTAACCTGCTTGGGCTGGACATTTCAGTTTGGTTCGGATCAAAATTTTAGGTGTGAAAGCTCCCCCAAACCACAGTCTGGACCAAAGAGCCTAAATTTGGCTCGGCAAAATTAGGTAGTCTTGGTCCGGATTAAACTGAAGCTTGGTCCGGTTTGTTTAGAGCAGGGGTGTCCAGTCATGTGCTATGGAGGGCCAAGACCCTGCAGGTTTCCTCTTCTACCCAGTCTCTTCAGCAGGTGTTTTCACTGATCAGCAATCAGTAGGAAGAAATTCAGTGAAATCTGCTGCTGAAGACACTGGTTGGAGGCAAAGCCTGCAGGGTCTTGGCCCTCCGTGGCACATGATTGGACACTCCTGATTTAGAGTGTGAAAGCAATTTTCAGAAAAGTTCAGACTTTCGGACCAAACACAGGAAGTGAAGGACGCTGATAAGAGGGAAAATGAGCCGCAGTATGACAGAGAAGAGGAAGAGACCAGTTTTGGGTAAGTTACTAAAAATAGTAACTAATTACAATTACTAGTTACTTCTTTTCAAAAGTAAATGAGTTACTTTAATCATGCAGTAATTAAAGTAACTAATTACTTGCAAAAGTGACTTTCATGTTACTTTTAAATGCATACTTAAATCATCTTGCACATATAGCAAGATAA
The DNA here is from genome assembly GCA_020510985.1 of Pholidichthys leucotaenia. NCBI lineage: Eukaryota > Metazoa > Chordata > Actinopteri > Cichliformes > Pholidichthyidae > Pholidichthys > Pholidichthys leucotaenia. The sequence goes on from CM035838.1 coordinate 328,589,208, forward strand.
TTTAATTAATAGATTACATTATGGGCTTGCTAATGTCAGCTCTCAAGGCAGGATAAAGCAGACTGAACATGTTCTAAAAGCTCTGTCTCAGTCTGTTTTCAGCCTCTTATTGTGGGAAAAATCTGAAAATCAACATGATTTTGCCAGTAATTTCTTCATTTTGGAGTGAGAGTTGGCAACACTGCATAAAGCTGTCTATGTTTATCTTACCTTGATGATACGGATTTAATCTGAGGTGCAGTGATCTAAAGAAAATGTCCATTATCCACAGTCCAAATGTCTGCTGTGACAGAGGCAGGATTCAGTCCCTCAAATTCCTTTTGGAGATCAAAATCCATTTTTGAATAATCTTTATCCAAGTAGCAAGTAAATGTGTTTTAACTTCAGTGGATCACAGTCTCAGCTGTCTGATGGAAAGTGACTGTTATCACGTCTTCAGTCTGTAATGACGTACTTAGCACTAGCTTTGTCAGAACTTTGTTGCTGTTTTCAAGCACTTCTCAAGATTGCAGTAGGTCTCAACCGGCACTTGAGCTTGCAACCCATCAATATGCTTTTGTCCTCAACTGCGACAAAGGAAAAAATAATCTGTCTATTTTCACAAAAAAAAAAGTAGCTTCATCTCTTCCTCTGCTCCGCAGTGAAGACTCGGCTCTCTGCAACAGGTCACGTCGACTGACAGCTAGTCTCAGCTACATTAGGGTCAGTTTGTATATTCATTTATTTGCGCTAAAAATATCTATCCATATTAACAAAATACACTACCGTTCAAAAGTTTGGGGTCACTTAGAAATTTCCTTATTTTTGAAAGAAAAGCACTGTTTTTTTCAATGAAGATAACTTTAAACTAATCAGAAATACACTCTAATATCTAATATACATTGCTAATGTGATAAATGACTATTCTAGCTGCAAATGTCTGGTTTTTGGTGCAATATCTACATAGGTGTATAGAGGCCCATTTCCAGCAACTATCACTCCAGTGTTCTAATGGTACAATGTGTTTGCTCATTGCGTCAGAAGGCTAATGGATGATTAGAAAACCCTTGTGCAATCATGTTAGCACAGCTGAAAACAGTTTAGCTGGTTAGAGAAGCTATAAAACTGACCTTCCTTTGAGCAGGTTGAGTATCTAGAAAAAATTATTTCAAATACAAATCATTATTTCTAACCTTGTCAATGTCTTGACTATATTTTCTATTCATTTTACAACTTATGGTGGTAAATAAGTGTGACTTTTCATGGAAAACACAAAATAATTGTCTGGGTGACCCCAAACTTTTGAACGGTAGTGTAAGTAACGCATACGATCAAATTTCAGTAACTGTAACGCATTAACTGAATTTTTAAACAGTAATTTCATTACACAACACGTTACTGAAAAAGTAGTGGTGCACAGAGTTCAGGAAGGAGTTGACACAGGCTCTGGGTGGTAGGGAAGAATTACCAGATGACTGGGAAAGTACAGCAAAAGTATTGAGGGAAACTGGTAGAAAGGTACAACATGTGGTGTATCCAGTGGACTGAGGAAGGAAGGCAAGGAGAATTGGTGATGAAATGAGGAGGTACAGGAAAGTATCCAAAGGAAGAGGTGAGCAAGAAAAAGTGGGATAGTCAGGGAGATGAAGAAAGTAGACAGGAGTATTTGGAATCTAGGCACATGGCAAAGAGAGAGGTGGCAAAAGCAAAGGAAAAGGCGTATAGTGAGTTGTATGAAAGGCTGGACACTAAGGAAGGAGAAAAGGAATTGTTTCAACTGGCTGGACAGAGATTGAGCAGAAAGGATATACAGCAAGGTAGGTTGATTAAGGACAGAAATGGTAATGTACTAACAAATGACGAGTGTATTGAGAAGGTGGAAGGAGTACTTTGAAGAGCTGATGAATCAAGAAATGAGAGAGGAAGGGGTATGGATGAAGGAAAGATGGTGAACAAGGAAGTCCCGAGGATTAGCAAGGTGGAAGTGAGGGCAGCTTTGAAGAGGATGAAGAATGGAAAGGTGGTTGGTCCAGATGGCATACCTGTGGAGGTATGGAGATGTTTTTGGAGAGATGGCAGTGGACTTTTTAACTAGATTGTTTAACACAATCTTGGAGAGTGAGAGGATGCCTGAGAAGTGAAGAAATGTTTTGGTACCAATTTTCAAGAACAAAGGTGATGCTCAGAGCTGTAGTAACTACAGAGGCAGAAAGTTGATCAGCCACACTATGAAGATATGAAAAAGAGCTGTTGAAGCCAGTGTTACCAACCCGATATTCTGCCGGCCGCCGAACCGTAGTTGAGCAGCCCCGGGTAGCGCTAGCCCGTTTATTCTAGCGCGGCTCGTTAGTGGTAACAGCCAATACACAGTCAAACAAACCTTTCAACTGGGAAGAACGAGGCACTTTATTTAGACTGCAGCAACTGTCCACACTTACTGCTCGTCCGGAGCACACTGGCTTCTTACACTCTCCGTATCATTACGTACAGCTCGTTATACCTCCATCGCTACTCCTGTCTTAGCCACAACAACGCCGCCATGGGCCCCCTTACGTCACTTCTCCTCCACACATACACACACTCACATACACATACACACCGCAACCTGTCCAGGTTAAAGGAGAGCAGGCTTGGCCTGCAACACTACCCCCACTCTGGGTGATGATCAATCTTTGACATCACTCCAGCACACGTCATTACATATCATGGCGAGAGAAATGCAGTCATCGTACAACTGAACATTTCCAACAGTCCACAAATGAGTCCTCCACCGGTAAAAGGTGACTGAAGGCAAAGGGGAAAGAAATGTCCAAAGAATGTCTGTTAATGCCTACTGCATGTCCTCACACTAATGTAACACAAAAATCATTCATTCACATTGCGGTGCCACCAAAATATGTGTGATAAAACCTTTGTTCTGTACACAAGAGTTCGTAGGAGGAGAAACAAACTTAGACATCTATAAACATCTTAAACCAAAGACTTCAGCTTACCCCTAGGGTTCTACATGCATAAGTGCTAATATCATAAGATGCGGCCACAACGACTGAGATATCAAATGCCAACTGTCACATACACATAGTGGTTAAAGCATCTTCAGTGTGCTCCAAAGTCTGTACAGCCCCTCAAACAGCCTGCTGCTGAGTGCAACTACAAAAATAGAACTCTTATTTCTTACAAAGTGAACACTTAGGAAAAAAAAAAAAAAGGGAATTACGTTTCTAACTGAAACTAGGGAGTTCCGGGTAGACTACCGTTACTCCCGATGAGATCAGGGCGCATTCTTGCCCTCACCTGGAACAATGATCTCACCACTAAATAACTAAGGCAAGTCTATTCAATTCTTAATGTTCAGTGTGCAACCCAGTCACCAAACCTGTCAGGAGCCCCGCGGGTCCTCTGTGGCCTCTGAAGTGGTGCGGCAACAGGAAGACGACATTGGTTGCGTCCCCCACTTGAATCCTTATCTCCGGCCTCATCCAGCCGAGGGCGAGAAGAACTCTCAGAAGGATGGTCGCAGTCTGGTCGAATTGTCTGTGAAGAGTGGGGGTCCGGAAGGGCCCCTGCCGAAGCAGCTTCCATCTCTGGCGAGTTGTCCCACAGGTCCAGAGGGCCGATGTCTGCGTTGTCTTCACCGTCGTCCCACACCGGCGGAGGAACCTCCACCGCTGACCATTCTTTGGCGCCCTGGAACGCCCAGCTGTTGTCCAGAGGGGTTCTGGAGTAGTAAGGTTTGAGTTTGTCATAGTGCACCACTTTGACTTTAGCCCTTTGACTTTTCTGGATACGGTAAACCATGTCGTCCAGCTGGCCCACGACGATATAGGGACCCTCGTAGGAGGGCAAAAACTTGTATTTTGTTTTTCACCCTCTTGGTCCCCTTGACCAAGTGCCATACTGCATCTCCAACCTTGTAGTGGATTCGGTGAATGTTTTTATCATACTGCCGTTTTGCATGCTCAGCAGCTCTCCCTAAGGTTTCCCGTGCCAGCTGGTGGGAAAGCTCCAGTCGTTCTCTGAGCTGCATCACATATAAGGGAAGTGAGCTGCTATGGATGTAGTCGGGAGGCATACCAGCCACCAAGTCAACTGGTTCCGTGACCTCTCGACCATAAAGCATCATATTGCGTGACAACCCTGTGGAACTGTGCTTAGTTGCCCTATAAGCCATCAGTGCATAAGGAATCATCACATCCCAATCCCAGTGACATCTCTCAGCAGTTGTAGCCAGGACCTTTTGCAGGGTGGCATTAAACTGCTCCACCTGGCCGTCGGACTGGGGGTGAAATGGGGTGGTACGGGTCTTTTCAATTCCCAGTAGGGCACACATTCCCTGAAACACAGCTGACTCAAAGTTTGTGCCCTGATCACTGTGGAGGGAGTGGGGCACTCCGTGCCTACACAACCGCTCCGAGGCAATCTTCTCAGCTACTGTCGTCGCTTGCTCATCAGGAACTGGATAAGCTTCGACCCACTTGCTAAAATAGTCCTGAACAACCACTATATAGCGATTGTGCCGCTCAGTCTCATTCAACGGACCCATGAGATCAACAGCAATCCGTTCCATGGGGCTGCCTACTTTTACAGAGCCCATGGCCGCCTGTGGAGTTTTCTTGGGGCAAGCCTTGGCTGCGCAGCTGGTGCAGGTGCGGCACCAAAGGGTGACATAAGTTTTCATATTGTACCAAAAGTACCGGGTCTTAAGGCGAGAAAGGGTCTTCTCTGCACCAAAATGGCCCCCCACCGGCCCCTCATGCATCTGTGCCATTACAGATGTGCGGTACGAGCTCGGCAGGAGAATCTGGGGGTAAAACACCTTTTCCTCTGTGCAGTAAAACTTTCTGAGTACAACCCCATCCCTCTGATAGAGTCGCTTCCACTGTGCCCAGTAGGCTTTGGTGGCGGGACTGCATGATGCCACATCAGCCCACGCAGGCCATCCCTCCCCCTTCTCAAACCACATGCACAAAGGTGCTATGTCCATGTCAGTCATTTGTGCTCCTTTTAACTGCTCCTGGGTCCAACCCCTGAACAGCTCAGTCTGAGATGGCTCGCTCACCCTAGTGATATCTGGATGAGAGAGAGGATGGTCACCGCTATTGTTGGTAACATTGACTACCCCCACTAGAGCTTGCTCAGGGGATGCTGCTAGCGGAGCATCTTCCAGGAAACTGTTGGCAAGGCTGCACTGCACCCCCTTGCTTTGACGCAGGCTGCCGCTAGAGTCCAGCTCGGGTACGGTGCAGGGACAGGAGCTTCTACACGGCCTCCTGGACAAAGCGTTGGCATTTTGGTGGAACTCCCCCCCCCCCCCCCCCCCCCCCGGTGGATCACCTGGAAGTCATATTCGGCTAGTTTCTCCAACCAGCGAGCAAGTTGTCCCTCTGGCTGTCTCAGCTTGGTTAGCCAGCGCAGGCTGCTGTGATCGGTTCGGACAACGAAGGACCTCCCGAGCAGGTATTGTCTAAAATGGGAGGTGAACTCCACCACTGCTAGGAGTTCTCGCCTAGTGGTACAGTAGTTTTGCTCCGTGGAGGAAAGTCTCCTGCTCCCGTATGCCAGCACTCTCTCCTCACCTCCTTGCATTTAGGAGAGGACCGCTCCAATTCCCCAGTCACTAGCATCCGTGTCCAGGAAGAAGTCACCATCATCAAGAGGGTAGGCACAGGTGCTGACGTCAACCGGACTTTCAGTTCCTCAAATGCCTCCTGGCAGTCAGCTGTCCAATTAAAACGTGCATACTTCTTTGTGAGTTCATGAAGCGGTTTGGCGATTGAGGCGAAATCTTCAACAAACCGCTGATAATATGACGCCAAGCCCACAAACTGGTGCAACTCTGAGACATTGCGGGGGATGGGCCATTCCACCACCTTTTTTATTTTCTCAGGGTCAGTAGCAACTTCTTTGGCTGAGACAATATGCCCCAGGTTGGGGACCTGCTCCCGGAACGAACAGCACTTGGATGGTTTCAGTTTGAGGTTGGCTTCATGCAGCCTAGTGAACACTTGGCCAAGCCGCTCCAACATTTGTGTGGTGTCCCGCCCCAGGACTATGATGTCATCGAGATACACTAAGCATGTCTCCCACTGCAGACCGACTAGAACACGGTCCATGAGCCGCTAGAACGTTGCAGGTGCGTTGCAGAGTCCGAAAGGCATCGCACTCCACTCAAAAAGCCCCTTCCGGGTGCAGAAAGCAGCAGCCTTGCGGGCTCTTGGGGTCATTTCCACCTGTCAGTAGCCAGATGTCAAATCCAGTGTGCTAAAGCATGTGGCAGAAGACAGAGTGTCCAAAGTATCCTGAATACGGGGCAGGGGATGGGCATCTTTAATAGTTCGTTCATTTAAGGGGCGATTATCTACACAAAGGCGCGGGCTCTGGTCCTTCTTTCTCGCCATCACAATTGGTGCAGCCCAACTGCTGTTATTGGGCTGAGCTACGCCCATCTCCAGGCTCTGCCGCACCTGTTGGTCAGCTGCAATCTGCTTATCCTTAGCCATTCTGCGGGGTGGCTGTTTAACAGGCAGCCCAGGAGTAGTTAGAATGTTGTGTTGCACAAGGCTGGTGCGGCCAAGGTTGGTGGGCCCCATGGAGAACACATCACTGTAAGACTGCAATAGGCCAGCCAGCCTACTATGGTCGTGCTCTGGTAGGTTGGTGCAGCTCTCTGCATACAAGGCCTGCAGGTGGGGGGCACAGGAGTAGTGGCCTGGTCAACACATTCAGGGACAGTCGAGACATCACGAGACTGAAGCTCCGCCTCTCCCAGCACCACTGCTGACTGGAGCACTCCACCACCGCTCCCTTCTTCAAGGTGACAGGAGCTGCACCAGGGTTAAAAACTCTGATGGGGATATCGGTGGACTGTGGCGTTCGCACAACAACCCGAGCCACTAGGACTCGGTGTCTCTCGACGAAGCATTTGGTGGGGCTTAACAGCAGGTCTCCATCAACAGCAGGTTGGCGGCGTACAGTGCCAGGCACTATGTACTCGCAGCCTGGCCTCAGCACGGTGTGACAAGCCACCCTGACAAGGTGCACCTCCGGCCCTGAGTCTGTATTGCAGCGGGGCACCTTTTCGCCAAAGAGGGTTCTCTCCCCGGCCGTAGTCCAAACAAGCTCTTGCTTGTAGCAGAAAAGGGTGTCCCAAGATGACCTCAGTGTTCTCAGTGATGTCTGCCACAACAAAGTTCACACTGCAGACACAGCTCCCAATGTACAGTGGGACGTCAACCTCCCCTAGAACTGGTAAACTATCTGGTCCGACGCCCTGCAGTGTTCTGGCAATGGATGGCTGTATGGAGGGGTCTGGCTTGGGCAGGAATAGCATTGTAGTGGTGGAGGGGTAGTACACTCCGGCGGGCACCGGAGTCCAACAGAGCATGAATCTCCAGGCCGTGCATCGTCACCTGTACACATGACTCGTCCTCCTGACCCTTAGTGCAGATGACCACTGTGCCAGGGCCCGTTGTTGCTGTCTGCGCCGCACTTGTGGTACGTGGCTTTAGAGAACAGGGGGAGGGGCAGTTCCGCTGAATATGTCCAACGCCCGAGCAATTGTGGCAGACCAGCTCCCTGAAGCTCCTCTTCCCTGGTCCATTATCTCCCTTGGGCTGCCAATGCTGATGGAGCTTCAGCTCTCCCTCTGGTTCACTGACAGGCCTCACAGCTAATCCTGTTGGCTCCAACCCGGTGCTGTCCTGCACTGCGGCTGCTCTAGCTCTCCTCTCCCCTGTACTGAGCACACCTGCCTGCATCACTTGTGTAACAGTTTTTGCAGCCCTTTTTGTTGTCTCATACCTGTGAGCGATGTTGTAGGTGCTGGCCAGTGTGCGTGGCTTCTCCTCTAAGAGTCTTTGCACCACCTCTGCATCAGCTAGGGCATTAGTAAAAGTCTCTACTCTGATAGCATCTTGCTCTCGCTCTGTACGGTCCGCATACATGATAGAAACCTTCTCATAGATGTCGTCCCTCAGAGAATGCAAGGTTTCACCGGGCTGCCTGACTCTTTGTCTCAGTTCAATCCCCACAGCTGCTGCGTGCTCGGAGCATGGCCCATAGGCAGCCTCTATCTCATCCACGATCTGCCGATAGCTCCACCTGCCAGATCTTGGATTTTTATGGACGATTGCCCCCGCTGCTCCAGTCAAACTGAACCTGAGCTGCACCGCCATTGTTCTCTCTGACCAGCAGTTAGCTTGTGCACAGTTTTCAAAATGATAAAGGAAATCCTTCCATGCACCAGATCCGTCAAACTGACCTGGCTGCGGTGTAGGAATCCTCTCCTGTCGTCCACGAGGTTCATCGTCACTGTCATCTGCAGCACCGTCGTAGTGTACTAGATGTGATGAGCAGCTACGTGGTGTACAGCCAGCCTTCCTCTGGTTATACTGGTGGCAGCCACACGGTTGAGTTTTTGTATTCCATGGTGGTGACATAGGGCTCGGGGTGATGCAGTCGCAGACCAGGGCCTGCATTTCCAGACTCCGTCCCACATGCTGGGGCCTGTGTGGGGTAAATGGTGACGCTGTGCATGGTTCGAGTGGTGTCTGGATCAGGGCAGCTGGGGTGCTAGTCTCGCAGCTGTTACAGTTCATGTTCATGGAAGTGGCTGAGTTAACCAGCCCATCACCAGCGGTGAAAACAGTGATTGGGCCCATGTCATCTCTGTCATTAGGTGGTTGTAATGAGCCACTATAGACAGCTGTGCTTCTTGTGGTATCATAGTTCAGGTTTGATGAGGTCACAAACTCACCACATACCACTGCATGCTGAGCTTGAGATGAAATAAAAGGGTTGGTGGACAGCGAGGGTGGTGGAGCAGGCGGCTGTGCCACGTTTGGTTGAAGCAGCGTATTACTAGCCGCCATTTCGTGTGCAGCTAATGTTAGCCCCATGCTAGTGACAAAGGGATTTGTGCTACATCCGTCGTAGGCGCACATGCCGTCCTGTTGTTCAAAACAGTCTGTGGTAACTCCAAAGTCCTCTGTTACATCATTCACAAAGGGGTTTTTACTCACATTTGAGCTCATCACATCAGCATACCTCTGGTTCGCACTGGCGCCGCGGCAGCCGCACGCCGCCATTATCTCCGGCTCCGCCGCTGCAGATTTACAACTTCGTTGCAGCATTAAACGTGTCTGTTGTGTCTCCCACTTAAAAAGTCTTTTGTATCCCGGACGAGCCCCAAGTGTTACCAACCCGATATTCTGCCGGCCGCCGAACCGTAGTTGAGCAGCCCCGGGTAGCGCTAGCCCGTTTATTCTAGCGCGGCTCGTTAGTGGTAACAGCCAATACACAGTCCAACAAACCTTTCAAGTGGGAAGAACGAGGCACTTTATTTAGACTGCAACAACTGTCCACACTTACTGCTCGTCCAGAGCACACTGGCTTCTTACACTCTCCGTATCATTACGTACAGCTCGTTATACCTCCATCGCTACTCCCGTCTCAGCCACAACAATGCCGCCATGGGCCCCCTTACGTCACTTCTCCTCCACACATACACACACTCACACACACATACACACCGCAACCTGTCCAGGTTAAAGGAGAGCAGGAGAGGTGACAATCAGTGAGCAGCAGTATGGCTTCATGCCAAGAAAGGGTACTACAGATGCAATGTTTTCTCTAAGAGTGCTGATGGAGAAGTATAGAGAAGGTCAGAAGGAGTTGTACTGTGTCGTTGTGGATCTAGAGAAAGCATATGATGCCAAAAGATGAAGTGTGGTACTGTATGAGAAAGTCAGGAGCGGCAGAGAAGTATGTGAGGGTGGTGCAGGACATGTATGAGGATAGCAAGACGGTGGTGAAGTGTGCTGTAGTTGTGACAGATGGATTCAAGGTGGGGGTGGGATTACATCAGGGATAATCTCTGAGCCCCTTCTTGCTAGCCATGGTGATGGACAAGCTGATGGATGAGGTCAAGCAGGAGTCTCAGTGGATCATGATATCTGTAGATGACATTGTGATCTGTAGTGAGAGTAGGGAGCAGGTGGAAGAGAACCTGGAGAGGTGGATGTATGCTCTGGAGAGAAGAGGAATGGAAGTCAGCAGAAGCAAGATAGAATACATGAGTGTGAATGAGAGGGAGGCAGGTGCCACAGTGAAGATGGAAGGAGTAGCGGTAGTGAAAGTAGATGAGTGGAAATACAGTACCTGGGGTCAACCATCCAAAGCAATGGAAAATGCACACAAGAGGTGAAGAAGAGTGCAGACAAGGTGGAGTGGGTGTCAGGGGTGATTTGTGACAGAAAGGTAGCAGCAAGAGTGAAAGGGAAGATTTACAAGACCATAGTGAGACCTGTTATGATGTATGGTTTAGAGATGGTGGCGCTGAGAGAAAGACAGGAGGTGGAGCTGGAGGTGGCAGAGTTGAAGATGCTAAGATTTTCATTGGGAGTGATTAGGAGGGACAAGATTAGAAATGAGTATATCAGAGGGACAGCTCACATTGAGCAGTTTGGAGACAAAGTAAGAGAGGCAAGGCTGAGATGGTTTGGACATGTGCAGAGGAGGGATAGTGGATATATTGGATAAAGGATGTTGAAGATGGAGCTGCCAGGCAGGAGGACAAAAGGAAGATCACAGAGAAGATTCATGGATGTAGTGAAGGAGGACATGGAGAGGCTTGGTGTTACAGAGGAAGATGAAGGGATAGGGTGAGAGAGACAGATGATCCATTGTGGCGACCCCTAAAGGGAGCAGCCGAAAGAAGTAGTATATGTAAAAATTAATTTGTCCATATAAAGTTTTAGCGGTAAACTCTACAATTTTTTGAAATTTCTAGATAAAATAATTTACATTTATTAAAATAAATTACAGTGCATCCAGAAAGTATTCACAGTGCTTCTGTCAGAGTGTAGGACGGAGCCATGTCCTCGCCTTATGTTCTCGTTTATATTTCCTGTCTCCATGACATGGTCGTCAACCCACATCCTTGCCTTTAGTTCATTTTCTGAGATTTTCTCTATTCATTTTTCATTATCATGGTCTTGGCTCTGTATTTAGTTTATCCCTGCTATAAGTTTATACACTGGGTTTTTCTGTATTCACTATTGTTTATCATCATGGTCCTGGTTGTGTTTTGATTATCTTTGCTTTAGTCCTGTTTGTCATTTTTATAGTCACATTCATGTTCTTTATTTTGATCTTGGGTTTGAGTTTGTTTATTTTCATCTTAGTCTTGCTTGGTTTTTGCATTGTTAATTTGCTGATTATTCATGGCTATTTTGTGTTTCTGTTGATTACTGTCTGCCTTATTAAAGGGACGCAGCCCCTCACCTGGGTACTCGTCGGCCTCCGTCGGTCTATGATGACCATGGAAGAGAATCCTAAACGTCTACTCTGCTGGAACAGCACCGCCTGTGGCTGAACAGGCCGATGCGCGAATGGCAGTCCCTGTCACACAGGTCGCACTTGTGGGTGGTCTCCGTGCTGCTGGGTCTGTGGCGGTTCTTCCTGCAGGTCCTTTTTTCATCTGCTGCAGCAGTCAGTCTCTCTTCACCCGCCTTGAGCTGTCTGGTCAGGGTGCCTCTCCATTTGGAGCGGTCCGTTGCAAGGTCCTCCCAGCGCTCTGTGTTGATCTCCAGTGCCTTCATGTCTCTCTTGCAGACGTCTCTAAAGCGCAGCTGTGGGCGGCCAACGTCTCTCCTGCCAGTTGCCAGTTCTCCGTAGAGGACGTCTTTGGGGATTCTGCCATCCTCCATACGGTGAACGTGGCCTAGCCAGCGGAGCCTGCGCTGCCTGAGTAGAGTGAACATGGAGGGAAGGCCGGCGCGGGACAGAACTTCTGTGTTGGGCACTTTGTCCTGCCAGGATATGTCCAGGATGTGGCAAATGCAGCGCAAGTGGAAGGAGTTCAGTCTCTTTTCCTGCCGGGCGTATGTTGTCCACGTCTCACTCCCATAGAGCAGTGTGCTGATGACGCAGGCGTTGTACACTGCCATCTTCGTCTTGACAGAGAGTTTGGGATTCTCCCACACTCGTGTGGTGAGGCGATTAAGTGTGAAGGCTGATTTTCCAATCCTCTTGCTGATCTCTGTATCAAGGGAGAGGTTGTTGCTGATCGTGGACCCCAGGTACGTGAACTGATTCACAACCTCCAGCTCGTAGTCGTCGATGGTGATGGTTGGTGGTGCTTCCGTGCCTTGTGCCAAGACGTTAGTCTTCTTCAGGCTGATGGTAAGCCCGAAGTCCTTGCATGCCTGGGAGAAGCGGTCCATCAGGGTCTGAAGCTCCTGCTGTGTGTGGGTTGCGACTGCAGCGTCGTCTGCGAACAGCATGTCTCTGATTAGATCCTTGCGTACTTTGGTTCTGGCTTTCAGGCGGGCGAGGTTGAAAAGCCTGCCATCAGATCTTGTGTGCAGGTAGATTCCCTCTGTTGCTGTGCTGAAGGCATGCCTCAGGAGCATAGCAAAGAAAATCCCAAAGAGGGTTGGCGCAAGTACACAGCCCTGTTTCACTCCGCTGCGTATGTTGAATGGCTCTGAGATGTTGCCATCGTGCAGCACTATCCCCTGCATGTTGGTGTGAAATGATTCGATGAGGCTTTGCAACTTTGGTGGGCATCCTATCTTTGGCAGGATCTTGAAAAGGCCATCTCTGCTGACCAGATCGAACGCTTTGGTGAGGTCGATGAAGGCAACGTACAGGGGCATGTTCTGTTCTCTGCATTTCTCCTGGAGTTGGTGGATGGAGAATATCATGTCTACCGTCGATTGCTCAGCACGGAAGCCACACTGAGACTCGGGGTAGACATGTTTGGCAAGCTTCTGTAGACGAAAGAGAACAACTCGTGTGTAGACTTTGTCAACAACGCTGAGGAGGGAGATGCCCCTGTAGTTGTTGCAGTCGCTTCTCTCCCCTTTGTTTTTGTAGAGGGTGATGATCTTGGCGTTCCTCATGTCCTGTGGTATGGCACCTTCCTTCCAACACTGGCAGAGGACGTCATGCAATGGCAGCAGTAGGGCGGTCTTGCAGTGCTTGATCAGGTCAGGGGGTATGCCGTCGTTGCTGGGTGCCTTGCCAGCGGCCAAGCTATCAATGGCCTTGCTGAGTTTGTCGATGGTTGGCTTGGCGTCAAGTTCGTCCATGGATGGCAGGCAGTCGATGGCATCAAGGGCTGACGGTGTCACGGTGTTCTGTCTGGAGTAGAGGTCGGAGTAGTGTTCCACCCATCTCTCCATTTGCTTGTTCTTTTCTGTGATCATCTCCCCAGTGGAGGATTTGAGGGGGGCCGTCTTGCTCTGAGCCGGACCAAGTGCTTTCTTGATGCCATCGTACATACCACGGATGTTCCCTGTTATGGCAGCGGTTTGAATGTCTTGGCTGAGCTGAGTCCAGTACTTGTTGGCACAGCACGGAGCAGTCTGCTGAACTTTGCTTCTCGCAGCCCTGAGAATCTGGAGATTCTTCTTGTTTGGGTACTTCTTGTACTCAGCAAGTGCTGAGCGCTTGGCTTCAATGACGGGGATCATCTCGGTCAACTTGGCATCAAACCAGTCCTGTGACTTCAAGGTCTTCCTCCCAAAGGTAGCCAAGGCTGTGCGGTGGATGGTGTTTTGCAGCTCTTCCCACTTCTGCTTTGCAGATTCTCCTTCTTGTGGTACACCAAGTTCCTTCTCAAAGGTGGAGGCAAACTGCTCAACAAGTTGTGGTTGAGCCATCTTGCTGGTGTCAATCCGTGCCTTTCCAGGCTGTCTAGCACGATGGAATTTCTTCAGCTGCAGCTTGACCTTGCAACACACCAATGAATGGTCTTTGTCGCAATCTGCACTCTGGAATGAATGGGTGATTAGCACGTTCTTCAGTGAGGTGCGCCTGGTCAGGATCAAGTCCAGCTGGTGCCAGTGCTTTGAGCGCGGATGTTGTCAGGAAACCTTGTGTTGGGGCTTGGTCTTGAAGAACGAGTTTGTGATGCACAGATCGTGATATGTGCAGAATTCGAGCAGCCGCTGTCCGTTGTCGTTCATTCTGCCCACGCCAAAAGGTCCAAGACAGGAGGGCCAGGAGTCGTGGTCAGCATCCACTCTGGCATTGAAGTCTCCAAGGAGAATGAGTTGTTCAGAGTTGGGGATGATCCTGACAGTTGTTGCGAGATTCTCGTAGAACTCGTCTTTTGCCTCTGGTGTGGCTGTCAGTGTTGGGGCATACACACTGACGAGGGTGACTGGGCCTTGAGTGGTGTTCAGGCGGAGGATGAGGAGTCGTGCAGAGCCAGTGCTGCCCGGTTCCACCATCTTCAGCAAGGTGTTCTTCACTGCGAAGCCCACTCCGTGTTCCCTGTGTTCGTCACTGCCCTTTCCCTGCCAGTAGAATGTGTAGTCCTTCTCTCTCAGTGTGCCTGCGTCAGCCAACCGTGTTTCCTGGAGAGTGGCGATATCCACTCCCAGTCTCTTCAGCTCATTATTGATGATGGCAGTCTTCCTGGTGTCGTTGATGTCCTTGAGGTTAGCAGCGAGTCCTGTCATCATAGTGCAGACGTTCCAAGTTCCCAGTTTTAGAGTTGGTCTCTTTTGTTTTATTGTCTTGCCTGGTGCGAAGGTTCTCAGCCTGCTGTTCGGACTTCTCATCCCCATGCACCCAATGAGGAAAGCAAGCTGTGGCGGGATAGCACCTTATTGGCTGGGGGCTGCCCAGCTTGAGGCGGGCGGTAGCTGTCCAGTGAGATCCGATGATCCCTCCCACCGTCGGGAACAACCCCTGGCACCGCGCTCTACGCCAATTGAGCGGTGGCTTATAACCGGTAACTGTCATTCCCAGTGTTTTGTCTACGGCAAAGGCGAAGCTGGAATGTCCTCTCCAGTGATGCGGTGTTCTACCTTCCAGCGTTGGGCATTGGTAGGATTCAAGCCTGGGCAGGAAGATATGGAGGACAAGATGTTGCCCATGCAGCATGTCCCCCCTCTCCACGTCACTGATGAATCCAAAGTAACAGCAGGGCTGCTACAGTTTGGCACCAGCGGCATTGCAGGACATGCCAGAACGATGTTGAGCACAACATAGAACTGCCTTAGGGGCTCCGACTCCGGATTTTTCCTCAGGGTTGACTCCCGAAGCCTTTCCCGTGACCGGATATGCTGCAAGGCAGTGGAGGTTTGAAATCAGGGTTTACCTTCCCGTAGATGGGCTACCTTCACAGATTGATGAGCCACCATCTACCTGAAGCATCTGGTTTTAAGGCACCAGAGATCCGCCCTCGCCCCTTCTCCTATTATTAAAAGCAGTTCCGCCGGGCTTAGAGACTAAACCACACAGGCAGGCTAGGAGTTGAGCTTAGTTGTCAGAGGCTTTTTGAGACGCACACCATAAGGAGCATTTTATGAGAACTGGGAGCTTAACCCCAGTGCCGCTCCTGGCTATGACAACCTTGGAACCTGGGTACTATGTCATTAGTTATTTTTGGCATGAACCCACATGCTTCTGCCTTGTCCTGCCGGTCATTCTAGCCTTGAGTTTTTGCCTGCCAAGCCTTAGCCTTGCTCTTGTGTTATAGCTCCTGAGCTGCTTTATTTTGTGTTTCCAATAAAATGCCAAAAGCTTATCACATAAGTGACTTATTTTTTTTCCCTGCCCGGGCACAAACCCTGACAGAATGACGCAGCCTGTCATGGACTGAGCGAGCAAGTTTGGCAAGAGGTGGAGGAAGTGGAGCTGCAACGAGCTTGAGGTGGTGGCTGCGGAGGAGGATCTGGTGGCCGGCGCTCAGAGCAGCTCATCCCCGAAAGACGCAAGGGATTGTTGGGGGGGTGGGGGGAGTAGCAAACTTGATGGCTGCTAGACCGAGTTTGCACTCTCACCCCCGGGTGAAGAGACTCACGCTTCCTGCACTTCCTCCATTACCAGCTGTTTCCTCCTTGCAGGAGCCAGCCTTTTGGCTGCCAATTCTCTCTCCGGTAGAGTGGAACAAGTTCATCGACAGCAAGATGGCATTCGGGGGCCCTGCGTGGAAGCACAATGCAACACCTACAGCTCCCAACCAGACGATCTCCGGAGCCACCCAGAGGGAGTCGTCTGGATCATCAGTGGCAGCTGAGCCAGAACTCAAGCAAGTACCCTCTCATTTTTTAACATCAATAAATGATAGGTCTTGCCTGGTTCCCAGTAGAAGGGCTTGACGGTGGCCATTTACTGCTGCTGGACTCTCGCCACCTGCTATTGCCATTCTCTCTGCTGCTGCCTCCATCCCTCCATCCTCACCTGCTTCTCACCCCTCTGTTTCTGTGTTTTCCGAGAATTTGGCCATACCGAGGGAGAACCAGCTGTTCTGGGAGAAGTCTGCTGTCCAACAGGCCCCAGTAG
This sequence comes from Pholidichthys leucotaenia, assembly GCA_020510985.1. Lineage (NCBI taxonomy): Eukaryota > Metazoa > Chordata > Actinopteri > Cichliformes > Pholidichthyidae > Pholidichthys > Pholidichthys leucotaenia. Next base: position 328,605,489 of record CM035838.1, read on the forward strand.
TAGCAGCTATCTCCACGCCGATGCGGCAGGACCCCATGGTTTGCCGGATCAGGGTTGCGGTATTGGCACCTCTGTGTGGGGATGACGAGGAGGAGTGCCAGCAGGCTATGCTCGCTCAGGAGGAGCTAATGTTGGACTATCGACCCTGGTTTCTTCCTGATCATGCATCCCTGCTGGGCTGGACCCGGCTGGTGTCGGATTGCCCAGCTGCCCCAGCATCAACTCCACGTCGCCCCCCAGTCCAGTACCTGTTCCACGGCACCCCCAGTTCCAGTATCTGCTCCATGGTGCCCCCCCGTTCCAGTGCCAGCTCCACCGGTCATTGCTCCTGCAGTTCATCCTGAGGTCATCACCCCGGCAGCAGGAGACCAGGAGTTAAGACAAGTACCTTTCCATTTATGTTCAACCACCATTTAAAAAAACAAAAAAACAACAACAACAACTTGTCTTGCTCCTTGTGGGTGGACCCAAGCACACATCCTACCAGCTGCTGAGCCCTCTCCACCAGTCTCTGTTGCTTATGACTGTGGTGCCATCTCATTGACCTCCTGTTTCCCTCCATCGTCCGAGGTGGCCGTGTCAAGGATGGAGCCGCAGGAGGACCATCCTCCAGCCATTGTTCCAGAGGTCAGGGGACCTCCACCCTTCATTGTTCCAGAGGTTGAGAGGTCCCCTCCACCTTTTCCGTCTGGGGTCACTGCTTCTCGGCTGCTGTTGGCCTCTTCGCCGAGGGTCCCTCAGGTACTGTCCCCAAAGCAAAAGACTGGTATTTCCTAGATTGATATCTTCGGCGCTAGAGACTTATGTTGGTAACTCCAGAGCTACAAACTCCTATATTGGTAGTTCCAGAATTAGAAACTTCTGTATTATTAGCTATTGAGCAAGAGACTCCAATGCCATCTTCTGAGTTTGGGACCCCCTTGTTGTTTTCTTCTGAGTAAAAATCTCCTGTGTTGTTTTCCCCAGAGAGAAGAGTTCCTACTTTGTTTTCTTCAGAGCAAGAGGCTCTGATGTTGTTTTCTCCAGAGTTTAAAGGGCCCATGTTATCACTTCCTGAGTTTGGGACCCCCTTGTTGTTTTCTCCAGGGGAGAAGGCTCCTTTGTGGTGTCCAGAGCAAGAGGCTCCCATGTTATCCCCTGAGTTTAAGGGTTCCACGTTATCAGCTCCAGAGTTTAAGGGTTCCACGTTATCAGCGCCAGAGTTTAAAGATTTTGTGTTGTTGTCAGCTCCTGAGCTTAAAATTTTCATGTTGTCATTATTTCCTGAGTTTAAGGTTTCTGTGTTATCGCCAGAGCAAGAATCTCCTGTGTCATCTCCTGAGTTTAAGATCTCCATGTCATTATTTCCTGAGGTTAAGACTCCTACAGTTGATACAAAAAGTCTACACACCCCTGTTCAAATGCCAGGTTTTTGTGATATAAAAAAGTGAGACCAAGATAAATCATTTCAAAACTTTTCACCAATTAATGTGACCTATTGCCTGTACAACCCAATTGAAAAGGAAACTGAAGTCTTTTAAGGGGAAAAAAAAACAAAAAACGAAACTTAAAATAACCTGTTTGCATAAATATGCACACCCTTAAACTAATACTTTGTTGCAGTATCTTTGGCTTTTATTGCAGCACTCAGTCTTTTTGGGTAGGAATCTATCATCATGGCACATCTTGATGTGGCAATATTTGCCCACTCTTCTTTGCAAAAACGCTCCAAATCTGTCAGATTGTGAGGACATGTCCTGTGCACAGCCATCTTCAGATCACCCTACAGATGTTCGATTGGATTCAGGTCTGGACTCTGACAGGGCCATTCCAAAACCTTAATCTTCTTCTGGTGAAGCCATTTCTTTTGATTTTTTTTTTTTTTTTTTTTTGACTTATTTTGTACCCGTAGGTAGATTTGTTCTGCAGTCTGGTGACAAGCCACCAGCTGCCGGTCGCTGCATGCGCAAGCGCCCCTTAACTCCCTAACCTGCATGTTTTGGCATGTGGGAGGAAACCGGAGAAATCCCGGAGTAAACCCACGCAAACACGGGGAGAACATGCAAACTCCACACAGATCACTGTTGGCCGGGGGCAGGGATCGAACTCACGATCTCATGATCCCCGCGATCCCCCGGCCGAGGGTAAAACTGTGCTGCCGCGGTGCTAACCACTGCGCCACCGTGCAGATTTGGATGTGTGCTTTGGGTCATTGTCACAGTAAAAGATGAAGTTTATTTATATACATATATTTTTTGTATACTTTGTTAATCCCCAGAGGGAAATTCAGGGCATCCACCTAGTATGAGGCAGCCATGGTACGGCACCAATCTCTTCACCATTCACACACACATTCACACCTAGGGCCATTTTCCCTAGGTCCTCTTCATCTTCAGCTTTCTAGCAGAAGCCTGAATGTTTTGTGCCAATAGTGACTGGTATTTGGAACTGTTTATAATTCCCTCCACCTTGACTAAGGCCCCAGTTGCAGCTGAAGAAAAACAGCCCCAAAGCATGATGCTGCCACCACCATACTTCACTGTAGATATGGTGTTCTTTTGGTCATGAGCAGTGTTGTTTGCGCCAAATATACCTTTTGGAATTATGGCCAAACGGTTCCCATGGCAGCTGCAGTACCGGCTTCACGTCATCCTCCATCTGCAGTGCCGGTTCTATCAGCTGTTGTGTGGGTTCCCATGCCCACTGCCTCGGCAGCAGTCACCACTTCCACTCCTGTTTCTTCAGCAGTGACAGCAGAGCAGTGGAACAGGCAAGAACAGTCTCATTTTTCTTTACCACATGATGAGGTGGCTTGTCTTGTTTTAGGTGAGGGGTCTCAGCAGCAGCCCCCTTCTGCTTCTGAGCCTACACCATCTGCTTCTGCTGTCACCCCTGTGTTGATACTGCCACCCAGCCTGGTTTCCTTGTTTTTTCCTGTGGTGCACGCTGCAGCTCCAGCAGTCTTCGAGGTGCACGAGCCTGCTCCAGCTGTCCCCAAGGTGCACACTCCTGCTTCAGGTTCCCTTGAGGTGCACACAGCAGCTCTGGCAGTCTTCGAGATACACGAGCCTGCTCCAGCAGTCTTCGAGATACACGAGCCTGCTCCAGCTGTCCCTAAGGTGCACGTAGCAGCTTCGGCAGTCTTTGAGATGCACGAGCCTGCCCCAGCTGCCCCCCAGGTGCACACCACAGCTCCAGCTCACCCCGAGTGGCATGTTCCTGTTCCCAAGGTGCACATCCCTGTTCCAGTTTTCCCTGAGGTGCAAGCTACAGCTCCGTCAGTCTCCAAGGTGCACAAGTCTGCCCACTGGCCCCAAGGTGCACATCACTGTTCCAGTATCCTCCATGGTTGACATTTCCCAGCAGCAGCTTCTCAGTGTGGTCAGTGGTCCTCAGTCACTGTTGACTCTTGCATTGAAGGTCTCTCAGGTGCCGTCTCTTGGGCAAGAGACTCTTCTGTTACTACCTCTAGAGTGAGAGACTTCTATGCCATTTTCTGTAATAACAGCTCTGTAGAGGATGTGCTTAAGGATGAGGCTGAGTTTATTTCTCAGGTTCAGCTTTATTAACAGAACACATTCTCTAACAATCTCCAAGCAAGAAAAAGAGACAGATCAATATCACATCGCTCTTTTATACTCCGGAACATCGAAACTCAAGTCACATGGTGTCTAAGCAAACATACAGTCACATGGTACTTAATCCCAGTCACGCTGTAACCCTTTTGATCTTCCACCATTGTCTCTTAGCCTCCGATGGCCCGGAAGTCCCTCCAGGGCTTCTCTCTGAGACAAAGGCCAAATCTCACACCTTCTCGATATCTCCTGCAGACTCGGTCCTTTTGTCCCTCGAGACGTGAAGCACACAATAAACATACAGCAATACATTTGTGGAAAATATGTACCCAACATATGTGCCACATGACCCCCCCCCCCCAAACGTCTAATATGGGACAAACATAATCAGAGATGCATGACATAAAAACATTACCGCATATCAAATATTAATCCACCAGTTGCCTAGGTCTAAACCTCCTGCCGTATCTGCTGTAAGCCGGCCTTGCTGCTTCTGCAGTGTCTTCCTGCACCTGTGGATTAGAACTGTTAGCCAATCTCTGTGGGGGTTCTGGAGAATGCCTTCTCGGAGGTCTGCCGCGACGGGGCCCTCGCCCACTGCACTTGTTCATCCGCCAAAACAAAAGCAGGTTTGAGTCTGTTTATGCAAATCAACCCTTTCCTGTCTCCCAAATCTAGCAAAATATGCTTCTCACCTGTTTCCAGCACTCTGAAAGGTCCATCATAAGGTGGCCGCAAATTTGGGCGATGAGCATCATGTCTAACATAAACAAACTCCGCATTTTTTAAAGCCTTCGGCACAAAAACGCGTGGGAAACTGTGATGAACGGGGCCAGGAAGCGTGTTTGATCCTGTGTCGCTCTGGAACAGCTGAGCGGGGAGGGGCAATTGGGCGCAGGATTGTCGGGGAGAAATTCACCGGGTAAACGGAGAGGTTGTGCAAAAACTAACTCAGCTGGGGAGGCGTGCAAATCCTCCTTAGGTGCAGAACGCAACCCCAATAAAACCCATGGAAGTTTGTCAACCCAATTTGTATCCGTAAGCGACGTTCTGAGGGCTGCTTTCAATGACCTATGAAAACGTTCGCATAAACCGTTAGCCTGGGGGTTATACGCGGTAGTGCGGTGGATCTTCACCCCTAGGCTGCGGGCCATCGATGACCAGAGTTCGGAGACAAATTGAGGACCTCTGTCTGACGTTATGTCCCACAGGACTCCAAAACGCGCAACCCAAGATGTTAAAAACGCGCGCGCAACGTCTTCCGCTGTGGTTGATGCCAGAGGAACTGCTTCTGGCCAACGCGTGGTGCAGTCCACCATCGTCAAAAGGTGTGTGTGCCCCTGTGATAACGGAAGGGGGCCCACCAAGTCGACATGCACATAATCAAAGTGTTTAGCCGGGATGTGAAAAGGCTCCAAAGGAGCCCTAGTGTGCTTGTGTATTTTGGCTCGCTGACACGCTACGCAGGCTGCTGCCCATTCCTTGACCTGTTTGCGCAACCCCGGCCAAACAAATTTCTCCCCCACCATCTTGATCGATGCGCGCACCCCCGGGTGCGCCAGAGAATGGACCAAGTCAAAAACGCGGCGGCGCCACGCAGCTGGCACCACGGGGCGCGGCCGTCCCGTGGAGACATCGCAGATTAGGGGTGGCATACCGATCTGCTGCACCCTGTGCTCCAGCCTTAACCCTGTTGGTCCAGACTGGAGCGCCGCACATCCGCATCACTAACCTGCTCCGCGGCCATGGCTGCATAATCTAAACCTACGCGGACCGGGGCTGCGTGCGCTTCTGCGCCGCTACGCTGGCCTGCGGCCACGGCTGCCGAGTCTGCCCCCACGGGGCCTGGCGCCGCCACCGCACGCGAGAGACAGTCTGCCACTACATTATGTTTACCTGCGACATGCTGGATATCGGTGGTGAATTCCGATATCGCGGCCAGCTGTCTTTGCTGCCGGCCCGACCAAGGTTCTGAAATCTTGGCCATCGCAAACGTTAGCGGCTTGTGGTACACAAACGCGGTGAAACGGCGCCCTTCCAGCCAGAACTGGAAATGGCGGATGGCCAAGTGTAGGGCCAAGAGCTCCCTGTCGAACGCGCTGTATTTTCGCTCGCTATTGTGCAAGGTTTTGCTGAAAAACGCGAGCGGCTGCCAGGTCCCTGCAACAAACTGCTCGACGACCGCCCCCACCGCTAAATCGGAAGAGTCAGTGGTGAGCGCCATGCAGGCCGTTGGGACTGGGTGTGCCAACAAAACCGCGTTTGCCAGGGCTGATTTGACTTGGGAGAATGCGATTTTATTTGTGGGTTTTTGCTTCTTTAGTGCAGCATACAATGGTTGCATGAGCTGCGCTGCGCTTGGGAGGAAACGGTTATAAAAATTAACCATTCCCAAAAACTCCTGTAACGCTTTAACCGTTTGAGGTCGGGGAAAATCTGTAATTGCACGTACTTTATCGGGCAGAGGGACCGCTCCTTCTGGCGAAACGCGATGCCCCAAAAAATCAATTTGCATCACCCCAAACTGGCACTTCGCTGGGTTAATTATTAACCCGTGCTCTGCCAGCCTCCGAAAAACCTCTGTGAGGTGGCTTTCGTGTTCGTCTTCGGACGTGCTAGCTACCAAAATGCCATCCAAGTAGACGAACACGAAAGGGAGGTCGCGTAGAACTGCGTCCATCATACGCTGGAACGTCTGCGCGGCACCTTTGAGTCCAAAAGGCATGCGCAAAAACTCAAAAAGCCCGAAAGGAGTTATTACCACTGTTTTGGGTATATTCTGAGCGCGCACTGGGACCTGATGGTAACCACGCACCAAGTCTACTTTAGAAAAAATGCGCGCCCCCGCCAAATGAACCGAAAAATCTTGAATGTGCGGAATCGGGTAGCGGCCATGTGCTGAGGCGTTATTCAACCTGCGGAAATCACTGCAAGGTTGCCACAAACCATGAGCCTTTGGGACCATGTGCAGCGGTGAACCCCAGGGGCTTTTAGAACGTCTAATGATGCCCAGTTTTTCCAAGTTGGCAAACTCCTCGCGCGCTATGGCCAGTTTAGCTGCGTCCAAGCGCCGAGCTTTTGCAAAAATGGGCGGCCCGGCGGTAGTGATAAAATGCTCCACTCCATGTTTAGCCACTGTCGCCGAAAACGTTAGGATTGTGAGTGCTGGGAACTGAGCGAGTAGTGCGTGAAACTTGCCCCCTGCAGCTGTGACGTTGGCCTGTGCAGTAGGCGGGGCCACCCGGGCTGTGCAGGAAATAGAGTGAAAAGACAGTGCATTAACCAGACGTCTATTAGCAAGATCAACCAATAAACCATGTGAGCACAAAAAATCAGCACCTAACATGTTGAAACTGACTGCCGCTATGACGAAAGTCCACTCGAAAGTTCGGCCGTGTAGAGACAGGAGCAGAGTCTTCTCCCCGAAGGTCTTAATCGCCGAGCCGTTCGCTGCCGACACCAGGGGACCACTGGAAGGCGCCAGCCGGTCAGCGCAGGAAGGTGTGATGAAACTCAGCTGGGAGCCTGTGTCCACAAGGAACTGCCTCCCTGATCGCACGTCCGTCAGGTAGAGCAGTTTGCTCTTTTCACCGAGAGCCGCAGCTGCTACCGGCTCCCGGTCTTGGCGTTTCCCAAGCACTTGAACTGGCACGGTGGAATGCACTTGCGTGCCCTCTTGGCGAAACGGCGATGGTAAAAGCAAAGGACGTCGCCCGCTCCGCGTCTCCTGGCCTCCGCCGCTGCTGTCATCAGCGAGTCTGGTGTTGCAGCCTCTGACCCCCTGCCGTCTCCGAGTGTTGTGCTCAGCTCCGCTGCTGCGGTCATGGCCGTGTGTCGCCTATGGGCGTCGACAAGTCGCTGCGCCTCCTGGCCCAGCTCGTGGTAATCTCGGTGGGCCAGCAGCTGTGAACTGGCCAGGGTAACTCTCACCGCTGACGGTAGAGGAAAAGATGGGCAAAAATAAAGCAATCATCTTCGGCGTCTCTCAAACTCAGCATCTTCGCCATCAGGTCTGCAGGTCTGTCGACCTCGCCCTCAGTCAACACCAGGAGCTTCTCTGCTCGCTCTCCCAGCGAGGGGGTGAAAGCATGGATGAGAGCAGCTTTCAATGCGCCATACTTGTCGTCATCTGGCGGGTGGTTAATCAGGCTCTCCACCCGCTGGGCTGTGTGGCTGTCCAGCTTTGCAACCACATGGTAGAATTTTGTGGCGTCCGCCAAAATTCTCTGAAGATGGAACTGTGCCTCGACTGTTAAACCAGGAGCGCGGGCTATGCTGCCAGAAATCAGGTAGCTGGACTGTGGTAGCTGCATTAGCATGGCTGGCTCCTGATGAGTCCGGTGCAGAAGAGTCGTCACCGGCCATAATTCGTCTTAGGGTCACCAGTGTAGAGGATGTGCTCAAGGATGAGGCTGAGTTTATTTCTCAGGTTCAGCTTTATTAACAGAACACATTCTCTAACAATCTCCAAGCAAGAAAAAGAGACAGATCAATATCACATCGCTCTTTTATACTCCGGAACATCGAAACTCAAGTCACATGGTGTCTAAGCAAACATACAGTCACATGGTACTTAATCCCAGTCACGCTGTAACCCTTTTGATCTTCCACCATTGTCTCTTAGCCTCCGATGGCCCGGAAGTCCCTCCAGGGCTTCTCTCTGAGACAAAGGCCAAATCTCACACCTTCTCGATATCTCCTGCAGACTCAGTCCTTTTGTCCCTTGAGACGTGAAGCACACAATAAACATACAGCAATACATTTGTGGAAAATATGTACCCAACATATGTGCCACAGCTCCACTATTACTATCTGCTCAGCTCTCAGATTCTGTGTTGTTTCTCAAGCTAACAATCCCTTTGTGGTCTCTCAGTCAAAGAGCTCCTTTGTGGTCTCTAAGTCTAGGGGCAACTTTGTGGTCTCTAGAGCAAGGAGCAGTTATCTCCTGGATTCAAAACCTCAGTGTTTTCTGCTACACAAGAAGATCCTGTATTGTTTTTCCCAGAGTTAAGGGCTCCTATTTTTTTTTTTTTTTTTCAGAGCAGGTAGTTCCTATGTTTTTGCCTGAGGTTAAAGATTTCATGTCAGTCTGAGTTTAAGATTTTTGTGTCATTTTCTCCTGAGGTTAAAGCATTTGTTTTATCATCACCCTCCGAGTGCAAGATGTCCATGTTGCCATCATCATATGAGTTTAAAGTTCCCATGTGGTCATCTCCTGAGTTAAAGGGGTTCATGTCATTATCACATTTGTGTGAAGTTTCTGTGTTGTTATCCTCTGTGCAAAGGGTTCCTATGCTATCTTCTGTGCTAAAGGCCCCCCGAGTTCGGCGCCTCCACGATGCCATCTTCATCCATCCGGTGGCCCTTGGACTTTGGTAGGCCACCTGACGTGCCACACCCACCCGTCTGGTGGCCCTTGGACTTTAGTAGGCCCTCGGACGCAACTGGCTTACCCGTCTGGTGGCCTTTGGACTTTGGTAGACCACCTGACGTGCTGTATTTTTTCATCTTGTAGGCTTTGGACTCTGGTAGACCACCAGATGCATCAGGTTCCTCCTGATGGTAGTAGGACTCAGGCCGACCACCTGATGGACATTGTTGCTTTTGTTTATGTTTTGTTTTCCCGCCATGCCTTGCTCCCCTTCTGCCACCCATATTGGTGTTATGTTTTTTTTTTTTTGCTGGTTGCCTGTGAACTTTAAAGGGACTCCTGATGGATATATTTGGTTTTTTTGGCTCTGTTAGAGTTCTGTGTTCTGTTTCTTTCCACAGTGCCTTGCACCCCCCCCCCCCCCCGCCCATCTTGGTGTTTCTCTGTTTTGTTTTTTTAGCGGTGTCTAGAATACACCCCTTAAAAGGGGGGATTATGTCACAATCAGGGCATGGCCAGGGACCGTGCCCATATTTTGTGTTCATTTCAGTCTGGTCTTTCTTAGTATTAGTATAATTATCATTTTTATTATTAAATGCCCCTGTGTTCCCTGATCCATGTCTATTGGATGTCTTCTGTGTATTCCCAGTTTGTGTCAGTAGAGCCCCACCCATTTTGTCTGTCTCCCCATGTTATTGATTTTGCCCTTGATTGCTCTCACCAGTCTGGCATTTGAAATAATTAGTTTCCCTATATATGTGAGTCTGTCATTGTCCTTCGCCTGGCATCCTTGTTGTCGTTCACTTTTATGTTTTTCCTCGTTGTTCATTCCTCATATTTTTCTCCCAGTGTTTAGCCCATGTCCCTAGTTATTGGTGTTTATTTTTTTTTTATATGTGCTGTTTTCTGCCCCTGTGCAGCCATTAATTTATTACTTTGTGTTTTTGTGAATAAATTATTGTGTGCACCATCATCCTGTCTGCGCTATGACTCCTGCATTGAAACACTCATCTGCCCATAGGGCAGACCATAACACTCTGGGGCAGGTTTTCATCCAGGATGTCTCTGTATATTGCTGCATTCATCTTTTCCTCTATCCTGACTAGTCTCTCTCTTCCTGCCGCTGAAAAACATCCCCACAGCATGATGCTGCCACCACCATTCTTCACTGTAGGGATGGTATTGGCCTGGTGAGGAGCGGTGCCTGGTTTCCTCCAAACATGACACCTGGTATTCATGCCAAAGAGTTCAATCTTTGTCTCATCACACCAGAGAATATTGATTCTCATGGTCTGAGAGTCCTTCAGGTGCCTTTTGGCAAACTCCAGGTGGGCTGTCATGTGCCTTTTACTAAGGATTGGCTTCCGTCTGGCCAGTCTACCATACAGGCCTAATTAGTGGATTGCTGCAGAGATGGCTGTCCTTCTGGAAGGTTCTCTCTCCACAGAGGAATGCTGGAGCTCTGACAGAGTGACCATCTGGTTCTTGGTCATATCCCTGACTAAGGCCCTTCTCCCCTGATTGCTCAGATTAGACGGCCGGCCAGCTCTAGGAAGAGTCCTGGTGGTTACGGACTTCTTCCACTTACGGATGATGGAGACCACTGTGCTCATTGGGACCTTCAAAGCAGCAGAAACTTTTCTGTACCCTTCCCCATATTTGTGCCTCGAGACAATCCTGTCTCAGAGGTCTACAGATAATTCCTTTGACTTCATACTTGGTTTGTGCTCTGACATGCACTGTCAGTTGTGGGACCTTATATAGACAGGTGTGTGCCTTTCAAAATCATGTCCAAACAACCGACTTTACTACAGCTGGACTCCAGTTAAGCTGTAGAAACATCTCAAGGATGATCAGTGGAAAAAGGATGCACCTGAGCTCAGTTCTGAGCTTCATGGCAAAGGCTGTGAATACTTATGTACATGTGATTTCTTAGTTTTTTATTTTTAATAAATTTGCAAAAATCTGTTACGACTCACTCTCGCCTGTCTCCTGCTTCAGCTGCGCGCACACCTGTGCCTCATCGGTCTCGGGCTATATAGCCCACTCCACCTGGAGCCTCGGCCTGGAGCCGTCTGCTATTCAACGCTCTTCGCACGCCAACTTTCTGATTACCGGCGCTCTTTGGATTGCTCCCCGATATCACGTAAGCTCATCATCCTCTCACCTTGTTTCCAGTCTCTCCCCTGTGCACAGGTGGATTCCCTGGCGGCGGATTTCCTCCCTCATCCTCGCCGTCTTTCTCCTCACTGTGCCAAGTGCGCTCCAAGGACGCTGTCTTCCAGGCGAGAGACCTGTGGCTCAAACCAACGGCAGCCACTGTACCATCTGCAAGTAAGTATAGACTGTGCGTTAATTCCGCTGGGTGTGCACCGGCAGCTAACCTCTGTTCTGCTCTGCCCTTAGGGTTGCCTGGCTGTACGGCGCTCTGCTTCGCCCTCGATGCATCCTGTTCACCCGCAACACATTCCACTCCGCAAACACGTACCCACACACCTGCTGTCTCCACAATAAAATTATTGAATCACATTCGAGCCTGTGTGTGTGTTCCCTGGGTCAGACCTCATGTCAAAATCTCCAAAAAAAAAACTTTTACGTTGTCATTATGGGGTATTGTGTGTAGAATATTGAGGAAAAAATGAATTAATCCATTTTGGAATGAGCCTGTAACATAACAAAATGTGGGGAAAATGAAGTACTGTGAATAATTTCCGGGTGCACTGTATATAATGAAAAACAAAACAAAATAGTATCTTTTCTTTTACATGATGATATTTCAGTGGTTTATTGATTAGAACTATGACTTAGCTTGACTAGAAAGGATAAGTGAACTGATAACAAGGGCTGGGGTCAGCGTGCTGGAAGTTAAGGCAAAAAATAAAAACATGCATAAATAATACAATGCTTTATGAAATATACACTGATCTGCTAGAACTGTAAAAAAGAATTTAAATACTAAAAAAAAAAAAAAAAATAAAAAATAAAAAATCAGATTTTTCAGAATTTCCCCATTGTTGACAAGCAAAATACAAATGACAAAATAATTTTTTAATACACCCACCCAGCCCTATGAATTGCCTAAAAGGCGGAGATGGACCTTAACAGTCCTACATACCTTTGTGTGTTAATCGAGCTCAAAATATTTCCATTGCCACATCTGCTACAGTTCTGGAACATTAACATTCTAGATTTTTATTACAGCAAGGCTGGTATTCGTCAGGGGCATAATTGCTGAAGTTCAAACCGGTACAATAAGACAACAGTCACGTTGACATTCCAGCCTTAATGAATATGAACACCAAAGTCTCACATTTGATTCAGATAGTGAAACACATAATGACATTCCCTAAAGTGATTTCTATTTTTTCAGTTAACTAAACAATAGCTTTAGTTTAGTTTTAACTATGATAATTTTGGCTGACCCCAAAGGCCTATGACTGTTTTTTTTTTTTTTTTTTTAATGTTTTCCTAATATCCTGCATATGAGAAAGGTCAGCGACAGGCGTGCTACGACTTAAAACGTTATTTAATGGAGTCTGCAGGGAGTAATACATTTTATTATAGGATTATAAGTGGTAGGTGAGTGAAAACAAGTGAATTTAAAAGTTTTGTAACTCTGTGGGAAGGAGTGTGAATGGTAAATTTAATGTAGTTTTCTGTGTGGGTTTACAGCTTTTGATCTCAAACCCCAGCAAATATTCTGTGGGCATGTGTTGGCCCCTGTGTCAGTTTTCTGTGGTGCTGAAATGTACAATTCACCACTTTACTTCACATTTGCAAGTCATGTGGGATATGGGCTTTTCCAGGATTTTCTTTGGTGTGGGCGTCAGCTATCCCACTGCTTTCCACAAAAACAAATCTGCGCCACTGTAAAAAAAATAAAAAATAAATACACATTATCAGCGAAGGTAACACAGACCCATGATTCAGCAAAGATTATAAACCAGAAAAATGATCAAAATATCACTTCACAAGAACAGTAATGTTGGTACAATACGCTAAAACAATTGTTATGAGTGTGTATATGTGTAGCATTCTTCTTAGAAATGAGAGTCCCCCCAATTGGGGGACCTGGAGAAGCACTTGGGGATCAGAGTAAAAATAGGCCTCAGGTTCAAAGGGACAGGAACAACTTTAAGTCTCATAAATTAAGCAAATTATACTTGATTACATAAAGGCCTCTATTGTTCCCATTGAAAAATAATTTATTTCTTGAGTGCCTTTTTCCCCACTGCCAAGGGGGGCAGTCTTAGGGCAAGAGATGAGGTATATCCTTGAAAGATTGCCAATTCATTTCATGGTGAACACAGAGCTCAAACCAAACATTAGACTGGGGTGGGGGGTGATTTAAATGACTTTGAATGTTTTGTGGTTCCTTCTGCAAAGCCACACCAGTCTGAGTATTTCAGAAACTGCTGATCTATTGGGAATTTTTAGGCCCAGCCATCTTTAGGGTTTACAGAGAATGGTCTGAAAAGAAGAAAATATTCAGTGAGCAGCAGTTCTTTCATCCCAAATTTCTTGTTGATACCAGAGATCAGAGGAGAACAGCTAGTTCCAGCGGAGAGAAAGACAATAGTAATTCATTACTATTGAGGTGTACAGAAGAGCATCCCTGAAGGCACAGCACATTAACCCTTGAAGCAGATGGGCTACAGCAGCAGAAGACCTCAACTGGTTCCACTCTTGTCAGCCAAGAACAAGAAACTGAGGCGGCAATTCACACAGGCTCAGTGGGTTTGTTAACCAACAATTCTCCTTTGACGGATTTTTTGTAGCAATGACAGATTGTGATTTAACTACTAATTGCAATTTTCTGTAATTTTGGAACCTCATCTGTCTGCAGATTTAAATTTAGTTTGGTGTCTTAAATAGTGGCTTACCATCCGGGTTCCAGCCTCTGGAGAAAGCGTTGCAGATGCTGGGGGAAGGCTTGTGAAGTTGAGGGCCTGTTTATCCGGCTCCTGGCACAACACTGATCGACTCCTCTCCTCTTTGCTTTGTGGTGCTCAGTGGATCCTGCTGACTCGTTGGCTCAGATCAGGTGATCCAACCTCATGCAGTGCCTCGTCCGCTGCAGGCAACCATGCAGAACCCACAGCCACTGGTGCACACTCCATCTTCTACTGCTCGGACCCAGCATCCATCAGGATGGATCTGGTTAATGCCAGATCAGGTAAAAGTTTTATCCTAAAGGAAAGGTCTCTCTGGTAATTGATTTTCTCTGCATGTCTGAAATGAATTTACAAGCCTGATGAGTCCTGCCTGTTTTCTGAACTATTTTTCCATTATTTACAAGTTTTTTTTGTTAGAAAAACATCCCTTTTTGTTAGAAAAAATATATTAAAATGAATAATGCTTCTGTTTGTATCAGATATTCTCATTTTATTAATTAAATAGGTGGAACGCGGTTGTAATTCAATGGAAAGCCTAATCACACCCCCTCTACTTTCACATATGGAACCTTAAATTGGAAAAAAAATCTCCTATGAAGTGAATGGCAAGAGAGAAATTATCTTTTGATCCTGATCAAATTTTGCCATGAGTTACATATATGATGTTTGCCAGTTTAAAAGATAATTTTCCACATAAATGATGGTGTAGGTTGTTGTCTGTTAAGGTATCTATAAGGTTGAGGAAATGCATAAATTGGAAGACTACAATCACAGACTCGCGTAACTTAATGTCATGGTTTTCAAAGAACGCCCAGGGAGAAGTAACTAACAGACCCCTGGATTAGCTCCAGCTCTCAAAATACAATACATTTGTGTTGTTTTTCCCCTCTTTGGAGCTTTCTTTCATCAGTCAGAAAACAGGAGGTGAGCTTTGAGAGGGAACCCGCCATAATTGTTTGATGACGTGTATACCGGAGTGGTGGCTCAGTTGGTAGAGCATCTACCCCACATCCGGGAGGCTGGGGTTCAAATCCCAGCTGGGTTATACCAAAGACCAGGTAAAAATGGTACTTTCCGCCCTCTAGCTTGGTGCTCAACATAATAGAATGGGGAAAGGCAGAGAGGAGTGGCGACCCCTGTTCTGTATAAGCCAAGAAAGGAACACTTTCCACACCACAAAAAACGTGTATAGTCTGAGACAAGGGGATGTAGTCCACTAAGCGGTTTCACAAAAACTAAATATTACTCATTTATTATATGACAACCAACAACTTTAATTACCTGGAAAATTATCTTCTAAATTGATAAACATCATGTGTGTAACTCCTGGCAAAATTTGATTGGGATCAAAAGTTAATTTCTCTTGCTATTCATTTCAATGGAGGTTTTTTCCATATGCGGAAGTAGACTTAAGCTCTCTATGCTGATGCTTTGCTTTTAAAATACACAAAAAATAATTATTTAAATGCAAATTGTATGTATTTATTTACTCCCTGCGCCATACAGATCGGCAGTTTTTTGTTTTTCTTTTCAGTAGCGGCTCAATTCTGAGTTCTCTCATTTTTATTTGCTATCAGTTTTTCTTTGCTACAACTTTTCTGATCTTGTTACCCCATGTCCATCACGGACGCCAAGGACACTAATATTGTGGAGAGTGTAAATAACGAGACTGATTTATGCAGCAGACGATTTTATTCACTTTCACAACAGTCATACACAGAAAAGCATGTCTCAATACACCATGGGTTCTCCTTTTATACCAACCACCCATCTCACATCTGCATGACATCTCACATCACAATACATTCATCCCTTCTCCCCCCAACTCCTTCCTGCTACCTCACCATAATCTCCATGCCTATTGTCCTTCTCTGTTTACCCTCTGCATCCAGTCTGAGATGATTAACCCAGTCTCAACACGCCCCCCCCCAGAATCTCAGACAGAGTTTCAGTCCTCACGTCCTTTTGGCTTCAGTTCAATTCAATTCAATTCAACTTTATTTATATAGTGCCATTTCACAACAACAGTCATCTCATAGCACTATCAACTGTAGGGGGGACCCCCACAGTTGCAGAAAGACCCCAGCAATCAGGCGATCCCCTGTGAGCAAGCACTTGGCGACGGTGGAGAGGAAAAACTCCCTTTTAACAGGAAGAAACCTCCAGCAGAACCAGGCTCAGGGAGGGGCAGTCATCTGCTGCGACTGGCTGGGGGGTAAGGGGATAGAGAAGAAGAAAAGAACAGACATGTAGAGAGCAAACAGCACGATGGGGACTCAATCTATGGGAGAGAACAAACAAATGTTAATGACCAGCAAAAAAAAAAAAAAAAAAATATTTCATAGAGAGTGAGGAAAGGAGTGAGGCCCAGTGCATTACTGGAGGTCCCCCGGCTGACTAAACCTATTAGCAGCATAACTAAGGGAGGGTTCAGAAACACATGATCCCTCCCTAATTGTAGGCTATATCAAAAAGGTAGGTTTTAGCCCTATTCTTAAAAACAGAGATCGAGTCTGACTCCCGAATCCAGATTGGCAGCTGATTCCACAGGAGAGGAGCTTGATAACTGAAGGCTCTGCCTCCCATTGTACTTTTGGAGATTCTAGGTATTACAAGTAATCCTGCATTTTGGGAGCGTAGTGCTCTGTTAGGATGATACGGTAGTATCAGATCTTTTAAATAAAAAGGAGCCTGATTGTTTAGAGCTTTGTAAGTAAGAAGAAGGATTTTAAACTTAATTCTAAACTCTATGGGAAGCCAATGAAGGGAGGCCAGAACCGGAGAGATATGATCTCTCTTTCTAGTACCTGTTAAAACTCTTGCTGCAGCATTTTGGATCAGCTGAAGACTTTTTAAAGATGTTTTAGGACAGCCTGATAATAAAGAATTACAATAATCTAATCTCGAGCTAACAAAAGCGTGGATCAGCTTCTCAGCATCACTCTGAGACAAGATGCTCCTAATCTTGGCAATATTACGCAAATGATAGAAGGCAGTCTTAGAAACAAATTTAATATGTGAATTGAAGGACAAATCCTGATCAAAAATAACTCCAAGGTTCCTCACAGAGCTATTAAGAGAAAGAGTAGCTGCATCCAAACTGAAAGTTTGATTTGGAAAGGAATTTCTAAGGTTTTTTGGACCAACAAGAATGACTTCAGTCTTATCTGAATTTAATAGCAGAAAATTACAAGTCATCCAAGCTTTGATTTCCTTAAGACAAGCTTCTAACTTGGCTAATTGATTAGTATCATCTGGCTTCATTGACAGGTATAATTGTGTGTCATCTGCATAACAATGAAAATGTATACAGTGCTTTCTAATAATGTTGCCTAACGGAAGCATATATAAACTAAAAAGAGTAGGGCCTAGCACAGATCCCTGTGGAACTCCATGACTAAGCTTTGAGCTGAGAGAAAACTCATCATTTACATGAACAAACTGGAACCTATCAGATAAATAAGATCTAAACCACTTCAACGAAGTTCCATTAAGTCCAACATAGTGTTCTAATCTATCAAGTAGAATATTATGATCAATAGTATCAAAAGCTGCACTAAGATCTAAAAGGACAAGTACAGAAACTAGTCCATTATCAGATGCAATGAGGAGGTCGTTAGTGACCTTCGCTAAGGCTGTTTCAGTACTATGATGGATTCTAAACCCAGATTGAAACTCCTCAAGTAAACCATTTCCCTGCAGGTGGTCAAATAATTGCGTAGCAACAACTCTTTCTAAGATTTTTGAAATGAAAGGGAGATTAGAGATTGGTCTATAGTTAGCTAAAGCTCCTGGATCTAGCGTTGGCTTTTTGAGTAAGGGTTTAATTACAGCCATTTTAAAAGCCTGCGGTACATGGCCTAAAGTTAATGAAGAATTGATTATATGAAGAATAAAGCTACCAATAAGTGGGAAGACTTCTTTAAATAACCTGGTAGGAATAGGGTCTAAAAGACAAGTTGAAGGTTTGGATGAGGAAACTATTTTGTCTAACTCACAAAGGTCGATTGGAGAAAACTCATCAAGACAGACATCAATAGAAGGAGTTGTAGTAGTTACAGTATTTAAGTTAACTGTGGGAAGAATCTGATTGATTTTATCTCTGATGGATGAAATTTTATTATTGAAAAAGTTCATAAAGTCCTGACTAGTAAGCTCTAAGGGGATGCTAGGATTGACGGAGTCCTGACTCTTTGTCAACCTGGCTACAGTACTGAAAAGAAACCTGGGATTATTCTTGTTCTCTTCTATTAATGCAGAGTAATAACTCGTTCTAGCTTTTCTAAGAGATTTTTTATAAATTAAAAGATGATTTCTCCAAGCTAAATAGATTTCATCTAAATTAGTAGAGCGCCATTTTCTTTCTAATTGACGAGTCTTCTGTTTTAAGCTACGAGTTTCTGTGTTGAACCAAGGAGTTAAAAATCTCTGATTAGACTTTTTCTTTTTTAAGGGGGCCACCAAGTCTAGAGCCTGATGCAGAGAAGCTGAAACACTATCCACCATGTTATCAATTACAGAAGGAGCAAGCTGTCTATAGCTTATTTCCGTTGTTGACACATGGCATAGAGGAAACAATCTGCATAAATTTGGAAACAGCATCATCTGAGAGGCATCTACTGTGATAATATTTTTCTTTAGGAGCCAAATAGTCAGAAATAGTAAAATCAAAGGTTAACAGACAATGGTCTGACAGTACAGGGTTATGAGGAGACACTACAAGATTTTCTATTTCTATGCCATATGTCAGAACAAGGTCCAATGTATGGTGGAGGTAATGAGTAGAATTTCCTACTTTCTGAGAAAACCCAATCGAGTCTAATATTGAATTAAAAGCCACATTAAGGCAGTCACTATCTACATCCACATGTATATTAAAGTCCCCTACTATAATTATTCTATCAGATTTCAGCACTAAATCAGCTAAGAAATCAGCAAATTCTGATAAAAATTCTGAATAGGTTGATGGGGGACGATAAACTATGGCAAATAAAATTGGGTTTAACCTGAAATTGCTAAAGTGCCCAATACTGAGGACCAGGCCCTCAAAGGAATTATAACATGTTTTTTGCTTTACATTAACTAGTAATTTGGAATGGTAAATTGTTGCTACTCCTCCTCCACGACCAGAACTTCTGGGATTTTGACAGTTTAAATAACCAGAGGGAGTTGATTCATTTAAACCAACATAATCCTCTTGTCCTAACCAAGTCTCTGTAAGGGAAATTAAATCAATCTGATGATCAATTAACAGATCATGGACTAACAGAGACTTGGGAGTTAGAGACCTAATATTTAATAAACCACATTTAATTTTTAAATTATGAGGAGGAACAGAGGCCAAATCATTCAATTTAGAGGCTTTATGTTTAATTTGAGTTTTACCAATATTTTGCTTTATCACTTTGGGATGCTTATACATTATATTTTTATTTACTTTGGAGGGAGCAGACAACGATTCTCTGATGGGGAAGACAGGGGCTAAGCTGAGGGGTGGCGGATGAAGAGGAGCTGCAGAGAGGTGTGTAAGACTGCGACTCTGCTTCCTGGTCCCAACTCTGAGTAGTCAGGGTTTTGGAAATTTGGATAAAAAAGATGCCAGATTGTTAGATAAATGAGAAGCACCATCCAAAGTGGGATGAATGCTGTCTCGTCTCATAAGACCAGGTTTTCCCCAAAAAGAGCTCCAATTGTCAATGTAGCCCACGTCATTTTTAAGACACCACACAGACAGCCAGCGGTTCAAGGATGACGAGCGACTAAACATGTCATCACTGGTCAGATTGGGGAGGGGCCCAGAGAATACTACAGTGGCTGACATCGTTTTGGCAAAGTCACACACCGATTCTATATTAAGTTTCGTGACTTCCGACTGTCGGAGACGGATGTCATTAATGCCGGCGTGAATAACAATTGTGGAGTATTTACAGTTACTTTTAGCCAGCATTTTCAAATTTGACTCGATGTCGCCTGCTCTGGCCCCAGGAATGCATGTGACTATGGCCGCTGGAGTCTCTAGGTTCACGTTTCTGACTACAGAGTCGCCAATGATCAGAGTTTTTTCCTCAGCGGGTGTGTCGCTGAGCGGGGAAAAACGATTAGAAACGTGAACAGGTTGGTGGTGAACCGGGGCTTTGCGACTAGGCTTCCTTCTCACCGTCACCCACCCAGTCTCCTCGCTGCTGAGGAGAGCCGGGGAACCGGTGACGGGGGGGCTAAGCTAGCTAGCTCCGCTGCAGCTAATGGACGTCCGTCGAGATTAACTGGCGCAGACGGTGTTTCAATGCAGCGGAGCCGCGATTCCAAATCAGACAACCTCGCCTCGAGCGCCTCAAAAAGACAACATTTATTACATTTACCGTTATCACTAAAAGAGGCAGAGGTGTAGCTAAACATCTGACAGAGAGAGCACACCAGAGGAGGAGAGGAAAGAGAGGTAGTAGCCATAGCTAGTGGCTGGAGAGCTGGAGAGCAAACCACACAGGCAGACAGCAAAATTCTCCTCAGTCTCCTCCCATATCTGCTGTAACGGGGGTTTACCGCCTCCATGGCGCTGCTGTGCCGGCGGGGGGCTCCTGGGGGTGTGTCTGTTCGCAGGTGGGCAATGGCGAGGGGGGGGAACCTTCGACTTGGCCATGTGGCTGCTCTGATGAATCGTTTACCTGGGGAGTTCTCAGTGGGGGTCTTCCACGCTGAAGGACCTGAGCCAACAGCACTTGTTTGTCCGCCACCACAAAGGCGGGCTTAAGTCTGTCTATGCATATTTTCTCCCGACGACCCCCCAAGTCTAACAAACAATGTTTGTCCCCTGTTTCCAGCACTCTGAACGGGCCATCGTAGGGTGGGCGCAATGGAGGGCGGTGGGCATCGTGCCTGACAAACACGAACGCCGTGTTCTTCAAATTTTTTGGCAAAAAAGCACGTGGAAAACAGTGGTGGGCCGGGCCCGGCAGCGTGCCTGTATCTGTGCTATGCTGCAAACGCTGAGACGGGCAGTTGTCTGGCGCGGGATTATCTGGCAAAAATTCCCAGGGCAGCCGCAGTGGCTGAGAAAAAACAAGCTCCGCCGGGGAAGCTTCCAAATCCTCTTTTGGTGCGGAACGCAACCCCAATAAAACCCACAGCAACCGGTCTACCCAATTTGCATCAGTCAGCGAAGCCCTGAGCGCTGCTTTCAGTGACCTATGAAAACGCTTGCATAACCCATTGGCCTGTGGGTTGTACGCGGTTGTGCGATGAATTGCAACACCCAGGCTACGAGCCATCACGGACCAGAGGTTGGAAACAAACTGAGGGCCCCTATTGGTCGTGATGTCCGACGGGAATCCAAAACGTGCCACACATGTCGTCAAAAAAAGGGCGCGCCACGTCTGCGGACGTGGTTGCCGCCAGCGGGACTGCTTCTGGCCAGCGTGTGGTGCGGTCCACCACTGTCAGAAGGTGCGTGCACCCCTGCGATAGCGGGAGGGGGCCCACGAGGTCCACGTGAACATGGTCGAACCTTTTAGCCGGTATATGAAACGGCTCCAAAGGAGCCTTTGTGTGTCTGTGTACTTTGGCTCGTTGGCACGCTACGCAGGCTGCAGCCCACTCTTTCACTTGTTTGCGCAGGCCTGGCCACACGAACTTTGCTCCCATCATTTTGACTGACGCGTGCACTCCTGGGTGCCCCAGAGCATGAACTGACTCAAACACACGGCGGCGCCAAGTGACTGGGACCACCGGGCGTGGGCGTCCCTTGGAGACGTCGCAGATTGGGGGGAGGGGGTTGCCGTCTTGCAGTACTCTGCTCTCCAGCCTTAACACTGTTGGTCCAGACTGGAGCGCGCACACGTCCGCATCGCCAATCTGCTATGCGGCCATGGCTGTATAATCTATCCCCACGCAGACCGGGGCCACTACTGCACGCGAGAGGCAGTCCGCCACCACATTCAGTTTACCCGACACATGCTGAATATCGGTTGTAAACTCCGAGATCGCAGCCAGCTGTCTCTGCTGCCAGCCCGACCATGGTTCTGAAACCTTGGCCATCGTGAACGTTAGTGGCTTGTGGTCCACGAACGCGGTGAAGCTGCGCCCTTCCAGCCAGAACTGGAACTGGCGTATGGCCAGGTGGAGAGCCAGCAACTCTGTTGAATGCGCTGTATTTATGCTCACTGTCGCAAAAAGCCCTGCTGAAAAAAGCGAGCGGCTGCCAAGAACCGGCGACACGTTGCTCCACGACGGCCCCTATAGCCCTGTCCGAGGCGTCAGTAGTGAGCGCTATCCGGGCTGCCGGGTCTGGGTGCACCAACAGTGCGGCGTTTGCCAGGGCTGTTTTAACCTCAGAGAACGCCTGCTCTCTCTCCGGAGTCCATTCGACTCTGTCCATGGGTTTCCGTCTCTTGAGCGCGGCGTACAATGACTGCTTGAGTTGAGCTGCGCAGGGGAGGAACCGGTTATAAAAGTTAACCATCCCCAAAAATTCTTGCAGCGCCCTGACCGTCTGAGGCCAGGGAAAATTCGCCACTTTGTCGGGCAAGGGTATCGCTCCCTCCAGTGAGACGCGGTGCTCCAAAAAAATCAATCTCCGTCACGCCGAACTGGCATTTTGCCGGGTTGATTATTAACCCGTGCTCCTCCAACCTCCGGAAAACCGTCCTGAGGTGGGTTACGTGTTCGTCCTTGGACGCACTGGCCACCAGGATATCATCCAGGTAGACGAACACAAACGGGAGATCGCGCAACACCGCATCCATCATGCGTTGGAATGTCTTTGCCACTCCTTTTAATCCGAAGGGCATGCGTAAAAACTCAAACAAGCCAAACGGAGTTATTACCGCTGTTTTGGTTATGTCCTCCGCACGCACTGGGACCTGGTGGTAACCACGAACCAGGTCTATTTTAGAAAAAATGTGTGCTCCGGCGAGGTGAATGGAAAAATCCTGAATATGGGGAATCAGGTAGCGGTCGTGCGCTGTGGCGTTATTCAATCTGCGAAAATCTCTGCACGGTCGCCACAATCCCTCGGCCTTAGGGACCATGTGTAGCGGGGATGTCCATGGGCTGTTCGATCGCCTGATGATGCCCAACCTTTCCAGGTTGGCAAACTCCTCGCGCGCTATGGCTAGTATAGCTGCGTCCAAGCGCTGAGGTCGTGCGAAAATGGGCGGCCCGGTGGTGGTGATAAAGTGTTCCACCCCGTGTTTAGCGATGGCCGCCGAAAACATCGGGACCGTGAGTGCTGGGAACTGAGTGAGCAGTGTGTGGAACTTATCGCCTGGAGCTGTGACGTTGGCTTGTGTTATTGGCCCGGCCCCTCGAGCTGTACAGGGGAGAGAATCAAAAGACAGTGCATTAACCAGGCGCCTGTTAGCAACATCAACTAGTAACCAATGTGCACACAGAAAATCAGCTCCCAGAATTGGGAAACTTAGTGCCGCTATGACAAAAGTCCACTCGTACATACGGCTGTATAGGGATAAAGTCAGTGTTCTCTCACCAAAAGTCTTAATGCCCGAGCCGTTTACTGCTACCAGCCCGGGGCCGCTAGGTCCTGCTAGCCAGTCGGCGTAGGAAGGCAAGATGATGCTCTTCTGGGCTCCGGTGTCTACGAGGAACTGTCTCCCCGAGCGCGAGTCCGTCACGTAGAGCAGCTTGTCCTCTTCACCGGTGGTCGCAGCTGCTACCGACTGCCGGCCTTGGCATTTCCCAAGCGCTTGAATTGGCACGGTGGCGCACATCTGCGTGCGTTCTCTCTAAAGCGGCGGTGGTAGAAGCAGAGCGTGTCTCTCTGGCGCTTCCTGGCCTCCGCTGCCGCTACTGTCGGCGGCTCCTCACCTCCGCTGGTCGTCTCGCTGGGTTCACTGTGAGGGCTCTGGTGGTGAGAATGATCTGATCTGCCTCCTGGGCTAGTGCACGGTAGTCACGCGCGGCCAGCAATGGCGAATTGGCAAGAACCGCTCTCGCCTCTGTTGGGAGGTTCCAGAGGAAAAGGTGGGCAAACAGAAAATGCCCGTCGTCCGTGCCCATTAACGCCAACATCTTCTCCATCAATTCGACCGCCGAACCATCTCCCAACTCGGAGCGCGTCAGGAGCCTCTCTGCTCTCTCACAGTCCGAGAGTGTGTAGCGCCGGGTCAGCGCGGCCTTGAGAGTCCCGTATTTGTCGTGGGCTGGAGGCTGTTGGAGCAGGCTTGCTACTTGCTGAGACGTGCGAGCATCCAGCGCTGCAACCACATAGTAATGTTTGGTGTCGTCTGCAGTTACTCCCCAGAGGGCGAACTGAGCCTCGGTGTGGTGGAATCAAGACCGTGGGTCGTGCAGCCAGAAGTCCGGTAGTTTGACCGAAACAGCGCACGCGTTGCTGGGGGTTCCCGTCCGGGCCGTCTCTGGGATGCTTGCCGCGTCGCTGGGGCTTCCCGTCTGGGCCGACTCTGGGGTTCTTGCCTTGTGTTCCATAATTCGTCAAGGGGTCACCAGTGTGGAGAATGTAAATAACGAGACTGATTTATGCAGCAGACGATTTTATTCACTCTCACATCAGTCATACACTGAAAAGCATGTCTCAATACACCATGGGTTCTCCTTTTATACCAACCGCCCATCTCACATCTGCATGACATCTCACATCACAATACATTCATCCCTTCTCCCCCCAACTCCTTCTTCCTGCTACTTCACCATAATCTCCATAGCCATTGTCCTTCTCTGTTTACCCTCTGCATCCAGTCTGAGATGATTAACCCAGTCTCTACAATATCACCATATTGGTGTTGATATTAGCCGTCTTTCTACTCATACAGTCATGTGAAAAAAATAGGACACTCCGTATAAGCTTGTGTGTTTTTTAACATATTTGGACATATGGATATTTAATATCATTGTTAAAAGTACTGGGAGAATACAACTAAACAATTAAAAATGAATTAAAGACTTTTTTCAAATTTTCTACAAAATGTAATTCTAAACAAATAGTGAAGAATAAATTAGGAGACCCCCCATCTTTTTTAGGACACCCCCACATTCATTCCCACCTACAATGACTAAAATAAATTTCCAAAAATAAAAACAAAAACAAGGTTAGCCATAGATATGTGAACATTTCTTAATAAAGAACTGAATATTTAAAGGGGTGTCCAAATTTTTTCACATGACTGTATCACCAATGGCTGCTGACCCAGTGAGTGGCAGAGTATCTGGTTACAGTAGAAGCCAATTGTTAGCCTTGTGCTGCTCTGCAGTGCTAACAGAGGCGCAATATCCGTAAAGAAATAAGGCGAATATGATGGGGATGTGGAGCTGGAGTGAAGCAAGGCGCAAGGAAGACAAGGTATAAGCCCGTTCTACCATCTGTTATTATGGGAAATGTGAGATCACTGCTTAATAAGACGGACGAACTAGCGGCTCGGTCCCAGTATAAGAGCGTCTTCAGAGACTAACAGAGCTAACAACAGACGCTAACATCGGACTGGAGGGTTTCCACTTAATATGGGCAGATTGGACACTAGATAGCAGCAAGAGCATAGGCAGGGGGCTGGCAGTGTTTGTGAACAACATATGGTGTAATCCTGGGCACATCACAATTAAAAATCAGCACTGTAGCAAGGACATTGAGGGCTCATTTCCACCAAAACAGGAGCCAGTGCTAGTTTGGTTCTGGCGCTGGTGCCAGTGCTTAACCAGTGGCTCATAAGAACCAGTTGGTTTTCCACCGATATGGAGCTAGTCGGGGATTACGTCAGGGCTACGTCATGTGAAGTGCCCAACGCCCACAGAACACCAGAGAAGACGGAAGGTGGCGGTATGCACCTATCACTTGTTTGCTATCTGCCAGTACCCGAGAGAAAAAGAAGAAAAAGGAGAAGAATTGTTGTCAACAACAATGGAGATGCGTGTTGTTTTCTTGGTGCTGCTTTTATTCTTCAGAGCCGGTCTTATCCAACTGCAACGTCACATCAATCTGCTTCTAAACCATTTTCGCCTACTTTGTACAAGAAAACACAACATCAAGGTCGAGGCCAAACACTGAATGCACTCAGAGCCAGTGGTTATTGGATTGTAGGTGCCAGTAAGGTAGTGGCCAGACACATCAAAGGTTGTGTTGTATGCAGAAAGGTACGAGGGCCAACAGAAGAACAGCGTATGGCTGACCTGCCGGCTGACAGAGTAGATCCCTCGCCCCCTTTCACACATACAGGGTTAGATTGTTTTGGTCCATTTTACACGAAACAAGGTCGAAAAGAATGTAAGCGTTATGGTCTTTGTTTACGTGTTTAAGCTCCAGAGCTATTCACATCGAGATGTTGGAAGATCTCACCACTGATGCGTTTATAAATGGATTGAGATGTTTTATAGCGATCAGAGGAGCAGTGAGACAAATTAGATCTGATCAAGGTACAAACTTTGTCGGAGCTAAGAACGAGTTTGAGAAAGGTCTCCTTGAGCTTGACAAAGACAGGATAGGGGTTTATCTTGCTAACAACCAATGTGATTTTCAAATGAACGTTCCTGAAGCGAGTCACAGAGGCGGTGTTTGGGAACGCCAAATCAGAACTGTCAGAAATGTTTTGAGTTCTGTTC
Organism: Pholidichthys leucotaenia; assembly: GCA_020510985.1. Classification (NCBI taxonomy): domain Eukaryota; kingdom Metazoa; phylum Chordata; class Actinopteri; order Cichliformes; family Pholidichthyidae; genus Pholidichthys; species Pholidichthys leucotaenia. Next base: position 328,631,870 of record CM035838.1, read on the forward strand.
TTACCCAAGCCGCAGGAAGACTTGATGACACCTCCTTAAGAACCTTCTTTTATGAGGCCATGTCTATCATTAACAGTCGTCCGCTTACTACCAACACTATAAATGACCCAAAAAGTGCAGAACCTCTGACGCCCAATCATTTACTCACAATGAAAGAGTCAGTGCCACTACCACCTCCAGGCAATTTTGTTAGAGAGGATTTGTACGCCAGAAAGAGATGGCGGAGGGTACAGTTCTTATCGGAACAATTCTGGCACAGATGGCGCAAAGAGTACTTAACCAACATAAGCCTAAGACAGCAGTGGCATTTGCCCAAAAGAAATGTACAAGTTGGAGATGTAGTGATAGTTAAAGAAGAGAATATTCCCAGAAATGAATGGAAACTGGCAAGGGTTGTAAAAGCGAAAGAAGATGATGACGGATTGGTTCGAAAGGTTAAGATTCAAATGGGACAAAGAGATTTAGGGAAGAAAGGTGAACGTGTGAACCAGTTATCTTTTCTTGAGCGTCCGGTTCAGAAGCTAGTGGTACTAGTGCAAAATGAGTCCACTTAAGTAAAAGGTTTCTGAGATGTGAAACAAGGATATGGTTCCAAGGTTAATGTTTTTGGAAAATTACAAGTTTTATTTTGTGTGTAAAATTAACCTTTGTAATTTTGGTGGCAGTGTAGCTGTCGCAGTAAAGAATGTTTTTCTTTTACTGTTTGTTTGTTTATATATATTGTAATACCCATCTAAGAGTTGATTTACACCTGTGTTACGTTACTGCTGCCATCTAGTGGACGGCAAATGACATGCAACCCAGTGGTAGAAGAGAGTGCGTAAACTAGCATACAGTGCACACGTGCTCAGTTAGCAGAGAGAGAAGCTCAGAAGCTGCAGACTCGGGCACAGAGAAAAGAAGCTCCAAAAGCCCTGAGTAAAACTAAAGAAAATGGACTCTAACCACTCCTAAATGTTTGGACAGAAGGCGCACATGGTATGTAATGTGTGTTTGTGAGAATGTGGAGGTATTATTTTTGGTTGTGATAAATTTCAAAATGTATTTTTTGTTTTGTTCTTTCACCGTAGTTTTTCACGGTGGTTGGTCGGAGGTCCAGCTAAGAAAATGTGCTTGCTGTGACAAAATAAATCCTGGCTAAACATCAGTTGGAGCGTGGCTTTATCTGTTTCAAACAAAAAACCTTTGGGAGCAGTTAGAGGCTCAGAGTAGAACCGCTGCTCCTCCACATTGAAAGGAGTCAGTTGAGGTGGTATGGGCATCTGATTAGGATGCCTCCTGGACGCCTCCCACTTGAGGTGTTTCAGGTACGTCCCACTGGGAGGAGACCCCGGGGCAGACCCAGGACTCGGTGGAGAGACTATGTCTCCCAGCTGGTCTGGGAACGCCTTGGTATCCCCTCTGAAGAGCTGGAGCAGGTGGCTGGGGAGAGGGAAGTCTGGGCTTCTCTGCTTGAACTGCTGCCTCCGCGACCCGGACCTCCGGAAAAGCGGTAGAAGATGGATGGATGGATGGATGGAGTACAGCGACAGCGTGTGAGAGGTAACTATATTTCTGTGATCAGCAGTTGTAACTTAAAGCATATAGCTCAACGAGCCAGCAATGACTGCACCTTTAAAACTATATTTATGTAATTTCTGTAATAGGTGGTGTTACAGCACATCATGAAGCGGAGGTCGCATGTTACCTGGGCACATCTTCAGTCAAGTAACTGGTGGGACTCCATTGTTCAGGATTTCACCGCCCAGCAGTTTGTAGAAAACTTCCGCATGTCCCGGGAGTCTTTCAAGTACATTTGTGATCAGACAAAAGCCTCCCTTTCCAAAAAAACCATGAATTATAGATTGTGTATCCCAGTTGAGAAGCAGGTCGCAGCTGCCATCTGGAAACTGGCTAGTGGTGGTGAATACAGAACCATCAGCCATCTTTTTGGGGTAGGTCAGACCACCGTGTTTAACTGTGTCCTGATGTCAGTAGGTTAATTGAAATGGCCACACTTTTTAACAACTGCTGGGGAGTACCACAGTGTGTGGGTGCTATAGATGGCAGTCACATTCCAATAATATGCACCACAAGAGTATGCAAAAGACTACTATAACAGCAAAGGATGGCATTCAATAGTTCTACAAGTGGTTGTGGATGGGAAAGGGCTTTTCTGGGATGTGTGTGTCGGCTTTCCAAGGAGTGTGCATGATGCCAGAGTCCTCCGTCAGTCACATTTGTGGGGATGACTAAGTGATGGTGTAACGGCAGCAGCTGTGTTTGTTTGATCCATGTGAGAAACATGGCAATTCTTGTGACTGTTGTAATTTCCCTGCTATATATGTCAACAGTGACATCCTTTCCAGTATTTGACTTTTGGTTGTACAGCAATGCCTCCCAAAGATTTGTTTTGGCAGGTATATATACTGACAGCCTGGCTCTGTGTGCCAGTCAAAGTTGTTTACTTTGTGTCTGGGGGGGAACCCCCAACATGGAAATGACCTTTGACCTCTGGGGAATCCCTTGGGAACTCCCTACCTTTTTTTTTTTATTCCCTCCATATTTTTTTAAAACCTAGGTTTGGAAATTTGTCCTTTGAGATTTAAAAATTATTGAAATAATTTGTCATCAAAAATACATGAGGTATAAGTATTATTCACAACAGGAAGTAGACGATTTTGAGACTTCCTGCCCAGCAGAATATGGCAACAGACGGATTGAGCATGGCTGGCTAAAACAAAAATCCAAGCCATCCAGCTGCTTACCTCAGCCCAGGTAGGATGAAACTGTCATAATGATGAAATAATCCCTCATATCCAATTATCTACCCAATATTCTGTAGGTTGTTTGAGAGATGATGATATTTTTGAAGTTTGTTGGAGTGTGACTAGACCATGTGACTGTCAGTGGTAATCCATGCCTATGTAACCCTTCACCTAGTCTCCATGCATGTGCAAAAAACTGTAATAGTTGTGAAAAAGTAATTTTTGAAGCTTCATTTTGTGAATAGGGATGTATTTTTGACTTGAAGTAAATGCAGTATTATTCTGGTCAGTCACTGCTACAATTCCCGGCCTGCATGGCCTTGGTAGTTTTTAGAAGTGCAAATCTGGCAATCCTTCATTATTTACTGGATGCCTAGTTCTAGTCAATTTTATTGTTATGTTTTTGAATTGACATCTTGACTTTAAATTAGCTGAAATACCAATTTACAAGGTATTTATTCCGGGCTATTAATTGCAGACAAAATGTGAGAGCCTGCAAGGAATTTCTGCCCTCGGAAGGCTGCGACCCGGCAAAGTGGTTAGTGAAATGTTTAACTCTGTTGAAGTTTAACGATGGTTGTTTGAATATGCACATGTCCAAAGAATAGAAACTTTTTGTGTGTTTCTAATATGAAAATCTGATGTGCACAAGCCATACAATTTTTAAATGTGGATTTGATAATCTGTTGTATTTGTTTACAGTAAATGCTGCATAATTTTTGCTGGTAGCTTTCTTGCAACAACTCAGTAAACCTAAAAAATCTATCAATTTGAGATCATAAATGTTTACATTTGTGTGTATGCAGTATGATTTAATTTCTGCAATACTAGAATTTTGTGTCCACAGCTGAAATATTTCTTGTGTTTGATATGTTTCAGTCTTTACGGGTGTTTGATGCATTAAAGTCGAAAACAAGGACATTAAAGATGCGTCAGACTCAGTTATTGCACGCCAAAATGCAGCTCATAATCCGGGGCCAGAACAGATGGCCAGTTCATGCAGCAAAACAAAGTCTCAATCTGTGGTACTGACACTGGGCATTCTCATTGGTGATCCAGCCTACCCCATGCAAAAGTGGCTGATGTAACCCTTTTTGGACACAGGCAGACTTACCCCCGAACAACGTGACTACAACTACCAGATGAGCCGTGCACACTCAGTTGTGGAGATGGCTTTTGGATGCCTGAAGGGACAATGGAGGTGCCTACTTAAACGGACTGACTGCAAACTGGACCTGTGCAAGAGAATGGTGCTCACCTGCTGCATACTTCACAACATTTGTAAGGAACATGGTGACAACTTTGAACTCCCAGACACACCTGATCACAGTCAGCCTCAAGTTCAACCACTGCCTGACAATGACAGTGTAGAAGGGGATGACATTAGGGCAGCTTTAACGCAGTACTTCAACAGTAGGGAGCAATAACCTGTTAAGTGCTTCCCATGTCATGTACAAATGTGAAATGACAAGTATATGCAAACCGTAACGTGAAGTAATGAGAAAGCATAAATAAATATCAGTCTCCGCTGACAATTGGTCTTGTCCTTTTTAAAAGTATTTATGGTGTATTTCTGTTTCCATGTTAGATTTATATGTTGAAAAGGTACATGTACAGAGCTACATGCGTGAAAATCTACTCTGGTTAAAGTATGGATTCAAGTTTTTACTCGTGTAAGGGTGAACAGAAAAATACTCGTGTATAAATTAAAATTGCTTTCCCCCACAAATGATCTTGTCCAAAGCTAGCAGTATCATATAGTACAGGGGTGTCCAACCATGTGCCATGGAGAGCCAAGACCCTGCAGGTTTTCTCTTCTACCCAGTCTCTTCAGCAGGTGTTTTCACTTATCAGCAATCAGTGGGAAGAAGTTCACTGAAATCTGCTGTTGAAGACACTGGTTGGAGGTAAAACCTGCAGGGTCTTGGCTCTCCATGGCACATGGTTGGACACCCCTGATATAGTACATTGCCAAAACAAATGTCAATTACCATTTTTTTTTAACCAGCAACTTTGAACAGTTTTTGCAGAGAAGATCCATAGATTTAGTTGGTTGTTGTTGCTTGTTCTTTGGAGAAATGCAACAATAAGTTGTCAATGCACAAATAAAGCCCATAAAACCCAAATATTTACATAATAGCTGACAAACTGACATTACTGCAGATTCAATATTAGTACTTTCCCTCACTCTAACATAATAGCGATTTGTACAGTCTATCCTGAAAAGCAGGACATTTCATGCATGCTTGTTGTGTGCATAATTGCTTAATATGGAAGCAACAAGACAACACTTAAGGAAAAATGGGTTTTATTAAATAAATAATTTAAATGCACAAAAATTTTAAATGTCATTTTCCCAGAGCCTGAAAGTCTATGCGGTGACAGTGGGTTTCTCTGTTCCTCCAGCACAGACACAGCGCGTTCCATCAAGTCAACAAGGGTGGCTGTTGTCTGCTCTACTTTGTAGAACCCTGGAGGTCATCTCCTCATCCCTCCTGCTCTGCTCCTGCTGTCTGTGGTCAGACCTCTCCAGGTAGTGAAGGAGGTCCATGCTTGTGTCCCACCTCCGTTTCCCTGTAGTGAAGTACAAAATTAAGAAGCAATATGAAATAACCACACATCGGAAAATGCAGCAATCAGTTTTGGGCGTTACACCACTACTTAGTGATTAACAGGCTTTGTAATGAAAGTACTGTGTGAAAATGCAGTAATGCATCACAGTTTGGTGAATTTACTCAGTTAATTCACTCGCTTTGTTGATACCAATTTATTACCTAATCTGGTCTGACTGGATGCACCAGACGCCAAGGAGGACACCATTAGAGCTGGTGAAGGTGGTTCAACCTCAACCACTTCTGTCAAATCTGGATCTGTTAAAGAACAAAAAAAAAAGTTTTAGTACACACAATGTACAACTCAAGCCTTCCATTTAGAAATGTGTAGGCATATACATTATTGATCAATACAGCTAGCCACGTTATGAGCATCAGAACAACAACAAGTGCAAGGCACCCACTAATACCCAGTCTTGATACTGCACACAAAAAAGGCATATATAGTAATGAGTATATTAGAAAAAACATTGAAAAAAGTGCGATTAGAAGATTAAAGACTAAGATTAAAAGGTAAGGTTTTTGACGTGGTTTTCTGAAATGTGCTTTTCCGGGATAATTGACAGCGTTACTAGCACAGTTTGGGACAAAAGACACTGCAACCCACGTGCACAGTATCGATACGAAACCAAAACTGAATATTTTGCACTGGATACTTGATAAATAATTCTGCAAGACACTAACATCTTTGCTATACTATTGTACTACAAACTACTATAACGATGGTTAATGTTACAGTACAGTACTGGCTTGTTCGCATACAAGCACAAGAACAAAATACCTGCACTTTGGCCATTACATCTCAATACAAGCGTGTGTGTGTATATATATATTTGTAGACTTCTGACATTTCAACAACAACAGATACACTTACCAGTAACGTCTAGGGCGGCTTGTTCAGCGGTGTCATCAGTTGCTGTTAAAACCGCAGATGCTGTTGCTGAGTTATATGCCCCCGTACATTGATTGGCTGGCCTATCCCCAAGCACGGAATTTAGCAGCTTGAAATGGGGATTAGGATGTGGTCTCCCATTGCTGCTACGCTCAAATTTAGACTTCTGGTCCCGAAAGTCTTTCTTGAGCTTCTTGAGCTTGTTTGCCAGCTGGTCCATGGTTCAGTGGTAACCAGCGACAGACATCTCCTGCTGTATTTTTTTCCAAAGAGGCTTTGTTCGAGAAGCCCCCTCCAGTTTTTGTTGGACTTCGGCTGATGTCCATTGTGCCAAGAAAAACTGAATTTCGTCATCAGTCCACGCCTGCTTGGTTTTCCCCATTCATCACGACGCTGGGTGTTTGGAAATGCAAGATGGCGGTCATAACGTTTTGAAGCGCTCTTCAGATGGTCGATTAACTCCACCCATGGGCTGTTGACGTAACTTCGTTGACTGGTGCTGCTGCTGGCCCAGCTAGAAGTTGGGGTCACGGTAGCTCCACTTTTGAGAGGCTGGGACTAGTGCTTCAGTCGGTGGAAAACCAAAGAACTGGTGCTAATGAAGCTCTGGCTCCAGTCGAGCACTGGAACTGTTTTGATGGAAAGGACCTATGAGTTACTAGCCATTAGCATGCAACTGGCTTACCTCCCCAGAGAGTTCTCGCACATCATCGTGATTGCTATTTATGTACCCCCCTCCGCAAGCGCTGAGGCAGCATGTGACCTCATCCACTTAGGAAGCAGCAGGCTGCAGACCCAGGACCCAAATGCTCTCCTGTTCATCTCTGGTGATTTTAACCATGTTTCCTTGTCCTCCATTCTACCCACTTTCATCCACTATGTCGCATGCCACACCAGAGACAATAAAACACTGGACTTATTTTATGTAAACACCAAGGAGGCATACATCTCATCACCCCTCCCCCCTTGGAAGATCTGATCACAACCTGGTTCACCTCTTGCCTGTGTACAAACCCCTGGTACACAGACAACCTCCTGTTACCCGCACAGTGAAGATGTGGTCCAAGGAGGCGGAGGACGCTCTGAAGGACTGTTTTGAATCCACTGTGTGGCAGCAGCTCTGTGATCCACATGGTGAGGACATCAATGGCCTCACTCATACCATCACAAATTACATCAACTTCTGTGTAGAGAACACCATACCCAGCAAGACCATACAGTGTTTCTCAAACAAATCCTGGATCAACCCTGGGATAAAGACACTGTTGAAGGAGAAGAAAAGGATCTTCAGGTCGGGAAACAAGGAAGAGCTGAGGTCTGTACAGATCGAGCTAAGGAGTAAGATCGGAGAGGGGAAGGACAGTTACAGGAAGAACATGGAGGACAAGCTGAAGCAGAGTGACATCAGCGGTGTCTGGGGAGGCCTCAAAACTATCTCTGGCACCAGAATACCTCCTCCCAGGCCTCTTCCCTGACCAACCGCCCTCTTCTCCGCCTGCCCACCAACCACTGCTGCCTTCACCTTCATCTAGTCCCCCATCCACTGCCCCCTCCTACACCCCCCTCTTACATTCCCCAGCTCTCAGTGCACATTCCCTGCTGTTTTTCCCCTCACAGACTCAACACCCCCCCCTCCACCGAGCACACAGCCCCCTGCCCCAGTCTGTCTCTCAAGAAGTAGATGAGAGCTGAGCTGAAGAAGATCAAGGCGAGGAAGGCTGCAGGACCGGACGGCATTGGCTCGAGGCTCCTAAAGTCCTGTGCAGACCAGCTGTGCGGGATCGTGGACCACATCTTCAGCCTGAGCCTGAAGCTAGGGAAGATACCACAGCTGTAGAACACATCCTGCATGGTATCCGTACCAAAGACTCCACACCCCTAGGACCTGAACAGCTACAGACCAGTTGCCCTCACATCACACCTAATGAAGACCCTGGAGAGGCTGCTCCTCGCCCACCTCCACCCCCTGGTTGGACCAGCGATGGACCCACTTCAGTTTGCCTACCAGCATATCATTGGGTTGGAGGATGGAGTGATCTTCCTCCTACATCATTCCCTGTCCCACCTGGAGAAGCCTGGGAGCACTGTGAGGATCATGTTCTTTGATTTCTCCAGTGCTTTCAACACCATCCCACCAGTGATCCTGAGGGACAAGCTGCTGTGTGCAGAGATGGACCAGCACCTGTCATCGTGGATCCTGGACTACCTCACAGACCGACCACAGTTTGAGAGAACCCAGGACTGTGTGTCTGACACCATCATCTGCAGTACGCTTCCCGCCAGGAAACAATTTTGGCTCCCTTCCTGTTCACCCTCTACACTGCTGACTTTTCACACAACACACCACACTGCCATCTACACAAGTTCTCTGACGACGACACAATCGTCGGCCTCATCTCCAATGGGGATGACGCAGAGTACAGAGGACTTATCCAGGACTTTGTAGACATGTGCCTGCGGAAGTTCCTCCAGATCAATGCGAGGAAAAACCAAGGAACTGGTGGCGGACTGCCGCACGCGTGGGCAACCCCCCACAGCACCGGTAAACATCCAGAGAACAGACATTGAGATAGTTGACATCTTACAAGTACCTGGGTGTTCACCTGGACAATAAACTGGACTGGTCACACAATACCAACTCACTCTACAAAAAGGGGCAGCGCAGGATGTTCGGCCTGAGAAGACTCAGGTCTTTTGGAGTGCAAGGGACACTCCTGAAGACCTTCTGCGATTTGGTGGTGGCATCAGCCATCACATATGGAGTGATCTGCTGAGGCAGCGGCATCATGGCAGCCGACAGGAGGAGACTAAACAGGCCGATCAAAAAAGCTAGCTCTGTTCTGGGGTGCCGCCTCGACCCAGTGGAGGAGATAGGAGAGAGGAGGATGGTGGCTAAGCAGTCATCTCTGCTGGAGTCCGAGTCCCAATCCATGCGGGACACACTGAATGCACTGAGGAGTTCATTTAGTGGTAGGCTGTGCCATTCTAAGTGCTCGAGGGAGAGGTTCCACAGGTCCTTCCTACCTATTGCTGTCAGACCTTATAATCTAACTAGGGCTGCTTGTAGAGGCTGTATTAAATGTCACAAGTTTGCACATTAGAGATTGTCCCCTCCAATACACAACTAAGACAATTACAATCATTATTGAGGGTGGCAACAACATTGTTCATTCAAATGTGAAATATACTGTCTAGGTCCATGTTTATATTTTGCCAGGTAATTTAAAGGCCAAATGTCACGTAATTTTTTTTTCTAAATGACAACGAATTTAGATAAAATACACATAGCTTAAACCAAATATTCATACCGGAGACCATATCACCCACCTGTATTTACATAATTGCACAAAATACACCAGGTGAAGGCCCCACCTTGCTTGCTGGCTTGTGACAGCCAATCCAGACCACGCCCATGTTTTTGACGTCACAAGTTGTACCCTGGCTGCCCTGCCTATCCACATTCACACTTAACATTGGACAATCATGACGGAAAGTGACAGTGATTGTGAACAAATTAGTTTAGTCTTGTCTTTTTTTTTTAGTCTTTTTTTTGTCAGTGGTTCAGACAGTGACAGAGGCATAGAACCTTACAGGTTCGAGCCGTCCGAGACGGAATCAGATGCTTTGTCTGATGACAACAGTTCCGACGATGACCAGAGAGCAGAACCAGTGGAAAATGTCACTGAACTGGACATTAATCGCCTGCAGAATTGGGAAGCCGAAGGGGGTCTGTCGAGGGCGCCCCATAAATATTGATTTTCGGAAGCCATTATTATTACAGTGGAGGAGAGCCGCTGCTGTCAAGAAATTGACCAGATCAATATGAAAATGGAGGCGCATACCTGTCAAGAGAGACGTTTTCGCCGTATTTTAATACCGTAAAACGCGACTATAAGGGACGGCGGAGTAATAATGGACATTTCTCTGGGAAATGTTTTCATACCTGTCAAGTGAGACGTTTTCGCCGTATTTTAATACCGTAAAACGCGACTATAAGGGACAACGGAGTAATAATGGACATTTCTCTGGGAAATGTTTTCATACCTGTCAAGTGAGACGTTTTCGCCGTATTTTAATACCGTAAAACGCGGCTATAAGGGACGGCGGAGTAATAAAGGACACTTTTCTGGGAAATGTTTTAAATGTAATTCGTGTTGTTATTGTCAAATATTTTAAGGAAAATACGGGGAAAATGCAATTTTAGCAAAAACGGGCGTATTGCCATTTCTGTACGCCCAAAAGAAAAATATAAGGGAAAAAAAATTGAGTGTGTTGAGGAGCACGTCGTGTGTGTGATCCCCCACAGCTAGGGTGCTGGCAGATGGCTCAGCCTGAGCTATTCGCACTACATTGAGAAGTGTGAACTCAATCATTAGTCTGATGGCCGCGATGGGCAGATCGCTCAGCGGGAGCTATTATCACTACATTGAGAAGTGTGGACTCAATCATTAGTCTGATTGTTGGGGCAGATCGCTCAGCGGGAGCTATTATCATTACAATGAGAAGTCATTAGGATAATGGTTTAACACTTTCAGCTGTGCTGCGGCTGCGGAACAGAGAGGAATCGCCTTACAAATGCAGAATTCTGCTTTTTTTTATTTTGCGCCGGACACTTAGTTGTGTTGTTATAGTCAAATATCCATGAATCCTTAAAATATTTGACAATAACAACACGAATTACATTTAAAACATTTCCCAGAAAAGTGTCCCTTATTACTCCGCCATCCCTTATAGCCGCGTTTTACGGTATTAAAATCCGGCGAAAACGTCTCACTTGACAGGTATGAGAACATTTCCCAGAGAAATGTCCCTTATTACCCAGCTGTCCCTGATAGTCCCGTTTTAAGGTATGGGTGAAATATCCAATTTTTTTTTTTCTTGTTGCTCACTTCAATCTTCCAGTCTCCATATAAACAATCAATCAAAATACCCCAAGCATCAAACTTGGGTACAATCTATTTCGTCACTTCCGCCTTCTTCCCCAGGCGATTCCAGGGGCCGTGAGTAGGAATGTCAGGCCAAGCGCGGCAGTTTTAAATTAACGAATATTCCGGTGTTACTGAAGCATATGCACCAAGACCCGAATGGATCGGTTTTCTTTTATATCTAGTTTCAAGACATTTAAAGTACCCTGTTACGTGACATTTGGCCTTTAACTAACTGTAATGCTGTTGATACCATCTAGCTGCAATGATCCTGCACTGTGTATATAGTTGTGTACTAGGGCTGAAACTATTAGTCGACATTGTTGATAATGTCGATAAAAATTTGTCGACGCAGATTTTTATTGTCGATAAATCGTTTAATTTTAAAAGACACTAGCTGGAACTGCAATGCACAACTGGAATTGCTGCAGACAGTAGCGCCTCTGTTGTCCGGCATGCATGAACAATTTCCAGTGAAGAAGAAGAGCACAGCATGTCAAAGTGAAAAAATAAACAAGTTGAAGTGGTGCTTAAAAAAAAGCAGACCCAAACTTTCTAAAGTATGGGAACATTTCATAGAAAACAAAGAAATGAAACAAGTAAAATGCAGACCTTGCAAGGCAGACCTTTCTTATCATGGCAGCACTACAGTGATGAGCATCTGAAATGACGACACCTGGGAGCCGCAGTGTTAACAGCTGCTTCTGCTTGGTAAGTTTTGGCGAATAAAGAAAGTTAGCACTGCTTGTTTTCAATGGCCCACTGTTTCAAGCTTTAGAAAAATGACAATACTGTTAGTACGTGCTGTTTGTCAGCTTACCTGTTTGACAATAAGTTCTCTGGTTGCTGAGGGGCTGAACTGTCATGGCTAATGTGTTGAATGCAGTAAATGACTGAATTACAGGAGTCGCTTTTTCATCTTTAAGGTTAGCCCTCATTCTGAATGTCCTAGTTTGTGATTTAAGAAATAACCTACAACCATAATCATCAAAATTAAATCAAACAGCTTGAAATATCACTCTTAAGTGCAGTGAATACTGAATATGAAGGTTTACCTTTCTGAATGTCCTTTGAGCGCCTGGTCCTGTCCCACCTCAAGTCCATCACCACCCCTCTCCTGGACCCGCTGCAGTTTGCCTACCGAGCCAACAGGTCTGTAGACGATGCAGTCAACCTGGCCCTCCACTCCATCCTGCAGCACCTGGACTCCCCGGGAACCTTAGATAACCTTTGGCAACATCTCAACATCGAAGTGGGCAGGCAGACCAAAAGTGCCACAGCTGATGCCATCCAGGAGGTGCAGCGATACCTGGCAGAAGGCAATATTGCCAGGTCCCAGGATCCTATGAGATACTGGGACAACCAAAAGACCATCTATCCGAACCTCTTTCAGCTTTCCTTACAATTTCTCTGCACTCCAGCCTCATCTGTGCCGTGTGAGCGGGTGTTTTCTACAGCTGGAGAAGTATCAAAAAAACGTAACGGACTCAATTTCAAAACGTTGGAAAAGCTTTTTTGTTTTTAATAAAAATTTGTAAAAAAAAAATAAATTAAAAAAAAATCCCAGTCCACAAGCATTCTCATTCACAACACGTTCACTTAGATTTTCACGTTACGATACACGTTCACATTATTTGACTGTATCTAAAAATATCAACGATATTTGAAATTAAAATGAAGATATGAAATAATACAATATAAAACACAATGACTTAAATTAAATACTGCTCAAAAAAATAAAAGGGAACACTAAACATCCTAGATTTGAATGAAATATTCTTATTAAATACTTTGTTCTTTACATAGTTGAATGTGCTGACAACAAAATCACACAACAGCATGTGAAACTGATTGTCAATCAGTGTTGCTTCTTAAGTGGACAGTTTGAGGGACAGTGTTCCCTTTATTTTTTGGAGCAGTATATTATTGTATATACTAGGTCATCAAATCAGTGTCAGTTGAATCTGTCAACTAGGTTGCCTGTAGGGATTTTTAAGGTCCAGCAGGTGTCAGTATTCAGTGACACAGTATCAATACAGTTTTGCAATGTGTCGAAACGCATCATGACGCCTCATGGACCCATCACTAATAACCAGTATAACCAGTCTTGACATCAAATCTCGTAGCAAAGACTGAGTGGACAGGCAACACTTAAGTAGTGGAGTGATCTGGTACCATGATTAGTGAAAGCCGACTGGTGACCTAATTACTGATCATACACAGCTGAGCTGAGAGAGCAGGTAGAGAGTAATTAACCAGCTGGGGATGTCTGGGAGAGGAGAAATAATGACCCTGCCACAGGAGAAGGCAAAACAATGTAAAACTACATACTGTAAATAGACAACATAATAACAGTACTGAAACATAAATAATAAATAGAACGATAAATCATCAAGAATCAAAACACAGACACCACAAGGCTGGGAGAAAATACAGAGAAAATACATAAATAAATTGAGAGACTGAGCCCAGTAAAACCCGTGCTCAGTCTTGTGACATATATAACCTTTAACTTGTGATAATTGATTCAGCTTTCTTTTTTTTTTTGTCTTTTTATGTATGAGTTTGTCTTGAAGAGAGGCTCATGCACTCCTCAAATTGCAGAAGTTTTGACTGAGAGCATCCTCAACCTGATTGTCACTGACATGAGACCACTATCCATGATTGAAGATGAGGGTTTTAAGATGATTGGCACATTTCATCCAGGTTGCACCTTACAATTTGTGTCAATTGTTTGGCTTAAAATAAATTTCAGTAAGCTGTTCAGCTTCAGTTTCAAATGTGTGTTTCATGGGTAATTTTATTTAGCTCTAGAAACTGCTTAAAAATGTTATATTAAAGCAGGGACTGACAACAAGGTGATTTTCACAGGTGTGCAGGCTTGAACAGCGGGTGAAGTAAAATATGCACTAGAGCCCCATCAGAAAGCAGAGATGGTGGACATGACAGAAATATTCACGATTAGTCGACTAATTGAAAAAAATAGTCGTTAGATTAGTCGACTACCAAAATAATCGTTAGTTGCAGCCCTACTATATACATATGGGCAGTGCGGCAGTGGTTAGCACTGTGGCAGCACAGCAACTCACCCTTGGCCATGGGGATCCCTGGTTCGATTCCAGCCCCTGACCAACAGTGATCTGTGTGGAGTTTGTATGTTCTCCCCGTGTCTGTGTGGGTTTACTCCGGGAATTCTTCGGTTTCCTCCCACAGGCCAAGAACATGCAAGTTAGGTTAATTGGAGACTCTAAAGTGGCCCTAGGTGTGAATGTGTGTGTGAATGGTAAAGGGATAGCGCCGTACCGTGGCTGCTTCATCCATCCAGGTGGATGCCCTCAATTTCCCCTCTGGGGATCAATAAAGTATACAAAATCAAAATCAAATCAAATGTGTATATTTATTTCCTGTTTGGCTAACCATCCATCCATCTTCTTCCATTATTTACTATTGCTCTGAGTGTTGCTATCCCTGTGCTGCTGCAATCCTGGAATTTCCCCATTGTGGAACTAATAAGGGCTTATCTTATCCTACTAGTTATATAATGCAACTTTGAGAATAATAAGAACTTTATACGTGATTTATATAATTTTGATGACAATTATAATGGGTTGTGAAGGAAATTTTACAACCCTCTACTTTGAATGAATGAATGAATTTTATTTATTTCGGATAGTACATTACAGGTTAAAAGAAACTGTATAATATAACAACAAGGTCAAATTAGACAAAGACTCCTTCTACTATACAATTCCACGTGAGTTATCCGAAATGGGTGATGGCTGAAGCCGCAGCTTATATTGCCCACCCATATTCCATCCAAGAATTCAAAGGAGAAAAAAGAGAAAACAAGACGAGCGATTACAATTTAAAACAAGGCTAAGACAAAATGTGACTGAGAGAAAAAGAAAACTGAGCTAGTCTAAGTTAAGCGGTTACTATTCAAAAACAAATCTAAGACATAGTGTCACAGAGAAAAAAAAAAGAAAAAAAAGAAAAACTAAGCTACAACACAACACAGGCTGGAAATGTCAATCCTTATGTGAATTTACATGTCGTCTTGTAAATATGTTTGGAGTGTTTCTTCCTTTAGTTTTTGTTTAAATTGTCCAAGCTTTGTACATGATTTTAATTCAGGTCCAAAATCATTCCATAATCTGACTCCTTGCACTGAAATACAGTGTTGCTTGGTGGTTGTTCTCACTGTAGGCTTTTGAAATATACATGTTCCTCTGAAGTGATATGATGATGATATGATATGATATGATATGTCATGATTAACATGACGCACACATAAATTCTAGTGCAACTTCTGCACATGCTCATCATAACTGGACACTGGAAGACTGGAAAATGCTGCCTAGTCTGAGATGCAATTTTTTGCAGCTACATTCAGATGGTTGAGTCAAAATTTGTAAACAGCATGAAAGAATGGATGCATGTATGGAGCATCATGGATGTACAGCTACTGATGCTAGCATTTCAATATGGATCAATATCTCCAAGGAATGTTTCCAGCACCTGGTTGAATCTATGCCATGAAGACTTAAGACAGTTCTGACAACAGGGGTAAACCCAGTAATACAAGGTGTGCCTATTAAAGTGACTGACAAGTGTATGTCAAAGCCAACATACCAGACAGAGCTATGCAAGATCACATCACCTGAAGACAAACGGCAGAAATGAAAAATATAATGAAAACAATTTTTATGCATTAACTGCATAAATCTATTCTTAGAAAAAAAAACAAAACTTGTATTAAGTTGTTAATAGCTTTTGCCTGACATATACCCTCCAACTCCTTCTGCAGAGGGAGTTGGAGGGAGGCAGTCTGCGGAATTCTTCTAAATGTTTCTTTAAAAAAAGTACATATGATGATGTATGTTTCCGAAAATGATCATGTACATGGTTTCAGACGCATTCAGTTTGACAAAAACCCCTTACACTAAAATAAAAAAGGCATTAATACCTCTTTAGCAGGCTATTTATTACCACAATATCAGCAGACTTTGTAGTGCGTCCATTCTCAAATTGTTTCTGTAAAGCAGGGGTCACCAACTGGTGGACTCCGGTCCAGGTCCAGACCCTGAAGCCTGTTGATACAATTTTGGGAAAAGGGAGACTGTTTTATTTTGGTGGGGAAAAAAGCAGAAAAAGTGGAACTGAACTGCTGCATCGGCGACCACCCAACAGATTATGGCACGAGCCCTTGGGCGCTGTCCTCCTCTCTTCGCTATCCCACGAACGCCTCTCTCTGCAGAGACTCCGCAGCTCCAACTGCTCCAGAGAGGCAGCCGACAGCCAGGACATTCACCCCAGACAGACCATTTCAGGTCTGTACCTACAAAAAGAAGTGCTGTTGTGAAATTGAATGTATTTACCTTTGTTGGTATAACTTAAAAACTCTGTAAAAGCTCCATGTGCTACTAAACATAAAACGTTCCACCTCCCCCTCCCTGTAACCAAGGAGTTTGGGCAGCACGGTGGTGCAGTGGTTAGCACTGTTGCCTTACAGCTAGAAGGTTCCTGGTTCGAATCCCCAGGTTGGCAGGGGTTGGAACCTTTCTGTGTGGAGTTTGCATGTTCTCCCTGTGCTGTGTGGGTTTACTCCGGGGGCTCCGGTTTCCAAGATCCAAGATGGCGCCCACAGCAGTCGACATGGTGCTTCGCTGCGCTCTTTGTTTGTTTTTATTTGTCAATTGTGTGTCTGCTTGCACTTATACCCGTGAAGAACTTCTAAATATCAGGACTTTCACCCCCACGGACCTCCTCCCAGTTTTTCTAGCCCCTGCCGCCGATCTGGTTTATTGTTTGGCTCGGAAAGTGAGACGGCGGAAGAGAGGAAGACGAGCGGGCGCTCTTGTACGACTTCGCAGGAGAGGCTCGCGAACGGCGCTGCCTGGCATATTTCTGTCCAATACCAACTCTCTCTCTAACAAGGTGGATGAACTGAGACTGCTGATGCATTTTAAGGACCTCGCCTCCTCAGCTGTCCTCTGCTTTACTGAGACCTGGCTCCGGGAAAATATACCGGACAGCGCGCTGCGCCTCGACGGCTTTCAGCTCTTCCGTGCTGATCGTGACACAGAGCTTTCCGGCAAGACCACAGGAGGCGGAGTCTGCTTCTACATCAACTGCAGCTGGTGCTCTGCTGTAACGGTAATTTCCAAACACTGTTCTCCTGCCTTGGAATTTCTTGTTATCAATTGCAAGCCTTTCTATTCCCCGCGGGAGTTTGCTTCTTTCATGATGATCGCTGTGTACGCCCCTCCCGACGCGGACACGCGCGAAGCTCAGCGCGTGCTCGCGGATCACATTCAACACACAGAGCGGAGTTTTCCAGACTCGCTGATTATTGTGGCTGGCGACTTTAATCAGTGCAATCTGAGCCACGATCTCCCCCGCTACAAACAGTTTATTAAATGCCCCACCAGAGGATTAAACACACTGGATCACTGTTACACCACAGTGAAAGACGCATATCGCGCTGTCCCTCGAGCTGCGCTGGGATTATCTGATCACGTGATGGTTCACCTCATTCCCACATACAGACAGAGATTGAAGCTCACTAAACCTGTTGTGAGCACTACGAAGATACGGACCAGTGATGCTGAGGAGAAGCTGGAAACGTGCATGGAAATATCTGACTGGGGCATGCTTAAAGGAGCCACGCATGATCTGGATGAGTACACGGACACTGTGAACTCATATATCCACTTTTGTGAAGAGAACATTCTTCCATCACGCACCAGGGTGAGTTACTCTAATGACAAACCCTGGTTCACAGCTAAGCTCAGACAGATCAGGAAGGAGAAGGAAGCAGCGCTGAAAAGTGGAGACAGGGACTGCTACAGGGAGGTTAAATACCGGTTTAACAGAGAGCTGAAGAGAGCTAAATCTCTATACTCAGAGAGACTCCAGCAGCAGTTCACTGCTAATGATTCGGCTTCCGTGTGGAGAGGACTGAGGCAAATCACCAACTATCGACCTAAGGCTCCTAAAGGTCAGGATGACAAAGCCCTTTGTCAAAGACTGTCCCAACACTATGCCCGTTTTGACACCTCATCATCTGTGTCCAACTCCCCCCCTCCCTCCAGCTCCACAGCCTCCACATTCCCTACTTCATTTAAGGCACCCCCCCTCCTCCCCCCTCCCCTTATCATCAGTGAGCAGGATGTGCTCAAACAGTTCTCCAGACTGAACCCGCGCAAGGCCCCCGGCCCAGACGGCGTGTCTCCCTCCACCCTGAGACTCTGTGCGAAACAGCTGGCTCCTGTATTCACAGACATTTTTAACACCTCCCTTAAGCTATGCCACGTGCCGTCCTGCCTCAAATCCTCCACCATCATCCCTGTCCCCAAGAAGCCACGGATCACTGGACTTAATGACTACAGACCTGTAGTGCTCACCTCTGTAGTCATGAAGTCCTTTGAGCGCCTGGTCCTGTCCCACCTCAAGTCCATCACCACCCCTCTCCTGGACCCGCTGCAGTTTGCCTACCGAGCCAACAGGTCTGTAGACGATGCAGTCAACCTGGCCCTCCACTCCATCCTGCAGCACCTGGACTCCCCGGGAACCTACGCCAGGATCCTGTTTGTGGACTTCAGCTCCGCATTCAACACCATCCGCCCCGCTCTGCTCCGGGACAAGCTGTCCCTGCTCAACGTGCCTGACTCCCTCTGCAGGTGGATCATCGACTTCCTGACGGACCGGAGGCAGCATGTGCGGCTGGGAAAGACTGTCTCAGACTATACTAGCATCAGCACCGGATCACCCCAGGGCTGTGTACTTTCCCCCCTACTCTTCTCCCTTTACACCAACTCCTGCACCTCCAGCCACCAGTCTGTCAAGTTGATCAAGTTTGCGGACGACACCACCCTCATCGGGCTCATCTCCAACGGCGACGAGTCCGCCTACAGGAGAGAGGTGGCCCAGCTGGCGTCCTGGTGCAGCAATAACAACCTGCAGCTGAACGCTCTGAAGACAGTGGAGATGATTGTAGACTTCAGGAAAGTCACTACTCCTCTGCCCCCCCTCACCCTCTCAGGCTCTCCCATCACCACTGCTGATTCCTTCCGCTTCCTAGGCACTACCATCACCAGGGACCTCAAATGGGAGCTGACCATCAGCTCACTCATCAAAAAAGCCCAGCAGAGGATGTTCTTCCTGTGGCAGCTGAGGAAGCTCAAGCTACCCACCAAGATGTTAGTGCAGTTCTACACAGCCATCATCGAGTCCATCCTCACCACCTCCATAACCGTGTGGTACGCAGGAGCCACTGCCAGGGACAGACTAAGGCTGCAGCGCGTCGTGCGCACTGCTGAGAAGGTGATCGGCTGCAAGCTCCCATCTCTCCAGGATCTGTACATCTCCAGGACCCGGAGGCGTGCTGGCCGGATCATAGCCGATCCCTCACACCCTGGTCACGTACTGTTTGCCCCCCTCCCCTCTGGTAGAAGACTTCGGTCCATCCAGACTAAAACCTCCCGTCACATGAACAGCTTCTTCCCCTCTGCCATTAGACTGCTGAACACTAAGTGACTCTCGTGCACCATGTACAGCAGCTCAACCAGACTCATGTCAATCATCACTGTTTTCTTCCTGCATTACCGACTGCACTATATAGTTCTCCACAGTATCTGCTGCTGGCTAATATATATTTTAACTGTTGACCAGTATCACTTAATCTTATCCTACACTTTATTACATGTATAGTTTATTTCTCTTATCTTATCATGTTTAATGTTGCAGCATTGTACCGAGACAAATTCCTAGTTTGTGTACTACATGAACAATGGCAATAAACCTGATTCTGATTCTGATTCTGATTCTGATTCCTCCCACAATCCAAAGACATGCATGTTAGGCTAATTGGCTGTTCTAAATTGTCCCTAGATATCTGTTTCCTATAGGCCCTTAGAATAAAGGGTTAGTATTAGTGAAAAGCACTTTGAGTGGTCTTTGTGACTAGAAAATCGCTCTTGTTTTGTTTTTCTTTTGAATTCTTGGATGGAATATGGGTGGGCAATATAAGCTGTGGCTTCAGCCATCACCCATTTCGGATAACTTATGTTGAACTGTATAATCAGAGGAATTATTGTCTAATTTGACCTTGTTGGATTTTCTTTCCCCCTTTGTTATATTATTCTTTCTTTTTTTAATCTCTACTTTTAATCTATCCGAAATAAAGATTCATTCATTCATTCATTCATTCAAACAGCGCTATATATAAGGCAAGGACAGCTTCAGGAAGAAGATGGAGGACAAGATGCAACAGTGCGACATCAGCGGGGTCTGGAGAAACCTCAAAACCATCTCTGCGCTCCAGAATACCTCCCCCCAGACCACGGGGGGCAGGGAGTGGGCGAACAATCTGAATCTGTTTTTCAATAGGTTTGACCAACCGCCCTCCCCCCTGACTGCACAACAACCACTGCTGCCTCTAAAGACATCAAGTCCTGCTGCCCACTCCCCACTCCACCAACACCCCCCCACTCCCAACACACAGCCCCCCATCCTGACCCTGACCAAGACCCAGGTGAAGACGGAGCTGAGGAAGATCAAGTCGAGGAAGGCATTGGGACCGGACGGCATCAGCGCAAAGCTCCTCAAGTCCTGTGCAGACCAGCTGTATGGAATTGTGGAGTACATCTTCAACCTGAGCCTGAAGCTGGGGAGGGTACCACAGCTGTGGAAAACATCTTGTGTGGTACCTGTACCAAAAACTTCCCACCCCCAAAGACCTGAACAGCTACAGACCAGTGGCCTTGACGTCCCACTTGATGAAGACCCTGTAGAGACTGCTCCTTGCTCACCTCCGCCCCCTGGTGGGGCCAGCGATGGATCCACTCCAGTTCGCCTACCAGCATGGCATTGGGGTGGAGGATGCGGTGATCTTCCTCCTTCACTGTTCTCTGTCCCACCTGGAGAAGCCCGGGAATGTGGTGAGGATCATGTTCTTTGACTTCTCCAGTGCTTTCAACACCATCCAACCGATGATCCTGAAGGACAAGCTGCTGCGCGCAGGGGCGGACCAGCACCTGTCATCATGGATCCTGGACTACCTCACGAACTGGCCTCAGTTTGTGAGAACCCGGGACTGTGTGTCCGACACGATCATCGGTAGCACGGGGGGCCCCCCAGGGAACGGTGTTGGCTCCCTTCCTGTTCACTCTTTATACTGCGGACTTCTCACACAACACAACACACTGCCATCTACAGAAGTTCTCTGATGACTCTGCGATCGTTGGCCTCATCTCCAATGGAGATGAAGCTGAGTACAGAGGGCTTATCCAGGACTTCGTGGACTGGTGCCATCGGAACTGCCTCCAGATCAACGCGAGGAAAACTAAGGAGCTGGTAGTGGACTGCCGCAGGCAAGGACAACCCCTCACAGCACCAGTAAATATACAGGGAACAGACATTGAGATGGTGACATCCTACAAGTACCTGGGTGTTCATCTGAACAATAAACTAGACTGGTCACACAATACTGACGCAGTCTACAAGAAGGGACAGTGCGGGCTGTTTCTACCGAGGAGACTCAGGTCTTTTGGTGTACAAGGGGCGCTGCTGAAGACATTCTATGACACGGTGGTGGCATCAGCCATCACTTTTGGAGTGGTCTGCTGGGGGCAGTGGCATTACCGCAGCCGATAGGAAGAGACTGAACAAACTGATCAAGAAAGCTAGCTCTGTCCTGGGGCAGCGCCTTGACCTGGTGGAGGAGATAGGAGAGAGAAGGATGGTGGCTAAACTGTCATCTCTGCTGGAGTCCGAGTTCCACCCTATGCAGGACATACTGAATGCACTGAGGAGCTCATTTAGCAGAAGACTGCGTCATCCCAGGTGCACAACCGAGAGGTTTCGCAGGTCCTTCCTACCAACGGCTGTCAGACTGTACAACCTAAGCAGGGCTGCTCGCAGAGATAGCAAAAAGACGTAACAACCTAATAGTTTTTGAGTGCAAAAGATGTAATAGACTTACACAATGGTCCCCTCCAGCATACAACTAGGAAAATACCGGTCGCTATGAAGGGTGAGAATATGTATGGGCACATAATCATACCATGTAGGATAACTAAGTAGACGGTTGTGCTGTTTCATCCCATCTAGCAACAATGCTCTGCACTGTGTGTGTTTATATATTTACATATTTATTCCATCTAGCTACAATGCTCCGCACTGTGTGTTAATATATCTACATATTATTCCATCTAGCTACAATGCTCTGCACTGTGTGTGTTTATATATTTACATATTTATTCCATCTAGCAACAATGCTCCGCACTGTGTGTGTTTATATATTTACATATTTATTCCACCTAGCTGCAATGCTCCGTACTGTGGGTGTTTATATATCTACATATTTATTCCATCTAGCTACAATGCTCTGCACTGGGTGTGTTTATATTTATATATCTGTATATTTATTCCATCTAGCTACAATGCTCTGCACTGTGTGTTAATATATCTACATATTATTTCATCTAGCTACAATGCTCTGCACTGTGTGTTAATATATCTACATATTTATTCCATCTAGCTACAATGCTCCGCACTGTGTCTGTGTATATATATATATATCTATATATATATACAGTATATATGTATATATATATAGATAGTAATATGTACATATATATATTAGCTGCTCTTGGTTTTTTTTCTTGCCTTCTGATTGTTGCTCTGAGTGTTGCTATCCCTGTGCTGTTGCAATCCTGGAATTTCCCCATTGTGGGACTAATAAAGGCTTATCTTATCTTATCTTATCTTATATAAGTGCAGGTTAGTTAGTTAGTTAGTTAGAGTTACAGCTCCATCCATGCTGTAACAGAGTTTACTGTTGAGATAAAAAAAAAATGTGGGAGGAATTCTGTCCTGTAGAATTATATTTTGTGTCCTGGAATTATATTTTGTGGTTTTTTTGTCTTAGGCTGCATTCAGACCAGGATAGTCCGGGAGGTCTTGGTTCGATTGGGTGGGAAATGAATTTTCACACCTTCGTTTGGTTTGCATTCACACAGCACTTTGCTCAAGCGGCTCAAACTACCTGGACAACGTCACACAGTTACAACAACTGCTTGTTTGTGGCGCTGTAGCCGAAGCCACCATTTACCAGGAAGAAAAAATCTCAGTGAAGAAGAGAAATCCAGCTCATCGATTGGCCAAGACCGAAAACGGAAATCCATTCCCTTTAGCCGGGTTGTTTATCCGCCACAAACAAACAATGGATCAACACCAAAACACAATCTTGGGGCTTGTGTTTTTACTTTGGTGTAGACACGTATTATTGTCTTCACAATATGCTGCCCAGTATGAACAGGCGAGGCAGCAAACTATCCAGCATGTTGCGCTGTACATGAGACGACTGCACAAGAGGCGAAGCCAAAGAAGGAGGTGAAGGAGAGCGAGAGACGATGATGACATGCTGCTGTGGCTACACAGATGGAGATATTGCATGGTTTAAAAGTTTTTAAGATCACATATATGGCTGTAAACCATACAGGAGAGTGAATTAATCGTGCGCACTGCTGAGAAGGTGATCGGCTGCAAGCTCCCATCTCTCCAGGATCTGTACATCTCCAGGACCCGGAGGCGTGCTGGCTGGATCATAGCCGATCCCTCACACCCTGGTCACGTACTGTTTGCCCCCCTCCCCTCTGGTAGAAGACTTCGGTCCATCCAGACTAAAACCTCCCGTCACATGAACAGCTTCTTCCCCTCTGCCATTAGACTGCTGAACACTAAGTGACTCTCGTGCACCATGTACAGCAGCTCAACCAGACTCATGTCAATCATCACTGTTTTCTTCCTGCATTACCGACTGCACTATATAGTTCTCCACAGTATCTGCTGCTGGCTAATATATATTTTAACTGTTGACCAGTATCACTTAATCTTATCCTACACTTTATTACATGTATAGTTTATTTCTCTTATCTTATCATGTTTAATGTTGCAGCATTGTACCGAGACAAATTCCTAGTTTTTGTACTACATGAACAATGGCAATAAACCTGATTCTGATTCTGATTCTGATTCTGATTCCTCCCACAATCCAAAGACATGCATGTTAGGCTAATTGGCTGTTCTAAATTGTCCCTAGATATCTGTTTCCTATAGGCCCTTAGAATAAAGGGTTAGTATTAGTGAAAAGCACTTTGAGTGGTCTTTGTGACTAGAAAATCGCTCTTGTTTTGTTTTTCTTTTGAATTCTTGGATGGAATATGGGTGGGCAATATAAGCTGTGGCTTCAGCCATCACCCATTTCGGATAACTTATGTTGAACTGTATAATCAGAGGAATTATTGTCTAATTTGACCTTGTTGGATTTTCTTTCCCCCTTTGTTATATTATTCTTTCTTTTTTTAATCTCTACTTTTAATCTATCCGAAATAAAGATTCATTCATTCATTCATTCATTCAAACAGCGCTATATATAAGGCAAGGACAGCTTCAGGAAGAAGATGGAGGACAAGATGCAACAGTGCGACATCAGCGGGGTCTGGAGAAACCTCAAAACCATCTCTGCGCTCCAGAATACCTCCCCCCAGACCACGGGGGGCAGGGAGTGGGCGAACAATCTGAATCTGTTTTTCAATAGGTTTGACCAACCGCCCTCCCCCCTGACTGCACAACAACCACTGCTGCCTCTAAAGACATCAAGTCCTGCTGCCCACTCCCCACTCCACCAACACCCCCCCACTCCCAACACACAGCCCCCCATCCTGACCCTGACCAAGACCCAGGTGAAGACGGAGCTGAGGAAGATCAAGTCGAGGAAGGCATTGGGACCGGACGGCATCAGCGCAAAGCTCCTCAAGTCCTGTGCAGACCAGCTGTATGGAATTGTGGAGTACATCTTCAACCTGAGCCTGAAGCTGGGGAGGGTACCACAGCTGTGGAAAACATCTTGTGTGGTACCTGTACCAAAAACTTCCCACCCCCAAAGACCTGAACAGCTACAGACCGGTGGCCTTGACGTCCCACTTGATGAAGACCCTGTAGAGACTGCTCCTTGCTCACCTCCGCCCCCTGGTGGGGCCAGCGATGGATCCACTCCAGTTCGCCTACCAGCATGGCATTGGGGTGGAGGATGCGGTGATCTTCCTCCTTCACTGTTCTCTGTCCCACCTGGAGAAGCCCGGGAATGTGGTGAGGATCATGTTCTTTGACTTCTCCAGTGCTTTCAACACCATCCAACCGATGATCCTGAAGGACAAGCTGCTGCGCGCAGGGGCGGACCAGCACCTGTCATCATGGATCCTGGACTACCTCACGAACTGGCCTCAGTTTGTGAGAACCCGGGACTGTGTGTCCGACACGATCATCGGTAGCACGGGGGGCCCCCCAGGGAACGGTGTTGGCTCCCTTCCTGTTCACGCTTTATACTGCGGACTTCTCACACAACACAACACACTGCCATCTACAGAAGTTCTCTGATGACTCTGCGATCGTTGGCCTCATCTCCAATGGAGATGAAGCTGAGTACAGAGGGCTTATCCAGGACTTCGTGGACTGGTGCCATCGGAACTGCCTCCAGATCAACGCGAGGAAAACTAAGGAGCTGGTAGTGGACTGCCGCAGGCAAGGACAACCCCTCACAGCACCAGTAAATATACAGGGAACAGACATTGAGATGGTGACATCCTACAAGTACCTGGGTGTTCATCTGAACAATAAACTAGACTAGTCACACAATACTGACGCAGTCTACAAGAAGGGACAGTGCGGGCTGTTTCTACCGAGGAGACTCAGGTCTTTTGGTGTACAAGGGGCGCTGCTGAAGACATTCTATGACACGGTGGTGGCATCAGCCATCACTTTTGGAGTGGTCTGCTGGGGGCAGTGGCATTACCGCAGCCGATAGGAAGAGACTGAACAAACTGATCAAGAAAGCTAGCTCTGTCCTGGGGCAGCGCCTTGACCTGGTGGAGGAGATAGGAGAGAGAAGGATGGTGGCTAAACTGTCATCTCTGCTGGAGTCCGAGTTCCACCCTATGCAGGACATACTGAATGCACTGAGGAGCTCATTTAGCAGAAGACTGCGTCATCCCAGGTGCACAACCGAGAGGTTTCGCAGGTCCTTCCTACCAACGGCTGTCAGACTGTACAACCTAAGCAGGGCTGCTCGCAGAGATAGCAAAAAGACGTAACAACCTAATAGTTTTTGAGTGCAAAAGATGTAATAGACTTACACAATGGTCCCCTCCAGCATACAACTAGGAAAATACCGGTCGCTATGAAGGGTGAGAATATGTATGGGCACATAATCATACCATGTAGGATAACTAAGTAGACGGTTGTGCTGTTTCATCCCATCTAGCAACAATGCTCTGCACTGTGTGTGTTTATATATTTACATATTTATTCCATCTAGCTACAATGCTCCGCACTGTGTGTTAATATATCTACATATTATTCCATCTAGCTACAATGCTCCGCACTGTGTGTGTTTATATATTTACATATTTTTTCCACCTAGCTGCAATGCTCCGTACTGTGGGTGTTTATATATCTACATATTTATTCCATCTAGCTACAATGCTCTGCACTGGGTGTGTTTATATTTATATATCTGTATATTTATTCCATCTAGCTACAATGCTCTGCACTGTGTGTTAATATATCTACATATTATTCCATCTAGCTACAATGCTCTGCACTGTGTGTTAATATATCTACATATTTATTCCATCTAGCTACAATGCTCCGCACTGTGTCTGTGTATATATATATATATCTATATATATATACAGTATATATGTATATATATATAGATAGTAATATGTACATATATATATTAGCTGCTCTTGGTTTTTTTTCTTGCCTTCTGATTGTTGCTCTGAGTGTTGCTATCCCTGTGCTGTTGCAATCCTGGAATTTCCCCATTGTGGGACTAATAAAGGCTTATCTTATCTTATCTTATCTTATATAAGTGCAGGTTAGTTAGTTAGTTAGTTAGAGTTACAGCTCCATCCATGCTGTAACAGAGTTTACTGTTGAGATAAAAAAAAAATGTGGGAGGAATTCTGTCCTGTAGAATTATATTTTGTGTCCTGGAATTATATTTTGTGGTTTTTTTGTCTTAGGCTGCATTCAGACCAGGATAGTCCGGGAGGTCTTGGTTCGATTGGGTGGGAAATGAATTTTCACACCTTCATTTGGTTTGCATTCACACAGCACTTTGCTCAAGCGGCTCAAACTACCTGGACAACGTCACACAGTTACAACAACTGCTTGTTTGTGGCGCTGTAGCCGAAGCCACCATTTACCAGGAAGAAAAAATCTCAGTGAAGAAGAGAAATCCAGCTCATCGATTGGCCAAGACCGAAAACGGAAATCCATTCCCTTTAGCCGGGTTGTTTATCCGCCACAAACAAACAATGGATCAACACCAAAACACAATCTTGGGGCTTGTGTTTTTACTTTGGTGTAGACACGTATTATTGTCTTCACAATATGCTGCCCAGTATGAACAGGCGAGGCAGCAAACTATCCAGCATGTTGCGCTGTACATGAGACGACTGCACAAGAGGCGAAGCCAAAGAAGGAGGTGAAGGAGAGCGAGAGACGATGATGACATGCTGCTGTGGCTACACAGATGGAGGTATTGCATGGTTTAAAAGTTTTTAAGATCACATATATGGCTGTAAACCATACAGGAGAGTGAATTAATCACATTCCTCAGAAATTCCTCTTTCTGCAATTGTGGGGGTTTCTTCTACAGTTGCAAGTGCTATGAGATGACTGTTGTTGTGAAATGGCGCTATATACTGTAAATAAAGTTAAATTGAAATCAGAACTACATTTTTACCTAAAACCAGTCTGGCAAGAGTTGTGTATCTTTCGAAAGTACTTTTTTAAAAGAACCTGGTTATCAAGCACTGTTAAAAGTAGATCAACAAAGGAATGCATATTTCTGTATTAAATCCTTTATAACTTGAGCCACAAAAAAAAAATCTTAAAAACTCGATCTAATAACACTATAAACAGCTGTAATTACCTTGTGTCAACATGCACTTATAAATGCACAAATACCTGTCTGTACGTGTATGGTAACCTTTATGCTGTCTTAACTGTTGTGAATAGCTATGATACCACTATCTTTATAGGACCATGTGGATCCAACCACATCCCTGCAGTTTGTGGCAACATCCATCCATCCATCCATCCATCCATCCATCCATCCATCTTCTACTGCTTTTCCGGAGGTCCGGGTCGCGGAGGCAGCAGTTCAAGCAGAGAAGCCCAGACTTCCCTCTCCCCAGCCACCCGCTCCAGCTCTTCAGAGAGGATACCAAGGCGTTCCCAGACCAGCTTGGAGACACAGTCTCTCCACTGAGTCCTGGGTCTACCCCGGGGTCTCCTCCCAGTGGGACATGCCCAAAACACCTCAAGTGGGAGGCATCCAGAAGGCATCCTAATCAGATGCCCATACCAGCTCAACTGACTCCTTTCAATGTGGAGGAGCAGCGGTTCTACTCTGAGCCTCTCCCAGATTACTGAGCTCCTCACCCTATCTCTCAGCGTGAGTCCAGCAAGCCTACAGAGAAAGCTCATTTCAGCCGCTTGTATCGGCGATCTCATTCTTTCGGTCATTAATTCAATTCAATTCAATTCAATTCAACTTTATTTATATAGCGCCATTTCACAACAACAGTCATCTCATAGCACTATCAACTGTAGGGACGACCCCCACAGTTGCAGAAAGACCCCAGCAATCAGGCGATCCCCTGTGAGCAAGCACTTGGCGACGGTGGAGAGGAAAAACTCCCTTTTAACAGGAAGAAACCTCCAGCAGAACCAGGCTCAGGGAGGGGCAGTCATCTGCTGCGACTGGCTGGGGGGTGAGGGGATAGAGAAGAAGAAAAAGAACAGACATGTAGAGAGCAAACAGCACGATGGGGACTCAATCTATGGGAGAGAACAAACAAATGTTAATGACCAGCAAAAAAAAAAAAATATTTCATAGAGAGTGAGGAAAGGAGTGAGGCCCAGTGCATTACTGGAGGTCCCCCGGCTGACTAAACCTATTAGCAGCATAACTAAGGGAGGGTTCAGAAAACACATGATCCCTCCCTAATTGTAGGCTATATCAAAAAGGTAGGTTTTAGCCCTATTCTTAAAAACAGAGATCGAGTCTGACTCCCGAATCCAGATTGGCAGCTGATTCCACAGGAGAGGAGCTTGATAACTAAAGGCTCTGCCTCCCATTGTACTTTTGGAGATTCTAGGTATTACAAGTAAACCTGCATTTTGGGAGCGTAGTGCTCTGTTAGGATGATACGGTAGTATCAGATCTTTTAAATAAAAAGGAGCCTGATTGTTTAGAGCTTTGTAAGTAAGAAGAAGGATTTTAAACTTAATTCTAAACTCTATGGGAAGCCAATGAAGGGAGGCCAGAACCGGAGAGATATGATCTCTCTTTCTAGTACCTGTTAAAACTCTTGCTGCAGCATTTTGGATCAGCTGAAGACTTTTTAAAGATGTTTTAGGACAACCTGATAATAAAGAATTACAATAATCTAATCTCGAGCTAACAAAAGCGTGGATCAGCTTCTCAGCATCACTCTGAGACAAGATGCTCCTAATCTTGGCAATATTACGCAAATGATAGAAGGCAGTCTTAGAAACAAATTTAATATGTGAATTGAAGGACAAATCCTGATCAAAAATAACTCCAAGGTTCCTCACAGAGCTATTAAGAGAAAGAGTAACTGCATCCAAACTGAAAGTTTGATTTGGAAAGGAATTTCTAAGGTTTTTTGGACCAACAAGAATGACTTCAGTCTTATCTGAATTTAATAGCAGGAAATTACAAGTCATCCAAACTTTGATTTCCTTAAGACAGGCTTCTAACTTGGCTAATTGATTAGTATCATCTGGCTTCATTGACAGGTATAATTGTGTGTCATCTGCATAACAGTGAAAATGTATACAGTGCTTTCTAATAATGTTGCCTAACGGAAGCATATATAAACTAAAAAGAGTAGGGCCAAGCACAGATCCCTGTGGAACTCCATGACTAAGCTTTGAGCTGAGAGAAAACTCATCATTTACATGAACAAACTGGAACCTATCAGATAAATAAGATCTAAACCACTGCAACGAAGTTCCATTAAGTCCAACATAGTGTTCTAATCTATCAAGTAGAATATTATGATCAATAGTATCAAAAGCTGCACTAAGATCTAAAAGGACAAGTACAGAAACTAGTCCATTATCAGATGCAATGAGGAGGTCGTTAGTGACCTTCGCTAAGGCTGTTTCAGTGCTATGATGGATTCTAAACCCAGATTGAAACTCCTCAAATAAACCATTTCCCTGCAGGTGGTCAAATAATTGCATAGCAACAACTCTTTCTAAGATTTTTGAAATGAAAGGGAGATTAGAGATTGGTCTATAGTTAGCTAAAGCTCCTGGATCTAGCGTTGGCTTTTTGAGTAAGGGTTTAATTACAGCCGTTTTAAAAGCCTGCGGTACATGGCCTAAAGTT
Source organism: Pholidichthys leucotaenia (assembly GCA_020510985.1). NCBI lineage: Eukaryota > Metazoa > Chordata > Actinopteri > Cichliformes > Pholidichthyidae > Pholidichthys > Pholidichthys leucotaenia. The sequence goes on from CM035838.1 coordinate 328,662,544, forward strand.
AATGAAGAATTGATTATATGAAGAATAAAGCTACCAATAAGTGGGAAGACTTCTTTAAATAACCTGGTAGGAATAGGGTCTAAAAGACAAGTTGAAGGTTTGGATGAGGAAACTATTTTGTCTAACTCACAAAGGTCGATTGGAGTAAACTCATCAAGACAGACATCAATAGAAGGAGTTGTAGTAGTTACAGTATTTAAGTTAACTGTGGGAAGAATCTGATTGATTTTATCTCTGATGGATGAAATTTTATTATTGAAAAAGTTCATAAAGTCCTGACTAGTAAGCTCTAAGGGGATGCTAGGATTGACAGAGTCCTGACTCTTTGTCAACCTGGCTACAGTACTGAAAAGAAACCTGGGATTATTCTTGTTCTCTTCTATTAATGCAGAGTAATAACTCGTTCTAGCTTTTCTAAGAGATTTTTTATAAATTAAAAGATGATTTCTCCAAGCTAAATAGATTTCATCTAAATTAGTAGAGCGCCATTTTCTTTCTAATTGACGAGTCTTCTGTTTTAAGCTACGAGTTTCTGTGTTGAACCAAGGAGTTAAAAATCTCTGATTAGACTTTTTCTTTTTTAAGGGGGCCACCAAGTCTAGAGCCTGATGCAGAGAAGCTGAAACACTATCCACCATGTTATCAATTACAGAAGGAGCAAGCTGTCTATAGCTTATTTCCGTTGTGTTGACACATGGCATAGAGGAAACAATCTGCATAAATTTGGAAACAGCATCATCTGAGAGGCATCTACTGTGATAATATTTTTCTTTAGGAGCCAAATAGTCAGAAATAGTAAAATCAAAGGTTAACAGACAATGGTCTGACAGTACAGGGTTATGAGGAAACACTACCAGATTTTCTATTTCTATGCCATATGTCAGAACAAGGTCCAATGTATGGTGGAGGTAATGAGTAGAATTTCCTACTTTCTGAGAAAACCCAATCGAGTCTAATATTGAATTAAAAGCCACATTAAGGCAGTCACTATCTACATCCACATGTATATTAAAGTCCCCTACTATAATTATTCTATCAGATTTCAGCACTAAATCAGCTAAGAAATCAGGAAATTCGGATAAAAATTCTGAATAGGTTGATGGGGAACGATAAACTATGGCAAATAAAATTGGGTTTAACCTGGAATTGCTAAAGTGTCCAATGCTGAGGACCAGGCCCTCAAAGGAATTATAACATGTTTTTTGCTTTACATTAACTAGTAATTTGGAATGGTAAATTGATGCTACTCCTCCTCCACGACCAGAACTTCTGGGATTTTGACAGTTTAAATAACCAGAGGGAGTTGATTCATTTAAACCAACATAATCCTCTTGTCCTAACCAAGTCTCTGTAAGGGAAATTAAATCAATCTGATGATCAATTAACAGATCATGGACTAACAGAGACTTGGGAGTTAGAGACCTAATATTTAATAAACCACATTTAATTTTTAAATTATGAGGAGGAACAGAGGCCAAATCATTCAATTTAGAGGCTTTATGTTTAATTTGAGTTTTACCAATATTTTGCTTTATCACTTTGGGATGCTTATACATTATATTTTTATTTACTTTGGAGGGAGCAGACAACGATTCTCTGATGGGGAAGACAGGGGCTAAGCTGAGGGGTGGCGGATGAAGAGGAGCTGCAGAGAGGCGTGTAAGACTGCAACTCTGCTTCCTGGTCCCAACTCTGAGTAGTCATGGTTTTGGAAATTTGGATAAAAAAGATGCCAGATTGTTAGATAAATGAGAAGCACCATCCAAAGTGGGATGAATGCTGTCTCGTCTCATAAGACCAGGTTTTCCCCAAAAAGAGCTCCAATTGTCAATGTAGCCCACGTCATTTTTAGGACACCACACAGACAGCCAGCGGTTCAAGGATGACGAGCGACTAAACATGTCATCACTGGTCAGATTGGGGAGGGGCCCAGAGAATACTACAGTGGCTGACATCGTTTTTGCAAAGTCACACACCGATTCTACATTAAGTTTCGTGACTTCCGACTGCCGGAGACGGATGTCATTAATGCCGGCGTGAATAACAATTGTGGAATATTTACAGTTACTTTTAGCCAGCATTTTCAAATTTGACTCGATGTCGCCTGCTCTGGCCCCAGGAATGCATTTGACTATGACCGCTGGAGTCTCTAGGTTCACGTTTCTGACTACAGAGTCGCCAATGATCAGAGTTTTTTCCTCAGCGGGTGTGTCGCTGAGCGGGGAAAAACGATTAGAAACATGAACAGGTTGGTGGTGAACCGGGGCTTTGCGACTAGGCTTCCTTCTCACCGTCACCCACCCAGTCTCCTCGCTGCAGAGGAGAGCCGGGGAACCGGTGACAGGGGGACCTAAGCTAGCTAGCTCCGCTGCAGCTAAGGGGCGTCCGTCGAGATTAACTGGCGCAGACGGTGTTTCAATGCAGCGGAGCCGGGATTCCAAATCAGACAACCTCGCCTCGAGCGCCTCAAAAAGACAACATTTATTACATTTACCGTTATCACTAAAAGAGGCAGAGGTGTAGCTAAACATCTGACAGAGAGAGCACACCAGAGGAGGAGAGGAAAGAGAGCTAGTAGCCATAGCTAGTGGCTCGAGAGCTGGAGAGCAAACCACACAGGCAGACAGCAAAACAGGAAGTGACGATACGTTACCACAAGGAAGTGACGAAAACCCAAAGCTCGTGACCATAGGTGAGAGTAGGAACGTAGATTGACTGGTAAATCGACAGCTTTGCCTTAGAACTCAGCTCCCTCTTCACCACAACAGACCGGTACAACGTCCGCATCACTGCAGATGCTGCTCCGATCCATCTGTCAATCTCTCGCTCCATTCTCCCCTCACTCGTGAATAAGACCCCAAGATACTTAAACTCCTCCACTTGGGGCAGGAGCCTGTCCCCAACCCGAAGAGAACAATCCATCTTTTTCCGGCTGAGGACCATGGACTCGGACTTGGAGGTGCTGATTCTCATCCCAGCTGCTTCACACTCAGCGGCAAACCGTCCCAGCAAGAGCTGTAGGTCATTGCTGGATGAAGCCATTGCCACCAATCCAGCAATTGGTGGCAACATATCAGCGATAACTGGGACGACAGAGACTGGCAGCTGAACTTCCGAATGAGAAGAAAGTCCTTCATCGAGCTGTATGACATCCTGCACCACGGTTCGACATGCCAAAGTATGCACTACCGATGCCCTGTTCTGGTTGAGCTATGGGTGGCAATATGTCTGTGGAGGCTGGCAACAAATATGGAGTTCATATCCATCTCTCACCTGTTTGGCGTTGGCATCTCCACTGCATGTATTGTTACACAGGAGGTTGTAACTGCCATTAATTGGGTCATGCAACACCTCTACATAAAAGCCCCATCTGATGCCGAGCTAAAGACGATTGTCCAGGGCTACAGGGACAAACTGTGATTCTCCCAGGTTGCAGGGACAATAGATAGGACCCATATTAGCATCCTGGCTCCAGCTGATCAACCTGCTGATTATTATGATAGGAAAGGGTTTTATTCTGTACTGCTGCAGGGTGTGGTGGACCACAAATTCAAAGTCTGGGACATTAATGTTGGCTGGCCAGGTAAGGTCCATGATGCCAGAGTGTTTGCCAATTCCTCTTTGTACCATCGGGGTCAGAATGGTACACTGCTCCCAGGCTGGACTGAGACATTTAAAGGTGTGGATGTGCATACCCACTGCTATCCTCATTGATGAAGTTATTTCCTGAGGGCTGTGGTGCAACACGGGATCAAACCCAGTTTAACCTCAGTCTGACTGTTGAGAGGGCCTTTGGATGTTTAAAGGGCAGATGGAGATGCCTCCTCAAAAGGTGTGATGCACATATTTCCCTGATTAGTCACATCATTGCAGTGTGTTGTGTGCTACACAACTTCTGTGAAGTGCACAATGAGGAATGGGAAGACAATGAGCCTCCTGTGGATAAAGATGGTCTGTTGGAGTGTGAGAATCACCATCAGGCCAACAGTGGGGGCCACATCAGAAATGCACTATGTGCCTATTTTAGACAGTGAGGGGCTCGGCCCCCCATCAGCCATAAAAAGTGCTGCTGTGGACAGTTGTCTGTTTTTGTAGTTTATGTTTTTGCTGTGTGTGAGACAAGCCATTGACTTGTTTATTTTATATGGTTTTCATTTTCCTGCTTAATATGCTGTGGTATTTGAAATAGTGAAGATTTCCGTACACATTCTTCACACCTGATGGCATCTTTATTTTACTGTTAACAAGCAAAACAAGCAAACAGCTGTAATCTGTAATGATGGTCTATAAACAGTATGAGGTGCATTTTTGGAACAACTATTATAAAAAAACTCCATTGTCTGTATAAACCCCAGTGCCGCCATCATCATGTCGCTAAAAGTGTTAAAAACCTTGGTATTCTTGTGTGTAGCCACAAGCAGCTGAGAAATCTGGTCCTCAGACCAAATATCTATCAGGGCCTTCATCTCCTCACTACTCCAAGTCTGTCCATGAGACATTTTTTAACTGTTCTCCTTGGCTTTCTCCGGTAAAAGGATTTCTTGGATCTGTGCGGTTGTCTTTGTTATTTTCTACCCAAAATGCACTACGGTAAACATCACTTCCTCTCCTCACTACGTTTTGCTATGGTTACACAAATGCTGAGGGGCACTTCTGCCCTTTGGTCCACTGGATACTCTGATTAGATTCATATGGCAAGAGAAGAGCACCAGACTTTGTTTGCAAGCAAACAGAGACCCCAGTTTTTGAGGGGTCCAGACCTCACTTGTTTGGTGCAGACCTGAGTTCCAACGCATGCTCAGATGGCACCAAACAAACCAAACTATCCACGGATAGTCCTTTGGTCCAGACCAAACAGTGACCATCTGAATGCACCGTTAGTTTGAAACAGTTTTTTTCTGCACTGAAAATATTGTATAGAAGTGGACTTTTGTGAAATTTTGTTTTTTAGATATTAATCTTCTTTTTTTTTTTTTAAATGCAATACAATTTAGTTTGTGTTCTCCTGTAAAACATTTTTAGGATTTTAGTTGAAGATTTTAGAATTTTAGACTTATTTATTTGGAGTCAAACACATTTAGTGTTCTCCTGTATTATAAAATTTTATAGAATGTTTTGTTTATTTTTTGTTTAAAAATTAATATAGAGCTAAAAGCAGCTAAAACATGAGCTTAATAAAATAATGTGTGAAAGCAAGTTAAATGATACTGGCCTGTCTGGAGACAGCTGTGGTCTTCTGAAAGAATGTCAGTGAAAGGATGACAGTTTTTAAAAGCACATTTTGAGATAAATTTGTCCATGTTTTTCATTTAATCTTTGTTTATACAGCGTAGTTCCATTGAGAGGCAACCTCTTTTTCAAGGACGCCCTGTTCACACTCACGCCAGGAAGCTGCCCAGTACAACCACAGACTGACCTGTGGCCACTGAGCAGCTCCACTGGAGCAGTTGGGGTTAAAGGCCTTACTCAAGGGCACCACAGTAGGGTTAAGGAGGGTGGGGCAAACACTGCTATGTCATCTGTCCCACCCAGATCTAATCCTGCCGGTCCAGGAATTGAACCTATGGCCCTCCGCTCACCAGTCCACATCCCTAACCATTAGGCCACCACTGCCCACCATGTGTCAGATTTCGCTATCATTTGTTTTAATAAAAGATGTTGGAAGTAAATTCATGGGTCATTGCAAATACTTTGCTTTAAAAGGGCCAAGATGTCACACAATGGGAGGGAAAAATCTTGAATAGAAAAAAAAGCGTCAAGATGCACTGAGAATGATTTTTGAATCATGTCGGTGCTCTGAATCATAATCGCATCATGAGGTGCCTAAAGACTCCCAAACCTAGTTTGGACCTCGGCGGAGGAGGACAACAGACTTATCGGACCTTTTGCTGTTTTAGTTGGTGAGCCCTGCTGTAAAGGACATAAAGGAGGAGAAATAGTCCTTGGGATGAAGTGGCAGATGAGTGGAGCTTATGAGAACACCATTAGCTCTTTCTCCTTGTGATCTAAAATCAATCCAGTAACATCAATCAATCATTTATTTATTGTCTCCTTGGGGAAATTTTTGTGCTGCAGTAGAATGAAAACAACATACACACAAACAGCATACACAAAAACACACACAGTACAGTACACGCAGCAGACATTTGATGTTTGAAAACTTAATAGCCTGGGGTACGAAGGAAAAAAAAGAGCACTTTTTTGTGAAGGGAGGTGGCCGATCCTGACGTCCAGAAGGCAGCAATTCAAAAGATGAAGCCAGTGGGTGCATCCAATCCCCCACAATGCCATGGGCCTTTTTCATAGTTCTTTCCCTATAGAGAATGGGCATTGACGTCATTCCGCGCTGCATCTGGGCTGTTGTCGCCATCATCATGGTCTGGCTTCTTTGTTTACCTGTAGTCTACTCTAGCCAACTGCTAACGTGAACAGACATATGTGCAATGGAACGGAGCAAACACAAAATTCAAATTCCTTATTCAGAGAAGCTGAATAAGGAAGCAAAGGAGCACTACCTCTAAAAAATTTAAGATGTAAACGGGTTTGATCAATATGAGCACAAGAAATGGACCATGGATCCTGACCAACCACCTCGAGTCACAATGTCAGATGTGTTTGCCTACCTGGTTTGTGGGGTGAGTGCATAAACCCATGAGCAATTTAAAAACTATAAATTGTTAGAGGTTCATGTTCAGTTAACCAATAGATGGGTCCAGCACCTCAAATATTCTGAGAGAACGACCAGAAAACCATTGTTTAACATAAAGGTAGCAGTCATTGTTTCTACAAAGTCAAACTACATCGAGATTAATGTCTAGTGTACCCAAAAATTATTTCTAACATATGAATAATGCTCTTTCAACCCATGTGCAACTTATTGAACAGGTTTCTAACTTACAGCTACCTTATAATGGTGATTTATGATACCAAACATTATGGATTTCAGTCCCCAGCTGATATTAAATCTGTGCATAATGAAGGCAACAAGTAATCACAACTTCAAGGAAAATAGAATAAAATCAGCAACACAAAAAGCTCCTATTTAAAAAAAAAACAAAAAAAAAACACTCCTCCAGATTAGCAAGAGAAATTCGGAATAGCAGAGATGATGTGGGGAAATTATTTGATTTTGCGCTGTGCATTGAGATGACAGAGAGCCATGGCTGAGGTGCAGTCAAAGCGCATGGTGCACAAGACAGCTGCTCTGGAGAGAGGACGTCTTTCTGCACTTCTAAATATATTTTAAATCACAACTTTCCTTGGTGAAAATGCCGTGAACACACAACCTTGTGTGCAGAAATATAGTCGGAGCTGATGTCTTTCCTTCTGACCGCTGCAATCCATTCCATCCGACGCCTCTTTGTTACCTCGGAGACCCAATTGTCTCCACTTTTCTTCCAAGTCGGGAAGTTTATAAAAAGCATATGCCATTATCAATCTTTTTCCATGCCAATCATGAGAGAAGTTGTTGCATTTGATAACACAGCAATACTTCCCCATTCTAACACTGCGTGATATTCAGAGGAATAATAATGTGATTGAAAGGACCACAATGGAAATAAGTGTTTTCACTTTCTTGTGTCATCCTGGATTTTGTATGACATTTTATATGTATATTTACATTTCCTGTTTAAATAACATATTCAGTGTCATTTTTCCCCCGAATAAATAATAATAAATAAATAACTGACTGAAGCAATCCTTGCAAAAACTTCAGCTTGGCTGCATGTCCACAGGGAAAGTAAAAATGCTCTCAACCTGTTTTTCTGATCGCTTTTCATGCACTTATTAAAAAAAGCACTCTGCCCGGTATCCTGGCAACCGCTTGACCTGTCACTCAAAGTGTGCTGGGGATTTCACAGATTTTGCTCTGAAATGCTCCACTCACTGGAATAAATCACATCAGACTGGTAAGAAAATGTCCCTTCAAGCTTTGGCTATTAAATATTGATCATGGTGTACTTTTAGGTTGATTCTGATCGACTGATGAGAGAGGTGTGCAGATGATATGCACTGCAGCGCTCCGAAAGTTTAACTTTTAACCTTTTTCAGCTTTCAGTGCCTTGAGCGCAGCAACAAAATACACTGACCACTGAGGGCGTTTTTGCACCAAGGGCACCGAGCGCATTAAACGCTGGACTACATAGAAAATGAACAGAAAACAGTCGCCCACACCAGAAAAAAAATGCATTTGGTGGACACGCAGCCTACCGCATTCGTTGCTCACTACGAAGCACAGACAGGCATAACATTTTCCCACGATTCCTTGCAGTTTTTCCGTCGGGTGACATCACGCACCTATTCTTAATACAGGATCTCCAGGCTGGGAAGAGGGCTACCAATTATCCCACTGGTGATGGAGATTGTCTTTTGGAGTCTTTTTCTGTGCCTCCGTAGCATTGCCAAACCAGCAAATAAGTCCAAAGGATAAACGCTCAATAAAGGCACAATAAATAATAATAGGTGAGTGTGCACTAGGTGTAGTAATGTTATGATGGCATCATCTACCCTCCTAGAGGCCTGATTGGTAAACTGCAGAGAGTCCATAAGGTGCTGAGTTTGAGATATGACGTGTCTCTTCACCAGACGCTCAAAACACTTCATAACCAGAGAGGTTAGGGTGATTCGACGGAAGTCCAATATCAATATCAAGACTGAATTTAGAGATTGCTGCACAGTGTCAAAATCAGAAGAAAAATATAAAATGGGGCCCATATGCTCAAAGTGTCCTAGTGCTAAGAATTACTTCTAGCGAAGTAATTCTCAGAAAATTCTCAGAATTTTGATGTTTTTAAATATTTCTCCCCTAAATTTAGGAGTTTCTCCTCATAGAAACAAGTTATTTAGAAAGCATCTTAGCCCTTAAAAGTGGTCTGAAGACAAAACCATGTTGGGAGGAGGGAGGAGGACTTTTAACATGCTTAGGAATTTCTGAAGAGGAGGAGAAAAGGGAGGAAAGATGGAGACAAAGGAGAAATGTTCTTGAAACAATGAATGATGATGAGCACATTAAACATTACAGGTACATTACATCCACCCTGAAGTTACAGGGTAGTTTGTGCACTTTTCATGTACTTTCAGTGTAAATAGTATGTGGAAAGAATCATGCAATTATTAAAAAAAAGAAAAACTCGGCTTTGTAATGTCCACTAACCTGAGAATGACCACGGATGAGTGAGCTGTGCTGGAACTGAACTTTATTACAAAAGTGTTAACATTACAGCACATGTGAATAAGCACTCAGCTTTTAACAGTCACTGATAACGAGAGAGCTAGCAACGACACAAAAGATGGCTGACTCTTCCCTGATACACAGTGGTGTGAAAAAATGTTTGCCCCCTTCCTGATTTCTCATTTTTTCACATGTTTGTTACACTTAAATGTTTCAGATCTTTAAACAAATTCAAATATTAGACAGAGATAACACAAGTAAACACAAAATGCAGTTTTTAAATGAAGGTGTTTATTATTAAGGGTAAAAAAAAAAATCAAACCTACATGGCCCTGTGTGAAAAAAGTGATTGCCCCCTAAACCTAATAACTGGTTGGGCCACCCTTAGCAGCAACAACTGCAATCAGGCATTTGCGATAACTGGCAATGAGTCTTTTACTCAGGACCAGCAATGGACCCACTTCAATTTGCCTACCAACATGGCATCAGGGTGGAGGATGGAGTGATCTTCCTCTTACATCGTTCCCTGTCCCACCTGGAGAAGCCTGGGAGCACTGAGAGGATCATGTTCTTTGATTTCTCCAGTGCTTTCAACACCATCCAACCAGTGATCCTGAGGGACAAGCTGCTGTGTGCAGGGGTGGACCAGCACCTGTCATCGTGGATCCTGGACTACCTCACAGACCGACCACAGTTTGTGAGAACCCAAGACTGTGTGTCTGACACCATCGTCTGCAGTACCCCCCTAGGAAACAGTTTTGGCTCCCTTCCTGTACACCCTCTACACTGCTGACTTTTCACACAACACACCACACTTCCATCTACACAAGTTCTCTGACGCCAATGCGATTGTCGGCCTCATCTCTGATGGGGATGACGCAGAGTACAGAGGACTTATCCAGGACTTTGTTGACAGGTCCCTGCAGAAGTGCCTCCAGATCAATGTGAGGAAAAACCAAGGAGCTGGTGGTGGACTGCCACACGCGTGGGCAACCCCCCACAGCACCAGTCAACATCAAGGGAACAGACACTGAGATGGTGACATCTTACCTGGGTGTTCACCTGAACAATAAACTGGACTGGTCAAACAACACCAACTCACTCTATAAAAAAGGGGCAGCGCAGGATGTTCCGCCTGAGGAGACTTAGGTCTTTTGGAGTGCAAGGGACACTCCTGAAGACCTTCTACGATTCGGTGGTGGCATCAGCCATCATATATGGAGTGATCTGCTGAGGCAGCGGCATCATGGCAGCCGACAGAAAGAGACTGAACAGGCCGATCAAAAAAGCTAGCTCTGTTCTGGGGTGCCGCCTCGACCCAGTGGAGGAGATAGGAGAGAGGAGGATGGTGGCTAAGCTGTCATCTCTGCTGGAGTCCGAGTCCCAACCCATGCGGGACACACTGAATGCACTCGTCAGCCTCCATCGGTCTATGATGACCATGGAAGAGAATCCTAAACGTCTACTCTGCTGGAACAGCACCACCTGTGGCTGAACAGGCCGATGCGCACCGGTGTTCTACCTTCCAGCGTTGGGCGTTGGTAGGATTCAAGCCTGGGCAGGAAGATATGGAGGACAAGATGTTACCCATGCAGCATGTCCCCCCTCTCCACGTCACTGATGAATCCAAAGGAACAGCAGGGCTGCTATAATTTGGCACCAGCGCTGTCGCAGGAGCTGCCAGAACGATGTTGAGCACAACAGAGGACTGCCTTAGGGGCTCCGACTCCTGATTTTTCCTCAGGGTTGACTCCCGAAGCCTTTCCCGTGACCGGGTGTGCCGCAAGGCAGCGGAGGTTTGAAATCAGGGTTTACCTTCCCCTAGATGGGCTACCATCCCAGGTTGACGAGCCACCATCTACCCGAAGCATCTGGTTTTAAGACGCCAGAGATCCGCCCTCGCCCCTTCTCCTATTAGTAAAAGCAGTTCCGCCGGGCTTAGAGACTAAACCACACGGGCAGGCTAGGAGTTGGACTTAGTTGTCAGAGGCTTTTCGAGACGCACGCCATAAGGAGCATTTTATGAGCACTGGTAGCTTAACCCCAGTACCGCTCCTGGCTATGACAACCTTGGAACCACCGAATGCACTGAGGAGTTCATTTAGCGGTAGGCCTTGTCATCCTAAGTGCTCGAAGGAGAGGTTCTGCAGGTCCTTCCTACCTACGGCTGTCAGATTTTAATAATCTAACTAGGGCTGCTCGTAGAGGCTGTATTAAATGTCACAAGTTTGCTCAGTAGAGATCGTATCCTCCAATACACAACTAAAACAATTACAATTATTATCGAGGGTGGCAACAACATTGTTCATTCAAATGTGAAATATACTGTCTAGGTCCATGTTTATATTTTGCCAGGTAATTTAACAAACTGTAATGCTGTTGATACCATCTAGCTGCAATGCTCCTGCACTGTGTATATAGCTGTGTACTAAGGCCGAAACTATTAGTCAACATTGTTGATAATGTCGATAAAAATTTGTTGACACAGATTTTTATTGTCTACAAATCGTTTCGTTTTAAAGTTTATGTGCACGCCATGGAAATGTTCAGTTGTAACTGCAATTCACAGCCGGAACTGCAATGCACAACTGGAACTGCTGTGGGCAGTCACGCCTCTGCTATCTGGCATGTGTGAACAATTTCCTGTGAAGAAGAAGAGCACAGCATGGCAAAGTGAAAAGATAAACAAGTTGAAGTGGCACTTTTTTTTTTTTTTTTTTTTTCTCTCGGCGCCACACGAGTCGGCTGCCTTTTGCAACAGCGGCTCGATTCCGAGTCTTTTTCCCTTCCTCTCTCTTTTGATCCGTCTTTTTTTTTCACCTCACTTATATCACGGACACACAGATCGTCCTAAATGTCTCCTGAGCCGGTGGACGGAGCCACTGTCTATAGCAGGATACGATACAGCAGAGAACAGCTGCTAGCATTCAACCGCCACCCGGTCCCATTGGAAAAACTCGACATACCGAGAGAACTGAGGCGAAAACGCCGCGGCTGCCGGGCTGGAGTAAGGCGGAGGACAAAAAATATAAGGTACAGACCCTCCCTTCCATCTGTTGTCATGGGAAATGTACGGTCGATACTGGGAAAGTTAGATGAGCTAGCGGCTATCTCCCGTTATGATAGCACATACCGGGAGTGCTCTCTCCTTTTGTTTACTGAGACGTGGCTAACTGAACTAGCAGCAGATGCTAACATTGAGCTGGAGGGTTTTCACATGATACGAGCTGACCCAACACCAGACAGTGGCAAGGCTAGGGGCGGTGGAGTGATAATGTATGTTAACAACAACTGGTGCAGACCGGGACATATCACTGTTAAACAACGACACTGCAGCAAAGACATTGAGTTGCTAGCTGTTAGCATGAGGCCTACATATCTCCCGAGAGAACACTCACACGTGATCTGCATTGTTGTTTATGCAAATCCGACGGCGAACGCTGGGACAGCACGTGACGTCATCCATTCAGTAACCAGCAGGCTGCAGACAGAACACCCAGATGCTCTTCTCCTCATCTCAGGCGATTTCAACCATGTTTCACTGTCTCCCATTCTACCCACGTTCACCCAGTATGTCACATGCCACACTAGAGACAATAAAACACTGGATTTATTCTACGCAAACACTAAGGAGGCGTACACCTCATCACAACTCCCCCCACTCGGGAGATCGGATCACAACTTGGTTCATCTCCGGCCGGTGTACAAACCCCTAGTGCACAGACAACCTCCGACCATGCACACTGTGGAGTTATGGTCTGAGGAGACAATGGACACCCTAAAGGGCTGTTTTGAAGCCACCGCCTGGAAGCAGCTCTGCGATCCACATGGTGAGGACATCGATGGCCTCATTCACACCTTCACGGGCTACCTCAGCTTCTGTGTGGACAAATCCGTTCCCACCAAGACCATACGGCGTCACTCAAACAACAAACCCTGGATCAACCCTGAGATAAAAACACTTCTGAGAGAGAAGAAGAGGATCTTCAGGTCAGGGAACAGGGAGATGCTGAAGTCCGTACAGAGGGAGCTGAGGAGAAAGATCAGAGAAGGCAAGGACAGCTTCAGGAAGAAGATGGAGGACAAGCTGCAACAGAGCGACATCAGCGGGGTCTGGAGAAACCTCAAAACCATCTCGGGGCTCCAGAATACCTCCCCCCAGGCCACAGGGGGCAGGGAGTGGGCGAACAACCTGAATCTGTTTTTCAATAGATTTGACCAACCGCCCTCCCCCCTGACTGCACAACAACCACTGCTGCCTCTAAAGAAATCAAGTCCTGCTGCCCACTCCCCACTCCACCAACACCCCCCCACTCCCAACACACAGCCCCCCATCCTGACCCTGACCAGGACCCAGGTGAGGACGGAGCTGAGGAAGATCAAGGCGAGGAAGGCGCCGGGACCGGACGGCATCAGCGCAAAGCTCCTCAAGTCCTGTGCAGACCAGCTGTGTGGGATTGTGACGTATATCTTCAACATGAGCCTGAAACTGGGGAGGGTACCACAGCTGTGGAAAACATCTTGTGTGGTACCTGTACCAAAAACTTCCCACCCCAAAGACCTGAACAGCTACAGACCGGTGGCCTTGACGTCCCACTTGATGAAGACCCTGGAGAGACTGCTCTCCCTGCTGGTTCCCCTGGTGGAACCAGCGATGGATCCACTCCAGTTCGCCTACCAGCATGGCATTGGGGTGGAGGATGCGGTGATCTTCCTCCTTCACCGTTCTCTGTCCCACCTGGAGAAGCCCGGGAATATGGTGAGGATCATGTTCTTTGACTTCTCCAGTGCTTTCAACACCATCCAACCGATGATCCTGAAGGACAAGCTGCTGTGCGCAGGGGTGGACCAGCACCTGTCATCATGGATCCTGGACTACCTCACGAACCGGCCTCAGTTTGTGAGAACCCGGGACTGTGTGTCCGACACGATCATCAGTAGCACGGGGGCCCCCCAGGGAATGGTGCTGGCTCCCTTCCTGTTCACTCTTTATACTGCGGACTTCTCACACAACACAACACACTGCCATCTACAGAAGTTCTCTGATGACTCTGCGATCGTTGGCCTCATCTCCAATGGAGATGAAGCTGAGTACAGAGGGCTTATCCAGGACTTCGTGGACTGGTGCCATCGGAACTGCCTCCAGATCAACGCGAGGAAAACTAAGGAGCTGGTGGTGGACTGCCGCAGGCATGGGCAGCCCCTCACAGTACCAGTAAATATACAGGGAACAGACATCGAGATGGTGACATCCTATAAGTACCTGGGTATTCATCTGAACAATAAACTAGACTGGTCACACAATACTGATGCACTCTACAAGAAGGGACAGCGCAGGCTGTTCCTGCTGAGGAGACTCAGGTCTTTTGGTGTACAAGGGGCGCTGCTGAAGTCATTCTATGACACGGTGGTGGCATCAGCCATCACTTTTGGAGTGGTCTGCTGGGGCAGTGGCATTACTGCAGCCGATAGGAAGAGACTGAACAAACTGATTAAGAAAGCTAGCTCTGTCCTGGGGCAGCGCCTTGATCCGATGGAGGAGATAGGAGAGAGAAGGACGGTGGCTAAACTGTCATCTCTGCTGGAGTCCGAGTTCCACCCTATGCAGGACATACTGAATGCACTGAGGAGCTCATTTAGCAGCAGACTACATCATCCCAGGTGCACAACCGAGAGGTTTCGTAGGTCCTTCCTACCAACGGCTGTCAGACTGTACAACCTAAGCAGGGCTGCTCGCAGAGATAGCAAAAAGACGTAACAAACTAATAGTTTTTTGAATGCAAAAGATGCAATAGACTTACACAATGGTCCCCTCCGGCATACAACTAGGAACATACCGGTCGCTATGGAGGGTGAGAATATGTATGGGCACATAATCATACCATGTAGGATAACTAAGTAGACGGTTATGCTGTTTCATTCCATCTAGCAACAATGCTCTGCACTGTGTGTGTTTATATATTTGCATATTTATTCCATCTAGCTACAATGCTCAGCACTGGGTGTGTTTATATATTTATATATCTACATATTATTCCATCTAGCTACATTGCTCCGCACTGTGTGTGTTTATATACTTGCATATTTATTCCACCTAGCTGCAATGCTCCGTACTGTGGGTGTTTATATATTTACATATTTATTCCATCTAGCTACAATGCTCTGCACTGTGTGTTCATATATTCATATATTTATTCCATCCAGCTACAATGCTCTGCACTGTGTGTCTGTGTGTGTGTGTATATATATATATTTTATAGTAATACGTACATATGTTTATTAGCTGCTCTTGCTTGCTTGTTTTTTTTCTTGCCTTCTGATTGTTGCTCTGAGTGTTGCTATCCCTGTGCTGTTGCAATCCTGGAATTTCCCCGTTGTGGGACTAATAAAGGCTTATCTTATCTCTTATCTTATCTTAAAAAAAGCAGACCCAAACTTTCTAAAGTATGGGAACATTTAATGGAAAACAAAGAAACGACACAAGTAAAATGCAGACTTTGCAAGGCAGACCTTTCTTATGGCAGCACTACAGTGATGAGCATCTGAAATGACGACACTTGGGAGCTGCAATGTTAACGACTGCTTCTGCTTGGTAAGTTTTGGCAAGTAAAGAAAGTTAGCACTACTTGTTTTCAATGGCCCACTGTTTTAAGCTTTAGAAAAATGACAATACTGTCAGTACGTGCTGTTTATGTCAGGTTACCTGTTTGACAATAAGCTCTCTGGTTGCTGAGGGGCTGAGCTGTCATGGCTAATGTGTTGAATGCAGTAAATGACTGAATTACAGGAGTCGCTCTTTCATCTTTAATGTTAGCCCTCATTCTGAATATTGTCCTCTTTCTGAATGTCCTAGTTTGTGATTTAATAAAAAACCTACTGAGGCGGCATGAAAAAATAAGCAGCAGTGCTGTGGTTTTAAGCAGGTTTTATTAAATCATACCACCTTCACGGGATCCCCTCTCCGGTGCATAGTGGAGCAGCCCGGAGCGGGATCCCTAGGCTCTCAGAGAAGGAGAGGCGGACACGTGTGTGTCTACCAGTTGCAGGATCAGAGTGAGAGAAGAAGAGAGAGATTGCGTTACAGAGTTGCACCTTAAATACTTGATCATAACAATACATCAAAAAGACATACCCCACAGTCTAGAATGATCAAAGGGACAACAGAACAGGCAGGAGGTATTTGCATTTGTAAGCCATACATCACAATGGGCAGATTAGCTAGACCTCGCTCTAAGTGCAAGACAAAGAGGCTAACAAGCACATCTACATATTGATCTGAGTCTCTAGGTCACAGTAAGGACAGGACGCATGAGTACAAAGGATGAAAGGCATCGATTAACATCACATAGGTGAGACAGAAGAAACTCGTCTACCTGTAGACATTAATACACCAAAGCACATCTAAGATGCTCAGAAAAAGCACAGTAAGGACAAGCCATATGCACACTATACCGAATGGCGCATTACATCACAACACATGCATGTTTGCATCACAAATACATGAATGGCACATTGCTTCTCAGTAATGCAGCAGAAAAACAGAGAAAAGAGGGCTGAGTGTCCTTAGTCTGTTGTGGGGTTAAAACGAACCGCCACACACGCTCCCCCCCAGAGGACGCGGCAGGGGGTCGCGACCTCGATAATCCATCTGTGTGAGCGAGCTGTGGGAGAAGCTCGCTGCAGGCGGAGGGGGAGGGAGGGGAGGGGTAGTAAGTGCCGGCAGGAGCTGTGAAATCGTCCTGAGCCGTGCAAAAATTGCTTGCTGCTCCGTGACGTCGAGGGTTTGTCCCGTTGCACGTGCGGAGATCACAAGAAGAAAAATTAGTCTCTGACTCCTCTTGTGGCCATGAAGAAAAGCAGGAGCGGCTGTAAGAGAAAAAGTAAACAAAGCAGGGGGACTGTTGGCTTTGGGTGCTGAAGCAACCCCAAAGCTCCCGGGAACAGCTGACGGCTGAAATCCCGTTGTGCCGTGGCTAAGACCATTAAAAAATCCAGTGGCGAGCTGCGTGCTTGCTTCAGGTGAACGAGCAACCCTGAAGGTTCTGTGGGCAGCGGTGGAGGACGATGGCGGTCTGTGGCATGGCTGAGACTGTTAACAAATCCTTCCAGTATGCTGCATGCGTGCCTCAGGTGAGCGAGCAGCCCTGAAAGGCAGCGGCGAAGGAGGAAGGCAGTCTGTGGAGCCATTACTTGTCCCATGCGTGATGCGCCGTCCTTGTAACTCCCCGATGCGTGCGCGGGGGTTCAGTGCGTGGGTGGGCCGCTGGAGTGGTGAGTCAGGGTGCAGAAACTTGGCGGAGATCAGCGCAGACGGCGCCAATAAAATCCAGGTTGAGCTGTTGCTGTAGATTTGGCCATGGTGCGTTGGAGCGTTGAGAGGAAATAGACGATCTTTAGTCCCTCAGGCCCGTGCAGAGGCGTTGGAGCGGCGGGAGGGAATAGATGATCTTTTGTTCCTCAGGCTCATGCAGCTGCGTTGGAGCGGTGTGAGGAAGTAGACGATCTCCGTCCCTCGGGCTCGTGGAGGCGCGTTGGAGCTTTGCGAGGCAATAGACGATCTTTGTGCCCCGGGCTCGTGCAGCTGCGTTGGAGCGGTGAGAGGGAGGAGACGATCGTTGTCGCTCGTGCGGCCATGGTGCGTTCAGTTCCACGCGCTGTGCTCCCCGTCGGCCCTGGAGGTTGCCGTCGTGGAGAGAGGACGAGGTGCGTGCGCTCTCAGTGAGAGCGGCCGGTCCAGCGTGGTTGTGCAGATCTCAGGCGACGGAGCATTCATGCCCGGGTGTTACGTTCGCTGGCCGCTCGTTTTTTTCAGCGTCGGTTCGCCAGCGTGGCCATCCAAAACAGAAGGCTGCGTTGCACAAAACGCGTGCGTCTTCAAGGGGCCACCAACGCAGCTGTGTGGCTGTCCAGCTCGGAAGGTTGCTTTCGCACAAAACGTGTGCGTGTTCGAGGGGTCACCAGTGAAGCGGCATGAAAAAATAAGCAGCAGTGCTGTGGTTTTAAGCAGGTTTTATTAATTCATACCACCTTCACGGGATCCCCTCTCCGGTGCATAGTGGAGCAGCCCGGAGCGGGATCCCTAGGCTCTCAGAGAAGGAGAGGCGGACACGTGTGTGTCTACCAGTTGCAGGATCAGAGTGAGAGAAGAAGAGAGAGATTGCGTTACAGAGTTGCACCTTAAATACTTGATCATAACAATACATCAAAAAGACATACCCCACAGTCTAGAATGATCAAAGGGACAACAGAACAGGCAGGAGGTATTTGCATTTGTAAGCCATACATCACAATGGGCAGATTAGCTAGACCTCGCTCTAAGTGCAAGACAAAGAGGCTAACAAGCACATCTACATATTGATCTGAGTCTCTAGGTCACAGTAAGGACAGGACGCATGAGTACAAAGGATGAAAGGCATCGATTAACATCACATAGGTGAGACAGAAGAAACTCGTCTACCTGTAGACATTAATACACCAAAGCACATCTAAGATGCTCAGAAAAAGCACAGTAAGGACAAGCCATATGCACACTATACCGAATGGCGCATTACATCACAACACATGCATGTTTGCATCACAAATACATGAATGGCACATTGCTTCTCAGTAATGCAGCAGAAAAACAGAGAAAAGAGGGCTGAGTGTCCTTAGTCTGTTGTGGGGTTAAAACGAACCGCCACACACCTACAACCATAATCATCGAAATTAAATCAAACAGCTTGAAATATCACTTTTAAGTGCAGTGAATACTGAATATGAAGGTTTACCTTTCTGAATTCTATTGTTAAAAAAATGTGTTTATAGAAAACTTCCACCTAATGTCAGTTTGTGGGTTGGAACAGATCATTAATTCAGTTATAAGATATTTAATCAATTGTTTAATTGACATTAGACATTAGGCTGTCAGTGATAAACTGATATATTGTCATATTACCCCTTCAGGGCAGAAGGACAAGCCCACGTGCTGGATGGTGTTTGTGCAATTTATTAAAGAAAACAACATAAAGCCCAAAAATGCCAACAGTACAAAAATGCAAAACAAGAATAACTTAGAAATCAAGCCTCTGAGCAGGGAGTGCTCAGGAGAAGAAAACTTCAGAGGCTGGTGAAGTGGAGTATACAGAGGGTGGATCATAAGAGTATAACCAGTCTTGACATCAAATCTCGCAGCAAAGACTGAGTGGACAGGCAACACTTACAGGTACATCTCAAAAAATTAGAATATCATGAAAAAGTTCAATATGTTTTGTCACTCATTTCAGAAAGTGAAACCCATATATAGATTCATTACACACAGAGTGATATATTTCAAGTGTTTATTTTAATTTTGATGATTATGGCTTACAGCTCATGAAAACCCCAAATTCAGTTTCTCAATAAATTAGAATATTACATAAAATTAATTAAAAAATAGTTTTTGAATACAAATGTGGACCGATTGAAAAGTATGTCCATGTAGGTCCATTGGGGTGGAGGATGCGGTGATCTTCCTCCTTCACCGTTCTCTGTCCCACCTGGAGAAGCCCGGGAATATGGTGAGGATCATGTTCTTTGACTTCTCCAGTGCTTTCAACACCATCCAACCGATGATCCTGAAGGACAAGCTGCTGCGCGCAGGGGTGGACCAGCACCTGTCATCATGGATCCTGGACTACCTCACGAACCGGCCTCAGTTTGTGAGAACCCGGGACTGTGTTTCCGACACGATCATCAGTAGCACGGGGGCCCCCCAGGGAACGGTGCTGGCTCCCTTCCTGTTCACTCTTTATACTGCAGACTTCTCACACAACACAACACATTGCCATCTACAGAAGTTCTCTGATGACTCTGCGATCGTTGGTCTCATCTCCAACGGAGATGAAGCTGAGTACAGAGGGCTTATCCAGGACTTTGTGGACTGGTGCCATCGGAACTGCCTCCAGATCAACGCGAGGAAAACTAAGGAGCTGGTGGTGGACTGCCGCAGGCATGGGCAGCCCCTCACAGCACCAGTAAATATACAGGGAACAGACATCGAGATGGTGACATCCTATAAGTACCTGGGTATTCATCTGAACAATAAACTAGACTGGTCACACAATACTGACGCACTCTACAAGAAGGGACAGCGCAGGCTGTTCCTGCTGAGGAGACTCAGGTCTTTTGGTGTACAAGGGGCGCTGCTGAAGTCATTCTATGACACGGTGGTGGCATCAGCCATCACTTTTGGAGTGGTCTGCTGGGGCAGTGGCATTACTGCAGCCGATAGGAAGAGACTGAACAAACTGATTAAGAAAGCTAGCTCTGTCCTGGGGCAGCGCCTTGATCCGATGGAGGAGATAGGAGAGAGAAGGACGGTGGCTAAACTGTCATCTCTGCCGGAGTCCGAGTTCCACCCTATGCAGGACATACTGGATGCACTGAGGAGCTCATTTAGCAGCAGACTACATCATCCCAGGTGCACAACCGAGAGGTTTCGTAGGTCCTTCCTACCAACGGCTGTCAGACTGTACAACCTAAGCAGGGCTGCTCGCAGAGATAGCAAAAAGACGTAACAAACTAATAGTTTTTTTGAATGCAAAAGATGCAATAGACTTACACAATGGTCCTCTCCGGCATACAACTAGGAACATACCGGTCGCTATGGAGGGTGAGAATATGTATGGGCACATAATCATACCATGTAGGATAACTAAGTAGACGGTTATGCTGTTTCATCCCACCTAGCAACAATGCTCTGCACTGTGTGTTTATATATTTACATATTTATTCCATCTAGCTACAATGCTCTGCACTGTGTTTTTGTATATCTACATATTATTCCATCTAGCTACATTGCTCCGCACTGTGTGTTTATATATTTACATATTTATTCCATCTAGCTACATTGCTCCGCACTGTGTGTGTTTATATACTTGCATATTTATTCCACCTAGCTGCAACGCTCCGTACTGTGGGTGTTTATATATTTACATATTTATTCCATCCAGCTACAATGCTCTGCACTGTGTGTCTGTGTGTGTGTGTGTATATATATATTTTATAGTGATATGTACATATGTATATTAGCTGCTCTTGCTTGCTTGTTTTTTTTCTTTTTTTTTCTTGCCTTCTGATTGTTGCTCTGAGTGTTGCTATCCCTGTGCTGTTGCAATCCTGGAATTTCCCCATTGTGGGACTAATAAAGGCTTATCTTGTCTTATCTTATCTTATGTACACACTCAATACTTGGTCAGGGCTCCTTTTGGATTAATTATTGTATCAATGTGGCGTGGCATGGAGGTGATCAGCCTGTGGCACTGTTGAGGTGTTATGAAGGTCCAGGTTGCTTTGATCTTGACCTTCAGCTCGTCTGTTGGGTCTGGTGTCTCTCATCTTCCTCTTGACAAAACTCCATAGATTATCTATGGGGTTTAGGTCAGGAGAGTTTGCTGGCCAGTCAAACACAGTGATGCCACGGTCATTAAACCAGGTTTTGATACTTTAGGCAACGTGTGTGTGTGTGTGTGGGGGGGGTGGATGCCAAGTCCTGCTGGAAAATGAAATCAGCTTCTCCATAAAGCTTGTCAGCAGAGGGAAGCATGAAGTGTTCTTAAATTTCCTGGTAGACGACTGCGCTGACTTTGGTCTTCATAAAACACAGTGGACAAACACCAGCAGATGATCTCTGTTCAGATAAAAGTAAATTTTGCATTTCATTTGGAAAACAAAGTCCCAGAGTCTGGAGAAAGAGTGGAGAGGCACAGAATCTAAATTGCTTGAGGTTTAGTGTGAAGCTTCCACAGTCAGTGATGATTTGAGGAATCATGTCATTTGCTGGTGTTGGTCCACTGTGTTTTATCAAGACCAAAGTCAGCGCAGTCGTCTACCAGGAAATTTTAGAGCACTTCATGCTTCCCTCTGCTGACAAGCTTTATGGAGAAGCTGTTTTCATTTTCCAGCAGGACTTGGCACCCCCCCCCCCACACACACACACTCACACTGCCAAAAGTATCAAAACCTGGTTTAATGACCATGGCATCACTATTTCATTGGCCAGCAAACTCTCCTGATCTAAACCCCATAGAGAATCTATGGAGTATTGTCAAGAGGAAGACGAGCGACACCAGACGCAACAATGCAGATGAGCTGAAGGTCGCTATCAAAGCAACCTGGACCTTCATACCACCTCAACAGTGACACAGGCTGATCACCTCTATGCCACGCCACACCGATACAGTAATTAATCCAAAAGGAGCCCCAACCAAGTATTGAGTGTGTACATGGACATACTTTTCAGTTGGCCAACATTTCTATTAAAAAAATATTTTTTAAAATTAATTTTATGTAATATTCTAATTTTTTGAGAAACTGAATTTAGGGTTTTCATGGGCTGTAAGCCATAATCATCAAAATTAAAATAAATAAACACTTGAAATATATCACTCTCTGAGTAATGAATCTATATAATATATGGGTTTCGCTTTCTGAAATGAGTGACAAAAATATTAAACTTTCTCATGATATTCTAATTTTTTGAGATGTACCTGTAAGTAGTGGAGTGATCTGGTACCATGATTAGCAGGTGTGTGGAGTGAAAGCCGACTGGTGACCTAATTACTGATCATACACAGCTGAGCTGAGAGAGCAGGTAGAGAGTAATTAACCAGCTGGGGATGTCTGGGAGAGGAGAAATAATGACCCTTCCACAGGAGAAGGCAAAACAATGTAAAACTACATAAATGGACAACATAATAAGAGTACTGAAACATAAATAATAAATAGAACAATAAATCATCAGGAATCTAAACACAGAAAGATACCACAAGGCTGGGAGAAAATACAGAGATAATACATAAATAAATTGAGAGACTGAGCCCGGTAAAACCTGTGCTCAGTCCTGTGACATATAACCTTAAACTTGTGATAACTGATACAGCTTTCTTGTCTTTTTATGTATGAGTTTGTCTTGAAGAGAGGCACATGCACTCCTCAAATTGCAGAAGTTTTGACTGAGAGCATCCTCAACCTGATTGTC
Organism: Pholidichthys leucotaenia; assembly: GCA_020510985.1. NCBI lineage: Eukaryota > Metazoa > Chordata > Actinopteri > Cichliformes > Pholidichthyidae > Pholidichthys > Pholidichthys leucotaenia. Next base: position 328,685,712 of record CM035838.1, read on the forward strand.
ACTGACATGAGACCACTATCCATGATTGAAGATGAGGGTTTTAAGATGATTGGCACATTTCATCCAGGTTGCACCTTACAATTTGTGCCAATTGTTTGGCTTCAAATAAATTTCAGTAAGCTGTTTAGCTTCAGTTTCAAATGTGTGTTTCATGGGTAATTTTATTTAGCTCTAGAAACTGCTTAAAATGTTATATTAAAGCAGAGACTGACAACAAGGTGATTTTCACAGGTGTGCAGGCTTGAACAGCGGGTGAAGTAAAATATGCACTAGAGCCCCATCAGAAAGCAGAGATGGTGGACATGAGAGAAATATTCACTATTAGTCGACTAATTGAAAAAAATAGTCGTTAAATTAGTCGACTACCAAAATAATTGTTAGTTGCAGCCCTACTGTGTACATATGTATATTTATTTACTGCTTTGGCTAACCAATTCTTATCTAATTATCTTATTTACTATTGCTCTGAGTGTTGCTCTCCCTGTGCTGCTGCAATCCTGAAATTTCCCCACTGTGGAACTAGTCAGGGCTTATCTCATCTTACTAGTTATGTAAAGCAACTTTGAGAATAATAAGAACTTCATAGGATATTTTATATTATATATAGATATACAGTATATATACACTACCGTTCAAAAGTTTGGGGTCACTTAGAAATTTCCTTATTTTTGAAAGAAAAGCACTGTTTTTTTCAATGAAGATAACTTTAAACTAATCAGAAATACACTCTAATGTCTAATATACATTGCCAATGTGGTAAATGACTATTCTAGCTGCAAATGTCTGGTTTTTGGTGCAATATCTACATAGGTGTATAGAGGCCCATTTCCAGCAACTATCACTCCAGTGTTTTAATGGTACAATGTGTTTGCTCATTGAGTCAGAAGGCTAATGGATGATTAGAAAACCCTTGTGCAATCATGTTAGCACAGCTGAAAACAGTTTAGCTGGTTAGAGAAGCTATAAAACTGACCTTCCTTTGAGCAGGTTGAGTATCTGGAAAAAATTATTATTTCAAATACAAATCATTATTTCTAACCTTGTCAATGTCTTGACTATATTTTCTATTCATTTTACAAATCATGCTGGTAAATAAGTGTGACTTTTCATGGAAAACGATATATATACACTACCGTTCAAAAGTTTGGGGTCACTTAGAAATTTCCTTATTTTTTAAAGTAAAGCACTTTTTTTCAATGAAGATAACTTTAAACTAATCAGAAATACACTCTATACATTGCTAATGTGGTAAATGACTATTCTAGCTGCAAATGTCTGGTTTTTGGTGCAATATCTAGATAGGTGTATAGAGGCCCATTTCCAGCAATTATCACTCCAGTGTTCTAATGGTACAGTGTGTTTGCTCATTGTGTCAGAAGGCTAATGGATGATTAGAAAACCCTTGTGCAATCATGTTAGGTCTGCAATGCTGTAATTACTGCAAATGGAGGATTCTTTGACGAAAGCAAAGTTTGAAGGAAAAAATTATTATTTCAAATACAAATCATTTTTTCTAACCTTGTCAATGTCTTGACTATATTTTCTATTCACTTTACAACTCATGGTGGTAAATAAGTGTGACTTTTCATGGAAAACACAAAATAATTGTCTGGGTGACCCCAAACTTTTGAACGGTAGTGTGTATATATATATATATGTGTGTGTATATATATATATATATGTATATATATATATATATATATATATGTATACATACTGTATATACACACATATATATACACTACCGTTCAAAAGTGGCGACCATATATATATATATATATACTGTATGTATATATATATATATATATATATATATATATATATATACACATATATATACACTACCGTTCAAAAGTTTGGGGTCACCCAGACAATTATTTTGTGTTTTCCATGAAAAGTCACACTTATTTACCACCATGAGTTGTAAAGTGAATAGAAAATATAGTCAAGACATTGACAAGGTTAGAAATAATGATTTGTATTTGAAATAATAATTTTTTCCTTCAAACTTTGCTTTCGGCAAAGAATCCTGCATTTGCAGCAATTACAGCATTGCTGACCTAACATGATTGCACAAGGGTTTTCTAATTGTCCATTAGCCTTCTGATGCAATGAGCAAACACATTGTACCATTAGAACACTGGAGTGATAGTTGCTGGAAATGGGCCTCTATACACCTATGTAGATATTGCACCAAAAACCAGACATTTGTAGCTAGAATAGTCATTTATCACATTAGCAATGTATAGAGTGCATTTCTGATTAGTTTAAAGTTATCTTCATTGAAAAAAAAGTGCTTTTCTTTCAAAAATAAGGAAATTTCTAAGTGACCCCAAACTTTTGAACGGTAGTGTATATATATAATTTTTTTGATGACAGATTATAATGGGTTGTAAAGAAAATTTTACAACCCTCTTCTTTAACATGACACATAAATTCTAGTCCAGCTTCTGCACATGCTCATCATAACTGGAAACTAGAAGATTGGAAAATGCTGCCTAGTCTGAGATGCAATTTTTTGCAGCTACATTCAGATGGTTGGGTCAAACTTTGTAAACAGCATGAAAGAATGGATGCATGTATGGAGCATCATGGATGTACAGCTACTGATGCTAGCATATCAATATGGATCAATATCTCCAAGGAATGTTTCCAGCACCTGGTTGAATCTATGCCATGAAGACTTAAGACAGTTCTGACAACAGGGGTAAACCCAGTAATACAAGGTGTGCCTATTAAAGTGGCTGATAAGTGTATGTCAAAGCCAACATACCAGACAGAGCTATGCAAGATCACATCACCTGAAGACAAACGGCAGAGATGAAAGCCTTAACCTCAGCTCAGCAGGTACAACAGGGGGACAATCTGCTCTGGATCGCTTGGAGGCGACCAAGCAACAGGTCACCGTGATGAACCAGCAGCTGCAAACAATGATGCAGCAATTGGACACCATCACTCGTCATTTGGCTGGGACGGCTACTCCAGCTCCTCCTCCTCAGCCTGCTCCTGTTATTCAACCACCAGTTTGCCATACCACCTCCGTTCCGTCACCTGCCCCATTTGTGGGGGAGGTGTGGAAATGCAAGGAGTTTTTACACCAGGTGCGGATGTATTTGGAGCAGGTTGGGGGGGGGGGGGGAAGTACTCGATGGATGTCGCTAAAATTCAGTTTTTCACCCTACTGTTGCGGGACCGAGCCCTCAGTTGGGCTCGGGCCACAGCAGACAGCCCTGAGGGCCATAATTACATGTTTGACCAATTTGTGGCCGCTTTTTGTCACGAGTTCGACCACACTGATAGTCAGGGGAACATAATGAGCCACCTTATGACTCCCCGCCAGGGGGCTCAGTCTGTGGCTGAGTTCTCTGGAGTTTCGGGTCAAAGTTGCAGACTCGGGGTGGAACGAGGTTGCGTTACGCAGCATGTTCCTCCATGGGTTAAACGACCATCTCCACGACCACCTGCCAGTTTATGCCATTCCCGAGATGCTTGATGGGCTTATTGATCAGGCTGTGGGGCTGGACAACCGCTACTGTGAGCGCGCGAGAGAGCGACAGGCCTCCTCTTACTCATCCGCCGAGCGTGTGCCCGCTGTGTGGGACTGACACTGGGGGGGGGGGGGGCGCTGAGGTCCCAAGCTGATGGACCCTCAGCCAGGTTCATCTGACCGAGGCTGAGCCCCGGCGAAAGAGGAGAACTGGCACGTGCTTGTACTGTGCTTCCCCAGAGCACGGTTGGGATGAGTGCCCCCGGCGGCCAAAAGACGCAGCCCGTCAGTAACTGTGGGGGGTCTGGCGGGCGAGACCAAGTTAATTCCCCCCGGCAATTTCTCTATTCTGGCCCTCGTGCAATTGCCGGGGGTTGAGAGGAGGGTCTTGTTAGTTAGTTGTTGTTTGTTAGTTGATTCAGGGACAGAGGGCAATTTCGTGTCGGCCCGGCTCGTCCGGGACCTGGGTATTTCCACTCTTAAATTGCCCCATCATCAATGTGTTACCACCATATCTGGCCGTGAGGTCGTGGTTATTGCCGAATGCACGCGGCCGGTTGCCATCCTCTTGTCTGGGAATCATTGGGAGGAACTAACGTTGCTAGTTCTCCGAAATTCATCATCCCCGATGATTCTAGGTTATCCGTGGCTCCGGAGGCACAGCCCCAAAATAAATTGGGGGCGGAATTCCATCTCCTCCTGGAGCCCGTTTTGTTTGGCCAATTGTTTAAGTTCAGCTGAATGTGCTCCATCTCTCCCGGTCTCTCCTCCTCCGGTTGAGCCGCCAGATCTCAGCCTCGTTCCCCGGGCTTATCATGATTTAGGGGAGGTCTTCAGCAAGTCGAAAGCACTGTTGCTTCTGCCTCATTGCTCTTATGACTGTGCTGTGGACCTTGTCCCGGGGGCGAAGCTATCATCCAGCCGGCTCTACAGTATTTCTGGGCTGGAGAGGGAGTCTATGGAGAAGTATGTTAAAGAGTCGCTGAACGCCGGCCTTATTCGGCCATCTTCTTCTTTGTTAGCAAGAAGGATGGCTCGCTGCACCCGTGTATCGATTACAGTGAGCTCAATGCTATAACAGTTAAGACCAAATATCCCCTGCCCTTGATGAATTCCACGTTTGAGCTCCTTCAGCGCTCACGGGTGTTTTCCAAAATTAGACCTATGCAATGCGTACCATCTCATTTGCATTTGTGAGGGGAACGAGTGGAAGACAGCGTTTAAAACACACTTGGGGCAATTTGAGTATTTGGTGATGCCGTTTGGGCTCACCAACGCCCCCGCTGTCTTCCAACGGTTAATTAATGACGTCCTCCGCGATATGCTCTACCAATTTGTGTTTGTCTATTTGGATGATATTTTGATTTTCTCCTGCTCACCAGAGGAACATGAGGTCCATGTAAGGGCCATTTTACAATGGCTCCTGGAGAACCAGCTCTACGTTAAGGCTGAGAAGTGCCAGTTCTCCACAACATCTACTTGCTTCTTGGGCTTCATAGTGGCTGGAGGGAGACTGATTGCCGACCCGGCCAAGGTGAGGGCAGTGCACGATTGGCCGACACCCCACTCTCGTAGGGAGCTTCAATGCTTCCTTGGATTTGCGAGCTTTTATCGCAGGTTCATCAGGAATTATAGTGGGGTTGCATTGCCCTTAACACAGCTGACCTGTTAAATGTTACATATGGAAAAGGCTGGTAGTAGCAAGATGGCAGCCGGGTTGGACGTGGGTGGACCGGGGTGGTTAACTGCCGGTTTCCGGTGGTGACGCCACTCGTGGTATAAAGGGGGTGGGTGGAAGAGGCTCTGCCTCTTTCATCATGGGAGCCACCTGGCATGCAGGCAAGTGCCATAAGCCTGATGAGCATAGTTTGTCATCCTGAATAAAGCCCTGTTAACCGAGTTCTTACTTCCTCGTTATTCCTGTAATTATGGACACAACATTTGGTGACAAGGTAAAAGCGGTAATGGAGCGTTCCATTGCCAGCTTTCGGTCATTTTTGGAGACCCCGGACCAGCTGCCCGTGCCATGGTCTCGTTGGTTTGCTGCCTTTACTAACTATCTCATTGTCTTAAACCTGGGCAAGATGGAGAAGCTCCGAGCGAGAACTGTGTTGGTCCATAATTTGGGAATGGAAAGGCAGAGGATTCTTGAGAACCTTGGAGGTGCTGACAGTTTTGCGAGGTGGTGAAGCTAATGGCGCAGTATTTTAGGGAGCCGGAAAATGTCACTGTGAGGCGCATTCAGTTTCGACAACGCCGCCAGTGGTCGGGATAGCCGGTGAGAAGATTTTTGGCGAACCTTCGTGAGCTGGCGAGGGAAGGCAGGTTTGGGGCCCTGGAGGACGAGATGATTTGGGACCAGCTGGCAGAGCACATCCGCTGCCTGGCGGCCCGGTCCAGGTTGTTGACACACCCAGGGGGGTTGACATTAGCTGAGGCTGTTGAGCTTGCCCAACAGTTTGAGGCGACAGAGACCATTGCGAGAGGCGTTACTGAAAGGGCTTTTCTGGATAAGAATGAGTCTCGCACTGAGGCACTGTTCATGGACCCTTGTGATGGCGAATGCGGAGAGGATGATTTTGCCTCCATGGTCAGGACAAGGTCTGCCCCAGGTATGCCAAAGTGTTATGGTTGTGGGTCCACTGAGCGCCGCTATAAGTCCAGGGTGTGCCCGGCGAAAGGAAAGCGTTGTGGCAAGTGTGGTGTTTTGAACCGTTTTGCCAGGGTGTGCAACAACTTCGTACGCAGGAGCCGTAAGATTGAACCAGGTGCTGCGCAGAAGACTCCGACAGTGGTGAATACCGTCTCCCCAGAGACAACAGGGAGGATCGGCTGCACCGTCATGCTAGATGGCATCAAGGTTCCCCTTTTGGTGGAAACTGGAGCAGTTATTTACGTCCTGAACCTGACGGCCATGGAGAGACTGTTTCCCCACTGGCAGATTAGGAGGCATTATGAAGAGTATTATGGTTATGGATGGAACAGGTTGGCCATTTTGGGCTATGTGGAGATGGAGGCCCGGTATAAGGACAGTGTGGCACCCAGAGTTTGCATCAATGTTTCAGCATCCGGGGTTAATGTTATGGGGTGTAACCTATTTTACAGTCATGGGTTCTCCATTTCTGACGTGTTGGGTGAAGAATGGTCTGGATGTGGATTTTGGGGCCGGCCTGTTCCAGTCGTGGAGGGTGCTGAGGTGTGGGATTCGGACTGGCTGGACAAAGTTTCGGAGGGAGAGCACACGCCACGCCGCGCGGAGCCGTCTCGGGCTGGACCCGATGCCATCATGCAGACTGCCCTGGACGAGGGTGCCGGACGGCACGCTGGGACCCCCAATGAGGCTCATGAGGATGAGACGCCTATGCCAGGAGGAAAAAGGGGCTAGACCACGGAGCGTGGTGATCATAAAGCGCTCCCAGCGACGGCCTGCCAAGATGGGACCGAAATGAGCCCGCAAGCTGGAGCAATCGGTGACGGAGGCCTGTCACAGGATTGGTGATCCGGATAAAAGGAAGAGGGCTCCCTCGATGACCAAGGTTGATGCTCGAGTACAACATGGATCACAGTCCACGCAAGCAGCAGGATGACGAGAGGCGGTTCCAGTTGGAACCCGACTGGATGGAGGCACATTGGTGTAGGTCCATTTACACCTGGAGAAACCCGAGGGATCTGCGGCTGCCGGTGGTGGAGAGGAGACGGCGCAGCAGGAGCCCTGAGATGAAGAGAAGGAGACGGCTGGAGAGGTATCCATCCAAGGACTGAGGGTTTTATTTTGTGTCTATTATGTTTACCCTAGTCCTGTATATGTAGTTTTGCTGTTTGGTGCCCCGGTAAATTTGCTTTAAAAATAAAAAAAAAAGGAGTGACAGTACGAAAGGCATGTTGTGAACCTAGGTTGTGTGTTTACATGATACATTTTAATAACCAGGATGGTGGTGTGCCTGTTTTAGTACTGCTTATTTAGAGAGTTAGTGTTGAATTGGTATTTATATGATAAATTGTACAACCAGAGGGGAGGTGGCTTGGTAATTAATTACAGTTATGGTGAATTTGAGCCCACCATGGTTGTTTGAGTAATTTTAATTGAATGCCCAATGTGGTTTTATTATGAATGTCCATTGTGGGGTGGGTGTTGGGATGGGGGCTGCCAATAGTGAGTATATTGTTATTTTGTATGTAGTATTTGTGTAGTATTGTTCACGGGATTATTTTGAGTTAGAAACATGGCTTTGTTTTGTTTTATTGATCTGTTCTTTCTTTAGTGGCAGAATAACCCGCTCAGCCGTGTAGGGGACGCTGGCAGTCTACCCGGCCCCCCAGCCTTAGTTGTGTGAATGGATAGGAGTTTATTTACTTTTATACATATGCTCTTCCCCTTTTAGAGCACGAGTCGGGACACAAATTAGGGTGGGTTGTTTGTGTGCCTGATATTTTTTTAAGGGGGGGGGATGTTACATATGGAAAAGGCTGGTAGTAGCAAGATGGCAGCTGGGTTGGACGTGGGTGGACCGGGGTGGCTAACTGCCAGTTTCCGGTGGTGATGACATTCGTGGCATAAAGGGGGTGGGCAGAAGAGGCTCTGCCTCTTTCATCGTGGGAGCCACCTGGCATGCAGGCAAGTGCCGTAAGCCTTATGTACATAGTTTGACATCCTGAATAAAGCCCTGTTAACCGAGTTCTTACTTCCTTGTTATTCCTGTAATTATGGACACAACATTAAGGTTTCCTTTCGGTGGACTGAGGCAGCGGAGCAGGCCTTTTCCAAATTAAAAGGCCTGTTCACTGACACACCAATCTTGGCCCAGGTCAACACGCAGCTCCAGTTCGTCCTTGAGGTGGACACTTCTGATTCGGGGATGGGCGCTGTTCTCTCACAGTGCACATCCCCCAATCTGAAGCTCCATCCATGTGCATATTTCTCTTGTCGGCTTACGCCGGCCGAGAGGAATTACGATGTAGGAGACAGAGAGCTGCTTGCCATTAAGTTGGCATTAGAGGAATAGAGGCATTGGTTAGAGGGGGCTATTCAACCCATTGTCATGTGAACTGATCACAAAAACCTTGAGTACTTGCGGTCGGCCCGCCGACTTAATGCCAAGCAGGCTCGCTGGGCTTTATTTTTCCAGCGATTTACTTTTACCATCACTTACCGGCTTGACTCTTGGAATACCAAACCAGATGCACTATTGCGCCAGTTTGATTCTGAGGAGGTAACACCCCCTTCCCACCCCCAATCCATTCTTCCTCCCGATGCGTCCGTGGTGCCCTTACGTGGGATATCGAGCAGAGGGTCCGTCGGGCCCAGTCTCAGGAGCCTGTGCCAGTAGGGTGCCCCCCAGATCGCCAGCATGTCCTCGCTGCCTTCCACAGTGACGTCATCCATTGGGATCAGAATCAGAATCAGAATCAGATTTATTGCCATTGTTCATGTAGTACACAAACTAGGAATTTGTCTCGGTGCAATGCTGCAACATTAAACATGATAAAATAAAAGAAATAAACTATACATGCAATAAAGTGTAGAATAAGAGTGAGTAATACTAGTCAGCAGTTTAAATATATTAGCAAGCAGCAGATAATGTGGAGAACCATATAGTGCAGTCGGTAATGCAGGAAGAAAACAGTGATGATTGACATGAGTCTGGTTGAGCTGCTGTACATAGTGCACGAGAGTCAATAAGTCACTTAGTGTTCAGCAGTCTGATGGCAGAGGGGAAGAAGCTGTTCATGTGACGGGAGGTTTTAGTCTGGATGGACCGAAGTCTTCTACCTGAGGGGAGAGGGGCAAACAGTACGTGACCAGGGTGTGAGGGATCGGCTATGATCCGGCCAGCACGCCTCCGGGTCCTGGAGATGTACAGATCCTGGAGAGATGGGAGCTTGCAGCCGATCACCTTCTCAGCAGTGCGCACGACACGCTGCAGCCTTAGTCTGTCCCTGGCAGTGGCTCCTGTGTACCACACGGTTATGGAGGTGGTGAGGATGGACTCGATGATGGCTGTGTAGAACTGCACTAACATCTTGGTGGGTAGCTTGAGCTTCCTCAGCTGCCGCAGGAAGAACATCCTCTGCTGGGCCTTTTTGATGAGGGAGCTGATGGTCGGCTCCCACTTGAGGTCCCTGGTGATGGTGGTGCCTAGGAAGCGGAAGGAATCAGCAGTGGTGATGGGAGAGCCTGTGAGGGTGAGGGGGGGCAGAGGGGTTGTGACTTTCCTGAAGACCACAGTCATCTCCACTGTCTTCAGAGCGTTCAGCTGCAGGTTGTTGTTGTTGCACCAGGACGCCAGCTGGGCCACCTCACTCCTGTAGGCGGACTCGTCGCCGTTGGAGATGAGCCCGATGAGGGTGGTGTCATCCGCAAACTTGATCAACTTGACAGACTGGTGGCTGGAGGTGCAGGAGTTGGTGTAAAGGGAGAAGAGTAGGGGGGAAAGTACACAGCCCTGGGGTGATCCAGTGCTGATGCTAGCAGAGTCTGAGACAGTCTTTCCCAGCCGCACATGCTGCCTCCGGTCCGTCAGGAAGTCAGTGATCCACCTGCAGAGGGAGTCAGGCACGTTGAGCAGGGACAGCTTGTCCCGGAGCAGATCGGGGCGGATGGTGTTGAATGCAGAGCTGAAGTCCACAAACAGGATCCTGGCGTAGGTTCCCGGGGAGTCCAGGTGCTGCAGGATGGAGTGGAGGGCCAGGTTGACTGCGTCGTCTACAGACCTGTTGGCTCGGTAGGCAAACTGCAGCGGGTCCAGGAGGGGGGTGGTGATGGACTTGAGGTGGGGCAGGACCAGGCGCTCAAAGGACTTCATGACTACAGAGGTGAGCGCTACAGGTCTGTAGTCGTTAAGACCAGTGATCCGTGGCTTCTTGGGGACAGGGATGATGGTGGAGGATTTGAGGCAGGACGGCACGTGGCATAGCTTAAGGGAGGTGTTAAAAATGTCTGTGAAGACAGGAGCCAGCTCTTTCGCACAGTGTCTCAGGGTGGAGGGAGACACGCCGTCCGGACCGGGGGCCTTGTGCGGGTTCAGTCTGGAGAACTGTTTGAGCACGTCCTGCTCACTGATGACAAGGGCAGGGGGGGAGGAGGGGGGGGCGCCTTTGATGAAGTAGGGACCGTGGAGGCTGTGGAGCTGGAGGGAGGGGGGGGAGTTGGACACAGATGATGGGGTGTCAAAACGGGCATAGTGTTGGGACAATCTTTGACAAAGGGCTTTGTCATCCTGACCTTTAGGAGCCTGAGGCCGATAATTGGTGATTTGCCTCAGTCCTCTCCACACAGAAGCCGAGTCATTAGCAGTGAACTGCTGCTGGAGTCTCTCAGAATACACAGATTTAGCTCTCCTCAGCTCTCTGTTAAACCGATATTTAACCTCCCTGTAGCAGCCCCTGTCTCCACTTTTCAGCGCTGCTTCCTTCTCCTTCCTGATCTGTCTGAGCTTAGCAGTGAACCAGGGCTTATCATTAGAGTACCTCACCCTGGTGCGCGATGGAAGAATGCTCTCCTCACAAAAGTGGATATAAGAGTTCACAGTGTCCGTGTACTCATCCAGATCATGCGTGGCTCCTTTAAACATGCCCCAATCAGTTATTTCCATGCACGTTTCCAGCTTCTCCTCAGCTTCACTGGTCCATTTCTTCGTAGTGCTCACAACAGGTTTAGTGAGCTTCAGTCTCTGTCTGTATGTGGGAATGAGGTGGACCATCACGTGATCAGATAGTCCGAGCGCAGCGCGGGGAACAGCGCGATACGCGTCCTTAACTGTGGTGTAACAGTGATCCAGCGTGTTTTTTCCTCTGGTGGGGCATTTAATAAACTGTTTGTAGTGGGGGAGATCGTGGCTCAGATTGCTCTGGTTAAAGTCGCCAACCATAATAACCAAAGAGTCTGGAAAAATCCGCTCCGTGTGTTGGATGTGATCCGCGAGCACGCGCTGAGCTTCGCGCGTGTCCGCGTCAGGACGGACGTACACAGCGACGAGGATGAATGAGGCGAACTCCCGCGGGGAATAAAATGGCTTGCAGTTAATAAAAAGAAATTCCAGGGCGGGAGAACAGTGTTTGGAAATTACCGTTACATCAGAGCACCAGCTGCTGTTGATGTAGAAGCAGACTCCTCCTCCAGAGGATTTACCTGAGAGCTCTGTGTCACGATCAGCACGAAACAGCTGAAATCCCTCGAGGCGCAGCGCGCTGTCCGGTGTATTTTCCCTGAGCCAGGTCTCGGTAAAACAGAGGGCAGCCGAGGAAGAGAGGTCCTTAAAACGCATCAGCAGTCTCAGTTCCTCTACCTTGTTAGAGAGAGAATTGGCATTGGACAGAAATATGCCAGGCAAAGCCGTGCGCGTGCCTCTTCTGCGGAGCCGGACGAGAGCGCCCGCTCGTCTTCCTCTCTTTCGCCGTCTCACTTTTCGAGCCAAGCAATGAACCAGATCGGTGGCAGGAGCTAAAAAAACCTGGGAGTAGGTCCGTGGGAGTGAAAGTCCTGATATTTAGAAGCTCTTCACGGGTATAAGAGCAGGCAGACACACAACTGACAAACAAAAACAAACAAAGGGCGCAGCGAAGCACCATGGCGACCACTGTGGGCGCCATCTTGCGCAGAACAGGATCACACCACCATTGGATCACACCAGCCGTTTCGCCCGTCATCCTGGTATCACCCGCACGATTGATCTGGTTTGGTGGGAGTTCTGGTGGCCCACGCTGCGGCGGGACGTGAAGAAGTACATGCGGGCCTGTCAGACCTGTGTCCGGGGTAAGTCCGACCCCCCCCCCCCATCTGGATTCCTCCAGCCCCTCCCCATCCCTGGTCGGCCATGGTCCCACATTGCCGTAGAATTTGTCACTGGATTTCCCCCCCTTCCACAGTAAAACTGTGATATTGACCATTGTGGACTGTTTCTCCAAGGCTGTCCACTTGGTGGCGCTTCCCAAACTCCCTTTGGCCTTGGAGACAGCTGCCCTGCTGACAGATCATGTGATTCAACTCCATGGTATCCCAGTGGACATCATGTCTGACCGGGGCCCGCAGTTTACATCACAGGTCTGGAGGGCCTTCTGTCGCACCCTAGGAATGATGGTGAGCCTCTCCTCTGGGAACCACCCCCAGAGCAATGGGCAGGCAGAGCGTGTCAATCAGTCCTTTGAGGCCACCCTGCGGTGCGTGGCAGCCGAGCATCCCTCATCGTGGAGTTCACACCTGACCTGGGTGAAGCATTCTATGAACATGGCTGTTTCCACGTCTATGGGGCTTACCCCTTTTGAAACGTCATTGGGATACATGCCTCCGCTCCTGCCCATGACCGAGAGGGAGGTCGCGGTTCCCTCTGCGGGGGCTCATGCTCACCACTGCAGGCGCGTCTGGAGATCCATGTGTGCCACCCTTACCCGCTCTGTGGAGCGCAACCAGGCTGTGGCGGATAAACATTGGATGCCCGTGTCCAAGTACACTGTGGGACAGCAGGTCTGGTTGGCGGCCAGTCAGGTGTCATTGAAGACTGCGTCAAAGAAGCTGTCTCCATGCTTCATTGGGCCCTTCCCGATCTCCAAAATGATCAACGATGCCTCGGTTCGGCTGAGACTCCCATCTACCCTCCAAGTGAACCCGACCTTTTACGTCTCGCACATCAAGCTCCTCTCGTCAGTCCTCTCTGCCCCCCCCCCCCAAAGGCGCCTCCTCCTCCTCCCCGGATCATTGATGGCCACCCTGCCCACACGTCCAGCCAGATCTTGGATGTTCACCGTCGGGGCCGGGGTCTCTAGTATTTGGTGGATTGGGAGGGCTACGGCCCGGAGGAGCGATCCTGGGTTCCTGCGACCTGAATCTTGGATAAAGAGATGCTCCGGTCCTACCATCAAGCCCATCCCGACAAACCTTGTGGACCACCACGAGGTGCTCCTAGAAGGGGGGGCCCTGTCATGGGCGGCAAGAGCGCGCCCCCTCCTTCCCATTCATCTCTCCGCTGCTCATCATTGCACACCTGTGCCCACTTATCAGCCAGTGTACTTAAGGAGGCATCCTTCTATGACTCAACGCTGGCTCATCTGGGTATACTGCCGTGAACAGACAGCAAGTCATCACAACACAGGTAAAGAAGTTATTAACCTGTGTGCTTTTTCTCCATTGTGCAGGTTGCTGCCATCGTGCAGGTGTGTCTCTGAGGGCTGCGCGCACTCTCCTGCCAAAACTTTTCCCACGGTGGTCAGGCTCCACCAGCAGTCCCCTACCCCTACTGGTTCATCTATTCCCCGCTGGAGTCCTGCCGGCGCTCCCTCAGAGCCCACGCAAGTGGTAATTTGGCTCGCCCATTTCCCTATCTCCATTCCTCTGGCAAGTGACTGTTCTGTAGCAGTGTGGTTTTTGCTATTCAATAAAACATTCAAACGCGTGTACTGTTTGATTGTCTCTTTGCTGCTGCACCTTGCATGTGGGCTGAATTATCTTATCAGTCATGACAGAACGAGACAGCCTTAACCTCAGCTCAGCAGGTGCAACAGGGGGACAATCTGCTCTGGATCGCTTAGAGGTGACCGAGCAACAGGTCACCATGATGAACCAGCAGTTGCAAACAATGATGCAGCAATTGGACACCATCACGTGCCATTCGGCTGAGACAGCTCCTCTGGCTCCTCTTCCTCAGCCTGCTCCCGTTATTCAACCACCAGTTCACCATACCACCTCCGTTCCCTCACCTGCCCCTTTCGCGGGGGAGGTGTGGAAATGCAAGGGGTTTTTACACCAGGTGTGGATGTATTTGGAGCAGGTTGGTTGATTGTTGCTGCCCCTTGCACGTGGGCTGAATAATCGTATCAGTCATGACACCCCAGGCAGAGCATTTCAGGTCTGTACCTACAAAAAGAAGCATTGTTGTGACATTGAATGTATTTACCTTTTCTGGTATCACTTAAAAACTCTGTAAAAGCTCCATGTGCTACTAAACATAAAAAGTTCCACCTCCCCTCTCCCTGTAACCATGGAGTTACAGCTCCATCCATGCTGTAACAGAGTTTACTGTTGAGATAAAAAAAAAATGTGGGAGGAATTCTGTCCTCTGGACTTATATTTTGTGTTCTGGAATTATATTTTGTGTTTTTTTGTTTTTTTTTGTCTTAGGCTGCATTCAGACCAGGATAGTCTGGGGGCGAGGTGTGTGTGTGTGTGTGTGTGTGTGTCTTGGTTCGATTGGGTGGGAAATTAATTTTCACACAGCACTTTACTCAAGTGGACCAAACTGCCTGGACGTCACACAGTTACAACAACTTCTTGTTTGTGGCGCTGTAGCCGAAGCCACCACTTATCAGGAAGAAAAAATCTCGGTGAAGAAATCCAACTCATCGATTGGCCAAGACCGAAAACGGAAATCTGTTCCCTTTAGCCGGGTTGTTTATCCGCCACAAACAATGGAGCAACACCAAAACGTGATCTTGGGGTTTCTGTTTTTACTTGGTGTAGACACGTATTATTGTCTTCACAATACGCTGCCCAGTATGAGCAGGCAAGGTAGCAAACTATCCAGCATGTTGCTCTGTACATGAGACAAATGCACAAGCGGCAAAGCCAAAGAAGGAGGTGAAGGAGAGCGAGAGACAATGATGACATGCTGCTGTGGCTACACAGACGAACGTATTGCATGGTTTAAAAGTTTTAAGATCACATATATGGCTGTAAACCATACATGAGAGTGAATTAATCACATTCCTCATAAATTTCTCTTTCTGCAATTGTGGGGGTTACCCCTATAGTTGTAACAGCTATGAAATGACTGTTGTTGTGAAATGGCACTATATAAATACACCAAACACCAACTCTGTAGATTTGGAGTTGGAAAGAAGAATCCAGTCCACCACAAAGGCTTATGGTGCGCTATACAAGAGACTTTAGAGTTGTCATGATATCAGTACGAAAACCAAAGTGAAGGTTTATGCAGCTGCAGTTCTTCCTTGCTTGCTCTATTTCATCGAGTGCACCACTCTTTACCGTAGACACATCAGGGCTTTGACAAGACTCCAGCTTTGCCACCTACGCTCCATCCTCAACATCAAGTGGCAAGACCGTGTCCCAGACGTTGAGGTACTGCGTCATGCACACACAGTCAGTGTTGAAGCCCTAATTACAGTGTCACAGCTTCACTGGGCAGAGCATGTACATCGGATGGCCAACAGTAGACTGCCAAAAGCTGTGATCTACTCGGAACTGAGCCAAGGAAAAAGGAGCCACGGAGGACAAAAATTGCGTTTCAAAGATGTCCTAAAGCGGCATATGAAGAGAACTGGCATCCCCTATGATACCTGGAAGGAAGAGGCATTCCGGAAAGTCAGTTTGCGAGGACTGTTGAGGAAAGCAACGTCAGCCGTAGAAGAGCAACGCCAGCAAGAATATCAGCGTGCACATGACCGATGACATTCAGCACCTACTTCAAGCATTTTCCAGTGCAACAACTGTCAGCATTACTGCAGATCCCGAGTGAGTCTGATTGCCCACACAAGAGCCTGCTTGAGATAGACCTCAACTCAAACACAAGACAAGACAGTCATCTTCGGCAACGAAGGACTGCCATAAAAGCTATATAAATAAAGTTGAATTGAAATCAGAACTACATTTTTACCTAAAACCAGTCTGAAAAGAGTTGTGTATCTTTCGAAAGTACTTTATAAAAAGAACCTGGTTATCAAGCACTGTTAAAAGCAGATCAACAAAGGAATGCATATTTCTGTATTAAATCCTTTATAACTTGATCCACAAAAAAAAAAAAAAATTCTTAAAAACTCGATCCAGTAACACTATAAACATTTATGTAATTACCTTGTGTTAACTTGCACTTATAAATGCACAAATATCTGTGTGTACATGTGTGGTAACCTTTATGCTGTCTTAACTGTTGTTAATAGCTATGATACCACTGTCTTTATAGGACCATGTGGATCCAACCACATCCCTGCAGTTGGTGACAACATATCAGCGACAACTGGGATGACAGAGACTGGCAGCTGAACTTCCGAATGAGAAGAACGTCCTTCATCGAGCTGTGTGACATCCTGCACCCCAGTTCAACACGCCAAAGTATGCACTACCGATGCCCTGTTCTGGTTGAGCTATGGGTGGCAATATGTCTGTGGAGGCTGGCAACAAATTTGGAGTTCAGATCCATCTCTCACCTGTTTGGCGTTGGCATCTCCACTGCATGTATTGCTACACAGGAAGTTGTAACTGCCATTATTAATTGGGTCATGCAACACCTCTATATAAAAGTCCCATCTGATGCCGCGCTACAGACGATTGTCCAGGGCTACAGGGACAAATAGTGATTACCCCAGGTTGCAGGGGCAATAGATAGGATCCATATTAGCATCCTGGCTCCAGCTGATCAACCTGCCGATTATTATGATAGGAAAGGGCTTTATTCTGTACTGCTGCAGGGTGTGGTGGACCACAAATTCAAAGTCTGGGACATTAATGTTGCCTGGCCAGGTAAGGTCCATGATGCCAGAGTGTTTGCCAATTCCTTTTTGTACCATTGGGGTCAGAATGGTACACTGCTCCCAGGCTGGACTGAGACATTTAAAGGTGTGGATGTGCATACCTATTGCTATCTTGGTTGATGAAGCTATTTCCTGAGGGCAGAGGTGCAACACGGGATCAAACCCAGTTTAACCTCAGTCTGACTGTTGAGAGGGCCTTTGGATGTTTAAAGGGCAGATGGAGATGCCTCCTCAAAAGGTGCGATGCACATATTTCCCTGGTTAGTCACATCATTGCAGTGTGTTGTGTGCTACACAACTTCTGTGAAGTGCACAATGAGGAATGGGAAGACAATGAGCCTCCTGTGGATAAAGATGGTCTGTTGGAGTGTGAGAATCACCATCAGGCCAACAGTGGGGGCCACATCAGAAACACATTATGTGCTTATTTTAGACAATGAGGGGCTCGGTCCCCTTATCAGCCATAAAAAGTGCTGCTGTAGACAATTGTCTGTTTTTGTAGTTTATGTTTTTGCTGTGTGTGAGACAAGCCATTGACTTGTTTATTTTATATGGTTTTCATTTTCCTGCTTAATATGCTGTGGTATTTGAAATGGTGAAGATTTCCATACACATTTGTCACAGCTGATGACGTCTTTATTTTACTGTTAACAAGCAAAACAAGCAAACAGTCGTAACCTGTAATGATAGTCTATAAACAGTATGTGGTGCATTTCTGGAACAACTATTAACGTGTTAAAAACCTTGGTATTCTTGTGTGTAGCCACAAGCAGCTGAGAAATCTGGTCCTCAGACCAAATATCTATCAGGGCCTTCATCTCCTCACTACTCCAAGTCTGTCCATGAGACATTTTTTAACTGTTCTCCTTGGCTTTCTCCGGTAAAAGGATTTCTTGGATCTGCACGGTGGTCTTTGTTATTTTCTACCCAAAATGCACTATGGTAAACATCACTTCCTCTCCTCACTACGTGTTGCTATGGTTACACAAATGCTGAGGGGCACTTCTGTCCTTTGGTCCACTGGATACTCCGCTGAGATTCACATGGCAAGAGAAGAGCACCAGACTTTGTCTGCAAGCAAACAGAGACCCCAGTTTTTGAGGGGTCCAGACCTCACTTGTTTGGTGCAGACCTGAGTTCCAACGCATGCTCAGATGGCACCAAACAAACCGAACTATCCACGGATAGTCCTTTGGTCCAGACCAAACAGTGACCATCTGAATGCACTCTTAGTTTGAAACAGTTTTTTTCTGCACTGAAAATATTGTATAGAAGTGGACTTTTTGTGAAATTTAATTTTTTAGATATTAATCTTTTTTTAATGCAATACAATTTAGTTTGTGTTCTCCTGTAAAACATTTTTAGGATTTTAGTTGTAGATTTTAGAATTTTAGACTTATTTATTTGGAGTCAAACACATTTAGTGTTCTCCTGTATTATAAAATTTTATAGAATGTTTTGTTTGAAATTGAACAAAGAATTAATTTTAATTTTTTTTGTTTAAAAGTTAATATAGAGCTAAAAGCAGCTAAAACATGAGCTTAATAAAATAATGTGTGAAAGCAAGTTAAATGATACTGGCCTGTCTGGAGACAGCTGTGGTCTTCTGAAAGAATGTCAGTGAAAGGATGACAGTTTTTAAAAGCACATTTTGAGATAAATTTGTCCATGTTTTTCATTTAATCTTTGTTTATACAGCGTAGTTCCATTGAGAGGCAACCTCTTTTTCAAGGACACCCTGTTCACACTGACACCAGGAAGCTGCCCAGTACAACCACAGACTGACCTGTGGCCACTGAGCAGCTCCACTGGAGCAGTTGGGGTTAAAGGCCTTACTCAAGGGCACCACAGTGGGGTTAAGGAGGGTGGGGCAAACACTGCTATGTCATCTGTCCCACCCAGATCTAATCCTGCCAGTCCAGGAATCGAACCTATGACCCTCCACTTACCAGTCCACATCCCTAACCATTAGGCCACCACTGTTCACCATGTGTCAGATTTCGCTATCATTTGTTTTAATAAAAGATGTTGGAAGTAAATTCATGGCTCATTGCAAATACTTTGCTTTAAAAGGGCCAAGATGTCACACAATGGGAGGGAAAAATCTTGAATAGAAAAAAAAATGCGTCAAGCTGCATTGAGAATGATTTTAGAATCATGTCGGAGTTCTGAATCATCATCACATCATGAGGTGCCTAAAGACTCCCACACCTAGTTCGGACCTCGGCGGGGGAGGACGACCGACTTATCGGACCTTTTGCTGTTTTAGTTGGTGAGCCCTGCTGTAAGGATATAAAGGAGGAGAAATAGTCCTTGGGATGAAGTGGCAGATGAGTGGAGCTTATAAGATAAGATAAGATAAGATAAGCCTTTATTAGTCCCACAATGGGGAAATTCCAGGATTGCAACAGCACAGGGACAGCAACACTCAGAGCAACAATCAGAAGGCAAGAAAAAACAACATCTAGCAAACATATGTCCATATTACTATAAATGTATATATATAGACACACAGTGCAGAGCATTATGGCTGGTGGATGTGCAGCAGAAAGTCTAAGCTCTCTCTCCGCGGATGCAGCGGGCCAGCTGGAAGTCTTTGGGCATGATGGTGACCCCCTTAGCGAAGAAGAGACCACCAGGTGGGTCTCGCTGGTCTCCTGCAGAGCCATGACGGCGAAACTCAGGAAACGCAGGACGGTCTTGAAGTCCTGAGCGATCTCCCTCACCAGGCGCTGGACGGGCAGCTTACGGATGAGCAGCTCCGTGGATTTCTGGTAGCGACGGATCTCTCTCAGAGCCACGGACCTGTGACGGCGAGGCCTCTTCACTCTGCCGGTGGCCAGAGCGCCTCTCCGAGCAGCCCTGGTGGCTAGCTGTCTCCTGGGGGGCTTCTTCCTCCAGTAGATTTTACGGGCGGTCTGCTTGGTTCTTGCCATCGCTCTTTATTATTCTGTCTTATATTTCTTTCACGCCGCCTAAACTCCAGCCCGGCACCCGCTTCGTTTTCGCTACAGCTCCCGGTATGTCGAGTTTCCCATTAGCACCGGGCGGCGGCCAAGTGCTAGCTAGCACTAGCTCCTCCCCGCTGTAACGTCTCCCGCTGCAAACCGTGGCTCCGTCCGCCGACCCGGGAGACCCCCGGGGCGATCCGTGCGTCCGTGATATATATACAGAGTGAAAGGTGTAGAAAGAAGAAGGAAGATAAAAAAAAGGCTGTTGCAACAGGCAGCCGACTCGTGTGGCGCCGCCGGTCCGGCAGAGCCGGAACCGGAAAAAGAGATGAGAACACCATTAGCTCTTTCTCTCTGTGATGGAAAGTCAATCCAGATTGATGAGACTCCTGCTGGAGATGAAAACTGACCTGGAGGAGGGGCCGATGCTATGATCGCGAGAAGTTCCGAAACTGTTGCGCAATAATCCAAAATGGGGACTCCTGTCGATCGAGCTTAAACAAACTTTTCCACAAGTAGTTCTCTTTTTGTAATTAATCCATTACCTGACTGTCTGTGTCTCTCTTTTTTTGTACAAAGCTGGAGGAACTAGAGAACTATGTCGATGAGTTTTATTACCGTTGCTGTGTCATGGAGCAGGCGAGTGTGTGTCCTGCACACTCGCCTGGGACACACACTTGCCCGGGCACCGAGGTTAGTGACATCCTTTTTTCTATTGAGAATAAACTTACCAGCATGGATGGTAGACTGGGGCTGGTTGAACTGCTTCATAAAGAATTCTAGGGCCTACGTGAGAGTCTGGAGTTCAGTCAAAGACAGCCCGTCTCTCATTCATTCATTCATTCATTCATTCATTCATCTTCTTCTGCTTAATCCTTTTTGGGTCGCAGGGGGGCTGGAGCCTATCCCAGCATCTTTGGGCGAGAGGCAGGGTACACCCTAGACAGATCGCCAGTCCATCGCAGAGCCAACACAGAGAGACAGACAACCATTCACTCTCACAGTCATACCTAAGGACTATTTAGAATCCCCAGTTTGATGCCAATTAACCTAACGTCTCTCTTGTAGAGGAAAATAATAGCCCAAAAAAGTCAGTAAACACACTAACCACGTGACTTGGCGTGACTGCGTGACTCAATTTGCAGTCACGCAGCATGAGAGAACCTTGTTTTTTCTGGAATTGTTGAAAAAATAATGAAAATAATGAAAATCCAGAACAGCTGGTCCGTGAATTTATGTCAACACAACTGCAACTATCCCCCGAAGTCACAAATTCAATTACCTTCCACCTAGTCCTTCCAAGCACCTTGGGCGGTGCGGTGGCGCAGTGGTTAGCACTGCACCAGCACAGCAACTCACCCTTGGCCATGGGATCCCTGGTTCGATCCCAGCCCCTGACCAACAGTGATCTGTGTGGAGTTTGCATGTTCTCCCCGTATCTGTGCGGGTTTACTCCGGGATTTCTCTAGTTTCCTCCCACAGGCCAAAAACATGCAGGTTAGGTTAACTGGAGACTCTAAAGTGGCCCTAGGTGTGAATGTGTGTGTGAATGGTTAAGGGATAGCGCCGTACCGTGGCTGCTTCATCCATCCAGGTGGATGCCCTCAATTTCCCCTCTGGGGATCAATAAAGTATACAAAATCAAAAAATCAAAAAAAAAAAAAATAGTCCACCGAATTGGGCAAAAAAATTCCCAGAATAAACGTCTCAGACCTGTTGTTACCAAGTTTGAGCATTTCAAGCCAAACATTTTGGTACAGAGGCAGGGCACACAACTTAAAAACACCAGTTATGGTCTAAATGATCAATTTCCACAGGAAATATTGGAAAGGAGAAGGAAACTTTTCCCCCATTAGGAAACAAAACATCCAAGAAGGTAAACGAGCTATTGTTTCTGTGGATAGACTGTATATAGATGGCAAGCCGTTTATGGATGAAACTATAACACCCTGGTTATTCTAGAGCCTATTTGTTTTTTAGCTACAGGTGGAAAAAGAGTGTGATTGTGCCCAGGTCTCTTAATCATTTCAGTTTAGTTAACATTTGTCAAAATGTTTTTTTCTTTGTTGCTGAGGTTGTCTGTCTGTTGTAGTTAATTTGGTTGAAGTTGTTAGGTTGTTGTTGTATATTATCTGCATTTTTTCACCACTTACAAACCTTTATGTCTGTTTCTGTCATACTTCTGGTTTATAGGAAATAATTTTAAGTACATGCACCCCATTTGCTTGCAGTTGCAGGCAAATGGAACAGAGACATCATGTGTGCACACCCAATCATACAGTATACTGTATGTGTAGGTGTATATTTTACACACAACATACACTACCGTTCAAAAGTTTGGGGTCACCCAGACAATTTTTGTGTTTTCCATGAAAAGTCACACTTTTATTTACCACCATAAGTTGTAAAATGAATAGAAAATATAGTCAAGACATTGACAAGGTTAGAAATAATAATTTGTATTTGAAATAATAATTTTTTCCTTCAAACTTTGCTTTTGTCAAAGAATCCTCCATTTGCAGCAATTACAGCATTGCAGACCTAACATGATTGCACAAGGGTTTTCTAATCATCCATTAGCCTTCTGACGCAATGAGCAAACACATTGGCTGCACGGTGGCGCAGTGGTTTAGCACTGTGGCAGCACAGTTTTACCCTCGGCCGGGGGATCGCGGGGATCATGAGATCGTGGGTTCAATCCCAGCCCCCGACCAACAGTGAGCTGTGTGGAGTTTGCATGTTCTCCCCGTGTTGCGCGGGTTTACTCCGGGATTTCTCCGGTTTCCTCCCGCTTACCAAAAACATGTAGGTTTAGGGCGCTCGCGCACGCAGCGACCAGCAGCCGGTGGCTTGTCACCAGACTGCAAACCAAGTCTACCTACGGGTACAAATAAGTAACAAAAAAAAAAAAAAAAAAAAAAAAAAAAATTGTACCATTAGATCACTGGAGTGATAGTTGCTGTAAATGGGCCTCTATACACCTATGTAGATATTGCACCAAAATCCAGACATTTGCAGCTAGAATAGTCAGTTACCACATTAGCAATGTATAGAGTGTATTTTTGATTAGTTTAAAGTTATCTTCATTGAAAAAAAGTGCTTTTCTTTCAAAAATAAGGAAATTTCTAAGTGACCCCAAACTTTTTAACAGTAGTGTATATTTACACACATATGCATACATTACGGACATATAATCACATCGGCACATTTAGATAGCTTTTAGCACATAACCAGTTAGCGAAAACATGTCAACATTTAAGTTTGTCACGTGGAACATACGTAGAATTGGTCAAAGGGAGAACAGGCTAAAAGTTTTTAATCGACTGAAGGATCTACAGGCAGACTTTGTCTTATTGTAGGAGACATGTCTCTAAGTCGTCTGTTGATGTGCTCACCTCCCCGGAATTCCCCCACATGTACTCAGCCAGCTTTAATTCTAAACAAAGGGGGGTAGCTATACTGGTAAACAGAAGAATACACTTTGTTGTGAATAATACCATAACAGATCGAGAAGGTAGATTTATAATACTAAAAATCTCAGTTCAAAATTTGGATCCATGTATTGCAAGTGTTTATGGCCCAAATGTTGACAACCCATCCTATTTTCACACTTTTTTCACTTGTCTTTCTGAGCACTTGGACACTACACTCATAATAGGAGGAGACTTCAACCTGGTATTAAACCCTGCAATCGACAGGCTCAGTGCATCGGGGAATTACCGAATATGGCAGGCTACTGACATTCAAACAATACATGAATGATTTTGGTCTTTGCGATGAATGGCATTCTCTTGACCCAACTCTTCGGGAATATACTTTTCTTCATCACTTCATAGTTCACATTCACGTCTAGATTTCTTGTTAGCCAGTGACTATTGTGAGGGACATCACAGACACTGAAATATGTTCAAATCAAGCTATTAACAATCACCATCCAGTATCTCTTACACTAGTAAATAGGAGAGCTACAAGGAGCTGGAAATTTAATATATCACTACTAAAAGACAGACTTTATTAGCTACTTTAAAGAGTGTGAATTATATCTGGAATATAATGATGTGCCAGGAATATCCCCATGTGTTCTTTCAGAAGCAGCAACAGCGGTCATGCGAGGTAAAATAATCTTTTACTGTTCATATAAGAATAAAAAAGAAAAAGCCCCGGTACTGGAGTTAGAACAGAAAATTAAATCACTGGAGACGACCTGTGCTGTTTCTCCACAGGAACAGACACTTAACGATCTGAGAAAATTAAAGCTGGAATTAAAAGAAATTACAAACAAAGGAGCACAGTTTTTAATACAAAGACTGTCTTGAGAAGTTTGAACACAGTAATAAATTGGGGCAATTGCTTGCGAACCAGCTTGGATTGAATAAAGAAAAAAACAACTATCCACTCTATTAAGGATATGACTGGAAATATTACCCATGAGCCTGAAGAAATAACTCCTTCAGAAAGTTTTATGAAAACCTCTACTCACCTCAAATTAACCCATCTGACTCAGAGATAAATAAATTTTTGGACAATATTAACTTACCACGATTAAATAATGAACAGATTGCAGCTCTGGATGCACCTCTTCTGGTGTCAGAACTCCAGTAGGCACTTAAGCACATCCCAAACAAAGCTCTGGGACCAGATTGTTTTCCAGTAGAATTTTATAAAGAATTTTGGCCTGTGATGGCACCTACTTTCTTTAAAATGGTGAACCAAATTAAAGAAGATAATGTAATCCCTCCAAATATGAATTTGGCTCATTTTATCCTGCTCCTTAAACCTGGAAAAGAACCTACGCTTCCATCCAGCTACCATCCCATCTCACTTATGAATGTTGATCTTAAAATAATTGGCAAAGCTCTGGCCAAAAGACTGGAAAGGATAATTCCGTTTATTATACACCCAGATCAAACAGGTTTCATCAAGGGTAGGCACTCGGCTAATAATACACGCAGGCTATTTAATTTAATAGACTACTGCAAGATTAATAACTTAGAAACTACAATCTTGTCCCTGGATGCAGAGAAAGCCTTTGATCGTGTTAACAGGAAATTTCTTTTTATGGTGTTAAACAAGTTCGGGTTTGGTTCATCTTTCATAAACTGCATTAAAACACTATATAGCTATCCAGCTGTGTCTGTCCGAACAAATGATCAGACTTCCCGAAGCTTTAATCTCCAGAGAGGTACTAGGCAGGGTTGTCCACTCTCTCCCTCACTTTTTACCATCTTTATTGAACCATTAGCAGCAGCCATATGACAAAATGTTGATATCAGAGGTATCAAAACTGGAGAAAAAGAACACAAGATAAGTCTTTATGCTGATGATGTATTGATTTTCCTTGAAAACTCACAAAGATATCTTCTTCAGACAGTGGCGCTCATTGATAAATTTCCATCATTATCAGAATACTCTATTAACTGGGGTAAATCAATAGTCCTACCTATAAATTGTAATTTCTCAAATACATCTACGATTCCAATACAATCAGGTAACATTAAATATTTAGGAATAGATATTTCCCCCAGGCTCTCAGAGTTATTGCGACTAAATCACATTCCCCTTTTAAAAACAATACAAGACGACCTTACGTGCTGGGGGGCACTACCTATATCACTAATGGGAAGAGTTGCAACCATTAAAATGATGGTCCTTCCTAAAATCAACTATTTGTTCTCAGTGATTCCTACCCAACCATCAATGGCCTGGTTTAAGTCTCTAGACTCAAATATAAGTAAATTTTTATGGAAGGATAAACCATCACAGATTAGTTTAAAAACTCTTCAAAAACCGAAAGTGCGGAGGCTTAGATCTACCAAAAAATTTTAATTACTTTTTAGCCAATAGACTGCAGTTTGTTTCAAAATGGACAAAATCAACCCCACTAGGAAACCCATGGTTAAATGCTGAATAGGCTCTCTGTGGGTCGCTAAATATCTCTGACTTACCTTTTATAAGTCCCTGTATTAAACGCCATGACTGTTTTAAAAGCATTAATATCAGCTCCTCTCTGACTGCTTGGTGGAAATTTTTAAAAATAATGGGGTCTTCACTTGTCCCCTGTAAACTCATGCCCATTTGGAATAATCCTGATATCTTGCAACAAAAGAGGACATTAAATTTTCCACTATGGCAGGAGAAGGGAATAAATAACTTAAAACATCTTATTCAAGGTGGAAATTTTATCCAGTTTCAGGAACTAGTGTCACAGTACAACATCAGTGATAAAAAGTATTTTGAATACCAACAGCTTAAAGCCATAATAAAAGCAAGATTCAATCTTAATCAGACAGATTTAGAGGTACCAGTTAAGGTGGCAGAGTTTCTAAATCTTTGTTCCCCTAAATTGATATCAAAAATACATGGATTATTATCAAAACTGGATGAGTCCGTATCTCTTCCAATATCAAAATGGGAGACAGACCTACGTATCGATCAATAAGGAGGAACGTTTTTGGACACAAATACGTTTAAACACTTTTAAGATGACTAAAAACTCTGACTTACAACTTATACAGTATAAAGTTCGACGTAGAATTCATTACACAGGACAAAGGATGTTCAAAATGGGCCTGAGTCACACAAAAATCTGCTCTCACTGAACCAGCAACGTCCTGAATAGCTATATGCATGCTATGTGGTCCTGTGCACTGGTTCAGAAGTTCTGGCAGAAGACATGAGAACTTGTCGGCATGGCTTGGGTATAGTGTCCCATCCCCACCCACACTTTGCATATTAGGTGATTTAAGTGAAATAAATATAGATGCAAGGATCTCACACATGGTTCTCACCGCCTTATGCATCACAAAGAAAACTATCCTAATGAATTGGAAATCAAGAAATAACTTACGCATGACTTATTATAACAACTTATTATAACAACTTGGGCTGCACGGTGGCGCAGTGGTTAGCACTGCGGCAGCACAATTTACCCTCAGCCGGGGGATCGCGGGGATCATGAAATCGTGGGTTCGATCCTTGCCCCCGGCCAACAGTGATCTGTGTGGAGTTTGCATGTTCTCCCCGTGTTTGCATGGCTTTACTCCGGGATTTCTCCGGTTTCCTCCCACATGCCAAAAACATGCAGGTTAGGGAGCTAAGGGGCGCTTGCGCACGCAGCAACCGGCAGCTGGTGGCTTGTCACCGGACTGCAGAACAAATCTACCTACGGGTACAAAATAAGTCCAAAAAACCCCCCAACTTGCTATTAGATTATATTAGCCTGGAGAGAATGTCAGCTTCCTCAAATAATCAATTGGCAGAATTCAATTCTCTCTGGTCCCCGCTTATTAATTCTATAACCTGAGGGTTGGCAGGCGGTGGCTTGCTCTCCTTGGCGCCTCTGGCGGCTGGCTGCGCCCTGACCGCGGGTGTCCAGGGGGCCTGTTTCGGGGTGGCAGTGTGTCTGGCCTGGGGGGGGGGGGTGGGCTGTGGCCCTTGGCCAGCTGGCCTCACCTCCTGGCAGGATCTGGCCCTGGGACCCTGGTGCTGGGGGGGCATTCCCCCCCTGGGCCAGGGTTGGGTGTGCGCCAGTGGTGTGGGTTGGCCCCGGTGTGTTCTTGTGCGGTGGGGTCGTGTTCTCCCTGGGGCCCTGGTGGCACCCTGGGGCAGGTGCCTGCGTCCTGGGTCACCGTCCCCGTCAACTGGGGTCTGCGGGTGTGTGTGTGCGCGCATGTGTGTGTGTGGGAGAGTGGGTGTGAGTGGGAGCTTTTGAATGAGCGGGTGCGGGAGTGAGTGTGTGTGTTGTGAGTGGGCAGGTGGGGCTGTGTGTGGGTGTAGGTGGGCATGTGTGATGGTGGGTGGGGGTACGTGTGTGTATGGGTGCTGTTACCTGTGTGTGGAGTATGTGTGTATGGGTAGGAGAACTTCATTGGGTGGCAGGGGTGGGGCAGTCCATCTAGTGGCATGGGGGTTGGCGTTTCGGGGCCTGCTTGTCCCGGCTGCTCTGCTGTTGTGTCACGGGGTGGGGCACTTTGTTGCATTGCCCCTTGTATCATTGGCAGCGGGTGTGTGTTGGTGGTTGGGGGGGCTGTTGGCACGGGTTGGTGGCCGTGTTTCCGTCAGGTTGCTCCTGGGTGGCTGTGGCTGCAGGGCGGCCTGCCGCTGTCGGTGTGTGTCTGGGGTGGGTGGTTGGTGGGCTTGCGTGGGTGCTCGGGGGTGTCGCTTGGCATGTGGAGCGCCATTTGGGTCCGGCCCATTGTTCACTATTGTGACTATTGTTGTCCATGTTTGTGTGTGTAAGATGAGTGGGAATTGGTATGGCTGCCCCATCATGTTTGTGGTGCTGGAGCGCCAGGGAGCAATGCTGGTGGGTCCTGGGCTGCTAGCACTGGTGGCCCTCACCCTGGGTTGGGATTTGGAGGCAGTGGGTGACCTCATGAAGCAGTTTGTAAGCTGGCTTCTGGGGGGGGGGGGGTCGCTTTTAGACTGCCTCCCTCCCAGTCTTATTTCCTGTCCTCCCCCTCCCCCTGACTCTGGGTGGAATATACATCTTCTTGGATACATTTAGGGCTTTGGGGTGGGGGTGTGTCGCATTGTGTTGGCAAAGGGGATACCTTTGCTGCGCAGTAGGGCTGTCCTCACCTCAATTTTAATTGCATTTTAGACATTGAGGGCTTGGGGGGATGGGGGCCCCGCTGTCCATCGCAGTGGCTCAGGTGCTCCAATCACCATCCCCCCAGTTTTAATTGCACTTTGGTAGTCTACACATTTACATCATATAACCAACATACACCCACCATGTTTTGTGCAGGGGGGAGGGGGTGGGGGGGTCTTCCCCCACCCCTGTTGCCCTCTTCCTGCTGGGGGCCCCATCATGCTGTCAGAATCCCTGGGTGCTACTGAATGTATAGATACAACCAAGGGAGTGAGAGCGGAACTGAATATGAGAGTAAGTGAGAGTGAGGGGTGATGAATGGAGGTGGTGATGGTGGGTTGGTTTTGTGCGGCGCTTTGCATGTCGGGTGGCATTTTGGGGCGCCTGCGGTGGTCTGCTGATCAGTCGCTTGGGTGGGCGCCAGGGGTGGGGGTCTGCTTCTGTGGCCTTTGCCAGTGGTCCTCCCCGGCCACTGTTGCGTGTTCAGGCTCGCTGCATCTGCTTTGCAGCTGCCTTATAAAACAAGGGTGAATGAGGGTTGAGTTTGGGCGGGTACAGGAGTGAGAGAGAATGGGATGGTCTGGGTGAGTGAGAGTGAGTTAGTGCAAATGGGTGTGCATGGGAGCATGTGGGTGTGAAGGTGTGGGTAGGGGTGTGTCTGTGAGTTGGGAGGTGCAGGATTAAACGGGGGGGTAGTGCCTCTCGGCAATGTGGGCTCCCCTGGGCGGGGGGGACTTCTTTGGGAATGGGGGTCCCTGGGGTGTGCGACGAGCCGGTCTCTGACCCGGGTGGTGGGGTCGCTGGTCTCCCGGCGTCTGGGGCCCGGGGGCAGGCGTTGGCCCCGCTGAGGGGGTTGTCTGGGGTGTGGGCTCGCAGCGCCCGCTACCTGGCGACCTATCCTCCCTCGATTGTCCCTCCGGGGGCGGATGCCTGGCTTTCCTGGGGCTTGCTGACCTCAGACATTTGTGCCCTGTGAGGGTTGGTGGCGCTGCCTTGCCTGCTCGGGGTTCCAGGGGGGAGAGCTACTGCGACCGGCCTCCTGCTTCGTATGTTTCCTGACAAACCACTCACATGCACACACTTATTTTGCGCACGCTCTCATATATATATATATACGCACACAGATGTACACGCACAAGTGTCTCTCCTTTAACAGGTGTGGAAACCAAACTCATGTTGAGGCATCTTCGTGGAAGAAGCAGTTTGTCTTTTGTTTGTTTCAGTTGTTGGTTTGTCTTTTTGTCAGTTCCCTTCCCTTGTTTCCCCCTCCACACACTTCCTTTTCCTCTTCCCCATCCTGTCGGGTCTTCCATGGGTAAAACAATTAAAATAAAGTATTAAAAGTTGTTACAGGAGGAGTTTACGACAATATACAGTACATAGTTAGGTACTGTATAAGCTCCTCTTGGCAAAGTAATTCTGTTTTGGCACAATAAGGGTGACAGATCCCTGTTCTGCTTGCCTAGCTGCCTGAGACGATGGGGGGGGGGATCAATCCAGTAACATCAATTTCAATCAATCAATCAATAATTTATTTATTTATTTATTGTCCCCTTGGAGAAATTTTTGTGCTTCGGCATCACGAAAACAACATACACACAAACGACATACACAAAAACAGTACAGTACACGCACTTCACAGCAGACATTTGATGTTTGAAAACTTAATAGCCTGGGGTACGAAGGAAGAAAGAGCACTTTTTTGTGAAGAAAGGTGGCCAATCCTGACATCCAGAAGGCAGCAATTCAAAACATGAAGCCAGTGGTTGTATCCAATCCCCCACAATGCCATGGGCCTTTTTCATAGTTCTTTCCCTATAGAGAATGGGCATTGACGTCATTCCGCGCTGCATCTGGGCTGTTGTCGCCATCATCATGGTCTGGCTTCTTTGTTTACCTGTAGTCTACTCTAGCCAACTGCTAACGTGAACAGACATATGTGCAATGGAACGGAGCAAACACAAAATTCAAATTCCTTATTCAGAGAAGCTGAATAAGGAAGCCAAGGAGCACTACCTCTAAAAAAATTAAGAAATAAATGGGTTTGATCGATATGAGCACAAGAAATGGACCATGGATCTCGACCAACCACCTCGAGTCACACTGTCAGATGTGTTTGCCTACCTGGTTTGTGGGGGGAGTGCATAAACCCATGAGCAATTTAAAAACTATAAATCATTAGAGGCTCATGTTCAGTTAACCAGTGGATGGGTCCAGTGCCTTAAATATTCTGGGTGAACGACCAGAAAACCGTTGTTTAACTCAAAGGTAGCAGTCATTGTTTCTGCAAAGTCGAAATATGTCGAGATTAATGTGTAGCGTACCCAAAAATTATTTCTAACATATGAATAATGCTCTTTGAACCCATGTGTAACTTATTGAGCAGGTTTCTAACTTACAGCTACCATATAATGGTGATTAATGATACCAAACATTATGGATTTCAGTCCCCAGCTGATATTAAATCTGTATGTAATGAAGGCAACAAGTAATCACAACTTCAAGGAAAATAAAAGAAAATCAGCAACACAAAAAGCTCCCGTTTAAAAACAAAACAAAAAAACCACTCCTGCAGATTAGCAAGAGAAATTCGGAATAGCAGAGATGTGGGGAAATTATTTGATTTTGCGCTGTGCGTTGAGATGACAGAGAGCCATGGCTGAGGTGCAGTCAAAGCGCATGGTGCACAAGACAGCTGCTCTGGAGAGAGGACGTCTTTCTGCACTTCTAAATATATTTTTTTAAATCGCAACTTTCCTTGGTGAAAATGCTGTGGACACACCACCTTGTGTGCAGAAATATTGTTGGAGCTGATGTCTTTTCTTCTGACCGCTGCAATCCATTCCATCCGACGCCTCTTTGTTACCTAGGACACCTGAATCTCTCCACTTTTCTTCCAAGTGGGGAAGTTTAAAAAAAGCGTATGCCATTATCAATCTTTTTCCATGCCAATTGTGAGAGAAGTTGTTGCATTTGATAACACAGCAATACTTCCCCATTCTAACACTGTGTGATATTCAGAGGAATAATAATGTGATTGAAAGGACCACAATGGAAATAAGTGTTTTCACCTTCTTGTGTCATACTGGATTTTGTATGACATTTTATATGTATATTTACATTTCCTATGTTTAAATAACATATTCAGTGTCATTTTTTCCCTGAATAAATAATAATAAATAAATAACTGACTGAAGCAACCCTCGCAAAAGCTTCAGCTTGGCTGCGTGTCCACAGGGAAAGTAAAAATGCTCTCAACCTGTTTTTCTGATTGCTTTTCATGCGCTTATTAAAAAAAGCGCTCTGCCCGGTATCCTGGCAACCGCTTGACCTGTCATTCAAAGTGTGCTGGGTATTTCACAGATTTTGCTCTGAAATGCTCCACTCACTGGAATAAATCACATCAGACTGGTAAGAAAATACATGTCCCTTCAAGCTTTGGCTATTAAATATTGATCATGGTGTACTTTTAGGTTGATTCTGATTGACTGATGAGAGAGGTGTGCAGATGATGTGCACTGCAGCGCTCCGAAAGTTTAACTTTTAACCTTTTTCAGCTTTCAATGCCATGAGCGCAGCAACAAAATACACTGACCACTGAGGGCGCTTTAGCGCTAAGGGCACCGAGCGCATTAAACGCCGGACTACATAGAAAATGAACAGAAAACAGTCGCCCACACCAGAAAAAAAATGCATTTGGTGGACACGCAGCCTACCGCATTCATTGTTCACTACTAAGCACAGACAGGCATAACACTTTTCCCACAATTCCTTGCAGTTTTCCCGTCCGATGACATCACGCACCTAATCTTAATACAGGATCTCCAGGCTAGGAAGAGGACTACCAATTATCCCACTGGTGATGGAGATTGTCTTTTGGAGTCTTTTTCTGTGCCTCCGTAGCATTGCCAAACCAGCAAATAAGTCCAAAGGATAAACGCTCAATAAAGGCACAATAAAAAATCCTAAGCAAACTGTTGCTGACATTAAAAGATAGTTTCTTTTAAAAGTGCAGTCTCTGCTGAACTTTAGTACTCATGAGATCAGTCCAGATGTCCCATTTTAATGCCCAGATACAGTGGTGTGAAAAAATGTTTGCCCCTTTCCCGATTTCTCATTTTTTTTGTATATTTGCCACACTTAAATGTTTCAGATCATTTTTTCACACTACTGTACTTATACTCCGAGACCATTTGTATTTCCTCACTGTTAATGGAGTTGGGAGGGAGTTGTTTTCTAAAATCAGTGATCATTTCTTTGGTTTTCAAGGTATTAAGATGTAAATTTGAGTTTTCACACCACTTTAGAAAATAGTCTAAAACTGCTCCATGCTCTTCCTCCCCATCATATAACAGACTCACCAGAGCTGTATCATCCACATATTTAATAAAGTACCTGTTTGGAAAGGTGCTTATTCAGGAATTTGTATATAAAATAAATAATCAAGGAGCTAAAACATATCCTTGTGGGGAACCTATACTGGTGGTCTTCTTGTCTGACAGTAAGACACCAATTTTGACCTGCTGGGTTCGACAGTATAAAAAGTCAGAAATCCAAAGAATCAAATGAGCATCCAAGGAAAACTGAGTGGCTAATCTGTCTGCTAAAATATTGGGTTGAATTGTATTAAAAGCTGAAGTAAAATCGATGAATGGAATCTTGGCATGTGCCTTAGGTCTCTCAAGGTGAGTGTGCAATCGGTGTAGCAATGTTATGATGGCATCATCTACCCTCCTAGAGTCCTGACTGGCAAACTTAGCCCTTAAAAGTGGTCTGAAGACAAAACCATGTTGGGAGGAGGGAGGACTTTTAACATGCTTAGGAATTTCTGAAGAGGAGGAGAAAAGGGAGGAAAGATGGAGACAAAGGAAAAATGTTCTTGAAACAATGAATGACGATGAGCACATTAAACATTACAGGTTGGATTGTGTTGGGATAATGTGTAACACTTCCACATCCACCCCAAAGGAGTTAAAGTCTCTTTCTAGTAAAAAACGATCAAGAACAACTTAAAGTCTCTTTCTAGTAAAAACCATCGAGGAAAGGTTAATATTTAGAACTAAAATAATACAATAATAAAATATAGCTAAAATAATACAATAATCAAACTGAATAAACAAGTTTCAAATAAAAGGACGTCCTAGAACATTATGGAAAGTAGGGTCTAAGTCCCATGGTGTTGTTATTGTGAAAATCCTTGGTTGAGAAAAAAATAGTTAAAAATAAAATATATAATTTAAACAGTACTGAAGAAAAAGGGGAAAATAAAAAGAGCAAGAAGTGTTGCATAGGGTATTGGTGTGTGTGTTGTTGTATAAAAGGAAGTTTGGGATTGTTGGCAAATTAAAGGTTGATGAATGTGAAAGTCCTGTAAAAGCCACAAAGCAGTGAGCAGATGGTAGCAAAAGGAAGGAGGAAGCACAGAAGTGGTTGACTGACATGGACACTGCAGCGGTAAAGCACAAAAACAATGGCAATGACAAAAATAAGAAACATGACGAAAAGGAAAAGGATTTGCCTAACATTTTGTCTGTCTCTTCTTCTATCCGAGAGGCCAAGTGTGATCACTGCGGCGTGGCTCCGGATCCTCCTCCCTACCATCCAAACCTTGCAAAGGCAGCCCAAGCCACAGAGGTTGCGGCTGTGCCCTCCCCTTCAGCACTGCTGCTGGAATCCCCTCCTCCACCTCATCAGTCCATTGATGTTAAACCTAAAAAACCACAGGAAGTCAAGCAGGAAAAAGACTACGGGACCCGCGACCAGCCACACGCCAAAGAGTTAAGTTGATATGCACGCATGACTGCTCCACCCCCACATTCACCAAAAATAATAAAACAAGAAAATTATACCAGATATGCTGTTAGTGGTCACATTTTACCCCTAAATACAAGTGAGCTAAAGGCACGAGTTGTGACATTAAATGACCGAATTCAAAGTAAATGGCAAGTAAAACATGATTGGATGAGAATCCAGAATACAACCCAAAATAAAGACGAAAGTGTGGAGCCATTCAGAACTAAGTTGCAGGATGTTTTTGATAGCCATTTTGGCCTAACTAAATCCATTGATGACTCTGGTGATGAACCTTACTGGAAACATTTAAACGGTGTGTTTTTGCAAAATATTCACCCACATCTAGCTGAGTACATACACAGACATCTGGTGACTTACTGTACTAGCCCATTTAGTGATGTACTAACTTATGCTAAACATGCAGAGAGATTAGAGAAGGAGCGAAGGGAGAAGGAAAGGGAAAAATTAAAAGAAAAAACAACTCCTGTTTATGTGATTACTGACCCCAGGGGGGCTGAGGCCCCCCCTGAATCTTTCTTCTATCAGGGTGCTGCGAGAGATGGAGAACAGCGGTGGAGGAGGGGCGGAGGATGGAGAGGCAGAGGGTGTGGCCGTGGAACCAGCTATCGACAATCCGAAGGGCTGGATGTTTGCCGCCAATGTGGACAAAGAGGACACTGGCAAAGTAAGTGTCCTCAATGCCAACAGCAATCGGGAGGAGGGGGAGGATTCCAGGGTCCACTACCGCAGGCCACACCCGACTGGACTGCGTGACTAGCAATAACACAGATAAGTGAACCTACTCCAACAGTTGACAATGATACAGCAGACATTTTTCATTTACCTGACCTTACCTGACCTGATGTTAACAATGCAATGTTTGCCTGAAGTAATGTTGGTGGTTCAGGGTACCCCAGTGAAGTTTTTGTGTGACACAGGAGCATGCAGATCAGGGATTTCAGGTACTGATGTTCAGGGTTTTGCAAAATCAGAAGAAAAAGTAACTGTCAAATCCGCAAATGGTAAATTAAAAGTAGAACATCTCTCCATATCTGTGAAGGTAAAGGATAGGTCCTGTTACACGCTGGATCTGGTCACGGCCGGACCACACTCAGTGATGTCAGACCTATACAAAAAGGCTATGGAACATTTTGTGTCTACTGTTCCCATCATTTATTGATGCTCAGACCACATCTCCACAGTCTGAAATCTATAACTGGATGCAAAAAGGTGCAGTTTTTGACAACATCTCCAAACTTTACAAATGACAAAACAGTAAACCCATTTTACCCTGTAAATTATTCCAGCAGGCTGCAATTCTGACTCATGGGATTTTTCCATGTGTCACAGGGGTGTGCGATCTCTATGTTAAAAAGGTATGATCTCTATGTTAAACAAATCTTTTACTACCTATGGGTTCATCCA
Source organism: Pholidichthys leucotaenia (assembly GCA_020510985.1). Classification (NCBI taxonomy): domain Eukaryota; kingdom Metazoa; phylum Chordata; class Actinopteri; order Cichliformes; family Pholidichthyidae; genus Pholidichthys; species Pholidichthys leucotaenia. The sequence goes on from CM035838.1 coordinate 328,721,437, forward strand.
ATTTGCTACCCAATTTTGTAAAAAATGCCTAATTTGTTCAGAAAATAATGCTCAAGGGAACTTAAGACCCCAGAAAGGTACCTTCCCTGCATCAACATATCCATTCCACAATGTATGCATGGATTTTATTGAGCTGAACAATTGCGAAGGGAAAAAAAGTACTGTTTAGTGATAGTGGATATGTTTACAAAATGGACAGAAGCCTTTCCCTGTGCTAATCCAAATGCTGTTACTATAACAAAAAAACTATTGGCCGAAATTATACCTAGGTTCGGGATCCCAGAAAAAATTTTACTCAGATAATGGAATCCATTTTGTAAACCAGATAATAACACATTTAGGGACAGCACTTAACATCAACCTAAAAAAAAATCACACAGCTTACCACCCGCAATCTGTATTGTTAGTGGGAAAAAAAAAAATCGAACCCTTAAGGAAAGGTTGAGAAAAACAATGGCAGAGACAGGACAGAACTGGATTTATTGTCTACCCTTGGTCCTGTTCTACATGAGAATAGCCCACCAAAGGGGGGGGGGGGTCCCATTTGAAGTAATGCACGGTAAACCTTATCTGTTACTGCCATTGAGACCATTTAACCAAGAAGATGAGGAAGTGTGTCTAGCTGATTATGTGCAAAAAATGTTATCTGACAAAAGTGTTGTGCATGTTACTCTCCCCAGGAAGGATTCTGTTGAAGGACGAATCACAGTAAAGCCAGAAGACCTGGTCCTCACCAGAACCATCAAAAAGAAAAACTGGGTAGAAGCTCCCTGGAAAGGACCACACAAAGTCATCCTGTCAACACCAACTGCAGTAAAGGTTGAAGGACGTGATTCTTGGGTTCATTTAACACATTGTAAACTTTAACCCATTCAAAACCCCCAACAGAGTACTGTTTAACTATACAAGTGAAACAACTGTCTCTGCGGCTGACCGCACGTAGTGTCCAGTAACGGCTTGCATAATGAAACAACTTGTTGGCCATCATGGAGGGAAAAAAACTTAAGACAAAAGTTAGAAAGATGTGAATGGCTCACGTGTTTCTTTTTTATCCTCACCCTTATAGTGCCATCCATCCATCCATCTTCTACCGCTTTTCCGGAGGTCCGGGTCGCGGAGGCAGCAGTTCAAGCAGAGAAGCCCAGACTTCCCTCTCCCCAGCCACCTGCTCCAGCTCTTCAGAGAGGATACCAAGGCGTTCCCTGACCAGCTGGGAGACATAGTCTCTCCACCAAGTCCTGGGTCTGCCCCGGGGTCTCCTCCCAGTGGGACGTGCCTGAAACACCTCAAGTGGGAGGCGTCCAGGAGGCATCCTACTCAGATGCCCATACCACCTCAACTGACTCCTTTCAATGTGGAGGAGCAGCGGTTCTACTCTGAGCCTCTCCCGGATGACTGAGCTCCTCACCCTATCTCTTAGGGTGAGTCCAGCAATCCTACGGAGAAAGCTCATTTCAGCCGCTTGTATCCGCAATCTTGTTCTTTCGGTCATTACCCAAAGCTCGTGACCATAGGTGAGAGTAGGAACGAAGATTGACTGGTAAATCGACAGCTTTGCCTTAAAACTAAGCTCCCTCTTCACCACAACAGACCGGTACAACGTCCGCATCACTGCAGATGCTGCTCCGATCCGTCTGTCAGTCTCTCGCTCCATTTTCCCCTCACTCGTGAACAAGACCCCAAGATACTTAAACTCCTCCACTTGGGGCAGGAGCCTGTCCCCAACCCAGAGAGGACAATCCACCTTTTTCCGGCTGAGGACCATGGACTCGGACTTGGAGGTGCTGATTCTCATCCCAGCTGCTTCACACTCAGCGGCAAACCATCCCGGCCATTGGTCGAACCTCGGATTCAGGAGGAGCAATGTGGTTTTCGTCCTGGCCGTGGCACATCGGACCAGCTCTTTACCCTATCGAGAATTCTTGAGGGTTCGTGGGAGTTTGCCCAACCAGTTTACATGTGTTTTGTGGACTTGGAGAAGGCATTTGACCGTGTCCCTCGTGATTTTTTGTGGGGGGTGCTTCGGGAGTATGGGGTATCGGGCTTGTTGTTACGAGCTATTCGGTCTCTGTACAACCGTTGTGAGAGTTTGGTTCGTATTGCCGACACCCTTATAGTGATACTCTTGATTTGGTTGTTTCTAGGAGCACCACTGCATATGCATCATACAACTCAATATGATACTCAGGTTGATTATGACTGGTTGGAAGGGCCAGGTTATCATGATCATGTTTATGCTGGTAATGAGTGGTGGAAGCATGCTAACCATACAGCCCGGATGGCAAATTGTACAAATTGTTATGTGTGTTCACTACTCCCACTCTCTGCTGGTCACATTTCTGTCACCGCTAAAATAATGGAACTGTCAGAAGCTGTCTGTTTCCTACAAAGGACTGAATATGGAGCCAATACAACAATTGTTACCTTGAATCACACCTGCCCTATTGTCTATAAGCCTACTGATCAAAAACACAATGATACCCCTTATTCCGTAAAGGCGAGGCTAGCCTCAACAGGAAATTTTTCCTTCTGTATGAGAGGGTGTGGAGATGTCTCTCTGAGCAGGGTGCCAGCCTCCAGGTGGAAAGCTGTCTCTAATACATCTGGTATCTGTACTGCCACCTGCCAGACCTCTACAGAGGGCAAAAGCGGTCCGGAAGTTCTCTATTGTCAGTCCAAACATCTGGAAGGAAATGTTACTCTGCAGGAGCTCTGCAACACCACAGTTTGTGATTCTCACAAGTAAGGCACATTTGTGGTGACTGGGGGATGGTGGCTATGTGGTCATCACACGTACTTACACTTACTCATGAACTGGGGAGGTGTATGAGCCCCTGTGATAGTGACTGACCATACCGCAATAATATCGGCAGGACAGGCAGCCAGAGTGAAGAGAGATGTTTACAAGCTGCCATGGCCAGAGACAATGTCTCTGATGATTCTTCCTGGCGTAGATGGTTGTTTTCCTCTTGGCGAAGCCCTCTCATGAATTTGTTAATGATTCTTGTAGTACTAATGCTAGTGTTCTCCTGTGTGATACCATGTATCCGTAAAATGATGTTGCAAGTAATACATGTCAATCTAGTGGCATACCATGGACTGGTCACAGACAGTGGTGAGGATGACGAGGAGACCATGTAACTCAACTTCTCTCCATGCCTCCCAGTACAGAGTAAAAGTATGATGGACATGCAGAAAACCAGAAGGAGTTACATGATCATGATGTGAAATTGAAATGTGCTATCTGTAAATACATTTATGAAGATTTTGAAATAGTACGCTTTTTCTTTTATATGAGTTACAATGGTATACTTTTACTACATTTATTTTATTATGTCTATTCTCCTCTTAGAGAACTATCTGTTAACGGTGCCTGTGGCAGCAGGGCCGGATGACGGACTTTCCCTCCCATAGCTAGTTAGGATCAGTTACATTTAAAGGCATTAGAACTTAGCATAGCTGCCTGATGGGGTTTTCAACATCGTTATAATGTAAACAACTTTTCTCTAAAGATGATGCCTCTTGGGCATCAAAGGGGGGAAATGACGGGAAAATTCTGTTACACTGAGTTGTATGAATTTTTCTATAAAGCTTAACATGCGATAATGTGTATACCTACTCAGGAAATCCTGTTATATAAGAAAGTGTTGAGTAGTGGAAAAAATACAGATAGAAGGATGCTGATGTGACTGTTAATTTATCACTGTGAGTGTTCAGTTCTATCACTGTGATTGTTCAGCTTCATCACTAGTGTTAACCGGTTTTTCTGCATGTACTCAGCAGATACAATCTTATGCATGAATGAGTCATGAGTGAACTAATCAAGAAGCGACCCCACCCCAAAGGTCTCTTGGGTATATTAGACAGAATCACTCTGTTAAGACAATACACTGACAGATTGTGAGAACTGTGCTCTGTATTGTGTTCCGTTGATCAGCACTTTCATTAAATTTGCTGAAACTTTGATCCTGCCTGATCAATGACCAAGCATCTTATATCCTAACAGGGAATTTTTCCAGCAGGGGCAATCACTTTTTCACACAGGGCCATGCAGTTTTGGATTTTTTTTTTACCCTTAATAATAAACACCTTCATTTAAAAGCTGCATTTTGTGTTCACTTTGGTTATCTTTGTCTAATATTCAAATTTGTTTGATGATCTGAAACATTTAAGTGTGACAAACACACAAAAAAATGAGAAATCAGGAAGGGGGCAAACACTTTTTCACACCACTGTAGGGCGACGTGATGAAGGTACCAGCTGGCTATGTCATCACGCCATTCTCTGTTATAAATTCCTTTTATACCATTCACCCCTTCCCCCCCTTGGAAAAACACAGAACAATTTTACAAATTTTATCCCTCCCCAATTTGGCATAGACAGCAACACTCTGAACTAGGGTTAGCGGGTGGAACGCTGCTCAACTCAACATGGCTGAGTGGATTTTTCTGCCACTCATCTTGGCAGCCGTGCTGCTAACTAAACAGTCACTTTTTTTTTTACAGTCTTCTATGGGGAAAGCAGTTCTGCTGGAGGGGCCTTGTAGCGGGCCCGCGGTGGATGTGCCCCTGGAAGTGCTGGGTCCCCTGGACCATGATCATTCCTCTTCACACTGCAGTCTGGGTCCTGTGCCACCCAGGCTGTGTCCTGCAAAGCCTCGCCATCTGAGTAGCCACTTGAATGCACCGGAGATGATTTGTGTGCCACACCGAACCATCCGTCAGCCTGAAGCTCACTGATCCCAGCTGCGCCACGATCCTCATGGGCGCCAGCGGTACCGCAGGTTGTGATGTGTTTGGCTGCAGGCCCAGACTCTTGACTTTGTGGGCTTGAACCTAGTCCATTATCTTAAGAGGCATCTTGCTCGGTTGCACATGCCATTAAGGTCATGGTGATGTCACATCCACGTCCATCGTGGGGCGTTCATCGGGTCGTAATGGCTCCACCATTTTCTATGTCAGTAACGGACTTGTCACCCAACGCTACAATAGCAGTCCCTGGAGGCCAAAGCTGGTTGTGGATCCTGAAGACGTCCGGTGTCTCTCCTGTGTCACTTACAGTCACAGACTCTTCACTCGTCAGCTCAGCTGTGGCTCCTGTAGACTGATGCTGAGTGAGGATCCTGAAGCAGTCCCGTTCCTCTTCTCCTTTACCTGATGTATGTAGTCGTATCGTGTCACCATCATCACAGATAACATCTGCACCTGGTCGCTGTGTTCCAGGAGTATCTATGTGCGAGGGCTCCCCCTCCTGCAACTCCCTACCGGCTCCCGCTGGCTCATGCTGGGCGAGGATCTGAGGCGAGTCTGGCTGCTGTCCCCCTTCCGGGCAGTGTTTCTCCTGCACACACAGGACAGTTGTTTCCTCATCGGAGTCATCCTGTTGAATCTCATCCCACACCATGTCATCATCACCGGTGTGTATTGCGTCCCAACCACCGTAGTCAGTCAAGTAGAGTCCATTATTGTCGCGGATGGAGAAGCCCAGTCAGTAGAAAAGGTCGCATCCCAGTATGTTTTCACCATGTGTAGCCACTTGAAACTCGAAATCATAAACCACTTTCAATGCATAGCAGACTGTTAGCATGATGGTCCCTACCTTGCTAACTCTGTGGCCACCATAGCCATACAGCTCCGCTGGGTTCTTTCTAATCGGATGGTTGGGGAAAAATTTCTTCACTGTGGCCCAATTTAACATTGACATCACTGCAGCGGTGTCAAGCAGGAGCGGCACAGCAACGTTGTTGTAACGGTCATCACAGGTGGGCGATTTTGCTTGGCTAGTGGGCTCCACGGCATCAGTGACCGGCAAACTTTGGAAAGTGATTAAATCTTCCACACTTCTTGCAACACTGTCCTCTTGCTGGACAAAAAAATACTCTGTCATGATGGGCCTTGGAACCACAGTTACCACACGCGGGGCCCCTCAAAGTGGTCCTCCGGTCCACGGCGTTTGTCTCGAACTCTTCTGCCTTGCCACCATGTCCCTCCATGCCCACTGCGTAGGTGAGTGGCATCTGTCCTGGCTGTCGCTGCTGTTGGTGTACACCTAGCTCCGATCCTAACTTATCTGCTGAATCAAGCTGGAATGCTAGCTCGATGGTGTTAGCTATCTATCAATCAATTAATCAATTAATCAAACTTTATTTGTATAGCACTTTTCAAACATTAGATGCCGCGCAAAGTGCTTTACATACACTACCGTTCAAAAGTTTGGGGTCACCCAGACAATTATTTTGTGTTTTCCATGAAAAGTCACACTTATTTACCACCATGAGTTGTAAAATGAATAGAAAATATAGTCAAGACACTGACAAGATTAGAAATAATGATTTGTATTTGAAATAATAATTTTTTCCTTCAAACTTTGCTTTCGTCAAAGAATCCTCCATTTGCAGTAATTACAGCATTGCAGACCTAACATGATTGCACAAGGGTTTTCTAATCATCCATTAGCCTTCTGACACAATGAGCAAACACACTGTACCATTAGAACACTGGAGTGATAATTGCTGGAAATGGGCCTCTATACACCTATCTAGATATTGCACCAAAAACCAGACATTTGCAACTAGAATAGTCATTTACCACATTAGCAATGTATAGAGTGTATTTCTGATTAGTTTAAAGTTATCTTCATTGAAAAAAAGTGCTTTACTTTAAAAAATAAGGAAATTTCTAAGTGACCCCAAACTTTTGAACGGTAGTGTATATAAAAGCAGTAGACACATTTAGTTACATATATTTATGCAATACATCCCCACCCGTTCCAACCCTCCCATAAACATACCCACAAAACACACGCACACAGGCACATACACCACCCCCTACGTCTCTTACACATATGTAAAATAAAAGAGACACTGATCGGCACTGAGGCACCATGTGAAGGAGCAACCATCCTGTGGAGTCCCCCACGCCGGGAGACCACACAGCCCATAACCACAGGGCGTGCCACAGAGGCCACCCCAACCAGGACAGGCCGGGGCACACACCACACCTGTAGGCAGTGGCATAAAGCTAGTGTCATGTTGTTTGGCACTGTTAGCATCTTTGCCTGCAGTCACGGGTTGTTTGTATGCTCGTCCAATTGATCCTGCACCATTTCGTCTTTTAAAAGCCCAAATCTGCACATGCTAGCCAGATGGTGAAGGTCTGCGACGAATTGCTAGGTGGACTCACCAATTCCCTGTCGCCATTGGCGGAATCTTATGTGCCGTGCCAACACATTGTCCGGTGTAGCAAAGTAGCTAGCTAGCAATTCCACAGCCTCATCAAACGAGTCCATTGGTCCAAGCATATGAAAAATGGGCTGACCTTCAATGCCCAGGTTGTGAACTAAAAGGGCTCACTTCTGTACCGTGTCCAGTTTGCCCACATCCTATGTATGTCTCGAAAGTGTTGAGCCATCGTAACCAAGGAACAAGTGGCTCACCAGGGTATTCCAAAAACAGCTTCAGTGGCATCAGGCATGCCTCCATGGTTTAACTCTTGTCACCAAATCAGAATCAGAATCAGAATCAGAATCAGGTTTATTGCCATTGTTCATGTAGTACACAAACTAGGAATTTGTCTCGGTACAATGCTGCAACATTAAACATGATAAGATAAGATAAATAAACTATACATGTAATAAAGTGTAGGATAAGATTAAGTGATACTGGTCAACAGTTAAAATATATATTAGCCAGCAGCAGATACTGTGGAGAACTATATAGTGCAGTCGGTAATGCAGGAAGAAAACAGTGATGATTGACATGAGTCTGGTTGAGCTGCTGTACATGGTGCACGAGAGTCACTTAGTGTTCAGCAGTCTAATGGCAGAGGGGAAGAAGCTGTTCATGTGACGGGAGGTTTTAGTCTGGATGGACCGAAGTCTTCTACCAGAGGGGAGGGGGGCAAACAGTACGTGACCAGGGTGTGAGGGATCGGCTATGATCCGGCCAGCACGCCTCCGGGTCCTGGAGATGTACAGATCCTGGAGAGAAGGGAGCTTGCAGCCGATCACCTTCTCAGCAGTGCGCACGACGCGCTGCAGCCTTAGTCTGTCCCTGGCAGTGACTCCTGCGTACCACACGGTTATGGAGGTGGTGAGGATGGACTCGATGATGGCTGTGTAGAACTGCACTAACATCTTGGTGGGTAGCTTGAGCTTCCTCAGCTGCCGCAGGAAGAACATCCTCTGCTGGGCTTTTTTGATGAGTGAGCTGATGGTCAGCTCCCATTTGAGGGAGCATTTCTTATGTCCACAAACCTGGGAATGACCACGGATGAGTGAGCTGTGTTGGAACTAAACTTTATTACAAAACTGTTAACAATACAGCACATGTGAATGAGCACTCAGCTCCTAACAGTCGCCGGTAACAAGAGAACTAGCAAAGACACATAAGATGGCTGACTCTTCGCTTTTATAGTTTGGCGTGATGATGGTACCAGCCGGCTATGTCATCATGCCGTTCTCTTTTTTTTTTTTTTTTTTATTTAAGTTTTTGTAAAGGGTATACAGGTCGTTACAGCAATGCAGTGTTTACATTTTCATCACATGTTCCCTTATTTTCTGATATCTGACAACATTGGAAGATTAATTCTTACAACACCCCTTTTTTTTTTTTTTTTTAAAGTGAAAGAAAAAGTGAAATTAAAGAGAAAAAAAAACAAGAAACAAATAACAAAAAAAAAAACAAAAAACAAACAAACCAGTAAAAAACAAACAAAAAGAAAAAGTAAGTAAATAAAGATAAAAGAGCATCTGAGTAGTGTTGGAACAAAGAGCGGAACCATTATTGAAATGGTATTTGTCAAAGATTAGATCTAATGGAAGACACATATGCGGTCCAGGGTTGCCAAAAGTTCATGAACACATCCATGTCCTGTCTCAGTGCGAATGTCAACTTTTCCATCGAGTAAATGTCTTGGATCACGTTAGTCCAATCTTCAGGTGTAGGACAGTCCTTCAACATCCATTTTTTAGTTAGAGCTTTTTTGCTTGCCAATATTAAAACATTGAATAAGTATTTTTCTCCTCGTCTTTCCAGTGAGTCCGGTAGTAAACCCAAATACAAAGTTACAAAAGAAAAGGGAACTGTAATTTTGAATATTTTCCCCAATATTGTCTGTACATTGGTCCAATATTGGTGGATAACTGGGCATGACCAAAACACATGAAAATGATTTGCAGTCTTTTCACCACACAAGCGCCAACAGTTCAATCCCTTATGGGTAAATTTGTTTTGTGCAGGTGTTCTGAAAAATCTTGCCAAGTTTTTCCATCCAAATTCTCTCCACTGCAGGGATGAGGTACTTTTCCATTGCTGTTTATTTAGCTTTTCCCATATTTCCAGTTGTAAAGTGAAATTCCCCTCTTTTTCCCATCTCTCTTTTATATAAGATGTGTTGTCTCCTTTTAAGTCTTGAAGACCTTGGTATATTTTAGAAATGTATCTGATCCCTGGGATCCCTTTATATGCCATTAAGAAGACCTTCAGAACACCTGACTGGGCCCTTTCCAAAACCTCCTTTTTAAGTATATTGTTTATGTGGTGTCTAAGCTGGAAGAACCTGTAAAGGTCTTGATTTATTAGGCCTTGTTTTTTCAAATCTTCAAAACTTCTTAAGATTTGCCCTTTAAAAAAATCGTAATATTTTATCAGCCCTTTCTCCTTCCACTTTTTAAATCTGGTGTCTGTTTTATTAGGAGTAAAGTCCTGATCATAGGCGATCCATTGCAGAAGTCGATAGGGCTCTTTAGTTTGATTCTCTCTGACTATCTTAAACCAAATTTTTAGCGGGGTCTCTATCCACGGGTTAGTGTTATTCAAAAGCTTAGGTAAGACATTGTTCCCTATTATCGCCTGTAGGGGGATGTCACTTGTTATTTGGCATTCGATCTCCTTCCATTGTGCAGTGTAGACTGGGTTACATATCTCTACTAAAGTTTTAATTTGTGCGGCTTTAAAGTAGTCCCTGATATTTGGCAGCGCGAGCCCACCTTTGTCTTTGTTTAGCTGTAGGGTTCTATATCTGATTCTAGGTCTCTTGCCCTGCCATATGAATCTTGAGATCCTTCTGTCCAGCTCCTGCCATGTTTTTTTGGGAGGTTCTACCGGTATTGTTTGGAAAAGGTATAGAAGACGTGGAAGTATATTCATTTTGACTGCTTCAATTCTTTGTGCAGTACCCAAGAATGGTATCATATTCCATCTTGCTAGGTCAGATTTTATTTTTGTCACCAGTGGATCATAGTTTAGTGATATAATTTTGTTGAGTTGTTTCGGGATATTGACCCCCAGATATTTCATAGATTCCGACTCCCAGTTAGTTTTGAGTTTGCTTAGTGAATAATGATTTGGGTCATAGTTGAATGTTAAAACTTGGGTTTTATGCATATTTAATTTGTACCCCGATAAATCTCCATACTCTGAAAAAACTGAGGTTAGTTCTGGTAAAGAAGTGTCCGGCTGCCCTAGGTATATTAAAATGTCATCAGCAAAGAGTGCTATTTTATGTTCCTTCTGACCAAGTGTAATACCTTGAATTTTTTGGTTTTGTCTTATCCATTGGCTCAGAGGTTCTATGAAGATTGCAAAGAGCAGTGGAGACAGGGGGCAGCCCTGACGACATCCTCTTTCCAGTTCAAAAGATGATGATAAATTACCGTTAATCCTTATTTTAGCTGTTGGTTTTTTATATAATGCCTGTATAGTTCTAATGAAGTTGTTATGAAAATTGAAACTGGATAAGATTCTATATAGAAAAGACCAGTCAACCGAATCGAATGCTTTTTCAGCATCTAATCCCAATATGACTGCATTTAAGTTATATTTTTTTATATGATGAACTATGTGTAAAGTGCGTCGAATGTTGTCTTGTGTCTGTCTTTGTCTTATAAAACCTGTTTGGTCTAAATTAATTAGGTCTGTCAGTATATTTTCTAACCTTTTGGCAAGGATAATGGTAAAAAGCTTATAGTCCTGATTTAGTACACTGATTGGTCTGTAGTTGGAGCACTCTAGTTTATCCTTTTCAGGTTTAGGTATAACTGCAATGACCCCTTCTCTCCAGGAGGGGGGGATTTCCCCTGTGTGGAGGACATAATTAAATGTTTTCAGGAGGAGAGGAGATAGTTGCTGTTTAAAGGTTTTGTACCACTCTGCTGTATAGCCATCAGCTCCTGGGGATTTGTTAGCTTTAAGTTTCATAATTGCTTTTTCCAATTCTTTAGGATGTATTTCTGACAGTAGTGTTTTATTTTGTGACTCCGTAAGTTGGGGAAGGTTTAATGTGTTTAGGAATGCCTCGGATGCGTTTTTATGTTTTTTGTGGGAGTATAAGTTCTTATAGTAATTCTCGAAGTTTTTAAGAATATCCTGAATTCTGAATTTTATTTCCTTTGATACTGGGTCTCTGATTTTGTAGATTGCTCTTTCTGTTTGATGTTTCCTCAATTTATAGGCTAGCAATTTTGCCGATTTACTGCCTGCTTCATAGTATTTTTGTTTCAGAAATGTAAGTTTCTTCTGGATTTCTATTGTGTAGATCTCATTTATTTGGTTTTTAATTTCCTTAATCTTGAGCGAGTCAGTAGAATGAGTGTTGCCTTTGTGTTCTTTTTTTAGGTTCCTAAGTTCTGACTCTAATGTGGATAGTTTTTCTTGTCTTAGTTTCTTTTGGGTTGCCAGTTTTGCAATAATCTTTCCTCTTATTACAGCTTTACATGCATCCCACAGTATTAAAGGGGATACTTCTCCATTATCGTTATCTTCCAAATATCTGAGAATATCTGATTCCAATTCATCTTTCAATGGTCCTTTCAGGATATTTGAATTTAACCTCCAAGAAAATGTATTATTTGTGTATTTTTGGATATTTAAGTCCATGTAGATCGGACTGTGGTCGGAGAGATCCATCAGTCCTATTTTACATGTTTTTACTCTTCCAATGTCTCTATTAAACATAAAAAAATAGTCAATCCTTGAGTAAGATGAATGTGGAGTTGAGTAAAATGTATAGTCTTTTACACTGGGGTTGAGTTCCCTCCACACGTCACAGATTCCCAATTCTTTTAGTAGCATCCGAGTCTTCCTGTTTTGGGTGTTATTTTGATGTGGGGAATTACCAGAAGCATCCCAGTATGGATTCAGTCTAAGATTGAAGTCCCCACCACATATCACTAAACCTTGAGCTTTAGTTATCATTAGGTCGAATACATTTTTATAAAATTTCCAGTTAGCCCCTGGGGGAGCATACACATTCAGCAGGGTGATATCTTCTCCCTCTAGCCGCCCAGTTACCAAACTTTATCTCCCTTCTTTATCTTTGTGTTCTGATTTTTTTTCAAATGTAATTTTGGTTGATATCAATGTCGCTACTCCCCTCCTCCTCCCTGATTTATATGAAGATGAAGATGATTTTTTTTTCTTGCCTTCTGATTGTTGCTCTGAGTGTTGCTATCCCTGTGCTGTTGCAATCCTGGAATTTCCCCGTTGTGGGACTAATAAAGGCTTATCTTATCTTATCTTATCTTTTAAACCCTTGTCTACTGAGTTTATTGTGTTCCACGTCTGTTAGGTGGGTTTCTTGTAAAAGTATTATTCCTGCTTTGTCTTTTTTCATTTTGCCTAGAATCTTGGATCTTTTAACTGGATTCAGGATTCCTTTTACATTATATGAAATTATTTTGGTTACACCCTGTTTCTCCATTGTGTTGTTTTGTTTAGTATAACTGTGTGGTGGCCCTCTTTTGTGCTACTCAGAAACTGAAAGAACATTAAAAACAAGAAAAACATTAAGAACATAGTGTAAAAAACTTTAAAACAAAAAGCTGTCATAAGAACTTCCTGAGCTGAGGTCTTTTTAAAGACCCTGTAAGAGCCTTGATGGAGTGAAGGCTCTGAGGGAAATTCCTCAAACTCTGTTACGTGTTGAGGGCCCTCTCTTACCACTGAAAGTAGTCCCATGCTTTTAACGTGAGTTTCAGAACCCAATCCAAACTTGTAATGATTTTTTTTTTTTTTTTCCTTTTATGCCTAAACCCTGTGAAATTGTGTGCACCCTCCCACCCCCATCACATCAAACATTCACGCAAAAACAGTATTTGTTAGTATGAGGAGAACATGTGGATTATTGTCACATTTCTATTTTAACAAGTTTTTTTTTTTTTATTACAAAGACTTATTTGTTTCAAATAATATGATTGTTCCATGAAATGTTTTACCACATGCTGAATATGCATCTCCTTTAATGTTTGTTACCTTGTATGAGGGGGGTTGGATGTGCGGATTGATTCAAGAGGAAAAAAAAAAAAAAAAAGGTCGCTATTCCAACCTGAAAACGGATAGTTTATCCGCGACGCTCTGGTGCTGGGTTTCCCGCTGCTGGTCCGTGGATTTTGAAGGTCTTTGTGTTGTCCATGTTTGCGTTTTGATCTTCTCACTCGGGTCTGCTGTGGGTTTAAATACCGTTACCGGGAGGCCTCTTTTCGCCATGTCAGCTGTTGCTTCTTCCGCCGAATTATAGAGACACGTTTCATCGCCGTAGAAGACCCTTAACTTCGCAGGAAATGGTGTCTGAAAGCGCAATTTCTTCTCTCTTAACACCTTTTTCGCGTCATTGTATTCCCTGCGCTTTTTAAGGACCTCCGGGGCGTAATCGTGTTCCACGTAGACTTTTCTCTCCTGGTGCATAAATCCTTTTTTCTGCCAGGCCAGTCTTACAACCTCTTGTTTTATTTTGAAATTGGAAAATCTTACCAACACCGAACGTGGGGGCGCTTCCGCCGCCGGCCTAGCGGCTAATGAACGATGTGCCTTTTCTATCTTCAAGTCGGTGGTTTGTGGAATATCCAATTTCTCTCTTAGTAAGGATTCCACGCATTCTGCCATTGAGTTAAAACCATTTTCGGTTCCTTCTATCAGACCATGAATTCTTATGTTGTCTCTTCTTTGTTTTCCTTCTTGGTCGGTTAGCTTAGCCTCTATAGCTGCTTGTCTTTTGCGTAGGTCTAGCACAGAATCTTCGAGCACTTTTATTCGATCCTCTGTTTCCAAGATTCGGTTCTCGGCCTGGTCCACTCTGCTGTTTGTCCTTTTCAATTCTTCTCTGAATTCCCGAAATTCGGCCGTAACATCTCGGCGAAATCATCGTAGCTCCTCAAATAGTGATTTCAGGCTAACCCTTTTGTTAGCTATCACCAGTTCCTCGTCTTCTGAACGGAGATCTTCCAGTTCGGATTCTCCGGCCGATACGTGTCCTGGCCTGGAGAATTTCAGTTTCTTCTGTTTTCCTTTAGACATGATGATTTTGTCTTTTGATTTTCACTCCTCCAAAAATCCGTTAAGTTTGATTTTCAATGTGTTATCCTGGATTGGGTCTGAGAACTTCAGTGTTAAGCTGCAGTCGCCATGGCGTCCAGACCGGAAGTCCCATGCCGTTCTCTTTTTTAAATCCCTATTATAACAGGCTTGTTACCTAATATTTATTATTTTACTGTTCTTACTAATTTCACTGAAAGTACACATAAAGTGCCATAACTTTGGGCTATATTACAAAGTGTGTGAAGTATAATGTTTTTAATTGATCTTATTAGAGATGTGCTAACGTCTCTCAGCCAGTACATATATCATCGGTGATTATTTCCACATCTGCTGCTGTCCACACTAACACTGTCTTCAGTGGAGTGCATCGATTTAACTATAAGCTCTTCCGTCATATAATGGAAGTGTTCCTGTCATTAGGATGGGGATGGTTTGATCGGCTCCAGCCCAGCCACAATCCGAAAAGAATTAAGTGGTTGAAGATGAATGAATGATTGATTGAATGAATGAATGAATGAATGAATGGTCAGATTGACTGCATTAAAATTGCACATAGACCCCACCTCTCGATTCATCTGCGGCAAAACACACACGATTTATTACAAAGGCTTATAAAAATAACCAGCACATAAGGTGTCAACTGTTCTTGTGAACAGTTAATGGGTGCTAGGCAGGGCCATTTCAGCTTCTCATTTCCCAGCAGCCTTTGTGGCTGATATATTAGAAAATAAGCACTGACTCCTTAGTTACACTGTGAGTTTACTGTGTTACTGTTGTACCAGTGACGTGTGGCCAATGGAGGCAGGTGAGGCTGAAAATCACAGTCAGAGGCTGTGTACTACCATTGCCCCAATGAGAGGGGGCATGCTTGAGCACTGTAAGCACAGGTTGTTTTTTTTTTTTAAATAAAGGAAGACAAGGACATTTTTTTGACAAGTCACAGTGATTTTTGTCCAGAAGGACAGGCAAATTTACTCATTTACAAGTAAAGGTAAGACTATATATGCATAGTAGTTGCTCAAGTAGGTTAATTTTGTCTTCTTTCTAATGGTTACCCTTTTGTTTTCTTATTAAAGACAAGATAAAGATGTTTTTACCTTTACATGTTTCGACTGTCCACTGCAGTCTTCATCAGAAGTGCCAGCTGATTGCTGCAAAGTGTCATTTATCAGCTGTCTTTCGTAGGCGGGGCCAGCCCAGCAGAACTGTCAGATCCACTGGGCTGGCCCTGCCTTCCGCCATCCTATGGTCTCTGGAGAATGTAGTCCCAGGTGTGGGAAAGCATAAATGCCCCCTCATCCCAATTCGTACTGTCTCTTCCCAATTCTATAGCCTCCTTGATCCAGCGTTTGTGTCCGTTACTCTCTGATCCAATGATTTTTGCGTTGTCCCAGTCCATATTTATTTTGCAGTGATCTGATATTGCTGATTTTAATATTGCTTGTTCTGCCTTTTCTTTTTTGTGATCTTGTGAGCCGTCCTTGTGTTTCCTTCTCACATTCCTTCTGGTGTTCTTTTTTCCTTGTGGAGAATGATCTTCCTGTTTTTCCAATGTAGGTCTTGTTACGTGATCTGCATATTTCATATATTACATTGCATTTTTTTCCTTGTTCTATTTTGTCCTTGGGGTGTACTACTAACTGTTTTAATTTTTTGTGTGGTTTTACCGCTGTGTTTATTTTGTGTTTTTTCATGATCCTTTGAATTGGTTATGTTATCCCTCAGATGTATGGTATGGTTATAATGTCCTGGTTTTTGATTTCGGCTTTTGGTCTGTGTCCTGTTTTCTGTTTGTTTTCTTTGTTTTTGACTTGCTGTTTCCCTTTATTTATGGCCCGTATTAGATTAGATTAGATTAGATTCAACTTTATTGTTATTACACATGTATGAATACAAGGTAACGAAACACAGTTTAGCATCCAATCAGAAGTGCAAAGAACAGCAGTGCAGTATATACAGTAATTGACAGTATGTGCAATTTAAGCAAATATATGCAAATATCAGAATCAGAATCAGAAAAAGATTTATTGCCAAGTACATTCACAAGTAAATAACTGGTAAATATACGAGGGATTTGACTTGACACTGAGAACGACATAGATGACATTTTCAGTGACGCGGCAGCGTCAGTGACGTGCCTGTCAGCAGAATAGGAACAGGAAGCAATGGGGGAGAAGGGGGGTAAACACGATAGGAGAGAGAAAAAAGCATTGTTTATCAGAATACAGTTCATATATGATCAATATTATGATTACAAGAAAAAAACTCAATGCACAATTAGCAGACAATAGAATCCATACAATGACACAAAGAGAGCAGTGGGTGAATGAATCTTCAAGTCAGTATAGTGAGTCAGTGTGAGTGAGTGTGTTGAGTGCAAACACGCAGACAGACAATAGCAAGCTGGGATCCAGTCAGTTAGGGAAGGAGAGAGATAAGGAGCCGGAGCTGGGAAGAAAAGCGTCTGCTCTCTTCGGAGGGCGGAAGTGAAATATATGCAGCAGTGCAGAAAGTTAAGAGTACTGTTATGTGCAAATAATGTACAATAAGTTAGATGGGCAGTTATGTACAGGTGAGGATGGTAAGAGATGATGGTAAGAGAGTCAGCGGGGAACTAAGTTCAATAACGTGACAGCTGTTTGGAAAGAAACTGTTCCTAAACCTGCTGGTTCTAGTCCGAAGGCTTCTGAAACGCCTTCTGGAGGGGAGAAGTTGGAACAGTCCATGAGCAGGATGGTTGGAGTCCCTAAGAATGCTGCGTGCCCAGCGCAGACATCTTTTCCTGTAGACGTCCTCTATAACTGGAAGTGGAGTCCCTGTGATGCGTTGGGTGGTTTTCACCACCCGCTGCAGCGCCTTACGGTCAGCGACAGAGCAGCTCCTATACCAGACTGTGACACAGTTGGTCAGGGTGCTCTCTATCACGCAGCGGTAGAAGTTGCCCAGGATGTCAGTTGACAGATGGTTCTTCTTCAGTGTCCTCAAGAAGAAGAGGCGCTGATGGGCCTTCTTGATCAGGCTGGTGGTGTTAACTGACCAGGACAGGTCCTCCGAGATGTGGGTCCCCAGGAATTTGAAGCTGGGGACACGTTCAACAGCTATGCCATTGATATGGATGAGGTCATGTGTCTCTCCCCTCTCCTTCCTGTAGTCCACTATGAGCTCCTTGGTTTTGCTGGTGTTAAGGAGCAGGTTATTGTCAGCGCACCAAGTAGCCAAGTGCTCAACCTCTGCCCTGTAATCTGACTCATCGTTGTCCCTGATGAGTCCGATCACCGTGGTGTCATCTGCGAACTTTATGATGGAAATGGATCCATACATAGGCCTGCAGTCATGGGTGAAGATGGAGTAGAGGAATGGGCTGAGCACACAGCCCTGTGGTACACCAGTGTTGAGTGTGATGACGGAAGAACGGTTGGGGCCTGACCTAACATGCTGGGGTCTGTTGGTCAGAAAATCCATGATCCAGTTGCAGGTGGATGTACTGATTCCCAGGACCCCAAGTTTAGTGATCAACTTGGAGGGGGATAACTGTGTTGAATGCTGAGCTGAAGTCAACAAATAACATTCTTGCGTAGGTGTTCTTGTCATCCAGGTGTGAGAGTACATAGTGCAGCGCTGTAGAAACCGCATCCTCTCCTGTTGCTCCGGTAGGCAAACTGGTGAGGGTCCAGTGTAGGGGGCAGGCATTTTTTGAGCTGTGCCAAGACCAGTCGCTCAAAGCACTTCATGACTATGGGCGTCAGTGCCACAGGGCGATAGTCATTTAGGCACGATGGTGTTGAATGTTTCGGCACTGGTACTATAGAAGTGGTCTTGAAGCACGCTGGTACCACGGCCTGGGCCAGGGACAGGTTGAAGATGTCTGTGAAGACCCCTGCCAGCTGCTCAGCGCATGCCCTCAGCACACGCCCAGGAATGCAGTCAGGGCCAGCAGCCTTACGTATGTTGACATGACTCAGTGCACTACGGACGTCGGTGTGGGTGAGTGTGAGGTGGTGGAGGTCGTCAGAGTGTGGGAAATTGATGTTCTTTTCGTTAATGTCCTTGTCAAAACGAGCATAGAAGTCATTTAGCTCATTGAGAAAGGACACATCCATGGCTATAGGTATGGAGTTGCTGGGCTTATAATCAGAGATAGCTTGAATGCCCTGCCACATGCGTCGGGGGTCAGAGTCCCCAAAATGTTCCTCCACCTTCAGCTTGTAGCTGTGCTTGGCCGTATCAGATGTTGGTAGCATGTGAGCGCATGTCTTATGTGGTTTTCTTCCTCCTGTCTGTCTTCTTGGTCTGTGATGATGGTGGCCCGTTCGTACAGTGGCCTGACCACTGATTGTTTGTGTGCTGTGGGGTGTTCTGATGTCCACAGTAGGTACCCTTCCATGTGGGTTGGTTCCCTGTATTTTGAGATTTTTAAACTGCCATCATCATTGTGGTGGCTTTTTATTTCCAGAAAGGCTATGGTACCATTTTCTTCCTCTTCGTGTGTGAATGTTATGTTCCCAGTGCTGTCCGTGTTGTTCAGATGGTCTGTGAGTTCTTGTGTGTGTCCATTTATTATTTTTTCCAATATGTTGTCCACGTATCTCTTCTTGAGGGTTGGCTTGCATTGTATGGGTGCTGTGTTGATGGCTTTATTTTCCAGATCCTCCATGAAAAAGCTGCTCATGGTGTCTGATAGTGGGTCTCCCATCGCAAATCCTTCTTTTTGTCTGTAGATTCTTTCTTTATATTGAAAATAGGTGGATTTTGCAACAAATTGTAATAGTCCAGATATGTCGTCAACTGTGAGATTTGTGCGTCTTTTAAGGGTTCTGTCATTTTTGAGGCGTTCTTGCACAATGTGTAGTGTGACATCAACAGGGGTCTTTGTGAATAGCGATGGATGGTGGAAGGCGGGGCCAGCCCACTGGATCTGACAGTTTTGCTGGGCTGGCCCTGCCTAGGAAAGCCAGCTGATAAATGACACTTTGCAGCAATCAGCTGGCACTTCTGATGAAGACTGCAGTGGACAGTCGAAACATGTAAAGGTAAAAACATCTCCTTTCAATCCTTGTCTTTAATAAGAAAACAAAAGGCTAATGTCATGGAATGGCCCTAGCGGACCATTAATGAGATGCTTCAGGCAGCCAGTGAGTTTGCATATTTATTAATGAAGGATAACAATCACAAAGTAATGAGCCACGTGGGGCAAAAACACAACAAGACTACAACTAAGGCACGGTAACAGTATATACAGGATAATGAGTAAACTTACTGATCACAAGGAGAAAAAAGAGAGTGTCTGGAGCCGGGGTTAGGGACGCCAGCCGAACGTTAGGAAGATCAATGTTCAAGTGTGAGGTCACAGCCCGGAGAAACCTTGGCTGCTCCCTTAAATAGGGCTTAGAGGAATCAGGTGATGAAGACTAATTAGATTGATAACATCCAGCTGTTACCGCGGGGCTCGGCTCTGACAGCCGGAAGCCCCGCTGAGACGCTGTCAAAATAAAAGCCCGGAAAGACCATAAGGAAACAAACACAGAACGGGAGGAAAATACTGCATGACCCGAGCGCGGACAATATCAGCGCTCAGACCATGACAGCTAATGCATAGTAGTTGTAAATACTAATAATAATTTGTAACAATGAGTGTAAATTGTGGAGCTGTAACTTACAGAGAGATGCAGCTCTCCTAACCACTATAAATTAATTATTCCTTGGCCAAAAACAAAGTATAATGAATTTTGTAGCCAGAAAAGTTGCTTGTAAAATAACTTAATACATTATACTTGTGTAACCGGTCTTTGCACATTGTCTATAGAGTTCTAAAATGAAAACATGTACTTTTATTACTGCCTTTTCTGTGTATTCCATTAAGAGGTAATTCAATAAAATACCTTACACTTGTTTTGTTAAAATTATTTGTAAAATCCAGTTTGTAAATCTGACCCTGAAAGCATCACAGCCTCAAATGAAACTCACCACACTGTTATGTATGGTAAAATACCTCTGTAAAGGATGAGGCCAGATGGCTGGATGAACACAGCTTTATTGAACGTTAGTAATAACAGCAGACACATGGTAGACACCAGGCAGAGGGCACCGGTTGAAGAGGCCGCATCATGGATGCCCTCTGCTATTTATAGGGTGGTGCGGTTGTGGAACAGGAGGTGCCCGCCACTTCACCACACTTCACAATACAGGTGTCAAACACCAACACCACATTTCCTCCCCCTCTTAGAAAAGTCCAAAACCACTCACTCAGTTACCTCCCCCTTCCCAATTTGGGACCCAAATCACACACTAACAAAACAAAAAATGATGTATCTAAATGGCCTAACACATTCACACAACAAAACCTAAAACAGGATGGACAGGTTGACTACCGTCCTGCCCACACGGCACGGTGGATTATTCTGCCACCTGATTAGTTAAAAGAAAAGTCCATTAATAAACTAAAATCATTGCTATGTTCTTAAACTAATAAAAAGACATAAAACAATCCCATTTTACAACATACATAAACATTAGAACATCAGAACTATCCATCATCCATCCATCTTTTACTGCTTTTCCAGAGGTCGCAGAGGCAGCAGTTCAGGCAGAGAAGCCCAGACTTCCCTCTCCCCAGCCACCTGCTCCAGCAATTCAGAGAGGATACCAAGGCGTTCCCTGACCAGCTGGGAGACATAGTCTCTCCAGCGAGTCCTGGGTTTGCCCTGGGGTCTCCTCCCAGAGGGACGTGCCCGAAACACCTCAAGTGGGAGGCGTTCAGGAGGCATCCTGATTAGATGCCCATACCACCTCAACTGGCTCCTTTCAATGTGGAGGAGCAGCAGTTCTACTCTGAGCCTCTCCCGGTTGACTGAGCTCCTCACCCTATCTCTGGGGGTGAGTCCAGCAATCCTACAAAGAAAGCTAATTTCTGCCGTTTGTATCCGCGATCTCGTTCTTTCGGTCATTACCCAAAGCTCATGACCATAGATGAGGGTAGGAACGTAGATTGACTGGTAAATCAACAGCTTTTCCTTAGAGCTTAGCTCCCTCTTCACCACAACAGACTGGTACAACGTCTGCATCACTGCAGATGCTGCTCTGATCCGTATGTCAGTCTCTCACTCCATTCTCCCCTCACTCGTGAAAAAGACCCCAAGATACTTAAATGCCTCCACTTTGGGCAGGAGCTTGTCCCCAACCCGGAGAAGATAATCCACCTTTTTCCGGCTGAGGGCCATGGACTTGGACTTGGAGGTACTGATTCTCATCCCAGCCGCTTCACACTCAGCTTCAAACCGTCCCAGTAAGACCTGGAGGTCATTGGTGGATGAAGCCAGCAGGACAACATCATCTGCAAACAACAGAGGTGAGATCCTGTGGTCACCAAGCATGACACCCTCCATTCCCTGGCTGCGCCTAGAAATCCTGTCCATAAAAATTATGAACAGGATCGGTCATCATCAACATCAGCACTATTAACACAAAATTTACAGCACTGTTCCTCAGTCAGGAGAAACAGAACCAGGATGGGCGGGGGGGCCCAGGGCAGCCCCTCAGCAAGCGCGCCCATGGAAGCAGCAGGCCCCCGGGACAATGGCTGATCTCCCAGACGAAAGCACCTCTCTTCATCACCACCGACTCCTGCTTTCGTCCAGCCCTGTCACCATAAGCCTCTTCCCGGACACGGCGAAGTTGATTGGTGTGCCTTGCCGAGCCATCTGACAGCTGGAAGTATGCTGCTCCCAGTTTAGCAACTATGCGCAGACACTCCTGATGTTTCACTGGCTGTTGTCTGGCCCATCTTCACCGTGGACGTTCCTTTCCTCGAACCCAAATAAGTCCATAACCCTAAGAGAGGCTTGGCTCAACCTGACATGGTGCTGAGCACGCAGTTTTCCTGTGGTCGTTGGTCTGGCCCTGTCCTCTTCTAAAGCCGTCGTAGCAGTCACCATCATAGCTGCAGATCTTCCATCCTTCTGTGGCCAAGCTCTGGAGGAATCTGGGGATAGCACATCAGTGCCACTCACTAGCACAGGCACCTTGCCGCCACGCTCAGTGCCCCCTCTACCGCTTCCCGAGCGCCGGCACTGACAACCTCCTGCGCTGAACCTGAGTGAGCCTGGTCCTGCTTGACCGCCGTAGTGTCCGTTAGTCCTTTGTCCCACACAACGTCATCATCGGCCACTGGAACTGGAGGGTTCCACTGGCCAAAACTCGACCATTCTTTCCCAGCATCATCTTTAATGGCAAAACCCAGTACGTAAAACAAGTCACAGCCCATGATGTTGTCACCTCGGGCCATCACGTAGAACGTGAAGTCAGCCATCGTCGCAGACTTATACCGAACCGTTAACTCCAACGTCCCAGCTGTGCACAGCCTCCCACTTCCATAACCATAAAGCAGCACTGGATTACCTCTTACTCTGTGGTGGGGGAAAAAAACTTCCTCACCATGACCCAATTCAGCAATGACCCCTTCGCCCCTGTGTCGGGCAGCAGCGGTATCTCCATGCCGTCCAGTTCCACTAGGCAGAAAGTGTACCTGTTAGTACTGGGAGACACCGTATGGATAGTTGTTGGGGGCGGGTGGAGTGATTTCTTCTGTGGGCTCCCCGGCTTAGATACACAGCACACTCTAGCATAATGGTTCAAATGTCCACATCAGGTACAATGCTTCCCTCTAGCCAGGCAGTCCTTAGCCTTATTTCAGTGCATCGCAGACCCACAACCCTTGCAAAGGGGTTTTCCCAGGACAGACTTTCAACTGGCAGCATTGGCTTCCATAGTGTTGTCGTCCAAGCTATCCTTGCTATCTGAGTCCTCTACATTTGCCGCAGCGGGAGGCTCCGGTGGCCGTTGTGACTGGCACCAGTTTAGCTCCAAAGCTAGCTTGTCTGCAGCCTCTAACTGGAGAGCTAGCTTGACAGCCCTGGTTAGTGTTAGGTCACTCGGCGCCGTGAGTAACCTAGCCCGTATAGTGGCGCTACTTGTGTGCTCCACAAGCTGGTCACATACTAATTCATCCTCCAGTGGCCCAAAACGACACTGGCTAGCTAACTGCCTCAAGTTGCCAACAAACTGATGTATAGGCTCACCCACATGTTGATGTTGCTGCCGAAAGCGGATCCTCTGGACAGTCAAGCTATCCGAGGTATAAAAGTGGCTTGCTAGCAGCTCGACGATGTCTTCAAAAGAGTCCAAAGCTCCGAGTGTGCGCAGGACTTGCTGGCCCTCAATTCCGAGGTTGTGAACAAGTAGCGCACATGCTCTTAAATATCGAGCTTACCCAGGTCGAGTGTGGTGATGTAGGTCTGGAAAGCTTCAAACCATCTCGGCCACGGCACAGGTGACTTAGCTGGGGGCTCGAGGAAGGGGCGAAGTGGTGAAATACACGCCTGCCTTAGTTAATCCTTGATCGCAAAATGTTATGGATGGTAAAATACCTCTGTAAAGGATGAGGCCAGATAGCTGGACGAACACAGCTTTACTGAACATTGGTAATAACAGCAGACACATGGTAGACACCAGGCAGAGGGCACCGGTCGAAGAGGCCGCATCATGGATACCCTCTGCTATTTATAGGGTGGTGCAGTGGTGGAAGAGGAAGTGCCCGCCACTACACTGCACTTTTCAATAAGGTGTCAAACACCAACACCACATGGACGTCACTGTGTTGTACATATATCTAAGGTTTGGGTGCTGTGATATTTAAGTTATAGAGAACTTTTGTGCACAGTTAAAAGTTTTGTACACCATAGACTTTAACTGCTACCCTCCATATTGACCAGTCACAGCTCTCAATGCACAGCATCATACTTAGCAACGGGGTCAACCACACCTCCTCACTAAGATGTAAGTTTGTGGATCTTCCTTGCTCAGAGTTGCTCTAAGAGTGCTCCTTAATCACTTTTAAGCTGGGACTCTGTAAAGGTTTGGTCATGGGCTGTGCTCATGCCCTTGTTTTGTGTTTATATTTGTATTTTCTGTAATTATTGGGACATGAGTTCAGCCCACGTCCTTGCCTTGTGCTTATTATTGCTTGTAGTTCTATGTTTCCCTGCCTCAGCCTAAGTTTGGTTATTGTGTTTATTTTCATCATCATGTCTCTTATTGTGTTCCGTAGGCTTTGTCCCCGGCCAGTTAGTTGTTCATTATTGTCATTATTATTTGTCATGGTCATGTATTGCCTGGTCCTGTGTTCATGTCTCTTGTGCGTCCTCCATTCCTGTTTACCTTTTGTGCCCGTCTCTCATGTCTCCTGTACCTGTAGCCATTCCTTGCTGTCTCTGATTGCCCCTGATTGCTCCCACCTGTCCTGTGTTTGCTGATTACCCCTTGTCTACATATGCCTGTGTCAGTCTTTGTCAGCTGTAGCGTCCTTGTCAGTGTTTTGCGTGTTACGGCGTTTCCTGCCTTGTATGCTAGCCTGTGTATTTTGTTGTGCCTAGTCCTGCTTTATTTTGTGTTTCCAGCTCCCGAGGTGAGTTTTGGTTTTAATTTAATAAATCTTGCAAACCAAGTTCAGAATTTGAGTCCAGTACTGTATCCCGGAGGGGATCCACTCTGACAGACTCCTTGATAGGAATTTTTAAGCTAAAATGGGAGCTCTGCTGGAGGACTTTCACAATGTTTGAGCATATGGACCTAGACGTCTGGCCAAATTAAGGTGCTCTCAAGACAGTGATACAGATATATCATACAGATTTAGACACAAATTTTTACTTCGGAGTCAGACACTCCTGTAATTTTTAAAGTGGTTTTGAGCTGTAGTTCTATAGGCTTTCTGGTGGTGTTTTAAAGTATTCCTTTCGACACTGGCTGCTTTCTCACTCATTTAAAGTCTAATCCTTGTTCCTGAACATTTTCCATTTCCTTGACTTTTTAAATTGGACAACTGGCCTAAGAAATCACCTACAACAGATGAACAGTACGCAAAATTTATGTACATTATGAACAGGAAAAAAAAAAATCCAACAAAGACCTGACACAGAAGCTGAGAGGTGCACCAGCCTTTTCAGTTGATCCATCTACCACTGACCTACCTCATAAGAATGGTGGCTGTCAAGAAGTCTTTTGGAAAGGAAATGCGGAGAAAAGGCTAGTGGAGAGAGAGGTGTTCCAAATTACACAAGAACTGGGCTGAAAATCAGTGGCAAATTCAAGCAATGAATCCAAATTTAAAATGTGGGATCATCGTGACAAAGAACTGAATCATCAAGATCTTATAAACTGTGGCTATGCTTTATATTTTTATGACACCTGTTCCAAACCGTGGATATAAGTTGTCAGTTTTCTAAAATCTGGAATGTTACCATCAAAGCAATATGGGAAAATGATGGATAATTATGACACAAAGAAATATGTAGCTTTTAAAGCAATTACAACTCTGACATGGCTGAACCTTCCTGTCCCCTATTCAGTAAATGTAATGTCACCTGATCCCCACCTGGTGGCATCATCTGTCTGTCTCACTCCTTTCATCCCCCCTTTAACACTCAGTAGGTGTATCATTCATTCAGCAGCACCACTTTTTATAGTCATGCTACCAGTCACTCCTGTTAATCCAAGTGTTCCATCTCTCGCGAGCGTCCCTCCTGTCACACCTGCTCCTCTCCGGTGAAATATTATCTCCCTGCTTTTATTCATACATGTAACGCTTGATTAAGGTCAAGTGGGGATCTAAAATATGATAAAAGCATCTGTTTGGCTCCAATAGAATCTGTCACCTCAACCACAGCAATTGACCATAATCACACAATTATGAGGCGATGAGATACTTTGGCTTTATGGGGAGGGTGCTTTGCTAAAACAGCCCACGTAAAACCCCATCTGTACAAATGGGCCTTGGATTTGAGCCAAAGGAGGGGCTAAAAGACCCAATATATCAAGTCACGGCACATCTAGCAGAGGGGGAGCAGAGAGCGGCTGACAAAATGGAGAGCCGTTGGTGTCAGGGAAGAAAAAAAAAAAACATGGCTCAAATATTTGTAGCCGCTATCAATTTTGCAGATACAGGATTCCCCTGTGTAATTTTGGTAGCAAATACAATTAACAAAGATGATTCATGAGCCAAATGACTGCCGAGTCCAAAACAGCTTGTAATACAGTTCACTCCTCAGCCTGTTGGAGTATTTATATCACAGTCATTAATCTCACATGACATGAGTGCCGGCCCGAGGTCACGTTTTGAC
The DNA here is from genome assembly GCA_020510985.1 of Pholidichthys leucotaenia. Lineage (NCBI taxonomy): Eukaryota > Metazoa > Chordata > Actinopteri > Cichliformes > Pholidichthyidae > Pholidichthys > Pholidichthys leucotaenia. The sequence continues at coordinate 328,747,918 of CM035838.1, forward strand.
TGCTGCTGTTTCTGTGAATGTGTTCTTTATCACTACACACAAGTATGGTACACAGAGTATGAGCAGCAACTACAATACGCCGCAAAACATTATGGTCATAACACTCGGTTTCAGGTCAGCGTGATTCTGCTTTGTGTTGCACTGACAGGTGCTTCTCATATTTTGCCACTTCATCTACACCTGTAGGGGTAGAACCTTAAGGAAAACGTGCTAGGGAAACAGTTTACATGGTAAAATTCAATGTTATGGACTAGGGTTTTTCATAAATGTTGCTGTTTGAGACCATTATATTGATGGTTAAATGAATTACAGGAAATAGTTACAGTTCAGCAATGAAATGACAATGATCACTGTGTTATGTCAGTAATCAGAGTCTGGAGTCTGTCTTATGTCATGCAGTGAACTCTCCTTTATTGAACATTCACAGAAATATATACAGGCACCGAAGCCCGCCTGACGTCACCAACGGGGCGGCTACAGCAAGCCCTAAAGGCCACACCCACACACCACACTGTCTACACAACATTCCCCTTCCCCTTACAAAAGTTCAAAACACATACACACAATTCAGACCCACCCCAATATAGGACCCAAATCATGCACTAAGGGAAATAACGGGAACAATGAACTCTAATGGCCTAACACACTCACACAAAAAAACAACTAAAATAGGGCTGACGGGTGGATTACCGTGCAGCCCGCATGGCGGGGTGGATTATTTTGCCACCCCTAAACTAAAAGAGATTCCATATATAACTAAAATTGTACGCCATGCTCCTAAAGAAAATGCACAAAATAATCCCATAACAACACATTCATATGCACATTGAAAATTTACTCCAAACACTATTATTTACAACACATGCACATATGAACTGTTATCCACACTGTATAAATCTATTTACATTCAAGATTATTTACGTTACACCAATGTCCAAGGACAGCCAAGGATAAAGCCGGCTCGGAGGGCCAGGGCAGCCCCACGGCATGCGTGCCCCTGGAAGCCGCCTGCCCCCGGGGTCGAGGCTGACTTCCCCAGCGAGAATGTTTCTTCTCACCATCGACTGCTTCGCCCAATCCGGACCAGCTATCTGACACCTCCTCTCAGGAACACCGTAGCCTGCTGGTGGACCTCCTCACACTGTTAGCTCTGCAGTGCTGCTGCCTGGCACACAGTCCCCCCATGCCTGTCGGTCCACCCCCGACCGTCTTCAACACTGCTGCAGCCGCTGCTGCAGCCCCCCGTGACCGAATTTTGTGGAAAACTGCAGCCCACTCGTTAGCGCTGCCCGCCGACCTAGGCGCCCCGCCACCGCGCCCAGCACCCTTGTCCAAGGCGCTCCACTGCGCTGCCTCTGCTTCTGACTGTTGCTGCTCTCTCTTGGGGCTCTCAGCATCACTCTCGTCGGCATCACTCGTCGACCCAGGCACCTCGCTGCTACGCCCAGCACCTTCGTCCAAGACGCTCCGCTGCACTGCCTCTGCGCCTGGCTGTCGCTGCTACTTCCCGGGGCTCTCAGCATGATTGCTCCCGCTCTCCTGCTGCCCGGACTCCAGCTGCGGGAAAAACTCAGCTGAGTCCGGTCGCTGCTGTCCCTCCATGCTACCATTGCTCACCGTGTCGTCATCACCATCAGTGCTATGGTCACACACTGTGCTGAGCTCCTCGGCTGGCTTGCAGTTGTCGGTGACCGGGGGCTCCGGTTCCCCCTCGATACCTAGCTGGTAGCTTGTAGCTTGGTTTTGGCACACACCTAACTTCAAGGCAAACGTCACTGTCGCCACAGCCTGAGCCTTTAGCTTCTCCGAGCTAGGTAGCTTAGCTTCCCTTGGCGCCAACAGCCTCATTACCCACTGTTTCTTGTCCCTCATACATTTGGCAAACTCTCCAGCCAGCCCCCCAACAGCATTCACACGAGCCTCCATCTCTCCCAACATGCAGAGAATTCTCTGACCCTCCACGCCGAGACAATGGACCAGAAGCGCCCGTCCTCGGTCTCTGTCGAGACTACCCAGGCCCAGCCTAGTGATGTATCCCCCAAGCATGGCCATCCAATCCAGCCACAGGATTGCTGGGTCTCCTGGACACTCCAGAAATGACGGCAGGGGTGGAGGTAGCCCACTCGCCTTCATGGTTTATTCTCATCGCCAAAATGTTATGTTGGTAATCAGAGTCTGGAGTCTGTCTTATGCCATGCAGCGAACTTTCCTTTATTGAACATTCACAGAAATATATACAGGCACTGCATCCCGCCTGACATCATCACCAGAGTGGCTACGGAAAGCTCTAAAGACCACACCCACAGACTACACTCTCTACACAACACACTGTTATCAATTATTTTAAAGCTCCCATATTGTACATTTTCCAGGGATTATTACTGTACATAGCTTTAAAGACCAAAACCAATGTCTGTGTTGACCTAAAAGCCATCTGTAAAACAATCTGAAACAGTCTGGCATGGGTAAACAAGTTAAAGATCCAAGTGCGGACAAAAACAGATTTTATTGTAAAGGCATATGTTGACCCCAGGGCAGACCCAGGACACGCTGGAGAGACTACGTCTCCAAGCTGTCCTGGGAACGTCTTGGTATCCTTTCTGAAGAGCTGGAGCAGGTGGCCGGGGAGAGGGAAGTCTGGGCTTCTCTGCTTGGGCTGCTGCCTCCACAACCCGAACCTCCGGAAAAGTGGTAGAAAATGAATGGATGGCATGTGTAGTGTTAGTCTGTCCGGAACATTCGTGCAGGGGAGAGAGAAGGGTGAGTACAGGTGAGTTGGTGAAGCAGGGATCAGTGGACAGGGAGGTGAAAACCCTTCAGGATGGTTCCGGTTTTGGATGGAGGTGGAGTAAGTGAACAAAGGAGATAAATTTCCAGCTGAGGCTACTTTTGCCCGGGCCTGGGACTTTAGCTGAGGGATGGTTATTGAATCATTGACTTTTGCAAGAATATTGTTGCTCACTTGAGTTTGTTTTCCAGGTGATGCTGAGAGGAGACCCAAGTGAACGGTGACCCAGGGACAAAAACAGGTAGGGAGGCACAGAGCAGTGGAGCATGGGCAGGAGTCTCAAAGGGAACAGCGTGCAGGTAACACAACGAGCCCACGATTTGCTTGTGAGGAGCATAGGCTTAAACAAGGCAGGCAGCAATCAATGGCAGGGGGTTGATGAGGTGCAGCTGCAAATAATGAGAGGGACAACTAGCAGAAGAGGTGTGTCTGTGTTTGCATCCTCACCAGCAATTCCTGACACAGTCAGTTTTCACCCTGCTTGTTAATATTAATGAAAATAGGCCACCCTATAATGGCAACATTGCACCAGAGCAGCGTTGTTGAAGTACGAAAAAATTTGCAGGCAGATTACCTGCAACTGCTGTACTATTTTTTTCAATATACTAGCAGTCTCAAACAGCCTTAAAAACAAAATATTTCCACACAACTAGATCTTTTTTCAGGTAACTTCCACCACAGAGCAGCTGCTGTCTTTGTTGATGCAGCGTAACTATCATCACACAGCCCACTCCAAATATTGCAGTATTCATTTATACATCATATCAAAATTTATATTGGTGTTATCATGAATGATACAATATGGCACATCCCTAATACTGGGCCTACAGTGGAGTCCACCTCCATCTATGATGAGATCACTCTGGTCCTGAGCCTGGAGAAATGGAGGTCTGCGATGGCCGGACTGGCACCCAAGAACGCCACCAATCTGTGTCCCCAACAAACCACACCAGCTCCCAAGTAAACAATAACCCTACACTCCAGCCCACATCACCCTCAGTGAAATATCCACAACTACATACCGTTGTGAAGAACAAATAAAGCTTCGTCTGAATTTTTACTTATCAATGAGCCTGGTTACATGGCCACAACAATCCAATAACTGAGAATAATCTGAATAATCGGATTATGACGATATGAATAACTGCAAAAAAAAAACATTACTTTTTAAAAATTTATGAAAACCTTCAATTTTATTTATGTGGAAAGTTATCTTTAAAATTGACAAACATATGTGGAATTCATGTACAAATTTGATCTGGATAAAAAAAGAATCTCTCTTGCTATTGACTCCAATACATTTATTTTCAAAGTTAGGTCCAACGATGCAGAAGTAGAGGGGCCACAAAATTACAAGGAAAACAACATCGCAAACATACAGTGGGGCAAAAAAGTATTTAGTCAGCCACCAATTGTGCAAGTTCTCCCACTTAAAAGATGAGAGAGGTCTCCAATTTTCATCATAGGTATACCTCAACTATGAGAGACAAAATGAGAAAAAAAAATCCAGAAAATCACATTAAAGGATTTTTAATGAATTAATTGGTAAATTCCTCAGTAAAATAAGTATTTGGTCACCTACAAACAAGCAAGATTTCTGGCTCTCACAGACCTGTAACTTCTTCTTTAAGAGGCTCCTCTGTCCTCCACTGGTTACCTGTATTAATGGCACCTGTTTGAACTCGTTATCAGTATAAAAGACACTTGTCCACAACCTCAAACAGTCAGACTCCAAACTCCACTATGGCCAAGACCAAAGAGCTGTCAAAGGACACTAGAAACAAAATTGTAGACCTGCACCAGGCTGGGAAGACTGAATCTGCAATAGGTAAGCAGCTTGGTGTGAAGAAATCAACTGTGGGAGCAATTATTAGAAAATGGAAGACATACAAGACCACTGATAATCTCCCTCGATCTGGGGCTCCATGCAAGATCTCACCCCGTGGGGTCAAAATTATCACGAGAATGATGAGCAAAAATCCCAGAACCACATGGGGGGACCTAGTGAATGACCTGCAGAGAGCTGGGACCAAAGTAACAAAGGCTACATCAGAAACACACTACGCCGCCAGGGACTCAAATCCTGCAGTGCCAGACGTGTCCCCCTGCTTAAGCTAGTACGTGTCCAGGCCGTCTGAAGTTTGCTAGAGAGCATTTGGATGATCCAGAAGAGGATTGGGAGAATGTCATATGGTCAGATGAAACCAAAATAGAACTTTTTGGTAAAAACTCAACTTGTCGTGTTTGGAGGAGAAAGAACACCATACCTACTGTGAAGCATGGGAGTGGAAACATCATACTTTGGGGATGTTTTTCTGCAAAGGGACCAGGACGACTGATCCGTGTAAAGGAAAGAATGAATGGGGCCATGCATCGTGAGATTTTGAGTGAAAACCTCCTTCCACCAGCAAGGGCATTGAAGATGAAACGTGGCTGGGTCTTTCAGCATAACAATGATCCCAAACACACCGCCCGGGTAATGAAGGAGTGGCTTCGTAAGAAGCATTTCAAGGTCCTGGAATGGCCTAGCCAGTCTCCAGATCTCAACCCCATAGAAAATCTTTGGAGGGAGTTGAAAGTCTGTGTTGCCCAGCGACAGCCCCAAAACATCACTGCTCTAGAGGAGATCTGCATGGAGGAATGGGCCAAAATACCAGCAACAGTGTGTGAAAACCTTGTGAAAACTTACAGAAAACATTTGACCTCTGTCATTGCCAGCAAAGGGTATGTAACAAAGTATTGAGATGAACTTTTGTTATTGACCAAATACTTATTTTACCGAGGAATTTACCAATTAATTCATTAAAAATCCTTCAATGTGATTTTCTGGATTTTTTTTTCTTCTTTTGTCTCTCATAGTTGAGGTATACCTATGATGAAAATTGGAGCCCTCTCTCATCTTTTAAGTGGGAGAACTTGCACAATTGGTGGCTGACTAAATACTTTTTTACCCCACTGTATATACAACAAAAGCTTCAAATTTACTAGAATAATGTAACAAATTTATAGGGACAACTGCCCATTCATTCAAAATATGCACGAAATTCATGCGAGAAAAAAAATGCAAAATTACAAGAAAAACAACCTTGAATTTAAAGATAAAAGTTACAGTTTCTTGGCAAAATGGTAAATGTATGAGGAAAAAATTCACGTGTACAATTACAGTTATTGAGAATGTAGACACAGGAAGTTATTTAAAAGCTTTACTAAATTCATTAAGAAAAAGTAAATTCATAAACTGGTGAGACAAAAATCAGAAAATCACAAGAGAAATGTTCCTTATTTGCAATAATTTTTAAAAAATTAAGGAGAAAAATCAATGGAAAGAGGAGGGAGAATTATTGAGGCAAACGTGCAAAGACGGAAGAAAAAAATATGCTAGTTTATGACACAAAAGTCAGAAATTCAAGAAAAAATGTCAATCCATGAGCAAAAATTTTTCATGAAGTTCAATTTTCATGAAGCTTCAAATTTTTGTTTAAAAGTCCATAATTAAAAAATAAAAATAATCATATGAAAAAAGTAGGTAATTTATGAGAACTCTCCAAATTCACATAAAAATTCACATTTTCAACAAAAAAAATCTCTAGTTTAGGTGGTAGCATTGCCTGAAACTGTACAGAAGTAAAAGTAGGTTATCTTTATACACAGTATTATCACTCAAATATACATAAGAGTAGTTACCCCAAAAATAGTTGTGTAAGAAGAAGTTACTTAGATGTGAGTTTAGTCTTAACAGTTTGAGGTTTTTCTCCTAAATTTATGACAGTTTTTGTCATGTTGCTGGGGCACGGGTTTCTGCAGTGCCCAATCCTTTCTGTCCAGTTAACTATTTGGCTGTTTATTTTCTGTTCTTTTAGTATTTTGAGTTTTGTTGTTTCTGTATTTTATGTTTCCGGTTTGTTTATTTTGACAGCGCTGCGCAACTTCCGGCTGTCTTTTCCTCCGGGGCTGCGCAGCTGCTGCCCTTTGACAACTCATGAGCTACACCTGTTTGTAATTATGTGTGTCCTACTACCTCCTTCCTCTGGTTTCCTGCCCGCAGCCTGCTTCTGTGGGATTAGGTCCTGCTGTCGAGGTAAGTTGTATGCTCTGCCGTGGTGCCTTTTCCCCTCTCTTTGTTTTTTCTCTGCCGCCGAGCCCCATTTTTCTCGGGGTGTTCCGGCTCTGGCGCTCCCTGTATTGACACCACCGACATTGAGCCCAACTTGCCGCCAGCATTTGTCATAACATTTCTTTTCATTGCAATAGTTTATTATCCTTGTCACCAACCAGATTAGTTTGTTGGGGCACTTTATTATTCTTCTTCTTTATTTTTCTACTTGTTCACCGGTTCACTTGTTGGGGCACTTATTAATAGTTATTCTTTATTTTTCTACATGCTCGACAGTCTGCTTGGGAGCATTTTTGTGTTGTCTTTAAGTTAATAAATTTGCAAAAACCTACAGCGTGCATTTGGTGTCCTATTTCTCGCCTGTTTAATGGGCAATTCATGACAGAAGGACACGGCCAGTCTGGACACCAGCCGTTGTAGGTGTCAGCATTTTTTCTTTTTTCCTTTTTGAGTGGACTGTCTGTAGTATTGTAGGGCTGCGCTACCATCATGGACTTCTGGGTTTTGGTCTGAGTGTGAAGGAGTGTGCTGTGGCAGAGGACGTTGTGTTTTTTGCCTCTAAAGCTCAGGTCACTCACACTCCCGAGACTGTTTATGGCTTTGTGGACTTTGCTGCTGGGTTGAAAGAAACTTGTCCTACCCTCTGGAATTATCCTGCCCTGGCTCCTCTTCTCACTATGGTGTACAAAACCAGATAACGAGTTGTTGAGCTGTTGGAGGATTCTCCCTCATTTCAGCTCAGGCAGAAGAAGTGTTCACGAGGATGGAGGATTCGCCACTCCCGCCACCAGCCCTCGCCACCACCCTCTACTCAGACAGCGCTCAAGGATCTTGGAGAGAGGGAGCCAGATCTCGGAGCAGCAACTGACTCCATCATCACCCCAGGAATGCACGCAAGTGAACTCTTGTATTCCATTACTAAAAGATGAATTTTCTTGCCTGATTCCTGGGGAGAGAACCCAGTACTTGCAGTCCACTGGGTTCTCTCCACCAGCTGTTACCGAGTGTCTTTCCCCTGCTATCTCCGTGTCTCCTCTATCTGCTCCTGAGTGCCTGCCGGAGCTGGACCTCAGCCGCCGGACGATGGAGGAGCCAGTGGTCCTGGAGGATTCAAAACCAGTACTAACACGGAGCCAATCCCCAGCTGCTGCGCCGGATGAGCCACCATCATGGTCCACTCCATCTGGGAAGACCGAGACCGCTCACACCATCACGCCTGCTGTGGAGGCTGCCACAGCAGAGTTGCAACTAGACCTCGGGAGGACTGAACCTGGAACATCGTCGCCTGGCTCGACAGAGTCCTGGATGGCGGTGGAGCTCGAGTTCAGGCAAGTTTCCTCTTCTGTTCCTATTGTTTCTATTTTGAGGAGGTCTTGTCTAGCTCATGGGGAGGAGAGCCAAGTGCAGCCGTCAGCTGCACCTGAGCTCACCTCGCCAGGCTCCGCCGCTGCTGGTGACCCTGACCCTGTTCTTCTGTTTGCTTTTCCTGAGCCTTCTTCCAGGGTCACTGGGGAAGATCCACCTGAGCCACAGGTCTCTGTGGGTCCAGGTTTGCCACCTGAAACCATTGTGGGTTCAGCTCCTCCCACTGGGGTCGTCACAAACGCTCCGTCTCAGCCCGGAGCCACCGAGGGTGCAGCGTTGCTCCTGCCCGGAGCCACCAAGGGTGCAGTGTTGCTCTTGCCCGGAGCCACCGAGGGTGTAGCGTTGCTCCTATCCGGAGCCACCGAGAGTGCAACATTGCTCCCATCCAGAGCCGCCGAGGGTGCGACGTCCTCCCATCCAGAGCCACTGAGGGTGTGTCCCAAAAAGTTTTTCTTAAAAGACCGTCTAACGGACTGCCTCCTCAGTTTTGTTGGTTTTGGAGTAAGGGTAGACCACCCGACGTATCCCAGCACAGATGCCGGTGGTCTTGGGACTTAGGAAGACCGCCAAAACTGCCCTTGCTGCTTCGTTGGTGCTGGGGCATGGGGAGGCCCCCCAAAGATTTCCAGCACACATGCTGGTGGCCGTGGGACTCAGGAAGACCACCTGAACTGTTTGCCCACTCATTAATTGGGCTTGGAGTTCTGTGTTGCCACCTTTTGGACAGATTGTGGTCATGAGTGTTTTCTTTTGGTGTTCTTTTGTTTGTTGTTCCAGTTTCAGTCCCTCCGTTCCTGGGTTCCCCCTACTTCCCCCGCAGGGTGTTTTTTTTTTTTTTTTGCGTGTGTGTGGGAGGTTTGTTTTGTGATGTTACCCTGGGGGTGTCTGGTGTCCACCCCTTGGGGGGGGCACTGTCATGTTGCTGGGGCACGGGTTTGTGCCGTGCCCAGTCCTTTCTGCCCAGTGAACTATTTGGCTGTTTATTTTCTGTTCTCTTAGTATTTTGAGTTTTGTTGTTTCTGTATTTTATGTTTCCAGTTTGTTTATTTTGACAGTGCTGTGCAGCTTCCGGCTGTCTTTTCCTCTGGGGCTGTGCAGCTGCTGCCCTTTGACTACTCATGAGCTACACCTGTTTGTAATTATGTGTGAGGATTTAAAGAACACAACAACAGGAGTTGCAACAATTTACAATTCCAAATTACTAGTTAATGTAAAGCAAAATACACGTTATAATTCCTTTGAGGGCCTGGTCCTCAGTATTGAGCATTTTAGCAATTTTAGGCTAAACCCAGTTTTATTTGCCATCGTTAATCATCCTCCATCAACCTATTCAGAGTTTTTATCCAAATTTGCCAAATTCTTAGCTGATTTAGTGCTGAAATCAGATAGAATAATTAGATTAGATTAGATAGTGACTGTCTTAACATGGCATTTAATTCAATATTAGACTCGATGGGGTTTTCTCAGAAAGTAGGAAATTCTACCCATTATCTCCACCACACGTTGGATCTCGTTGACAAATATGGCATAGAAATAGAAAACCTGGTAGTGTCTCCTCATAACCCTGTACTGTCAGACCATTGTCTGTTAACCTGTGATTTTACTATTTCTGACTATTTGGCTCCTAAAGAAAAATATTACTACAGTAGATGCCTCTCAGATGATGTTGTTGCCAAATTTATGCAGATTGTTTCCTCTATGCCATGTGTCAACACAACGGAAATAAGCTGTGGAGAGCTTACTCCTTCTGTAATTGATTGCATGGTAGATAGTGTTACAGGTTCTCTGCATCAGACTCTAGACATGGTGGCCCCTTTGAAAAAGAAAAAAGTCTAACCAGAGATTTCTAACTCCTTGGTTCAACACAGAAACTCGTAGCTTAAAAAGGAAGACTCGTCAATTAGAAAGAAAATGGTGCTCCACTAATTTAGATGAAATCTATTTAGCTTGAAGAAATCGTCTTCTAATTTATAAAAAAAAATCTCTTAGGAAAGCTAGAACAAGTTATTATTCCGCATTAATAGAAGAGAACAAGAATAATCCCAGGTTTCTTTTCAGCACTGTAGCCAGGCTGACAAAGATTCAGGACTCTGTCAATCCTAGCATTCCCTTAGAGCTTACTAGTCAGGACATTATGAACTTTTTCAATACTAAAATTTCATCTATCAGGGATAAAATCGATCAGATTCTTCCCACCGTTAACTTAAATACAGTAACTACTAAAACTCCTTCAACTGATATCTGTTTGGATGAGTTTACTCCAAATGACCTTTTAGAGTTAGATAAAATAATTCCCTCATCCAAGCCTTCAACTTGTCTTTTAGACCCTATTCCTACCAGGTTATTTAAAGAAGTCTTCCCATTTATTGGTATCTCTATTCTTCAAATAATCAATTCTTCATTAATATTAGGCCATGTACTGCAGGCTTTTAAAACTGCTGTAATTAAACCTTTACTCAAAAAGCAAACACGGGATCCAGGAGTTTTATCTAACTATAGACTAATCTCTAATCTCCTTTCATTTCAAAAATTTTAGAAAGAGTTGTTGCTACGCAATTATTTGACCACTTGCAGGGAAATGATTTATTTGAAAAGTTTCAATCTGGGTTTAGAATCCATCATAGTACTGAAACAGCATTAGCGAAGGTCACTGGTGACCTCCTTATCACATCTAATAATGGACTTGTTTCTGTACTTGTCCTTTTAGACCTTAGTGCAGCTTTTGATACTATCGATCATAATATTCTACTTGATAGATTAGAACACTATGTCGGACTTAATAGAACCTTGTTGCAGTAGTTTAGATCTTATTTTTCTGATCGGTTCCAGTTTGTTCATGTCAATAATGAATTTTCTTCCAACTCAAAGCTCAGTCATGGAGTTCCACAGGGATCTGTGCTAGGCCCTACTCTTTTTAGTTTATATATGCTTCCGTTAGGCAACATTATTAGAAAGCACTGTATACATTTTCATTGTTACGCAGATGACACACAATTATACCTGTCAATGAAGCCAGATGATAGTAATTAATTAGCCAAGTTAGAAGCCTGTCTTAAGGAAATCAAAGCTTGGATGACTTGTAATTTCCTGCTATTAAATTCAGATAAGACTGAAGTTGTTCTTGTTGGTCCAAAAAACCTTAGAAATACCTTTCCAAATCAAACTCTTAGTTTGGATGTGGTTACTCTTTCTCTGAATAGTTCTGTGAGGAATCTTGGAGTTATTTTTGATCAAGATCTGTTTTTTAATTTATATATTAAATTTGTTTCTCAGACTGCCTTCTATCATTTGCGTAATATTACCAAGATTAGGAGCATCTTGTCTCACAGTGATGCTGAGAAACTAATCCATGCTTTTGTTAGCTCTAGATTAGATTATTGTAACTCTTTATTATCAGGTTGCCCTAAAACATCTTTAAAAAGTCTTCATTTGATCCAAAATGCTGCAGCAAGAGTTTTAACAGGTACTAGAAAGAGAGGTCATATCTCTCTGGTTCTGGCCTCCCTTTATTGGCTTCCCATAGAGTTTAGAATTAAGTTTAAAATCCTTCTTCTCACTTCTCAGAATGCAGGATTACTTGTAATACCTAGAATCTCCAAAAGTACAATGGGAGGCAGAGTCTTCAGTTATCAAGCTCCTCTCCTGTGGAACCAGCCGCCAATCTGGATTTGGGAGTCACATTCGATCTCTGTTTTTAAGAATAGGGTTAAAACCTTCCTTTTTGATATAGCCTACAATTAGGGAGGGATCATGTGTCTCTGAACCTTCCCTTAGTTATGCTGCTAATAGGTTTAGACAGCCGGGGGACCTCCAATAATGCACTGGGCTTCACTCCTTTCTTCACTCTCAATGAAATATTTTTGCTGGTCATTAACATCTGTTTGTTCTCTCCCATAGATTGAGTCCCCATCGTGCTGTTTGCTCTCTACATGTCTGTTCTTTTCATCTTCTCTATCCCCTCACCCCCTAGCCAGTCGCAGCAGATGACTGCCCCTCCCTGAGCCTGGTTCTGCTGGAGGTTTCTTCATGTTAAAAATGAGTTTTTCCACTCCACCATCGCCAAGCACTTGCTCACAGGGGATCGCCTGATTGCTGGGGTCTTTCTGCAACTGTGGGGGTTTCCCCTACAGTTGAAAGTGCTATGAGATGACTGTTGTTGTAAAATGGCGCTATATAAATAAAGCTGAATTAAATTGAATTGAACAACGTCAGCTGTTGCCGTGTCCTACTACTTTCTTCCTCTGGTTTCCTGCCCGCAGCCTGCTTCTGTGGGATTAGGTCCTGCTGTCGAGCTAAGTTGTATGCTCCGTCGTGGTGCCTTTTCCCCTCTCTCTGTTTTTTCTCTGCCGCCGAGCCCCATTTTTCTCAGGGTGTTCCAGCTGAGGTGTTCTCTGTATTGGCACCACTGACGTTGAGCACAGCTTGTCTCCAGCATTTGTCATTCCATTTCTTTTCATTGCAATATTTTATTATCCTTGTCGCCCATCAGATTAGTTTGTTTGGGCACTTTATTATTATTATTTATTTTTCTACTTGCTTGCCAGTTTGCTTGTTGGGGCACTTAATAGTTATTCTTTATTTTTCTACATGCTCACTAGTCTGCTTGGGAGTGTTGTTGTGTTATTTTTTCGTTTTGCTCACCAGTCTGTTTGGGAGCGTTTTTGTGTTGTCTTTAAGTTAATAAATTTGCAAAAATCTATAGCGTGCGTTTGGTGTCCTATTTCTCACCCGTTTAACGGGCAATTCATGACTTTTTTATTCTAAAGTTACTCCTTTTTCCCACATAAATCAACTTTTTCTCATAATTTGTGTTTAGTACTAATTTAGGGTTTTTCCCTTGTACATTTGAGACTTTACTCCGCTAAACTTGTGAGGTTTTTCCTTATAAATTAAAAATCAAAAATAAAATGAACAAAGATGCAGTATTTTTATGTTATATTATAGGCTATTTATAGCCTATTAATAGCCTATTTTCTAACCCCCACCCCAGGTGAAAACCACACGTACTTTGAAACCTAAATGTTTGCAGGTATGCATCCTACTCTCACTGAATAAATTCAGACAGACCCAAAAACTATCCATAACTTTGCAGAATTTCCATGCTGAGGCTGACGTCATATGTCATTATGAGATATTAATCTGTTGAACTCCAGGATTCCGCGGGCGGTCACGTCTCTGCGTCATAGTGCGTCTCAGTGCACACTGAAAAAAAAAAAGCTGCATTTCCGTTCTTCCAGTACAGACACAGCCGCGAACAGAAAGCCAAAGGAGTATTTGATTGGTTTAGATTTGATTGACCTCTCATTCGACTAATAAGAGCCTTGAATTGGGTTTCTGAAACCTTGAAGAACCAATGACTGAAAACCTAGCAAGAAGGACCTGCCTACCAACGACCGCAAATACAATGAGCCAATTGAAGCAGAGAAGTTTGACGATTGAAACGCGTGCGTCCCCGTGCGTAAAATCTTTTTTGTCTAAGCCGCTGGGTGACTCTCATTGAGACCTGTGTGTAACGGTAGCGTTAGCCACTCTCAGCCATTAGCCAGTCTTTTTTTATTACTACTGTTCTTATTTGTTTTGAAAAATGGTTCGCAAAAACCGCAATCATGGAAACGGAGATGGTTTGACCGAGTCGGGTGACCAGAACCATGAGTCCGTAACGACTGGACCAGCTTCATGTTCATCTGACAATGAGGAACAGATGTTCACCAACGACACTGCTGTTGTGGACAGGTAAGTGTTATAAGCTAAATTATTATTTATCAATGAAAATAGTAATAAAAATGACTTTTGACTGATTGGTAATTACAACAGTCCGTCATGGCCACAAGTTTTTTTGTGCGCCGAGCTCCTCTGTTAGTGGGGGGGGGGGGGGAGTTGTTATCCTCTACATTGCAGATATTTTAGTATAATTTTTATTGCACTGTAGGTTATTTTTTCTTGTAAAAAAAGGCCACACATTTTTTACGTGGCATGTTTCTTTGTGTGTGGGGGGCTTGTTTGTTCATTCATTCATTCATGAATGAATGAACAAACATGTTCATGAGGGATGAGGGAACATGAGGGATGTTCATTCATTCATGAATGAACAAACAACCCCCCCACACACACACATACAGCCCTGAGTGTCACCTTTCATTAGAGCCCAAGATGAAGCTTCTATGTTGAAGCATTCAAAAGTTACAGACGTTTTTCCAAACTGTGCCATTTGGCACAGTTTGGCACAGTTCAAAAACGCCTGGGAACAACCTGAGAAAAAAGCTGTGTAATATATTCATTTTTTGTGGTATTGTTACAAAATTTTGACCTCAGCTTGATAACACTTCGTTCTACATTTCTGTTGCATTTTCAGAGCCAGTATCTGACAGCTGTGTGTTATTTGCAAGCATTTGTATCTAAAAAAAAACACCCAGGCAAACTTTATTTTCTTCAAATTCAGTATATTTAGATGTTACTCAGTGGCAGGAGCACTTAGAGAGATTATGACTGTTTTGCCAAAAAATTCAAAGTGTTTTCTTTTAAATGAGACCAACCCCATGAAGATGCTGCAAAGGGTTGAAGAACAGCTTTTGATTTACTTTGGGTATGCTATTTTTAGGCGTTTTTAGGGAAATTGACCAGAGTTCAACAGGTTAACGTTTTACCTATAGAAGAGCTGCAGTGGCTTCCTGTCCCCTCACCTTTCCCACTGTTGGGATAGGGAGGGCCCAGGATGATGCAATCGGATGTTGCATTCAATTACACTCAGAGGTTTGACTTTATATTGGAATTAGTAGGCTAAAACATAAAGTGTGACACCAAAAGCTTCATCTGGGTCTTTTTGAATGGACTAATATGTCCTTGATGTGGGCTATATTAATCATATATTCCATAACCTACATATGTTGAAGCATGTGGAAATGTTTGGTAATTACATATGTAAAGCAACTTCACACCTCTGAAAGGACAAAGGCTCTCAACTGCCAAGTGAAGAACAAAGACGTTCCCAGACACTGCGGTGGAGACCGGAGGAGCTACCCTCACCCCCTGGGCGAGGAGAGGAAATACCAAGACAATGGGGGGATTAAGATAATGAGGGATGTCAGCCTTTGTTATGCATGTCTTTTGTTATGTGCAAGTATAAAGTCATTGAGCCGGAGATATTCGGTCTCTTTTCCTTCTGCTACCTCTGCACTGAATGAGACTTGTTAGGAGAGCTGATAAATAAACTTTGGTTTATATATCAAATCGCCTCATCATTTCAAGCTCTTCTACACTGGTGACCCCTGACGCAAGTATGGTCCTGAGGCATACCCCCGCAATCGACTCATCCGTGGCGACCCAGGCAGACGCCAGCGACCACGCAGACAAGGGAACAGATGGACGACTGTCCCCCCCCCGGCAGAAGGGATTGAGAGGGCTCAACCGAGCACCAGCACCGCTGTGAGAGTCGAAGCAAGGCACTCTCACCCTGCGGACACAGCAGTGATGGTATACACGAATGCCGTCACTGTCAAGCTGCCAGACTTCTGGCAAGAAGACCCCGCCTCGTGGTTTCAGCAAGCTGAAGCCCAGTTTACACTGGCGGGCATCACGGCTGACGATACCAAATTCTACCATATCGTCTCCAAACTCGACGCCGCCACTTCGAAGTGTGTGCGGAGCATGATCCGGCGGCCGCCGGCCCAAGACAAATATGAAACTCTTAAAGCAACCATCGTGGCGAATTACGTCCCCTCAGCTGAAGAGAGAGCCGAGAAGATCCTGGCGGTCTACGGCCACAGAGGGTGCAAACCTAAAGCCCTCATGGAGAATTTGCTACAGCTTAAAGAAGAGGACAATGACAACTTCCTCTTCCAATTCATATTCCTCAGCATGCTGCCGCCACACATGAGAGGGACGCTCACCAACATGAGATGCAACACCCACCAAGACTTCCGCGTGCTGGCCAATGAAGCTCATCGGCTCGTCAACGCCTGCAAGGAGCTGACACCCACAGCAGCATCCGCAGACCTCAACGCCGATGCCCGGAACCACGAAGAGCCACAACCCACTGAGCAGATCCAGCCTGCGGTGACAGCGACACGGCCAAAACGTAACAGACAGAGCGACGTCTGTTATTATCACCACCGTTTCGCCGAGAAGGCCCACAAATGCGTTCCCCCCCAGCAGATTTACGATTTCGGGAAACGCCAAAGCCGAGAGCCGTTAACGGCAGCGGTTCTCGGCGAGAAGAATAAGCTGTTGTATGTGACGGATGGACACACCGGCAAGCAGTTCCTCATCGACACAGGAGCTCAGCTGAGTTTCGTCATGCCCTCCCACGCAGATCGAGCCATGGGCACCCGGGGCAATGGAGCGGTGGCAGCCAACGGCTCTAACATCGACACTTTCGGCGAAAAGAGCCTGCACCTCCACATCCACGGCCGCAACTACAGCTGGACATTTGTTGTAGTGACGGTGAGTTTTAACTTGTTAGGCGCAGATTTTTTGTGTGCACATGGGTTATTAGTGGATCTAGCAAATAGGCGCTTGGTTAATGCACTGTCCTTTGCTTCTATTCCATGCTCAGCTCGAGTTTCTCCACCACCTGTGCAGGCTAACGTCACCACGGCAGGAGGTAAGTTTGAGCAACTCCTCACCCAATTTCCAGCACTCACAATTCCCAAATTCTCAGCCACTGTGGCTAAACACGGGGTTGAACACTTTATTCCCACAATGGGCCCACCCGTATTTGCCAAAGCTCGCCGCTTAGACGTGGCCAAGCTCAACATAGCACGGGACGAGTTTACGACCCTTGAAAAATTGGGCATTGTTAGACGCTCGAAGAGCCCTTGGGCCTCACCACTTCACATGGTTCCGAAATCCGACGGTTCTTGGAGACCGTGCGGAGATTACCGCAGATTAAACAATGCTACAGCGCATGACCGCTACCCAATTCCTCATATTCAGGATTTTTCACTACATCTGGCGGGTGCGCGCATTTTTTCAAAAATAGACTTAGTCCGCTGTTATCATCAAGTCCCAGTCCGAGCGGAGGACATTCCTAAAACAGCTGTAATAACCCCTTTCGGCCTTTTTGAATTTCTGCGAATGCCTTTCGGCCTCAAAGGCGCTGCTCAAACTTTTCAACGAATGATGGACACGGTCTTACGCGACCTTCCTTTTGTCTTCATCTACCTCGACGACATGCTGGTAGCCAGCTCGTCTGAGGAAGAACACGAGCAGCACCTCACTACGGTTTTTCAGAGACTAGAAGAGCACGGGTTAATAATCAATCCAGCCAAATGCAAATTCGGCGTGTCACAAATTGATTTTTTAGGACACAAAGTCTCTCCGAAGGGGGCAGTTCCACTTCCAGACAAAGTTCACGCGATAAAAAGTTTCCCACGGCCACAGACGGTCAAATCGCTACAAGAATTTTTAGGAATGGTTAATTTTTACAACCGTTTCCTCCCCCACGCAGCTCAGCTCATGCAGCCCCTATATGATGCGCTCAGAAAAAAGAAAGCTTCCAACGCGGTCGAATGGACCCCGGAGCGCGAACACGCCTTCGCGGAAGTAAAGAGCGCTCTAGCTAACGCCACATTGTTAGTTCACCCAGATCCCTTGGCCCGCATCGCGCTAACCACAGACGCTTCAGACCTGGCTATAGGGGCAGTTGTAGAACAACATGTCAGCGGGATCTGGCAACCTTTAGCATTCTTTAGCAAATCGCTGAACCAAACTGAGCGTAAATACAGCACTTTTGACAGGGAGCTGCTAGCGCTTCATTTATCCATCCGCCACTTCCAGTTCTGGTTAGAAGGGCGGAGTTTCACGGCTTTTGTAGACCATAAACTGCTCACCTTTGCTATGGCTAAAATTTCAGAACCATGGTCAGGCAGGCAACAAAGACAGCTGGCTGCAATTTCAGAGTTCACCACAGACATTCGACACGTGGCAGGCAAACTTAACGTGGTAGCAGACTGCCTCTCTCGCGCTGTGACATCACCAGAGCGCGAGGAGACAGATTATACTGCCTCAGCAGCAGAACTCTTCACTAACGCAGACACATACGCAGCACCTATCCATGCAGGGATAGATTATGCAGCCATGGCAGAGGAACAAAGCAGACGTGCGCGCACTCCTGTCTGGACCAACAGGGTTAAGGCTGGAGAAAAAGGGTTTATGCGATGGCATGCCCCCCCTAATATGCGATGTTTCAACCGGCCGACCTCGCCCGTTAGTACCAGCTACATGGCGCCGCCGTATTTTCGACGCAATTCACTCCCTCGCACACCCAGGTGTGCGCGCCTCGGTTAAAATGGTCGCCGAAAAGTTTGTTTGGCCAGGCCTGCGCAAAAACGTAAAAGAATGGGCAAAAACTTGCATTTCTTGTCAGCGCGCCAAAATACACAGACACACAAAAGCCCCTCTGGAGCCTTTTCCAATCCCTGCTAGAAGGTTCGACCACGTTCATGTCGACCTCGTGGGGCCACTACCTTCCTCCCAAGGTTTCACACCTGTTAACAATGATAGACCGCACCACACGCTGGCCAGAGGCAGTCCCTCTAGCGGCAACCACAGCGGAGGAAGTCGCTCGCGTCTTTTTGACAAACTGGGTAGCACGTTTCGGCGTCCCATCGGACATCACGTCCGATAGGGGGCCTCAATTTGTCTCAGAGCTTTGGTCAGCCATGTCCAGCAGCTTAGGGGCAACAATTCACCGCACCACCGCTTATCACCCTCAGGCTAATGGGTTATGCGAGCGTTTTCACAGGTCTTTAAAGGCTGCCCTCAGAGCCTCACTAACGGACACAAATTGGGTAAATAAACTTCCCTGGGTTTTATTGGGGTTGCGTGCTGCGCCTAAAGAGGATCTAGACGCCTCTCCGGCAGAATTAGTTTTTGCACAACCTCTCAGGCTCCCAGGTGAATTTTTACCAGAGAACCCAGAGCCAGGGCATCTTCCAGTCCCAAGGTTTTTAGGCAGCAACGGACTGGACTCTCTCCCCGGTCCAGCTCATCACTCCTTTCCACGGGTTTTTGTCCCTCAAGCTTTAAAAAACGCTGAGTTTGTTTTTGTTAGGCATGAAGCTTTAAAACCAACTTTCCGCCCAGCATACGATGGGCCATTCAGAGTGCTGGAACATGGTGATAAACACTTTGTGCTTGATTTTGGGGATAGAAAAGAAACAGTCAGCATTGACAGACTTAAACCTGCCTTCTTGTTGAAAGACGAGCCTGCACAGTTGGCGAGAGCACCTCGGCGGGGTAGACCCCCCAAGAGAAAAGACTCAGCCCCCCTGCAGGGAACAATTAACCACTCTCCTTCCCACGCTGCAGATTCCTCACAAGAAGGTCCCAGCAGGACGCCTAAACGAACCCACAGCAGTTTTGGGAGAAGATTAAAACCCAGACAGCACAGGGACTGATGCAAACTACTCCACAATTGTTCACTAATTGTGCTGCAACAGTTTAGGACTGACTTATGATTTTACTATGCTGTTATGATTACCACTGAACTCTCTTAGGGGCATGGCTGCTGGAAAGTTTCTTCTGTGGCAAGAGATGTAACACTTAGTATGTCATAGTAATTATCTTAGACTGTAAACCTTTCTATTGTCCTTTCTTAGTCGTTTGGGGGCTATATTAATCATATATTCCATAACCTACATATGTTGAAGCATGTGGAAATGTTTGGTAATTGCATATGTAAAGCAACTTCACACCTCTGAAAGGACAAAGGCTCTCAACCGCCAAGTGAAGAACAAAGACGTTCCCAGACACTGCGGTGGAGACCGGAGGAGCTACCCTCACCCCCTGGGCGAGGAGAGGAAATACCAAGACAATGGGGGGAATAAGATAATGAGGGATGTCAGCCTTTGTTATGCATGTCTTTTGTTATGTGCAAGTATAAAGTCAGTGAGCCGGAGATATTCGGTCTCTTTTCCTTCTGCTACCTCTGCACTGAATGAGACTTGTTAGGAGAGCTGATAAATAAACTTTGGTTTATATATCAAATCGCCTCATCATTTCAAGCTCTTCTACACTTGATTTGAATAAATTTACTGGCATCTATTTCCACTTTTTAATTTTTCCCCTGTTCTTTTAAACTCCACTTCTACACTATTATTTGTCTATTTTCACCCGACGCGTCTTTGCTACACAATTTCTTCCACACTAAATCCAGCTCTGAAAATTCAGCTCTGAAAGGTGCAGGAGTGTACTGGGAAGGAAGGGATGGGGGTGTTAGAGGTGTTAAGAGATTTGATTGGGCAGTCCAGTGTCAATAATGAAAATAAACCAATGGGCTGCTGTCAGTACTTCAAAAGCCAGTACGCAGTGGTCCTTGAAGCCGTGGTTACATAATTATATTGACGACAACGCACCGGCCCACATGTGCTTCAGCCCCACCTGATGGCCAGTCCA
This sequence comes from Pholidichthys leucotaenia, assembly GCA_020510985.1. Lineage (NCBI taxonomy): Eukaryota > Metazoa > Chordata > Actinopteri > Cichliformes > Pholidichthyidae > Pholidichthys > Pholidichthys leucotaenia. Next base: position 328,768,578 of record CM035838.1, read on the forward strand.
GCCCTGAGTGGAGGAAGTGGGGTTTAGACGCCTGATGGAGTGTATAGAGCCCCATTACCATCATTTTTCTGACATGTGTCTCCCTGAACTGTACAACATTGTGGCTTCACGAGTTCATGAGTTACTTGCTTATGACATCCCTTCCATCAGTTTTATGATAGATACAGTTGAAACCAAATGCTTATATACATGGTAAAAGATACTACCTTTTATCTCACTGTCTGACATTAAATCAGAGTAAACCTTTTCTAATTTAGGTCAGTTAGGATTACCATTTACTTTTTTCAGAATTTTTTAGACATTTTTTTGAGAATTTTGTATTACTTTCTTCAAAGTCAGAAGTTTACATTAAGCTGTATTGTTATGATGGACTTTAATGTGAAGTGCGGTGTGATGTTGCATCATCACACCGCCCTATATTATGGGGCAGCCATGAGGACTTCCTCTTGTGCCGAATGACTCCGCTGGATGCATACTGTGTATGGTGTTCTCTATATTTAATAAAGCTATATTCAGAGCTACATCTCTGTTGGCCTCGTTCATCACCAGTTTTGTGGACATAACGGTCGGCGACTAAGGATTAATGTACGGAGGCGTGCGTTACACCACTCCGTCTCTTCCTTGAGCTCCCGGGCGAGCCACCAGTGCCATGGCCTCATTGGTTCGAGGCCTTCCAAACATACACTACCGTTCAAAAGTTTGGTGTCACTTAGAAATTTCCTTATTTTGAAAGAAAAGCACTGTTTTTTTCAATGAAGATAACTTTAAACTAATCAGAAATACACTCTATACATTGCTAATGTGGTAAATGACTATTCTAGCTGCAAATGTCTGGTTTTTGGTGCAATATCTGCATAGGTGTATAGAGGCCCATTTCCAGCAACTATCACTCCAGTGTTCTAATGGTACAATGTGTTTGCTCATTGCGTCAGAATTCTCCATGTTACCTCAACAAATTAACAGCTAGAATGCCAAAGGTCTGCAATGCTGTAATTGCTGCAAATGGAGGATTCTTTGACGGAAGCAAAGTTTGAAGGAAAAAATTATTTCAAATACAAATCATTATTTCTAACCTTGTCAATGTCTTGACTATATTTTCTATTCATTTTACAACTCATGGTGGTAAATAAAAGTGTGACTTTTCATGGAAAACACAAAATTGTCTGGGTGACCCCAAACTTTTGAATGGTAGTGTACATCACAGCGCTGGACCTCGGGAAGCTCGATAAGGTGAGGGCATGTGCGCTCCTAGTCCACAACTTGGGTATTGAAGGCCAGCGGATCCTATGGATGCTCGGCACGTCGGACTTGTTCAAGGGCGTTGTGGAGCTACTAGCTAATAATTTCACCTCCCCAGACAGCGTGAATATTCGGAGAATTCGCTTTCGCCAGAGACTTCAACGTGTTGGTGAGCCTATCCACCAGTATGTCACTGATTTGAGGCAGCTAGCTAGCAAGTATTGTTTTGGACCATTAGAAGACGAGATGGTGCATGATCAATTGGCCGAGCACACGTGCAACGCTGGACTTCGTGCTAGGCTATTGACGGCGCCCAATGACTTGACGCTAGCTAGGGCTGTCAAGCTAGCTCTCCAGTTGGAGGACGCAGACAAGCTAGCTTTGGAGCTAAACTGACGCCAGTCACAGAAACCACCAGAGCCTCCCGCCTCAGCTAATGTTGCGGACCCTGAAAGCGAGGATAGCTTGGATGAAGATGATTATGTAACCAATGCTGCCAGCCAAAGGTCTGCTTGGGGAACCCCGCTTGCAGGGGTTGTGGGTCCGCAACGCAACGCCATAAAGTGATGCCCGGCAAGAGGGAAATGATGCAGTAGATGTGGACGCTTGAATCATTATTCCAGGGTGTGCCGCTTGTCTGATCCAGAGAGCCCACGGAAGAAATCACACCCCCTGCCCCCGACAACTATCCACTCGGTGAGTCCAAATACCAACGGATAAACGTATTGTGCAGTGGAGTTAAACGTTGTGGAGGTGCCACTGTTACTCAACACGGTGGCAGTGCAGTCGATGCTGAATTGGGCCACGGTGAAGAAGTTTTTCCCCCAACACAGGATTAAAAGTAACCCAGCCCTGTTGTATGGCTATGGTGGTAGCAGGCTGTGCACTGTTGAGACTGTGGAGTTGACTGTTTGTTACAGGTCCGAAACAATGATTGACTTCATGCTCCAAGTGGCGGCGCACGGTGATAACATCATGGGGTGTGATCTGTTCTACGGACTGGGTTTTGCCATCAAGGACAGCGCTGGGAACGAGTGGTCTGGTTGTGGCTGCTGGGGCTCGTGGGTTCCGGTGGTCGAAGAGGACGTGGTTTGGGATGAGGAGCTAACAGGCACCCTCACTTTCAAGAGGGACCAGTATTGCTCAGTGTTGGTGAGGGAAAGCCTCAGTGCCTGCACTCAGAAAGTGGTAGTTGGGGGGCTGAGCATGACGGTGGGGCACCCGTGCCAACGAGCAACACCATGCTAGCTCCGGATGCCTCCGGTACTCGGCCACAGTTGGGTGGGAGGTCTGCAGCTATGAAGGTGACCACTGCAATGTTCTTAGAAGAGGGCGGGGCACGACCGACGAACATGGAGTTACTGCATGCTCAGCAGCAGCATGTCAGGATGAGTAAGGTCCCACTTCAGGTTATGGACTTGGTTTGGGTTCGGGGTGATGAACGACAACGGCGAAGTTGGGCCAGACGACAGCCGATGAAACATTGAGCACTCCTGCGGATAGTGGTGAAGTTGGGAGTGGCATGCTTCCAGTTGTCTGATGGCTCGATGAGGCACGCTACCCAGCTGCGGCATGTCCAGGAGGACGCTCCGGGTGGCGAGGCTGGACAGGAGCTGGTGAAGGTGGTTTGGGAGCCGGGCTCCAGCGTCGAGAAGATCAGCCATTGCTCTGGGGGCTTGGCGCCTCCAGGGGCGCACCTCTGTGGGGCTGCCCAGCACCCCCTGCCTGCCCTACCTCTCCCCAAGTGACTGTGCTGTGACAGTTTCTTATGTTTGTAGTTCCGTTTAATGTTCTGTGTGTTTAGTTTAGGAGCACAGCAAATTTTTAGTTTGAATAAAGACTTTTAGTTACCAGTGGCAGAATAACCCACTATGCCGTGCGGGCTGTGTGGTACTTCACCCACCGCCCCTATTTTAGTTTTTTTTGTGTGTGAGTGTGTTAGGCCTTAGGCTTTTTTAGTTGAGAGTGTGATTGGGGTTCTAAATTGGGGTGCGTTCGATTTGAGTGAGTGGTTTTGGACCTTGTGGGGGGGGGGGTTGTTATGATGGACTTTAATGTGAAGTGTGGTGTGATGACGCTGCCTTCCTGTTGCATCATCACACTGCCCTATGGTATGGGGCAGCCGCCACGAGGACTTCCTCTTGTGCCGGATGACTCCGCTGGGTGTATACTGTGTACGGTGTTCTCTCTATGCAATAAAACTACGTTCAGAGCTACATCTCTGTCGGCCTCATTCACCACCAGGTTTGTGGACATAACATGTATGACAGGTCAAACGTTTTGTGTATCCTTCCACAAGCTTCTCACAATAGTTTGTGAGAATTTTGGCCCATTTCTCCTGACAGAACTGATGTAAGTGAATCAGGTTTGTAGTTCACCTTGCTCACACGCATCTTATCAGCTCTGCTCACAAATTTTCTGTGGGATTAAGCTCTGGGCTTTGTGATGGCCACTCCAAAACATTGACTTTGTTGTCTTTAAGCCACTTTGTAACTAATTTGGCAGTATGCTTATAGGGTTATTGTCCAATTGGAAGACCCATTTCCACCCAAACTTTGACTTCCTGGCTGATGTCTTGAGATGGTATTTCAAATTTCTACATAATGTTTCTACATAATGTCTCTCCCCATCTGCATCCTCAGGACCTTCTACAGAGGTGTGGTGGAGAGTGTTCTGACGTACTGCATTGCTACATGGTACTCCAGCTGCAGTATGTCAGACAAAAAAGCCCTGCAGAGGATAGTGAAGGGGGCGGAGAGGGTAATTGGAGTCTCCCTCCCCTCTGGCCAAGAACTTTTTCAGAACCGTTGTAGGAGCAGGGCACTGAACATTGTCAAGGACCGTTCTCACCCTCTGCATAAACACTTTGAACTTCTTCCATCTGGTAAACGATTCCGGAGCATCAGAGGCAGAACCACCAGACTGATCAACAGCTTCCTCCCACAAGCTGTCAGGATGCTGAACAGCTGACCTGGAATCTCTCATACACACTACTGCACCTATGGACATTTTGTATATTATAGTTAGTTATTCTTTTTCCCCAAGTATGTCTCAGGGATGTGTGAATGGATGGGGGGGTGGGGGTGGGGGGTGGAGCTATGTGGGAGTGTGTCTTAATCATGCTGCTTCTTATATGGATGCCGAGAGAAACGCAATTTCATCTTGCCTGCACTACAGTTGTATGTACAGCAATATGACAATAAAGTTTGATTTGATTTGATTTGATTTTGATGTTCTTTCCTCATAACGTCATCTATTTTGTGAAGTGCATCAGTCCCTCCTGCGGCAAAACACCCTCACAACATGATGCTGCTACTACCATACTTCATGTGGAATGGTGTTCTCAGGCTTGCAAGCTTCCCCCTTTTTCCGCCAAATGTAACAATGGTCATTATGGCCAAACAGTCCATGTTTAGGTTCATCAGACCACAGGACATGTCTCCAAAAATTAAGGTCTTTGTCCATGTGTGCATCTGCAAACTGTAATCTGGCTCTTTATGTTGCTTTTGGAATAATGGCTTCTGCCTTGCTGAGTGGCCTTTCAGCACATGCTGGTACAGGACTCCTTTCACTATGGATAATGACACACTTTTACCAGCTTCAGGCAACATTTTCACAAAGTCTTTCACTTTTGTTCTGGGGTTGATACACACATTTTGTACCAAAACATCTTAATCTCTGGGACACATAACCGTCTCCTTCCTGAGCAGTATGATGGCTGGACACAGGGGGGGTAAACAGTACTGTGTACCTGTTATGTCCAAATAACATGAGACTGGAGCCATATCCAACTGAACACTGAACTGACTTTAATATGGAAAACAACACAATATATTCTCTAGCTGAAGCCCACCTGACATCATTACCCCAACCCCCACGGCCAGGCTACGGCAAGCCCCAAGAGTCAACCCCCCCCCCCCCCCAAGAACATAAATAACAAACATGGTGTTGTGCCTTTTCTCTTTTTTGTTTTTCAACTGAATAGCCAAAACTCAGCCAACTAAATGGGCGTCTGGGTAGACTACCAGAACACCCCCCACCATGTTGGAGCGAATTATTCTGCCGCTCATCCCCAACACATATTAGCTAATACTGTTTTCAACACATAGTCTTCCAGGTACCTGGGCCTGTGACGTATTCTAGCTGGACGTCCCCTAGGCGGGGACTCTGCACCAGGCACCGTTAGCCGCACCTGCGAGTTCTCACTGTTATATCCCGAGCGCTACTTTGTCCGCACTCGGGCTACACATCATTCCTGTCAGGCTTTGACAGCGGTGTTGTCATTCTGGCTCCCCGGGCTCCGATTGGTCAAACGCTCGGGAGTTCCCCGCTGTCAGAGTCTGAGCAGCTGCGCTGCATTTGCGGTCATTAGCAGCCGGCTTTAAATGCTGGCACCAGCGGCTGCATCTTGCGGCTGTCTTGTCAAGCATTCTTGTCAACGTTCGTGTCGTCATTCGTGTTAACATGTCCTTGTGTTCATCCACGATTCTCCGTTGATGTAAGTGGGTTTATCGTTGTAGTTATTGTTCGTGTTTCTTGCCTTTCTCGTTGTCTGACGGTGAGCGAGCGTTCCTCGTCTCAGCCGTCATCAATCATTGTTATGTTAATGATTAATCTTGCTACTCAGCCCACGCGGCTAGCTACCTTGTCCTAACCTTGAACTGTAAATAAACCTAAGTGCAACTTAACTGGTCTGTGGCGTCTTATGCTGGCTCGTGAGGGCCAGACGTGACAGTAGACAGCCGCCAGAAGGAGACGCCGTCCGCAGTAAGTTGCATTCAGGAGAACTCTGCTCTTTCCTGTCTGGGTACGGCGTACTGGAACTATGCTGTCGCGGAGGGGTCGCACTCAGGGTTCCAGCGACCAGCTGAATGAGGTGCTGGAGCAAGTGGATGAAATCCTCATCGCCGCCTCCAACCTCAATTTTAATCCTGATACCCTCATCGCCCCTCCCCTCCTCGGCTATCAGCCTGATGTACACTGGTACCTAGACCGGGCTGAGGATGTGCTCGACCAACTGCCTCCCCGCTACGACGACCACCCAGAAGTCGACATGAGGAGACTTGATATCGCCGCCCAATGCAGAATACTCCGGAGGTACGAAGAAGAAGAAGCCCAGAGGCGGAGGAGACGGAATCCCCGCTGCCCGCTTTGGGACCCTGATCCTTTCCTCGATCCAGTCCAGGAGTTCGCACCACCTGTGGCCCATCGAAGACGTTGGCCTCGCGGCCAGAGACATTCTCAGCAAAAGTCCCGTCCGGATCCTGCTCCGGATCGCTGGTATGACCCCTTTAACCAGACAGCTGTCTCTTCAGCGTCTCCCCAGGAGGGAACCCCCGCAGCCTGTCTCCTCGGGCTGTCTTCCTTCGCTGATTCGCCAGCACATCGTGCCCGGCCTGTCTTGGCTGTCGCCCCCTCCTTTCCGACGTCTTCTCCAGCTACTGGTTATATGAGGAGTTCTGCTCCGGCGAACCCCGCATCGATCCCATCTCGAGTGGCCCCCCCTCGTCCTTCCAGGGAACCCTCTGCCACCATCCAACGGGAGGAGGAAGGAGCAACGTTCCCCGCAGCAGGCACCACCCTTTCCCCGGGAGACAGGCGAGTACAAGTTCACTTTTTCCCCCTTTACAGTGATTTGTCTTGTCTGACTCCTGGGGGTGAGGTTTGGGGTTCGCAGCCCCCTGAACCCCCACCACCTGCTGAGATAATTACTAAACCCGCTGCCTCTGTGTCTCCCCCCGTTGAACGTTCTTCGATGTCAGTCGAGCATCGTCAGATGAGGAGGGGGCCTGCGGTCCTGGAGCAGAAGATCCCAGCCCCGCAGCCACATCAAGGACAGAGGAGGGGATCGGACTACTGTTTGGAGCCTGCGCCGACGACGGAGCGTCCCCGGGTCTCCACGGATGAGCAGTCCGACCCAGCGGGCCAGGGGCCCCCCGCCACCACGCCGTACGGATTACCAGCGTGGATATCGGCGTCAGAGGGTCCTCAGGCTGCTGAAGCCATCATGGGATTAGTGGGAACCAGATCCGAGCCCGGATCGTCGAAGTCCTGGACGGCGTCCGAACTTGACATCAGGCAAGTGCTCAGTGTTGTCTTTGTTTTTTTTATTATTAAGCATTTTTGCCTGTCTCTTGGTGAGGCGAGCTGGGTGCAGCCGTCCACTGCATCCGAGCTTGTCTCGCCGGGTTCTGGCGCTGCCGGTATTCCTGATCCTAGTTCTTCTTTTTCTTCTGAGCCCTCCCCCAAGATCGCCGGTGCAGAGCAGACCCCTATTGCTGTGCCGGAGGTTCTGGGTTCGGAGTTGGAGGTCGGTACTGGTGTGACCCTGACCCAATCGGGGTCCGACGCGGGTGCAGCGCCGACCCAAACAGAGTTCGTCACCGAAGTGGTTCAGACCCAATCGGGGTCCGACGCGGGTGCAGCGTTGGCGGAATTAGAGTTCGTCACTGAAGTGGTTCAGCCCCAATCGGGGTCCGACGCGGTTGCAGCATCGGCTGAATTAGAGTTCGTCACCGGGGTGGTTCTGACCCAATCGGGGTCCGATGCGGCTGCAGCATCGGCTCAATCTGAGTCCGTCCCCGGAGGGGTTCTGGCCCAATCCGGGCCCACCGTGGGTGCAGCGTCGGTCCAGTCGGGATTCCCTACCGGATTGGTTCCGGCCCTGTCAGCGTCTGTTTGGGTGGGATCCGGAGATGGTGCTGCAGATCCACCGCTGAATTACCCCAAAATAATTCCCTACCCTCGTCATGTTTCTCCCTCCCCCGCATCTGGAACCGCGGGGATTAATCATAGTTGGCCCGGTTCTCCCTGGCTTTCCCCCGCTGTTGGAAGACCGTTGCCGATCTCTCTCCAGTCATCTGGTTGGCAGGTGGATGCGGGTCGACCACCTGGAAGCCTGTTCTTCCCGTTTGGCTTCCAGGGCCGGCCTCCCGATAAACAGAACTGTTCATTTGGCGCCCTGGTCCGGCCGCCGGAGGCATGGTCATCCTCGACCCGGGATTCGGGTAGGCCGCCAGAACACGTCCCGCTGCCCGTTAGCGGTCTGGATGCTGGGGGCTGGGAGGCCTCCTGAACTGTATATTATGACTGTCATCCTGATGTGCTTCTTCCCCCTTCTTTTGCCCTTCAGTAGTTTCTGTGATTTTGAGGGTTTTTTTAGATTGAAATACTCCACAGGCAGGATTATGGTGTACTCTGATGTGTGACTTGGCCACTGTTTTTTTTTCCCCCCATTCAGTCCTGCTTATATACCCAGTTTTTTGTTTTTTTTTTCCCTCTTGTTTGACCTTTTGGTTTTGAAGACAACCGAGTGTATCTGATTTTGTTAGCACTTTTCCTCTATTTTTTGGTTCTATGGTTATTTTGTGCATCGTTTATATTACCCCTATTTTGTGTTTTATGAATATATGTACCCTTGTCAGGGCAATTCACACATTTTTGAGTTAGTAGAATGTTGTCTGTTTATTGTGTCTCAGATCAAGGAATCTTTAGAGTAGATTTTTTCCCTTCTCGTTAGATATAATACCATTATGATTGTTTTCTCGCTGGCCATTGCCATGCCCTTGTTGTAACATCTACTTTAGATTTTTATTCTGCCAAATAGAGTCTAGTTGACCTGATTCTGGCACCAAAGGAATGAACCTGTTCAAAATTCTGCGTTTTTCCCCCCCCATGTTTTGGTTTTCCTAATCACTCTTGATACTAGAATTTGAACTGCAGCCTTGGGAATTCTCAGCCGCTAAATTTCTGGAAGAGCTTTTGCACTCTGTCTGTGTTTAGGTGATGGTCATATCAGACACCTGCTTATTTTAATGGCTTAGTACTGACTGGGAGCCCTAAACTCTCCTAAACCATTTTTGATATTTCTTTCACATGTGCAAGCTCTAAACAGTCGTCTGCATTGTAAGCTGGCCTTCAGAAGTGAAAATTAACTGACAGGGACTCTAGTAGTAACCTTGTGTTTGGCACATAACTTCAAACTTAACATCTGATATTTGTGTATCCGAGGTAGCTTACTTTATGGGTTGTTGGTTTGTTCGGTTTTTTTTTTGTTTTTTTTTTCATTTTTGCTCATGTGCACTGAAGGCCACTGTTCAATCACATCTGTGTCGGGTTCATACTATTGAGGGTTTTTTTGGTTTGCTGTCTATTCATGGCTGTCTATTCATGAGAGTTTTTTTCTTCTCTGTAACGGTCCGGTTATCCAGTTTTGTGACGTCATTTGTACACTGTTAAGCTGTTCTTTGTGATATGCATTCGTGTAGTTTTTTTTGTTGTTTCTTTTTCCCCCTCCCCTGTGATTTTATCCCCGGTTTGTTCTTCTGCCCCTGCCTTGTCTTCATTGTGATTTGTGTGGTAGTTATCATGTCTTTTTTTTTTTTTTTCTGTGAGGTTGATCCTGTCCCCCCTCTACATGCTTCCCCATCCACCCGCCGTGGGGTGGGGGGTGTGGATGTTTTTAGGCGTCCGGGAGTTTGCCTTGAGGGGGGGTCCTGTTATATCCCGAGCGCTACTTTGTCCGCTCTCGGGCTACACATCATTCCTGTCAGGCTTTGACAGCGGTGTTGTCATTCTGGCTCCCCGGGCTCTGATTGGTCAAACGCTTGGGAGTTCCCCGCTGTCAGAGTCTGAGCAGCTGCGCTGCATTTGCGGTCGTTAGCAGCCAGCTTTAAATGCCGGCACCAGCGGCTGCATCTTGTGGCTGTCTTGTCAAGCATTCTTGTCAACGTTCGTGTCATCATTTGTGTTAACATGTCCTTGTGTTCATCCACGATTCTCCGCTGATGTACGTGGGTTTATCGTTGTAGTTATTGTTCGTGTTTCTTGCCTTTCTCGTTGTCTGACGGTGAGCGAGCGTTCCTCGTCTCAGCCGTCATCAATTATTGTTATGTTAATGATTAATCTTGTTACTCAGCCCACGTGGCTAGCTACCTTGTCCTAGCCTTGAACTGTAAATAAACCTAAGTGCAGTTTAACTGGTCTGTGGCGTCTTATGCTGGCTTGTGAGGGCCAGACGTGACACTCACCACCCTAGTCCAACAAGTCCCACCTCACACCAGATTGTCCCGCCGTAGCTCCAGTCCTCTTTTCGGGTGGCAACTTCCTGAGCCTACTGGAGTGTCACCGCGACCCATCCGAAAGCTTGAACGTGTCCTGGCCTCATTGCCTCATGATCCGCAGGGGCTCCTTCCAGAAAGGTTGCAATTTATGCGTGCAGTTAGGATGTTTGATCCAAACTTGATCCAACACCTTCAATCCATGGCCTCTCGCCCTGTGCTTCTTGTCAAACCGTCGCTTCATCTTACGCTGTTGAGCAGCGACCTGGTCCCATGAAGAGTCCATACTCCTTGGAGCAGGGGTCGTGGGTGGTCTCAGTCGATCCAAAAGGCAGATGTAATTTGTGCCCCAGCATGAGAACTGCCAGGGAGCATCCTGTTGTGGCATGGGCCGTTGCCCTGTAGCGGAGGAGTGTGCTCTGGAGGGTGTCCGGAAATGCGAAGCCGTCTGCCAAGTGGACTCTCGGTCCATTTTTCAGTGTCTTGTTAAATCGCTCAATGCCCCCATTGGCCTGGGGATGGTAGAACGTGGTTTTAATGTGTTCCACGCTCCTAGCGCTCAAAAACTCCTCAAACACCCCAGAGATGAATTGTGGGCCATTGTCTGTCATGATTACATTTGGGACCCCCCACCTGGCGAACAGTAATGAGAGGAAGCTCATAATCACATCCGTCGTAACTGAATTAGTGGGCAACACCTCCGGCCACTTGGAGAACAGATCATAGACCACAAGCAGGAACCGGCTGTTCGGAGGTGCTGTATGTAGTTCACCACAGATGTCCAACTGGATGTGCTTCCAAGGGCCCTCCGGGTATGATAACGGTCGTAGGGGTGGGGGTGGGGGTCCAACGGTCTTCCCACTCTCCAAGCACGGGACACAGTTTTTTTTTTTTGTTGTTTTTTTTTTACCATAGTTTCAATGTCCTTATCAATACCTGGCCACCAAACTGAATTCCTGCAATGCTGCTTTACCCTGACCATGCCCAGGTGATCCTCGTGGAGCATTGCGAGGACTCGTGATCTCAGAGACACCGGAAATAGCGTGCAGAGTCCCCTCGCCACACACACATCATTCCAACAGCTCAGTTCATCTTTAAACCGGTGGAAGGGTGCCAGCTCGCCCTGCACCTTCGCGAGCCAACCCTCCCAATCACCGAGCACAGTTGAGATTGAGATTGAGATTGAGATTCAACTTTATTGTCATTACACATGTATGAATACAAGGTAACGAAACGTGACTTGGCATTTGGGCACGCTCTGCAGAGCGCATCCAAGGCCGGGGCAGCCGCTAGGCGCCAGTCATAAAGAAGAAAGGAAAAAAAGAAAAAGAAAATGGATATGACACAGTAGGCGAGAGAAAAAAAACATGTTTTATCAGAATGACGCTCGGCAAGTGAGCGAAATTTTGTTTGCAGGCAAAAAAAAACCTCAATGCACATTTAGCAGACATTTAGCAGGAGATCACACACAAAAGTTGAGAGGCAGTGTATTGTAAGCATGTAATGTTGTATGCATTGTGTAGTGTAAATGTAACAGTTGTTAGTGAGCAGCAGAGGGCGCCTCCTGGCAGTGGATAGATGTTATAATCATGTGACTTATAAACAAGTCCAGAGTCTATCTCTCTTGCTCTCTCTCTTGCTTGCAGAAGGCACATGGGCATTGTCCTTGAGGGTCCAATCCGCTGACGACAACAACTGATTGTTGATTGTTTGGGTAGACATAAGAGCCGGTCCTTCCGCTTATCTCAATCAGGAGGAATGTAAACACGGGGCAAACAAGGTCAAATCAAATCAAATCAGCACAGTGCACTCAGAGAATAGAATTTGTCCTCACCCGTGTAATTCTGTGCTTCCATTATATGTGCAGGCTTAAACTGTTTTTCCATGGAGAGCACAGGGCTTCAGATGTATTCCTTCACTGAATCACTGTCATTCAGTTCACCGTTTGCCGCTACTCGTGCCCTCCCCAACTGGTCGAATTTGATGAAGGAGCTTGCTGGGTCCGCTTGATCAGCTTTCTCACCTTCCTTCAATTTCTGATGCATCAGGGAACTCCACAGCCAAAAATAGCAGTCCTGAGATCATAACCAATAATGTTTCCACAGACGCATGAATTCCAATGTCCATGAGTCTCCTCGTAGGTTCCAATTCTTGGGCTCCCCCTTGGCCCAATTCTTGTTGAAAAATAGTGACAATAGCACATTTAAGCCGCTTCCAAATCCATAATTTCCGTTTAGATTAAGATTCAGCAGAAGAAGAGCGACTAAACACAGACAAAAACGCAACATTGCAAAAGCTGGGAATAGATCAGGAAGGCAGGACAGGAGGGAAGAAAAATGCGACTGCTCTCTCTCAAGGCAAGAAGGAAAGTTGTGACAACACGGAGTCTCGTTCCGACTCCGCCTGAAGTTCTTGGAGGGATACCATAACCCGGAGGGGCCCGTGCAGCATGTTGACCAGATCCGCCTCCGTGGGATCATCGTCATCCAGTTGTACGGTGTTGGCCGTGGCACCGGACAGGACATCTGCCACTATGTTTTCCTTACCAGGAGTGACCTGGGTGGTAAAATTGTAGGCCCTCAATTACTCCCGAGGTCTCCAGTAGTGTTGTCAGCACTTGGTGGTCCATCCGCAGGGTGAAGTGGCACCCGTAGAGATAGATGTGCCACCGTTCACATGCCCAGACACAGGTTAGCGCCTCCCTGTCACCCATGGCATATTTTTGTTCAGTTGCTGAGAGAGACCTCGATGCAAACGCCACTGGGCGCTCAGTACCATCTTGTACCTAGGACATAACCGCCCCTACAACTGAGCCAGACACGTCACAGGTTACAAAGGTCAGTTGCTTTGGATAAAAAATGGGCCAACACTGGAGGTTAGGTGAGTTGAGATTTCAACTTAGCAACCGCCGCTGAACATCTGGGGTCCATTGCCACAGTGCATCCTGTTTCAAAAGGGCCCAGAGCAGTCCAATTGTTTCCGAGTAACGGGGAATAAAACGTCCGTAAAAGTTCACCATACCCAGGAACGAAGAAATCTGTGCAGGTGTCATTGGATCTGGGAGGCACAGGACCGCCTCCATGTTCGAATGCAGGGGCCTCAGATCCCCCGGCATCAACCGGAATCCCAAAAACTCGATGGAGTCTGCCGCAAAGATGCACTTTTCCCCATTCAAGGTGACTCCATGTTCCTGTAGTACCGTCAGCACCCGTCCCAAATGACCATCGTGTTCCTCCTGTGATGTATCGTGCACCATGATGTCATCTGGGTACGCCACTACACCCTTGAGGCCAGCCAGAATCGTGGACATTATTTTTTGAAAACAGCTGGGTGCTGAGCTCAGACCAAAAGGCATGCAGGTGTACCTGAACACACCCATGTGGGTCACGAATGCTGTCAGGTTCCTGCTGGCTGGGTGGAGGTACCTGCACGGGTTACCTGCATGTAACCCGAGTGAAGATCCAGCTTCTTGAACACCTTTGAACTGCTGAACGTTGAGGTGAGCTCCTCCATCATGGGAAGTGAGTACTTGTCCGGAACGATCACCTTATTCACCATCCTAAGGTCAATACACGGCCGGGTGCCTCCCGACTTTTTCCTGGCCACCACAATATTTGATATCCAGGGTGAAGCGTCCACCCACTCAATGATGCCTGCTTCAAGCAGTTTGCTCAGCTCCGCCGTGACATCACCCCGCAGAGTGAGGGGAAGTTGCCATAGTGGTTGAATTTTTGGAGTCACACTTGGATCGATGAGCGGGCAGTGGTAGAATGCATTGACGCATCCCAGGGCCTCTGAACAGTACCTGCCAGCGGACATGCCATTCGGGGTACACTGTCAGTACCGTCGAGCCCTCTGGGTCTTTGATGGAGAATCCCAGTTCACCCAGCAGATCTACCCCTAGCAAATCAGCCCCCTGGCACAAAATTTGAAAAGTGAATGCGGGAACTGTCTTTAACCCACATTTCACTGAAAAGTTGACCGTGCCCACCATTTCAATTTCGGTGTGGCCGTACCCAAACATTTTCACTGCTCCAGCAGTGATGGTTTTATTTGAAAAAAGTCTTTTCAAAGTAGCCATACTCAGTTTGGATTACTGACTCCTGAGTCCACCATAAACGGCACGTCAACTCCGTCGAGTTTTAGGACATACCACTTTAATGGTCCCATCGTCGCATGTGCTACACAGACCCGTGCTGTGCCCTCGGGCTCCACCGCTGATGGTGTAGGCCCTGTCCCGCACCACCGTCTGCCACCTTCTGGAGGTCCGCCCCACAGAATTAGCTACGTTGCTAACAGCAGTGCTTGGAAGGAAAACTTGAGTAGCTACACTCCTTTTAGCCAATACCGGCAGACCCGGCTGAGCTGTGGACTCAATCTGCCTAACCAGTTCAAACACCTTTTCCAGCGTGAGAGTATCCGTAGTTAGCTTTAGCTTATGCTTCAGCCACACGTTGTTAGTACCGTGGGCTAGCTTGTCCCGGACCAGCTCCTCCTCGATAGGCCCAAAGACACACTCTCTTGCTAGGCTACGGAGCTCCGTAATAATGGACTGAGTGGAGTCACCAGCTCGCTGTTGGCGGTCAAAAAATTCATATCTCTGTGCTGTGATGGTGGAAAGGTCTCCGAAGACATAGTCCATTAATTCCAAACCTTTTTTCAGTGAGCCGCTGCCACACAGCCCAAAAAATATCCGCTGGCCCTCCTCAGTGAGGCAGTGAGCGAGTAGGCTCCTTTGTCTGTCTTCATCAACGCTGCTCAGGCTGGCTACAGCCACATACACGTCGAACGTCTCCCACCAGCGGCCCCATGGTATAGCTGGTGTGCCTGGAGACTGCAAAAAATGGAGGTGGTTGTCTGATACATGCTCCCATGGTTTATTCTCGTCACCAAATGATATGTCCAAATAACATGAGACTGGAGTCGTATCCAACTGAACACTGAAGTGACTTTATTATGGAAAACAACACAATATATTCTCTAGCCATAGCCCGCCTGACATCATTACCCCAACCCCCTCGGCCAGGCAACGGCAAGCCCCAAGAGTCAAATTCCCACACAACAGTACCCAGGGCCTACTGCAGGGAGGGGGACCTTGAAAAGCCTGGAATGAAAAGGGTTTTTTGTGTTGCATTTTTAAATTTCTAATTAATAATGTCATAATGAAATTCAGCCTGACTGAATGAAGTAGTTGAGGGAATGAATTTTGCATTAACATGAACAGCGTAAACCAGGAGTAACAAACGGCAAAGAAACTAGGAATACAGCTCAGCCCCTTTTCTTCCCGTTAATTATCCTGTTTCTAACCGGGTCGCAAGTTTTCATCAATGTTTATTATTGATTAAATCTGTCGCCGTAGCTGTCATTTATGAGTTAGAAATTAGTGTTGATTGGTGCACAAGGGCTGCATATAATTAGGTTACATTAAATAGATAATTCAGCTGATCTCATAAATGTCTAATGTGAAGGCTTGTTTGATTATCAATTAATGTCAAACGGAGATGCAAGAGGCTGTTAGGATTCCTGTTGGGTCTGCGTGTGTCGCATGTGGCAAAGCTGCCGAACCTCTGTCTTTACAACCATTGCGAGCCTGCAGCATTTACAGTGAAATATATATTTAATATGGTATATTCAATTCAATTCAATTCAATTCGTCACTTCTGGTAACGTATCGTCACTTCCTGTTTTGCTGTCTGTCTGTGTGGTTTGCTCTCCTCACTCTCCTGAGCTTTTGAGTTAGCCACTAGCTATGGCTACTAGCTCTCCTTCTTCTCTTCCTCTGGTGTGCTCTCTCTGTCAGATGTTTAGCTACACCTCTGCCTCTTTTAGTGATAACGGTAAATGTAATAAATGTTGTCTTTTTGAGGCGCTCGAGGCGAGGTTGTCTGATTTGAAATCCCGGCTCCGCTGCATTGAAACACCGTCTGCGCCAGTTACTCTTGACGGACGCCCCTTAGCTGTAGCGGAGCTAGCTAGCATAGCTGACCCTGTTAGCGGTCCTCCGGCTCTCCTCAGCAGTGAGGAGACTGGGTGGGTGACGGTGAGAAGGAAGCCTAGTCGCAAAGCCCCGGTACACCTCCAACCTGTTCACGTTTCTAATCGTTTTTCCCCGCTCTGCGACACACCCGCTGAGGAAAAAACTCTGATCATTGGTGACTCTGTAGTCAGAAACGTGAACCTAGAGACTCCAGCGGCCATAGTCAAATGCATTCCTGGGTCCAGAGCAGGCGACATCGAGTCAAATTTGAAAATGCTGGCTAAAAGTAACTGTAAATACTCCACAATTGTTATTCACGCTGGCATTAATGACTCCGTCTCCGGCAGTCGGAAGTCACGAAACTTAATGTAGAATCGGTGTGTGACTTTGCAAAAACAATGTCGGACTCTGTAGTATTCTCTGGGCCCCTCCCCAATCTGACCAGTGATGACATGTTTAGCCGCTCGTCATCCTTGAACCGCTGGCTGTCTGTGTGGTGTCCTGCAAATGACGTGGGCTACATTGACAATTGGAAATCATTTTTTGGAAAACCTGGTCTTATGAGACGAGACAGCATTCATCCCACTTTGGATGGTGCTTCTCATTTATCTAACAATCTGGCATCTTTTTTATCCAAATTTCCAAAACCTTGACTACTCAGAGTTGGGACCAGGAAGCAGAGTCGCAGTCTTACACGCCTCTCTGCAGCTCCTCTTCATCCGCCACCCCTCAACTTAGCCCCTGTCTTCCCCATCAGAGAATCATTGTCTGCTCCCTCCAAAGTAAATAAAAATATAATATATAAGCATCCCAAAGTGATTAAGCAAAAAATTGGTAAAACTCAAATTAAACATAAAGCCTCTAAATTGAATGATTTGGCCTATGTTCCTCCTCATAATTTAAAAATTAAATGTGATTTATTAAATATTAGGTCTCTAACTCCCAAGTCTCTGTTAGTCCATGATCTGTTAATTGATCATCAGATTGATTTAATATCCCTTACAGAGACTTGGTTAGGGCAAGAGGATTATGTTGGTTTAAATGAATCAACTCCCTCTGGTTATTTAAACTGTCAAAATCCCAGAAGTTCTGGTCGTGGAGGAGGAGTAGCAACAATTTACCATTCCAAATTACTAGTTAATGTAAAGCAAAAAACATGTTATAATTCCTTTGAGGGCCTGGTCCTCAGTATTGGGCACTTTAGCAATTTTAGGTTAAACCCAATTTTATTTGCCATAGTTTATCGTCCCCCATCAACCTACTCAGAATTTTTATCCGAATTTGCTGATTTCTTAGCTGACTTAGTGCTGAAATCTGATAGAATAATTATAGTAGGGGACTTTAATATACATGTGGATGTAGATAGTGACTGTCTTAATGTGGCATTTAATTCAATATTAGACTCGATTGGGTTTTCTCAGAAAGTAGGAAATTCTACTCATTATCTCCACCATACATTGGACCTTGTTCTGACATAGAAATAGAAAATCTTGTAGTGTCTCCTCATAACCCTGTACTGTCAGACCATTGTCTGTTAACCTTTGATTTTACTATTTCTGACTATTTGGCTCCTAAAGAAAAATATTATTACAGTAGATGCCTCTCAGATGATGCTGTTACCAAATTTATGCAGATTGTTTCCTCTATGCCATGTGTCAACACAACGGAAATAAGCTATAGACAGCTTGCTCCTTCTGTAATTGATAACTAACTAACTAACTAACTAACCTGCACTTATATAGCGCTTTTCTAGTCACAAAGACCACTCAAAGCGCTTTCATTAATACTAACCCTCTATTCTAAGGGCCTATAGGAAACAGATATCTAGGGACAATTTAGAACAGCCAATAGTGTTACAGCTTCTCTGCATCAGACTCTAGACTTGGTGGCCCCCTTAAAAAAGAAAAAGTCTAATCAGAGATTTCTAACTCCTTGGTTCAACACAGAAACTCGTAGCTTAAAACAGAAGACTCGTCAATTAGAAAGAAAATGGCGCTCCACTAATTTAGATGAAATCTATTTAGCTTGGAGAAATCATCTTTTAATTTATAAAAAATCTCTTAGAAAAGCTAGAACGAGTTATTATTCTGCATTAATAGAAGAGAACAAGAATAATCCCAGATTCCTTTTCAGCACTGTAGCCAGGTTGACAAAGAGTCAGGACTCTGTCAATCCTAGCATTCCCTTAGAGCTTACTAGTCAGGACTTTATGAACTTTTTCAATAATAAAATTTCATCCATCAGAGATAAAATCGATCAGATTCTTCCCACCGTTAACTTAAATACTGTGACTACTACAGCTCCTTCAATTGATGTCTGCCTTGATGAGTTTACTCCAATCGACCTTTGTGAGTTAGACAAAATAGTTTCCTCATCCAAACCTTCAACTTGTCTTTTAGACCCTATTCCTACCAGGTTATTTAAAGAAGTCTTCCCACTTATTGGTAGTGTTACGGGTCCCGGGGAGGTGACCGCAATAACAAAAAGAAATAAGTCTTAAAACGTGATCCTCCATGTCTGCTCTTGGGTCTGTAAAATAAAGAAAGAGTCTTAAAAAGACAGAACACAGGACCACTCGTGTCTTTCTCCAGATAGTACTCTTATTTTCTTTAACAAATTACTTCACAAACTTGGCAATAGACAAATATAACAAATTACTTCACAAACTTGGCAGTAAGCAAATATATATATATATATACAGGACAAACTCTGACTATTAATTAACACCAGGAGACTCTTACATTCACACGGGGCAAAATGTACTTGTATAAAGTAAAACATTTTATGTGAGCTAACAGTCTTTCCCAAAGTTAAACTAGACTGGCGCGAAACCGCTACCGCGATGCGGCTCGCCTTTGATCTCCGGCGCCGGCCGCAGCTTGAACTTGTACAAAAACGTATCAAACTGACACACCAACATCACAGTATTACTCGCCGCGAAACACAGAAGTAACACGGAGCTTAAGGCTCTTATTTATGACATTTTTAACCAAATACTGACCTGTAAAATAAAGAAAGAGTCTTAAAAAGACAGAACACAGGACCACTCGTGTCTTTCTCCAGATAATACTAAAGGGGGGCAGGAAGCGCACCCTCATTGTTTACCTGGGGCGGGACGACCGCAGTGCCAAACGTTCCGCTGCTTACTCTTAAATATTTATACAGGGCTACATATCAAATGTTAATATTACTGATCGTCCACAATCTCAAAATATATTTAAATGCTCTTAAAATAAAAATAAAATGACAGTCTCTCTGAATTATTTCCAGATGTGGTGCATGATTTGGGTGTACCACAGTAGCTTTATTCTTCGTATAATCAATTCTTCATTAACTTTAGGCCATGTACTGCAGGCTTTTAAAATGGCTGTAATTAAACCCTTACTCAAAAAGCCAACGCTAGATCCAGGAGCTTTAGCTAACTATAGACCAATCTCTAATCTCCCTTTCATTTCAAAAATCTTAGAAAGAGTTGTTGCTACGCAATTATTTGACCACCTGCAGGGAAATGGTTTACGTGAAGAGTTTCAATCTAGGTTTAGAATCCATCATAGTTGTTCTGCCCACAGTAGAGTGTGTTTCATAGAAGGTTAAAAATAGTTCACCATAAGTTAATAATAAAATGTCATAATTCATCTGTAATAATTCATGCTAAAAAACAGTCATTGGGTTAAAAGTGACTTCTGTACAGTCAGTACTGGTTTACCTGTATTTCATGTTGAAGGCGCAGCCAGTGGCCGCTATGTTTTATGGGTAGCAGAAGCGGAAGTCAGTGAGAGAGAGAAGGAAAAAAAGGAGAAAAGAAAAACCTGCCTGTGAATGTCTAAGATGCTCCTCCTGTGTGTTATATCCTTTTCTACACCTTCGAAAGCAATGGCTGTGAGTTTAATTAGTGTCTTGTTAACTTTATAAGTTTTATGAGACGTGATTTTGAGATCGTTTTGTGAATATGATGTCACCAGGAATTAGCCTTATCCCAGGAGCTTACTAGCTTGCCTTACACCAAGAGTGCTGTGTATTAGCATAGTAACGCTGCTACTAGCGATCTAATTAGCATATGAAAAGATAGTGAAAATGTGTTGTTTGCCTTTAGTAGCAGCTAGAGTTAACTTCTGTGCAAGTTTCTGACGTTAGCCATTTTTTGGTGCATTTATTTTTCACTTGACGAAGAGCTAAAATATATTCATTTTCTGTTTATATTTTTCAGTTTCACTCGGGCCTTTCATTGAGCTTTTCACGCCACAATTGTAAAGAATTGTAAGCTGTCTAGAAGACTGTAATAAAGGAGCAAGACGCTCGGTTTCCTGGCTCATGAAAGACGAGTTTGGCTTGCTGTTGATCTACATTCACATACACAGTGTATATAACACGTAGTGATAACAGTATAATAGTACTGAAACAGGCTTAGCGAAGGTCACTAACGACCTCCTCATCGCATCTGATAATGGACTGGTTTCTGTACTTGTCCTTTTAGACCTTAGTGCAGCTTTTGATGCTATCGATCATAATATTCTACTTGATAGATTAGAACACTATGTTGGACTTAATGGAACTTCGTTGGAGTGGTTTAGATCTTATTTATCTGATAGGTTCCAGTTTGTTCATGTAAATAATGAGTTTTCTTTCAACTCAAAGCTTAGTCATGGAGTTCCACAGGGATCTGTGCTAGGCCCTACTCTTTTTAGTTTATATATGCTTCCGTTAGGCATCATTATTAGAAAGCAATGTATACATTTTCATTGTTATGCAGATGACACACAATTATACCTGTCAATGAAGCCAGATGATAGTAATCAATTAGCCAAGTTAGAAGCCTGTCTTAAGGAAATCAAAGCTTGGATGGCTTGTAATTTCCTGCTATTAAATTCAGATAAGACTGAAGTCATTGTTGTTGGTCCAAAAAACCTTAGAAATACCTTCCAAATCAAACTTTCAGTTTGGATGCGGTTACTCTTTCTCTTAATAGCTCTGTGAGGAACCTTGGAATTATTTTTGATCAAGATCTGTCCTTCAATTCACATATTAAATTTGTTTCTAAGACTGCCTTCTATCATTTGCATAATATTGCCAAGATTAGGAGCATCTTGTCTCAGAGTGATGCTGAGAAACCGATCCACGCTTTTGTTAGCTCGAGATTAGATTATTGTAATTCTTTATTATCAGGCTGTCCTAAAACATCTTTAAAAAGTCTTCAGCTGATCCAAAATGCTGCAGCAAGAGTTTTAACAGGTACTAGAAAGAGAGATCATATCTCTCCGGTTCTGGCCTCCCTTCATTGGCTTCCCATAGAGTTTAGAATTAAGTTTAAAATCCTTCTTCTTACTTACAAAGCTCTAAACAATCAGGCTCCTTTTTATTTAAAAGATCTGATACTACCGTATTATCCTAACAGAGCACTACGCTCCCAAAATGCAGGATTACTTGTAATACCTAGAATCTCCAAAAGTACAATGGGAGGCAGAGCCTTCAGTTATCAAGCTCCTCTCCTGTGGAAACAGCTACCAATCTGGATTCGGGAGTCAGACTCGATCTCTGTTTTTAAGAATAGGGCTAAAACCTACCTTTTTGATATAGCCTACAATTAGGGAGGGATCATGTGTTTCTGAACCCTCCCTTAGTTATGCTGCTAATGGGTTTAGTCAGCCGGGGGACCTCCAATAATGCACTGGGCCTCACTCCTTTCTTCACTCTCAATGAAATATTTTTTTCTGCTGGTCATTAACATCTGTTTGTTCTCTCCCATAGATTGAGTCCCCATCGTGCTGTTTGCTCTCTACATGTCTGTTCTTTTCATCTTCTCTGTCCCCTCACCCCCAGCCAGTCGCAGCAGATAACTGCCCCTCCCTGAGCCTGGTTCTGCTGGAGGTTTCTTCCTGTTAAAAGGGAGTTTTTCCTCTCCACCGTCGCCAAGTGCTTGCTCACAGGGGATCGCCTGATTGCTGGGGTCTTTCTGCAACTTTGGGGGTTCCCCCTACAGTTGATAGTGCTATGAGATGATTGTTGTTGTGAAATGGCGCTATATAAATAAAGTTGAATTGAATTGAATTGAACTGAATTAACAACAATTATGGATATTCTCTGAGGCCCCATCACCCCTTTAAAAAAGGTGCAAAATGGTTTAGTCCACTTCTGCACCGACTGGTTCGGTTTAGTTACTTTTAGACTGGTCCGGCAGCTAGGGGAGTAGGAGGAGGGAAAGTAGTCATGTCTTTCCTCAAGAAATTTAAATCGATATATCAAAAAAGTAGCGATGGCCAAATGAGGCTGTCTGGAGGGCTTGAGGCCTTTCATCAAAATGGGTCATATAGATGAGGCCTCATGTGAAACTTCATTTTCTCTACCAGGCCATCTAGTGGACAAAACGTATACAACATGCAGATTTTTACAAGGGTTTAATGTGTATTTTTTTCATTTCAATAAATGCACTGTCTTTTATGAAATATCCATGATCATAAGGCAAACAAATATTAAAACTGAGGTGACTACAGTGAA
The DNA here is from genome assembly GCA_020510985.1 of Pholidichthys leucotaenia. Lineage (NCBI taxonomy): Eukaryota > Metazoa > Chordata > Actinopteri > Cichliformes > Pholidichthyidae > Pholidichthys > Pholidichthys leucotaenia. The sequence continues at coordinate 328,791,345 of CM035838.1, forward strand.
TGTGCTTGTGCTACTTATCCATTTTTTTTAAGCAATAATAACTTTTCAACAGTCTTATACTGTCTTTCCCAATACATTCATCTCTGTCCTTATTGTCATGCAGGGCACAATAGTGCCTCGGCATAATGATGTGTTATTGTTTTATCCAAGCTTTTTGAAGCACAACAGACACTTCACCTTGCAAATAAAAGTAAATTATAAGAATAATCCTACTGGGACTTGAATCCCAGCTTTCCAGGTGCAAGACAGATGTTTTACCTCTAGGCTACCACCTAGTTATAGCCAGATAAGCCTTTCTTGAAGACTTGAGCCTTTCTATCAAAATGGTTCCCACTAACGAAGCCTCATGTGAATCTTCATTTGCTCTACTAGGCCATGTAGTCAACAAAAAGTATCCAGCATGCAGATTTTTACAAGGGCATTATTGGTTTAATGTGTATTTTTTCCATTTCATTAAATGTGCTGTTTTTTAAGAAATATCAATGACCATAAGGGAAAAAAGAAATAATAAAACTGGGGTGACTACAGTGAATGTGCCTGTGTTACTTTGTGTGCTTGTAGTACTTATCCATTAAAAAATAATAAATTTTCATCAGTCTTATACTGTCTTTCCCACTATATTAAACTCTGGCCTTATTCTCATGCAGGGCACAATGGCAATAGTGCCTCAGCATAATGATGCGTAATAATGATCCAAGCTCTTTGAAACACAACAAACACTTCACCTTGCAAATAAAAATGAAATTTCAAGAACAACACAGCTGAGATTCACACCCAGGCTTCCTACTTATAGAGCAGATGTGCTATCACCTCAGTTACAGTAAATAGCCACTATTTGTCAAAAATACATCAATGGGAGAAATGCGCTCAAAATGTTCCCAAACCGGAGAAGTCCGTGTTTTTGCTGCTGCCTCCATCTGAAAATTGGCTGTGACAAATCTCTTACACAGTCAAACATCAACAACACAAAACGTGAGGGACGGGGATTTCGATTGTGTATCACTGCTCACTTTATTTCATGTTGCATGCAAAATCATGAATGGCTTCCTGACCCAGTCACTTGGTATGACGTCAACACATACGTCGCAATACATGCATCAAAACGTGCTTCTCCAAATATTTCCTGAATAAGCTCGGCGCACCCTTGGAGTTCCGGAGCCTGCTGTCCCATCACTCCAAAATAGAAAAGAAAGAAAAGTGAAGGAGACAAAATTATGGGAAGGGAGCCAGCTTCTCACCAGTTTCTTTGAGAAGAGAGGTGTGCAGCACACATGGTTTAAGCTAATATCAGCAGCAGCTGTCTCAGAGTGCAGCAGCACATTAGTGCAAAAATGTGCGCTCGGATTTGACTTGGACATTCTACGCCAGCATGGAATACTGTCGGAAATTCCGCTGGCAGCTACCCAGGAGAGGAGGAAACGTAAGCAGCGCGTACGCAAGCAAAAGCGAGGAAAAAGAGCCGGGATTCATGCTAGGCTAAAGGCTAACCCCTCCAGACCAGCAGTACCGTCGCTCCTTCTTTCCAGTGTCCGCTCCCTCGACAACAAGCTGGACGAGCTGCGTCTGCTGAGAGAAACCCGGAGAGAGTGGAGGGACTGCTGTGTGTTTGCGTTCACAGAGACATGGCTCCACGACAACATCCCTGACGCGGCCATTCAGCTGGAAAGGATGACATCGTTCTGGGCAGACAGAGAGGCTGCTAGCTCCGGTAAGAGCCGGGGGGGGGGGGGGCTATGTATCTGTATTAACAAGAACTGGTGCTTTAACGCCATGTTAGTATCTAAACACTGCTCTTCGTTGGCGGAGTTCCTTGTCGTAAATTGTCGGCCATTCTATCTGCCGAGGGAATTCACCAACGTGTTTGTAGCTGCTGTTTACATAGCTCCTAGCGCTAATGCTAAAGCTAATGCTAACGAGGCACTCGGAGAGCTGCACGATGCTATTAGTGAATTTCAAACTTCACACCAGGACAGTTTTGTGGTGGTTGCGGGGGACTTTGATCACACCAGTTTAAAGACTGTGCTCCCCAAGTTTAAACAATGTGTAGACGTTAAGACCAGAGGAGAGAATATGTTGGACTTGGTGTACACAAACTTTCCAGATGCTTATAAGGCAACATCTTGCCCCCACTTCGGCCATTCTGACCACCTATCCGTGATGCTGGTGCCTGCCTACAAACCTTTACTGAAGCGCAGCAGGCCAGTAGAGAAACAAATCAGGATTTGGCCAGAGGGTGCAGCCTCAGCACTTAAGGACTGTTTTCTGCACACAGACTGGGAGGTCTTCAAAATAGCAGCCTCCCAGGGAGACAGGACAGATGTGGAGAAGTATGCTGAAACGGTCACCAGCTACATCCTGACATCCTGGGCAACTTCTACCGCTGCGTGATAGAGAGCACCCTGACCAACTGTATCACACGCTGGTATGGGAGCTGCTCTGTAGCTGACCGCAAGGCGCTGCAGTGGGTGGTGAAAACCGCCCAACGCATCACAGGGACTCCACTTCCAGCTATAGAGGACGTCTACAGGAAAAGATGTCTGCGCCTGGCACGCAGCATTCTTAGGGACTCCAACCATCCTGCTCATGGACTGTTCCAGCTTCTCCCCTCCAGAAGACGTTTCAGAAGCCTTCGGACTAGAACCAGCAGGTTTAGGAACAGTTTCTTTCCAACAGCTGTCACGTTATTGAACTTAGTTCCCCGCTGACTCTCTTACAATCATCTTTTACCATCCTCACCTGTACATAACTGCATAACTACATAACTACATCTAACTTATTGCACATTATTTGCACATAACAGTACTTTTAACTTTCTGCACTGCTGCATATATTTGCATATATTTGCTTAAATTGCACATACTGTTAATTACCGTATATACTGCACTGCTGTCCTTTGCACTTCTGATTGGATGCTAAACTGTGTTTCGTTACCTTGTATTCATACATGTGTAATGACAATAAAGTTGAATCTAATCTAATCTAATCTACATCGTGAAGTGCACAGAGGATGTCACTATAGTGAAGACTATCACTGCACGGGGCAACTATAAGCCCTGGATGACTGCAGAGGTGCGCTCGCTGCTCACAGCCAGAGATGCAGCCTTCAGAGCGAAGGACAGGATCGCCCTCCGCTCAGCCAGGTTTGTGCTCTCAAAGGGAATTAAGACGGCGAAGTGCGTCTATGCGGAGAAAATCCAGGGACACCTCTGTGACACAAGGAACACCAAACGGATGTGGCAGGGAGTTCGGGTGCTGACGGATTATAAGTCTAGGCAGGGGGTCGATGATGACGACGCTTCGCTTCCAGACAGGCTCAACAACTTCTTTGCACGTTTTGAAGCATCAAACCCGACAATCAGAGGGAGGGCTGGCCCATCTCCACCATCTGTTGGGCCAGCTATCATCATCAACTCAGCGGACACACGGAGGACCCTAATCAGGGTCAACCCACGTAAAGCTGCAGGTCCGGACAACATCCCGGGACGTGTGCTCCGAGACTGCGCAAGCAAGTTGGCGGATGTCCTGACTGATATTTATAACATCTCCCTGAGTCAAGCCATCGTTCCCAGATGCTTTAAGACCTCTACCATAGTACCGGTGGCAAAGAAACCAGTTGTGTCCTGTCTGAATGACTATCATCCTGTTGCACTGACACCAATTGTGATGAAGTGTTTTGAATGGCTTGTCAAACCACATATCACAGCCTGCCTTCCTGCATCACATGACCCACTCCAGTTTGCATATCGCTCAAACCGCTCCACGGAGGATGCTATAGTTACCACCCTGCACTCTGTCATCACCCACCTGGATCAGAAAGACACCTACGCCAGCCAGACTCCTGTACATTGATTTCAGTTCAGTATTCAACACCATTATTCCCCAGAGACTGATGGAGAAATTACTCCTTCTCGGTCTGAACACCGCCACATGTCTCTGGATCCTAGATTTCCTGACTGAGAGACCTCAGTCTGTCCGTGTTGGAAATAACATCTCCAACTCCATCACACTGAGCACTGGATCCCCTCAAGGCTGCGTACTCAGTCCACTGTTGTTTACACTTCTAACACATGACTGTGTGTCCAGAGACAAGGGGAACCAGATTATTAAGTTTGCAGACGACACCACAGTGGTAGAACTTATTCAGAGGGATGAGGAATCAATGTACAGGGAAGAAGTTAGAGACCTGGAGGGCTGGTGCAGGGAGAACAATCTGGTGCTCAACGTGGACAAAACGAAGGAGATAGACCTTCGAGATAGAAGGAGATAGACCGAAGGAGATAGACCCAAAACGAAGGAGATCGACTTCCGGCGGTCACAGCCTGAACACATCCCTCTCAGCATCGGCGGCCGTTTAGTGGAGAGAGTGGAGAACATCAAGTTCCTCGGAATGCAGATCTCGCAGGACCTGACCTGGTGCAAGAATTCCTTGGGGATCAGGAAGCGGGCCCAGCAGAGACTGCACTTCTTGAGAAAACTCAAACAGGCCTCTCTCCCCATCTGCATCCTCAGGACCTTCTACAGAGGTATGGTGGAGAGTGTTCTGACATACTGCATTGCAACATGGTACTCCAGCTGCAGTATGTCAGACAAAACAGCCCTGCAGAGGATAGTTAAGGGAGCTGAGAGGGTAATTGGAGTTTCCCTCCCCTCTGTCCAAGAACCTTTTCAGAACCGTTGTAGGAGCAGGGCATTGAACATTGTCAAGGACCGTTCTCACCCTCTGCATAAACACTTTGAACTTCTGCCATCTGGCAAACAATTCCGGAGCATCTGAGGCAGAACCACCAGACTGATTAACAGCTTCCTTCCACAAGCTGTTAGGATGCTGAACAGTTGATCCGGAATCTTTCATACATACTACTGCACCTTATGGACATTATGTATATTATTTGTATATTATAGTTCTAGATAGTTTTCAAGTATGTCTCAGGGACGTGTGAATGGCTGTGTTGGGGTGGGGGGTGAGGGTGTGTGTGAGTGTGTCTTAAATTATGTTCTTTTCACTTATATGGATGCAGAGAGAAACACAATTTCATCTTGCCTGCACTACAGTTGTATGTACAGCAATATGACAATAAAGATTGATTTGATTTGATTTGATTTTGATATGACCTACTATTGGTGCGTTTGAGTCAGATTTAATGCTTTATAAAACTATTTGATCTCGATAAAGGGCTGTCTTATAATTCTTACTAAATTCATTGCATTAACTAGAAAAAAAATTCTCAGTGAGTGCCATGCATCAGAAGGTGTCCAGCCTGCATGGGATTATAAAATACAGAGTAGAATAAGTTTACAATGCAAAACATGACTCGTATGCCTTTGTAGGTGTAAAGGGGACAATATATAGTACAAAGTGTCTATTTGGATATAAAGAGGTGTGTGTGCGTGCGTATGCGTGACATGTTTTTTTTTAATTGGCTTTCTCATTTGTTTAAGGGATATTTACACATTTTTACTAGTTTTGAGTTGTTTAGGCATTTATTTACCTGTTTGTTTACTCCAGGTGATGGGTGTGATCTTGTGATCCGAGGTCCTGTTTTGTATTTTGAGGGAATTAAGCAGGGAATTATGAAATGTGATTTTCATTAGTGTTGTTATTTTCTACCACTAGGCTGTGTTGTTGCACAGGAAAAAAGAACATCCTTTTTGTCAGCATAGAATAAGACTAGTTGCTATGAAAACAGAAACCTGGGGAGACTGATAGTTTTTTGCCATCTTGTGACCATTTTTCTTGCTTCATGGAATAGAGGGTATGCACATGATGTCACAAAACAGAACTCATGGCAGTTACAAAACACTGAGTGGCAAAAATGAGTGGCAGCATTATGCATTAAAACACAAAAAATACACACAGTATTCAATTACAGCAGTACATAGCGTACCTGCTTGCATTGTGGAGAACTAATCTGGAGTGATGTTCCATCTTGTATTAATTGGCAAAAAAATAAAAATAAATAATTAAAGGCTCCGAATCAGTTCTTGACTTATGTGTGCTTTTACCCACACATCACTACAGTCAAACAAACAGTGATAGTAACATCTGTCTATCTATAGAGTTCTTTTTGTGGAAGTTCTTGTTTATTCTTTTAGTCAGTCTGTCTACTCACTCAAATAATAAAAATGAGTGAAGTCTGACCATTTGACTTTTATTATACTGGCAATTAGGCATTTTCTCAATATAGAGGTTAAACTATGATGATATTATAATCTTTGTCTTATATCATTTTATACTGTGGGAAAAAATATGCATGAGAGATATTGATCGAGTGAGCATGGGGGCCCACCAAGATGGTTTGTACATAGGCCACAGAATTTCGTGCTACGCCCCTGGCTGGACATTCCCATGGTGTTTGTACTTGTGTCTAATTGTTTGAACAGAGGAACGTGGCACCCTCAGACAGCTGGAAATTGTACCCAAGGATGAACCAGACTTGTGGAGGTCCACAATTCTCTTCGTGCTATATTGGCTGATTTCTTTTGATTTTTCCCATGATGTTACACAAGGAAGCAGTGTGTTTGAGCTATAACATTATCATGTGGAATTTCCAAAATTGTTTAAAGGCATAGTAATCTTAGTATATGTAAACTTCTGAATTTTGAAGAAAGTCATAAATTCTACAAAAATTCTTGAATAATTTGGTAATTCTAACTGACCTAAAAAAGGAAAACTTTAGTCTGACTTAATGTCAGACAGTGAGAAAAAAGTTGTCTCTTTTTATACAGTAAACCTCTGGTTTCAACTGTATATGGCCTTCAGATGCTAGCCCTACTTACAGAAGCACTACTTAAGGCGGAACTGATTGATCAGCCAGCATTCACAGCTAGAAACTAGAGAAAATTCAGATGGAGCAGCTCTGCCTCTCACATCTTGGATGAGACAAGCAACAGACTGAACTGCAGCAAGGTACATACTACTGATCTTTGTGTTTAAAAAAAACCCCATGCATCTTACTCAGAGTTAAGAGGGCCAATTTCTTATTTTATCAAAGCTCACATGCAAGCCTGTTCCAGAATAATAAATGTTTGTGTTTCATGGAAACAAAAATTGCTAAATTAGGTTCCGTTTAAAAAATGCAACAAACAAGAGTTCTTGTTTATATTCTTATGTATACAACAGTTAGTTCCGACCGAGCAGTTTGATTGGACAATAGGGATTCCAGGAGTTACTAAAATCCACAATAACTGGACTTCAATTTTCACTGGATATGTGTCACTCCACTTCAAAGGTGTTCTAGTAACTAGTAGTTAATTACTAATCGTTACTTTCTGTCAACTCCTGGTCAGCACTTTAAGGCAACATTAATGGAATACGGCAAAACAATGGACATTTTTCCAAATATAACATTTGAGCTAAATTATGAATGGTCATCAGAAGAAAAGGAGGAGAAGGGAAGAAGCCAGGCTATATCCATGGAAACCATCCGGTGTGCAAAAGTTTCGTCAGCTGACCTGGGCAATCTGGAGAAAAGCAAAAATGAGGAAAACATGGTAAAACCACAGCACTTCTGTGGTGATGAACTCTTTGTTTTATCTGAAAATTCCAAGAAAAGTGAGTGAAGTGTGCCGGAGAAATCACTAGCATACTAACTACTAGTCACTGGCTAGCTACTGGTGTAATGGCCATGTTTTGATCTTGGGTCTTCTGCAGTACCAACTCAACAGGTATATGTTTTATAAACAATGGGCCCAATTAGGATGATCATCCACAGACTTTTCTGCCAGACTTAACGCCATACGCCAGTGTTTTTGTTAGTTTCTGGCAGTGCATTGTCAGTTTTTTATGCTTTGTGTCATGCCATCAAATTACCAGTAGGCAGTGTGCGCACTATGCGCTAGGAGGTGGAGGCTCATTTCAAAGTGGTGTGGCGGCACGTAATCTAATGCGCACTACTATTATGCAATGAGAATCAGCTTTTGATCAGGAAAAAGGAGGTCTGTCTTCAGAAATGCATTGTTCAATGATATTTCAGTGGCGTGTTTTGAAATTGTGCAGTTCTGGAGCTCATGAGGAAACGGAAGCACTGGGATCTTCTTTTAATAGAGTTGTAACCGTCATCATATAATCGCCTGTCATTTTAATTACATGATGGTCACACATTAGTTTTTTTTTATTACATCTACAGTCTCATTTTAATTGTGGACTTAACATTGGAGTCTACAGATTAAGCATTAATGTAGAATTTTTTTAGGGGAATGAATGAATGAATGAACAGGAAGGATGTGTGCACATGGGAGTGGGGGGCGTGTCAGTCTGAAGATTTTCACTCCATCCTTATTTTCATCACAGACTGAACAAGGAGTGTGCAGTGCTTTACTTTTACACGTCCCACACATCTGCCTCGGCTGTGCTCCCCGGGTTTCCAGCCGGGCCGAGGTTGCGGTTCTCCACCAAGTTCTCTGACTGCAACCCATCAGAAACCACCGAAAGTGGGCTCAATTCATGGTCGGGTTTGCAGTGGACAGGAAGCCATGCCAGATCTCCTCCTTCTGGGCTAGAGAGCCGCAGACCCCTACACGAGATGGGGGAGACCCTTGATCGGCGAGAGCAACAGGAGAGGGAGCACTTCATCCCCCACTGTCAAGGGCTTGTGCCTGGGCTGGGCAAAAACAGGATTCAACTGCAGAGCAAGAGTTGAACATAATTTATTAACCCCAAAATAAAGCAGCTCGAAGCCATAAATAATATTACACACAACTACCGGATTCAACGGGATACAGTGTGTGTGTGTCATGCATCAAGCTGTGTCCCTTAAATAACAGGTGGAAAAGATTTATATAATTACAATCCGGTGTGTGTGCTCAGCAAATAAACAAAACCAAATAGGCAATGGAAAAAGGAACTGAGAACACTGTTAACAATCAGGGCAAACTTGAAACAGAAAATCATGACAAGAAAAGGCACAAAGATGACAACTCAGGATCATAATAAACACAAGCATAACTTAAAAATGAGCCTGGTCGTCCGACCAAACCCAGACTCTGACATAGTGCCCCCCCACCTTAAGGGGTGGGACCCAGACACCCCAAGATAAGAAAAAAGTTCATCCTCCTCCCAGGGAGGACGGTGGGAGCACAGGCTAGGCGGGCTGAAACCAAGGTACGGTTGTGGCTCAAACAAAGTCCAAGGCCCAAAACTTAACCAAAAATGGGTTGGGAGGTCTACCCAAGTCTGTGGACCACTGGACCGAAAAACTCGGCGAATCAGGGGATCTACCCAAGTCATGGATCCTCAAACCAGACTGCAGGGCTGATCCAGAGTTCTACCACTGTCCCTTGGCCACCGAACCAGAGAACAGGGTGGAACAACGGGTGGAGGTCTCCTGACCCCTGGGACATGGGTGGGTGGGAGTCCCATGACCTCTTGGACATCAGGTGAAGATCTCCTGACCACTTGGGCGTCGGGTGGGGGTCTCATGACCTCTTGGACATGGGTGGGTGGGGGTCCCATGACCTCTTGGACATTGGCGGGTGGAGGTCCCTTGACCTCTTGGACATCAGCAGGTGGAGGTCTCATGACCTCTTGGATATGGGCAGGTGGAAGTCCCATGACCTTTTGGATGATGTCTGGAGTGTGGTCCTCCCGTGACTACTTCCCTGACTCAGTCACCTCGAACGGGGAAGAAAGACAGGGGATGAGTGAGGTGTCACCACAATCACCAGGAGCTAGGCAAGACTTGACTAATAATGATGTTAAAAAGGTAAAGAAAAGTATTTGCCTGAGCTGTTGGTCCACAACTGCTGGGGCGATCACCTCCGGACTAGCCGCAGGAACCGCAGCATGCATCTCGGGCAGAACAGCAACAGGAACAGCTGGAACTGTGGCGTGTGCTTCAGGGGCAGCAGGAGCCATTGTGTGCACCTCGGGGAGGCTGGAGCTGTTGTGTGCACCTTGGGGATGGTTGGAGCTGTTGTGCGCACCTCAGGGATGGCTGGAGCTGTTGTGCACACCTCGGGGATGGCTGTGACATGCATGCCACGAGCATCTGGAGCTGGTACTAGAGCAGGTAGGCACCGAGGAGCAGGCACTGGGGCTGAGAGGCACTGCGGAGCAGGCACTGGGGCTGAGAGGCACTGCAGAGCAGGCAACGGGGCTGAGAGGCACTGCGTAGCAGGCACCGGGGTTGAGAGGCACTGCAGAGCAGGCACCGGGGCTGAGAGGTGCCACGGAGTGGGCACCGGGGTTGAGTGGCGCTGTGGAGCGTGCACTGGAGATGAGAGGTGCCGTAGAGCAGGTACTGGGGCTGGATGGCGCTGTGGGGTCAGTACTGGAGCTACTGGGCCATCTGACTCCAACTGGGTCCAGTCCAGCAAGGACATATGTTCCGGAATGAGCCATGGCTTATAGTCCAACATAAGCTCCTCCTGAGCTAACACAGCCTGCCAATGCTCCTTCTATTCCCCCTCGTCATCCTTACACAGGGGTTCCAAAGCTGCAGCCCCAATTTGGCAAACCTCAGCATCCTGCGGCATCCATGTGGAGGCAATTGCTGCGGGTGGGCCCTCCAGAACAGCAGACTCTTCCCAGAAAATCCGGTTTCCTCCCAGTATTGGCAAACTCTCAGAAACAAAACACAAATAGGTGGGGAAGAAGCAAGGGAGGATGGAGGAATGGAAGCAGCAGCAGAAATAACAGAAACAGGACAAGACCTCTCATTTAATGTCATTAAAAAAATGAAAAAGTACTTGCCTCTGTTCCTGCTCTGCTGCTGCTGATTGTCCAGACATCTCCCTCTAGGTGGCTCCGGAGATCGTCTGGTTGGGAGCTGTGGGTGAAGACATGGAGCGATGAGAGGAGTGGTGCCTCCTCGTATTGTCCTTCCATCCAGGGCCCCCAAACACCAGCCTGCTGCCGAGGAACTCTCTCCGCTCCGCCGGAGAGAAAATTTGCGGTTGAACAGCTAGCTCTGGCAAGAAGGAAAATGCTGGCACCAAAGGAATCACAGGAAGCGCAAATCTCTTCACCTGAGGGTGGGAGTACAAACTTGGTCTGGCACTCATCAAGTTTGCTACCCCTTCCCAGCAATGCCCCGCGTCCGCCAGGGATGAGCTGCTCTGAGCGGCGGCAACCAAATCCTCCACCGTGGCCACCACCTCTCGCTCATTGTGGCTCCACTTCCTTCTCCTCCTGCCAAATTTGCTCACTGAATCCATGATTGGTGGCGTCTTTCTGTCAAGGGCTTGAGCCCGGACTGGGCAAAACCAGGATTCAATTGCACAGCAAGAGCTGAACATAATTTATTAACCCCAAAATACAGCAGCTCAAAGCGGTAAATCATACTACACACAACTACCAGATTCAACGGGATACAGTGTGTGTGTGTGTGTGTGTCACGCCACAATGGTTCGTGACTGTTGACTAAAAATGCCGCACCCAGGTGAGGAGCTGCGTCCCTTAAATAACAGGTGGTAAAAATGAACATAATTGCAAACCGGTGTGTGTGTGTGTGTGTGTTCAGCAAATAAACAAAACCAAATAGGGAATGGAAAAGGGAACTGAGAACACTGTCAACAGTAAAGGCAAACCTGAAACAGAAAATCGTTACAGGAAAAAGCACAAAGATGACAACTCAGGATAATAATAAACACAAGCATAACTTAAGGATGAGCCTGATCCTCCGACCAAACTCAGACCCTGACACCCACAGTTGGAAGCATCTTGCACGCCATTGTTAATCAAAGTTTATGAAAGTCTGCACAGGCATCATCCTCTTTTCTTGATGTCTGTGTTGCGTCCGTGCACACTACGTTAAACCATTCAGCTGATTTTTCAGCTCATTCTTCTTTCTAAAATAACTAACTGGCCATAAACTGTGATTGATGTCTTCCTTATTACCAAACAGCATTACTATCGCGTGCATTTTAGCTCACACACACGGGCTTTGGTCAGCGCAGAACCCGTCTTAAACCGCCATGATCAGAATTCACTTTAGATAATGTGCCTCTTTGCATTAAAGGGATGGGAAGCAGTGCTTTGGATTGGATTATCCAAAACACATCTCTGAATGATTAGACTGGCCTCTTTGCGTCATGTTCCGGCGGAAAGTGTTTTTACGCCATTGTGATAACAAAATTAACTTGGAAACGCCCAAAAATGCATTCTGCGTCACTGACAACGAGTATTGGGCAAGTTACTAAAAAATAGTAACTAATCACAGTTACTAGTTACTTCTTTTCAAAAGTAATTGGAGTTATTTTACCAATTACTGCATGATTAAAGTAACTAGTTACTTGGAAAAGTAGCTTTCACGTTACTTTAAAATGTAATGTACTTTTAAATTTACTTAAATCATCTTGCATGCGTAGCAAGATAATTTAATTAATGTATTACATTACGGGCTTATTAATGTCAGGCTGAAAACAGACTGTTTCAGGCAGAGCTTTTAGAACATGTTCAGTCTGCTTTATCCTGCCTTGAGAGCTCTTAATGTGGGAAAAATCTGGAGAAAATCAACATGATATTGCCAGTAGTTTCCTCATTTTGGAGTGAGAATTGGCAACACTGCATAAAGCTGTCCATATTTATCTTACCTTTATGATATGGATATAATCCAATGTGCAATGATCCAAAGAAATGTCCATTATCCACAGTCCAAATGTCTGTTGTGACAGAGACATGATCTAGTCCTTGAAATTCCTTCTGGAGATCAAAATACATTTTTGAATAATCTTTATCCAGGTAGCAGGTAAATGTGTTTTAACTTCAGTGGATCATAGTCTCAGCTGTCTGATGGAAAGTGACTGTTATCACGTCTTCAGTCTGTAACAACATATCTGGCAATCAGTCGGTTTAATTCTTGCTGGCTCACAAACTGTCCAGATGCATACCTGAGCTTGAAATCCAGCCATGGCTATTGACACAAGAGTATTTCCACTTTACATCCAGCCATGGCTGTTCAGATAGCGTAAATCCACTAACAGTGTTGTTAGCATGGCTAGCCTTTACTTAACACTAGCTTTGTTGGAGCTTTGTTGCTGTTTTCAGGCACTTCTGAAGATTGCAGTAGGTCTCAACCGGCACTTTAGCTTGCAACCCACCAATATGCTTTTGTCCTTAACCGCAACATTGTAAAAATAATCGATTTCCACAAAAACAAAGTAGCTTCATCTCTTCCGCCGCTCAGCAGTGAAGACTCGGCTCTCTGCAACAGGTCACGTCAACTGACGGCTATGTCTCAGCTACGGTAAGGTCAGTTTGTATATTCATTTATTTGTGCTAAAAATATCTATCCACATTAATAAGATGAGTAACGCATCTGATCAAATTTCAGTAACTGTAAGTCATTACTGAACAGTAATTTTGTTACACAGCATATTACTGTAAAAGTAATGGCGTTACAGTAATGCGCTACTCCCAACACCGCTGACAACTGACTAACAAACCGCGTTTTTGTAATACAGCCCAATGACTTTTGCACTTGACAATAATTAATTTGTTTACATGTGTGTGAAATGACAATATGTCATCTCAGTCATCCTGATTGAGATGTTTAGCAACAGTTACTGGCTACACTGAGAAAGGACTATTTTTTTCTCAGCTGTGCAAAATAACTGGTTAAACAAACAAATCATAATATTTTGTCTAGTATTGCTGTCATTTAATAAATTGTGCTTGCCGGAACTGTTGTATAAAACCAATATTACGCTCTAGGTGGGCATTAGATGTATCACACCTGCAGTTGCTATTGTCATTGATACCACACTCCCTCTCAAATAATATTGCTTAATTATTTTCAAATATTTTAATTAACCCTTGGCGGATGGCTGTGATGCCTCCACCATTCATCGGCGGTGCGCTCATTCAATTGACCGTAACTCCGCAAATATTCAGCCTAGAAATTTCATTCCAAGTGCTCCTGAAAGCTGACAAGTCGGCCTTTATAGTAATTTTGGAAATGATGTCATATGTCACACCGGAAGTTTATTAATCAGGACAAAGATGAAGCTAACGGGAAGCTGATGGGATTAGCATGCCGTCATGGAGCAGCTGTGTGGCACAAGTGAGCTTTTTGCGGTGTTTTAGCGGTGTTTATAGTGTAAATAATAGTTTAACATTGTAAATAGTAGTTGTAGAATGGTTTGTGAGAGGTTTGGAGTCTTTTTTATTGTTTTTGTAATGTGTTTTGTCCGTGTTTCCGAGGAGCTTCTATTGTTCTTGCTTGTCTGTCTATACATCTGGTCAACTGTGTTTTAAGATATTTCAGAGATTTTTTGAGCAATAATTTGTAAACAGTTTAGCAAAAAATGTTTGGGGAGATCAACTAGAAAGGAGGAAGCCCTGTGGATGAAGAGCGCTCTGAGCAGACGAGTCCCAACCTCAACCAGAGTAATAAATTTTGAATTACTGGATATTTATTTCCAGCTTTGTTACAATATTTTTTTTTCAATATTGATTTATTGTGTTTATTTTTTTTTCAGTATCTAGTTCTTTTATGTATTTATACTATTTCTATTCTTATTTTTTTCCAGTATCTAGTGTATTGTTTTCTTATCAGCTTTGTTTCAAATTGCTTTATCATTGCTATTTATTGCTTTTCCTATGTTATATTTATTACTTTACCTATTGCAATACTGTTAAAAAAATTTTCTGTCAACAGTTTCTTTTGGATAAATCTCATCCAATCTTATATGTTTATATTTTTAGAGATTCTTCAGATGAAGAGTCATCCACCAGGACCACCAGTGGTTGGAGAGGGACTGATTCCTGGACTACAAAAGACAAGAAAATGCCTAGACATGGACATGCAAAACAGCCTGTAAATTTGACACTTTAAGTTCTGGGCAAACACAAATATTTGAGAAGATGTACAGGGGGTTCAGTTTCATTTTTGCTACCTCAAAACTATTGTTCATGGGCATTTGAAATCTTTGGAGAGAGAAAACTGATGAAAATTCAGTTCCGCTTTGTGTGTTTTTAGTCATTAAACACCATTTTAAGCATTTACAACATATAATAATGACAAGTACTTGGCAGATTTTGAAATTTACAGTTCTCCTGAAGAAAAGAGCAAAATATTTTACACAAAGACCATTTTATAACACTTTTTTTGGAAAAAAAAAGCTAAAAGAAATTACCAGGTGAACTATTATAATTACAAGTGTTAGACTTATTTTATTTATTTTTGTAAGAATTTTATTTGAATTACTGTTCAGTTAATTTTAACAATGCATACTATGACCAGTTAAACAGTAATTGGTACAAATATGCATTGCTATCAGCTAATAGCTATTTTTGTAAGTATGTTTAGACATGGAAATATTTTGAAAATTAACAGATTTTATATACTGTATTTGTGTGTGAATGTGTATATATTTCCCCCCACAGGCTGTATGGAGAATGAATGCTGTGAAGTGTTTAAAACATTTAAACAAGACTTCTTCTAGTATGCACAGGTGGAACACTTGATTTTGTCCAGTCATCAGTGCAATATCTAAAGATGTGCTCAGAATGATTGAAAAATAACTTTTCAGAGGATAAAACCAGCATATTTTTTTTTTCTACATCAAAAAACTGACTCCATCAAATGCAAAAATCTGTGGGTTGGTTTTCCGTCCATCCTGTGATCAGCTCAGCAGCTCTGCAGAGGAGGCTGCGTTTGTTGTCCTCAGCATGCTCCCTCTCACCACGCACGGCAACATAAAGCACAATATGGCTGTAATAAATCAGCCAGCGCAGCATTTATCAGCGGTCTGTGCGTGTGCTGTTTGAAGGCGTGAGCGCCGCGGAGGCCCGTCCTCCTCCTCAGCCTCACGGAGTTTCCTCTAGATGGAAGGCGAGCAGCGGGTTTCCTGTTTTCACTTGTCGACAGTGCATCCATCAGCCCAGCACTCCGCCATCTGCTGCCGGCGCTGCAGAGCTCGGCCCAGCTAAGAGCCATCTGCAGCCAACTCCGAGAAGTTTCACTTGGACTCACAGCTGCTGAGTGGAACTGGGGCTACTGCATAAAACAGTGAGGATCTCATTTTTCAATGTTTTTTAAATGCTTCCGGAAACTTTATAAAAGAAAAATCAAGTTTTTCTTTTTTTTGTTTATTCCTTTGGTTGCATCAATCATCCAAAAAGCCAAATAATCAAATCTTTTCCTTTTACCTAATATCAAGGGCTGTTCAATTATTCAACCTTTTTATGCTCGGGCCCGCTCATCAAGAGCTGCAATGGCACAGACTGCCCAGATGAGGGAGACAAACTCCTAAAAATTACACAGAGGACTAACCTTAACAGGCAGGGGACCTGGGTGGGGGGTGTCCTGTTCATTGCAGGGAGGGCCCTCAAAAAAGTCTGGAATGGAAAGGTTTTTTGTGTTCCGTTCTTTTAATTTCTAATTAATTAATATCATAATGAAGTGTTTGGCTGAATGAAGTGTTTGAGAGACTGAATTTTGCATTAACGGTAATGATGGATGTTCTCTGAGGCCCCTATCACCCCTTTAAAAAGAACAAGATAGATTAGTCCACACACCTGCACCCGGTTAATTGAAGCATGGCGCCGGTCCCTGCAGCCTGCAGCACGTCTGCTTCCTCAGCCAGGTTAGTGCAGCATTATCCTGAACCTCACCTTTTATATGTATTTATTGCTTTGTGAAAGTACTGTAGGTGATTTATTATTTTTTTTAACATAAAATCATAAAGTTAGCAATTTGTAGAACTACAAGGGTATAAACAGTGCAAATTTGCAAGAATAAAGATGCAAAAATATGATAAAAGATGGTTAATTTTCAACTTTAAAAGTGACACATTTAAGGAAGCCCCAAAATGAGAAAAACAGATTTTCTTGAGAAAAACCAGAGCTTCCAAATGCCAAAGCACCCCAACACACACACACACACACATTTCTAAGAAGACAAAAAAAAAATCTGAAATTTACAACAGTAAAGTCACAAATTTACAGGGAAAAAAAAAATATCTATTTTCTGAAACATTTAACATAGCCTATATACTGTGTATATATATAACCTTTTTCTCTCTGTCATCATATCCAATTTTCTCATCAGTAAGGTTTTCATTGTAAACATTTTTCTTGGAAAGTGAACCTTTTAAAAAATACATTTGCAGTGTTTTCCTGATAAATTTATTGCTTTCCTGATCAATTTATTACTCTTTTTTTCATAAATTAGCAATATTTTATGATAAACATGTTACCTTTCCTATAAAGATTTTTTCTACAAAATTTGCAACTTTTTCCTTGCGGCTGTGGCGCAGGTGTAGTGCGGCCAACTACTGATCGGGGGGGGGGGGCAGTGGTTCGATTTCCGCTCTGTCTGCAGTCTGCATATCAAAGTGTCCTTGATCAAGACACTGAACCCCCAGTTGCTCCTGGTGGGTCAGGCCAGCACCTGGCATAGCAGCTCCGCCGCCATCATTGTGTGTGTGAATGGGTGGATAGCAGGATCTGTAAAGCAGTTTGGTCCTCTACAGATGAGGAAAAAGTACTATATAAGCGAATGCCATTTACTGTATGTAAATTTCCTTTTTTCATTATTTAGGAGTGCTCCTTTTTTTGCTTGACCACCTGCCCCCCAAAATGTCTATGCGCATCACTGTATATTGATCTCAATTGGAAACTGGGTTTGTTAAAGATGCTTTAGCCAAAAACTGGAAGTATACAAAAGAATCAGACTAATGGAATAGAAAATTGAATATAAATAAGTGTGCAAATAAAAACTGCTGTAAGTCCATTCTCAAAAAAGTGCATTATAGACAGAGGCTTGGAAATACTGACGACAGTAAACACAGTATATTCTGAAAGACACAAATCACCGACTAGCATCAAAGTGTCCATAACAGTGGAGCTTACTAACCAAGGCTTTTTGAAAGAATAGTTGTGTTTATTTAGGTTCTTTTATTTCCTCTTTATTCTTCTTCTGTGTGATCTTTGTATTTGTCATACAAGAATGTGATGTAATATGCTTAATCGTGCTTAGGCCTTCGGGGCACCAAGAAGAATGTACTCTGTGATTAGAATGTTTTAGACACGCAAAGCCCTTGTGTTCAAGCCGTGCAGTATGTAGGTAAGCATGTCATGTGATACTTATCTTGTGCTCAAAAGACGTTGTGTGCAGCTTAAAACGGAGACTCACATCTGTTATCGTTGCCCATATACTCATCACTGAGGCGGTGAGTGATGACTGTGTCTCTCTTTTGGCCAAAAGTTTAACCATTTTGCTTGCATCTTGGTTCTCCTCTCTTGTTTTTCATCTTGCCATCACATTCAGCATTTTTCTTACACTTTTAATGGAAATGGGCCCCATTTTAAACCTTGGAATGTAAAATTCAATTTTGGTTTGTGTTTGTTGAGGGGCCCACACACACTGCTGTACCTGGGGCCCAAAATTTGGTGCTACACCCCTGGTAACAGAGAATCAGTGAATCCCAGAGACAGAGCGCTCTCTCTCTCTCTCTCTCTCTCTCTCTCTCTCTCTCTCTCTCTCTCTCTCTCTCTCAGCAAAACATTTTTTTCATTTTATCAGGCAGGACAATAAGAACACACTCTTATTTACGGTGTCTGCCTGAAAATCCCCAGTTAACCTACACACGTCTTTTGACTTTGGGAGGAAGCTGGAGAGACCTGCAGGAGACCATTCAAACCCATCTATTCATCTTCTTCCGCTTAATCCTTTTCGGGTCGCGGGGGGGCTGGAGCCTGTCCCACCATGTTTTGGGTGAAAGGCAGGGCACACCCTGGACAGATCGCCAGTCCATCGCAGGGCCAACACAGAGAGACAGACAACCATTCACTCTCACAGTCATACCTAAGGACAATTTAAAACCCCACACCAAAAATCCCCAGCTGGTGGCTTAGGACCCGGGACCTTCTGCTCTGAGGTGAGAGTGCCAACTGCTACATCACCATGCTCCACCAGGAAGTACTAATGTCCAGTATAATTTCCAACGAATGCACACAAGAAAGCTTTAAGATGTAGAAATTTGGCACTGTTAACCAAGGATGATAAACATAATAATAACATTTAACAGCAGTAAAACACAGTTATTAGAAAACATGAAAATGATTAATTAGTTCACATTATAGAGTGTATGCAGCAGGGAAATGCCCCAGTGCAGAGGCCTGGGTTAGATTGTGCCTTGGGCTGTTATTCTGCAGTTTGTTTTTTCCATACTTTCCTATTTATTTCATTGTAACAGTTGAATAAAGGCAATATAAAACTACAAACAAATAAAACAAAGGACTGTGAATATTGCAGGCTGCACTCTGAGCTTAATGTGTACTTT
Organism: Pholidichthys leucotaenia; assembly: GCA_020510985.1. Classification (NCBI taxonomy): domain Eukaryota; kingdom Metazoa; phylum Chordata; class Actinopteri; order Cichliformes; family Pholidichthyidae; genus Pholidichthys; species Pholidichthys leucotaenia. The sequence goes on from CM035838.1 coordinate 328,810,572, forward strand.
TAATGCTTTACATCACTCTATTTTAGTGTTGTTCCAATTAGTGCTTCTTAAAAATGATCACCACCAAGGGGAAGGCTTTCACCCACTGTTGTGGCCTTTCCTATGATTCACTGGGTTTTTCTTTTTCTTTTTGTCATCATACCAGTGATTTGAATTGGGGTGTAGAGTCTCTCAAAGTACCACCCCACCCATATTGATGAAATTCTGTGTGAAATATGTTAACATATTAAAATTAATTTCAAGGAATCAAACAGTCCCTAAAAATTACATGAGTTGTGGAGAAATTCAAATAAGTGTATGAGAAGTTTAGAGAAAACCATCTGTGTGCATAACTGCAGTATGATGAGTGACTACAGAAAGCACACAGTCTGTATCCACCTTATTCCTGGGGGCGCTGCCGTCGGAATGATTATGGGCGGAGCTTCCGGTTTCGGCTGACATGGTGTTAAATCAGTCAGAGTGGAGTAGTAGGGGCATTTAAAATAGTGTTTTTAAAAGTTTTTCAAATTCATTTTAATGTACAGTCCACATACGTGTTTTGCACTCAAGTTGCAGCTAATTTCAGCTCCTCTAGTTTTTGTATTTTTTGAATGTTTTGGTGTAGTTCTGGTACTTGTTGCTGGTGTTCCTGGTTGTGCCAGACTGGATAAATGGAGGCTTCTCACCACGCGGTGACAGACGACATCCAAGCACGGTGTTGTGGCGTACGTCTGCTGTAAGGTAAATTTTATTATGTCCAACATATTTTAACAAAATGCAGCCGACTTTATTGCGGTGGAGACGTGCTGGTCAGAATGCCCCCCGCGTCATTATGAGTACAGGCAACGAGAAGTCAAAAATCATGACGCTTTGTTTGGTAGCGGCAAAGTCCCAGGAAAACCCCCATGAGTGTCTGGTATCATTGGAAAGCTTAGAAATCGTACTTTCTAAAAATACCTATGGTTTTGCAGAAGACATAACTCCTGACCGATCGAATGCAAGTTTTCAACCTAGCCAAAATATAAACAAATCATCTTTTTTTTCTGGGTCAGTTTTTGTGCACTTCCTACAAATTAAATATCATTTTGAAGATTTTTCAGTACAGAATATGGAAATAACATTATATCAGTTTTGAAAATATCTTCAGAGTGACTCATTTTACCAGCATGGGTCATTTGTTTACAGTGTTGGCATCTTAGCAGCGGCGCTAACTAACGGAGCTACTGTCTACGAGGCCACTTTATAAGGCCATCTTCCCTCGATAGTTGTGGGAAGTGATGTGCAAGAGGCCGTGTTCCCGCATTTCTGATGCAGAAGTCATTGTTTTTTAACGAGGAAAAGTGTCCTGTTTCAGTGACAACCATATGTTCTAAACTAGTACCGGAAGTTGCTACCATAATTCACACAAGGCATCATGGGGCCTAGGAATAAGGTGGATTGCAGCTTTTTCAGCCCATAAAGTGACAACAGAAACACAACAACAAATAAAAACCCTTTCAGTGTTGTTGCCTAGGGATTAAAGTTCTCAGTTGCTGCTACAGATTTCCATCAATTAGAAAAAGGACAAAATGCACGTTCTGAGGTTAATGTGTATTTTTCTATTATGCAACTCAACACTTCCAAATTTTATTCAAAAATAAAAGCTTGATAGTGTTTCAGTGATCAGAATGGATTGTTTCCTTGTGCTTTTATTATGAAAGGGCTCAACCAGATATACCTGTCTTAAAATGGCAGTTGTACAGCTAAAGGTTTTTCTGACAATTTACTTTGTAAACAGTTTGAACAGGGGGAGGTAAGAAGAGAAGATTTTGGTTGTCTGGCTGATGTAGATGTGAGCACTATATTGTTTTGGATGTTTGCAACATTTTCTCTACTTTGCATTTGGTAGCTGCTAGCATGTTAGCTTATTCTGCTAACGGAGACTCCAAAAAGCCTTTTTTTTTTTTTTTTTTGTTGGTATACTTTATTAATCCCAGAGGGAAATTCAGGGGATCCACCTGGATGGATGAGGCAGCCATGGTACAGCGCCAATCTGTTCACCATTCACACACAGGTGTAGAAGAGCTTGGAAGAACGAGGCGATGTGATATATAAACCAAAGTTTATTATCAGCTCTTCTAACAAGTCTCATCCTAGTGCAGCAGCAGAAGAAGGAAAAAGAGGCCGACAACTTTCGGCTCTATGAACTTATACTTGCACATAACAAAAGACATGCAAATCCAAAGCTGACATCCCTCCTTATCTTAATCCCCCCATTGTCTTCGTACTCCTCCTCATGGCCCTGGGGGGTCAGGGCAGCTCCTCCGGTCTCCACCGCAGTGCCTGGGAAACTCTTTGATCCTCACTGGCGGTTGAGATCTCTTTGTCCTGTTCTGAGGTGTGAAGTCGCCTTACATATGTAATCACCAAACATTCTCAAATGCTTCAACATATGTAGGTTATGGAATATATGATAAATATAGACCACAACAGGGCCATTTTAGAGTCTCCAATTAACCTAACCTGCATGTTTTTGGCCTGTGGGAGGAAACCGGAGTACCCAGCGTAAACCCACGCAAGCACGGGGAGAACATGGAAACTCCACACAGAAGAGTCACCGATGGTAAGGGGATGGAATCGAACCCACAGTGGTCAGGGGTGGAATCAAACCCATAACGTTCTTGCTGTACTGCCACTGTGCTAACCACTGCACCACCGAGCTGCCCCATAATTAAGTTATGTCCAATCTCTGTCAAGCCATATATATTTTCTTGTTCTTGATTTATCAGTGGGTGTAATGTAACATTAGCTCAGCAACTAGTGCTGCTGCAGCCCATAAGATGTGAGCTTTTTCATTAACTTTATTTCACTGTCTAATGGAGGAATGTTTAATCAGATTAATTTATTTATAGTTAAAATTATGCTTCAAAGTTAAAATAAACAGTAACTTATCATTAGTAAACCAATCTTTTTTTTTTTCAATTAAATACTTAGCCTAGAGCACAGGTGTCAAACTCAGTCCATGGAGGGCCAAGACCCTGCAGGCTTTACCTCCACCCATACCTTCAACAGGTGATTTCATTGAATTTCTTCCCACTGATTGCTGATCAGTGAAAACACCTGGGGCCTCATGTATAAATGGTGCGCACGCACAAAAACACAGAGTACGCTGATTTTTGCGCACATAGTGGGGATGTATAAAAACAAATGTGAGAATCTGCGGGCCAAGCAGCAAAGTTTCCACCTGCCGTGAGAAATTGCGGCTGTCCGCAAAATTCTGTTTGGCTCTATCAGATTTGTCTGTTAAACTATAAAACAGCTGAAACTCAGAATATGTTCAAATCACGTTTCCACTTTAGTGAAAATGCTTTGTTTATGAATTAGTCTGAAAAGCATGATGATTATTACATGATTTAAATGGTAAATGGCATTCACTTATATAGCGTTTTTTTTTTTTTTTTTTCTTGCCTTCTGATTGTTGCTCTGAGTGTTGCTATCCCTGTGCTGTTGCAATCCTGGAATTTCCCCGTTGTGGGACTAATAAAGGCTTATCTTATCTTATCTTATTCTCATCTCTAGATGACCAAAGCACTTTACAGATCCTGCTATCCACCCATTCATACACACATTCACACACTGATGGTGGCAACTCCATAACTCGGCTCATTGAGCGCAGTGAAACCCCAATGAATTGACCTGCCTCACTCATGGACCAGCCAGCGCTGCTGTTAACTGGATCCTGTTCCTATAAATGTGTCATTTTGACCCGAAGAAAAAAGGAGAGATCCTCTGGGTTAACGTTGAATAAAAGGAGGACCACGGAGCGTTCCTGGCTGCAATTTATCCAGATTTCCAGGGACCCTTAACAGATTCCCCCTGACATTTTGGTCTCCTCAGACCTCGGGAAGTGGGTTGGGGGAAACTGTTAGAACATCTGTTGTCTTTGAGTCATTTTGACCCAAAGACAACAGGAGAATCCCCAGCACAATACGTGCTGTACCTTGGAGGTTATAATTTAGAAATAAAAGGCCTTTATAAGATAAGATAAGCCTTTATTAGTCCCACAATGGGGAAATTCCGGGATTGCAACAGCACAGGGATAGCAACACTCAGAGCAATAATTAAGAAGATAAGAAAAAATATAAATAAGAGCAGTGGATATACATACGTACACATAAATATATAAATATATATACAAAGTGCGGCGCATTGTAGCAAGATGGAATAAACAGCATAACCGTCTACTTAGTTATCCTACATAGTATGAATATGTACCCATACATATTGTCACCCTCCGTAGCGACTGATATTGTCCTAGTTGTATACTGGAGGGGACCATTTGTGTAAGTCTGTTGCGTCTTTTGCATTCAATACTACTAGGTTGTCACATTTTTTTGCGATCTCTGCGAGCAGCCCTGCTTAGGTTATACAGTCTGACAACCGTAGGTAGGAAGGACCTGCGAAACCTCTCGGTTGCGCACCTAGGATGATGTAGTCTACTGCTAAATGAGCTCCTCAGTGTATTCAATATGTCCTGCATAGGGTGGGACTGAGACTCCAGCAGAGATGACAGTTTAGCCACCATCCTTCTCTCTTCTATCTCCTCCACTGGGTCAAGGCGTTGCCCCAGGACAGAGCTAGCTTTCTTGATCAGTTTGTTCAGTCTCTTCCTATCGGCTGCTGTAATGCCGTTGCCCCAGCAGACCACTCCAGAAGTGATGGCTGATGCCACCACTGTGTCGTAGAATGTCTTCAGCAGCACCTGTTGTACACCAAAAGACCTGAGCCTCCTCAGTAGGAACAGCCTGCGCTGTCCCTTCTTGTAGAGTGCGTCAGTATTGTGTGACCAGTCTAGTTTATTGTTCAGATGAACACCAAGGTACTTGTAGGATGTCACCATCTCAATGTCTGTTCCCTGTATGTTTACTGGTGCTGTGAGGGGTTGTCCTTGCCTGTGGCAGTCCACCACCAGCTCCTTAGTTTTCCTCGCGTTGATCTGGAGGCAGTTCCGATGGCACCAGTCCACGAAGTCCACGATATATATATTGCAGCTCTGTGTGTTCTTCCTGGCTGTCGTGCGTAATTTTGATTCTGACACAGATTTGGTTTGTAGCTAGTATAAATTCAGCTGTAAGATTGGAGTCGTATTCAATGGTCTTTATTTACGTCATTTATTATTACCTCCGCCAAGGAGGTTATGTTTTCATTGGCGTTGCTTTGCCTGTCTGTCTGTTTCTCTGTTTGTTTGTTTGTTTGTTTGTTAGCAAGATAACTCAAAAAGTTATGGACGGATTTTCATGAAATTTGCAGAGATTGTCAGAAATGGGGTATCCTACAGATGATTAGATTTTGGTGGTCATCCGGATCACCGTCCAGAAGAAAACCGCCATTACGGAAAATGCGATTTTTGTGAATAACTACTGAACCACTAATCTTATCATTGTCAATCCAATTGCTAGTCATATGTTTTCATGGTCAAGGAATCTGAAAACGTACACACAAACACTGTATGGGGGGAACTGTGGCGCTTGGCGGAGGTCTGCGCTCTCCGAGTGCTTTTCTAGTTTATTTGTTTATTTTACTCAGTAACCTCACGACTGTCTATGCGGATTACCGAGGGCTTTTTTTCACAGCATTTTTTTTGTCACCACCGCCTGCGGCCTCCTCCCACTCCCCTGCGTCACCCCAGCAACACTGTCATTGAGTAGTGATCCATCTATTGATTTTAAGTTTAATGGCAGACCATTTTATTGTATTTTATTTCAATCAGAGCCAGCTGCATTAACTGTCACTGTAACACAGTCCCCTTGGTAAACTTAGGTTTATTGTTGATTCTGGAGGGTCAGAACAAAATAAAATATTTTTTCTGACCTCCACCTTCGTTATCAACACCTCAGTGTCACACTCTGTGAAGTTATTTTTTTATGCAGCGCTTTCCCGCAGGATTGACTATCACTGTTTGACAGAAGAGTGGCAGAAGGTGCGTTTTTCTTGATTTACGTAGTCATTAGTGGGAAGAACTGAGTAAAGACATTGTGCGCTGGTTTTCACGTGAGGTGGGATGTATAAATAAAAGGAGCAGAGAATCGGGCGTGTGCACAGTTTTATAAATCTGAAAATTTTTGTGCGCACATACTTTTCAAATTTTGTGAGTACGCCATCTTTCAGTATGAAAGCTGCGCTATCCTTTATACATGAGGCCCCTGCTGAAGACACTGGGTGGAAGTAAAACATGCAGGGTCTTGACCCTCCATGGAATAAGCTTGACACCCCTGCTCTGTGGGGTTTAGATCTGGACTCTGGGCTGGCCATTTCATTGTTTCAGTATTGTTAGGTTCCAGGAACTGTTTAACCTGTTTTGCAGTGTGACAGGGAGAATTGTCTTGCATAAAAATTGCAGGTGATTGGAAGACGATTGCAGTGAAGGAATTGTATGTTGCTGAAGGAGCTTCACATAAACATTTGCATTCACCCTGCCATGTAGCTGTACAAGAGGCCCAACTCCTGCTGCAGAAAACATCCCCCAAACTATGACACTTCCTCCTCCAAATTTACCTGACTTCTTTACACACTTTGGGTTCAGTCTTTCACCAGTTTGACACCGAGGTTCAGTCTTTCACCAGTTTGACACCGAACATATTGTTTCCCATCAGACCCAAATAAATTAAACTTACTCTCATCACTGAAGTGCACTCTGGACCAGTTCTCCTCTGTCCACACAACATGCTCCTCAGCAAAGGCAAGTCTAGCCTTTTTATTCATTCTGCTGGTAAGAGATTCAGTCACTGAAGAATGAGCATTGAGTCCAAATTGTCTTAAATGGAGAGACATTGTGTGCCGAGGCAGATCCTTGCCCTGTTCAGCAGTGAACGGGCGAGCAGTTCCAGCTGCAGTGTTGAACCGATTCCAGATTGAGAATCTTTGCATAATCCTGTCCCCCAAACCAGAGCAGTGTGAGAAACTAGTGATGTCCTGTGGCGTAGATGTGCTGAAGGCATTCAAAGGAGGGGCCTCTACACTTCCTATTAATTTTTCAATCCTATAGCCCGAAAAAAGCATTGTTTCAATATTTTCTTCTGACACAGTGGTTCCTGTTCTCTGATTGTGCTCACTGTTATATTTTGCAAAATAAATGTTTGTGTTTAATGTTTGTGTCTGTTTATGCCTTGGTTATTTAAAAAAAACATGCTAGTACAGCAGTGGTATAGCTACAGCTGATATTCTGTCAAATTCTTAACAATGAAGAATCAAATATGTTAGAATAAATCAAGTATTAATACATTGTTCTCTAATTTTGATCTCCACTGTAGCTTGCGATATCTATACAAATATTTAAGTATTCCATGCTAATGTCTCTGCTTTAGCCATGAGTTCTTCACCCACATTTTTCTCGTCTGTCTCTGTCCCTTCAGCCATCACGATACTCACCACACTCCATGCACTATAACTCTTTTGTTCTTCTTCTTCTGTGGTTGGCATCCATTCTGGCTGTTCTTCTCTGGTTTTCTGTTAAAAACGTAGCTTCATTCGACTTTAATGGACAGAAAACTTTGCCCCAGGTTTTATTGGGATTCCCACTCACCTGTACTGGGCTTCAGTTCCATCCTTCTGCCAGAAGCGTCACTGTCACCACGGTAAACGCCGTGGTCGGCTGGTAAAGCTCAAGCTCTGCCTGGCGAGCTCCTCTTCCGTTTCCTGAGAAAAGTATGGGATTATCTTCTCCCTTGTTTGTGCCTTGGTGCTCCTTAGATCCTATTGATGCCTGCCTGGTACCTGTGACCGGCTTGGTTGAGGTGCCCCTGCCCCGCCACCCCTGCTCTCCCTGGCTTCGCCAGTGCAGTGTGACCCTCTGGAACCTGAGGCCGCTGTATCGGGCTCCCCGGTCCGCTCCACCCCAGGCCCCAGCTCCTCAGAACTCAGAAAAGGATTTATTGCCAAGTACATTAACAGTAAACAACTGATGACATACGAGGGGTTTGACTTGACACAGAAAATGACCTGCATTTCCGGTGACGCGGCAGCGTCGAAACGCGCCTGTCATCAGATGGGTACAGGATACATAGGGAAGAAAAGGATAACACAATAGGAAAGAGCAAAAAACCGTTGATTGTCAGAATACCGGTCATATATGATCAATATTATGATTACAAGAAAAAAAGCCCTCAATGCACAATTAGCAGACAAGAATGTACACAAAGACACAAAGGGAGCAGTGAGTGAATGATCTTCTCATCAGTTTATTGAGTCAGTGTGGGTGTAGTGTTGAGTGGAGGTGTTTGTATCAGTTAAGAACAACAAAGTCTCTTCAGCAGGAGATGTTTTGTCAGGCGGCTGGCATTTGTCCTTGAGCCAGGCAGCTGGCTGTCCATAGAGTCAATGCAGCTCAAATGTTTTGGAAACAAAAAACTGCAGATAATCTGGAGGACTTGTGTGAGGGCAGGTCAGATTAGTCGAATAGTACTGATCCCAGAGAAAAAGACTTTATATTCTCTTACAGATTCAGTACTTTAATCCTTCAGTGCTGGACGTTGAATTCTTCATGGACGGCTCTCAGCGTGATCATGATGTAATCCATTTTCCTAGACAGTTCTCCATTAGCCGCTGTCAGAGTCCTCCCCATTTGTTCAATTTGATGGTTAAGCCTCGCCTGGCCAGCATTTTGATAGGCTACGTCCATCTTCATCAATTTACGGTACACCAGGACAATCCCAGATCCAATCAGAGCGATCCCGATGACCATTGCTACGAAGATGTATAAATCTTCGACATCTTCGATAGAGAGATCAGACAGGCACAAGATTTTCCAATTACTTGTGTCCCTCAAATAGCCCACAGACGCAGTTCCTGCGGGGCAAACTACCTCCCCCGGGGCACTTTTCCTCGTTGAAAAAATAGTGTCAATTGCGTTCAAAGCCCAGCTTATTAAATCCATAATTTCATTCGATAATCAGCAGTAGAGACACGCAGACAGACGATAGCAAGCTGGGATCCAGTCAGTTAGGGGAGGAAGGAGATAAAAAGTCAGAGCTGGAGAGAAGGAAAAAAGCGTCTGCTCTCTTTGGGAGGCGGAAGTGAATCCTGCATTTGTAAATGCCAGATCACTGGTAAATAAACCTTTTATCCTCAGGGATTTCTTCACCTCCTGTGGTCTGGACTTCCTCTGCATATATGAGATGTGGTTGAGTGTTGCTGACTGTAAGGCTTTTTCTGAACTTTTACTGGCTAGTTGCTCTTGTTTTAACTCCCCGTGGACGTTGGGTTGAGGAGAAGGAACAGCTACTATTTATAAAAAATGACTTTAAATGCAAGCAGTGCTTTTTATCATCATCATCGTTCCCCAGTTTTGAAGTGACTTTTTTTGAGGTGGGTCACACTGACCCAGTGCTGGTTGCTGTCATTTACCAACCCGCCAAATACAATAAGGACTTTACAAATGACTTTGCCGATTTTCTGGCAGAAATTATACCCAAGTATGACCAAGTCCTTATTGTTGGGGATTTTAATATCCATGTGTGTTGTCCGGGAAAGCCACTGGTGAACGACTTTTTAAACCTTATTTATTCTTTTAATTTGAAGCAGTTATCTGGTGGTCCTACACATGAACAGACACACATTACACCTTGTCCTTTCACATGGTTTGTCTGTGTTTAACTTAGAGATCTGTGGGTGTGTTCTCTGATCATATGCTGATATTATTTGATGTTGATTTATCCTGTACCAAAGTTAAAACCTGCGCTCCTGCTTGCATCTGTCGGATGTTGAACCCATCCACTGCTGGTCAGTTTTCTGCTGCTTTCACCCAGCTCTGTGCTCCCTCGGATTCTACTTCTGATACAAAGGACCTCAGTTCCTGGTGTTATTCCTCTTGCCAAACTGTCCTGGACTCTGTGGCTCTAATTAAAAGTCCTTCAGGAAAAAGGTCACAAAGTAACTTACAACGAATTAACCACAAAATAACTAACAACAAATTAATCAAACTAAGCAAAGCACGCTATTTTGAAGGCCAACATTTCACGCTGCTGCTGTCAGGCTGCCAACTGTCACCCAGTCTGGCTGGAGGTTTTAAACTGACATTGGTGCCAGTTCATCCAATCCCCAGCGAGTTCTGCCCAGCTGTGGTGCGCTGCGCTGGCGAAGATCCTCAATGGAGAAGATGACTCACTGCAGCAGAAAAACACCAAACAGAACACAGAAAAAAACACAAACAGTAGATCTAATATTATTGCAGCAAAATGTCATAACCCACGTGTATTATTTAATACTATTGATTTTGTTCTTAATGCCTCACCATCTGTCAGTATGGAAGCATCATCTAAAACATGCAATGACTTTTTTTTTTTTTTTTTATTTAAGTTTTTGTAAAGGGTAAACAGGTCGTTACAGCAATGCATTGTTTACATTTTCATCACATGTTCCCTTATTTTCTGATATCTGATAACATTGGAAGATTAATTCTTACAACACCCCTTTTTTTTTTTAAAGTGAAAGAAAAAGTGAAATTAAAGAGAAAAAAAAACAAAAAACAAATAACAAAAAAAACCAAACAAACCAGTAAAAAACAAACAAAAAGAAAAAGTAAGTAAATAAAGATAAAAGAGCATCTGAGTAGTGTTGGAACAAAGAGCGGAACCATTATTGAAATGGTATTTGTCAAAGATTAGATCTAATGGAAGACACATATGCGGTCCAGGGTTGCCAAAAGTTCATGAACCCATCCATGTCCTGTCTCAGTGCGAATGTCAACTTTTCCATCGAGTAAATGTCTTGGATCACGTTAGTCCAATCTTCAGGTGTAGGACAGTCCTTCAACATCCATTTTTTAGTTAGAGCTTTTTTGCTTGCCAATATTAAAACATTGAATAAGTATTTTTCTCCTTGTCTTTCCAGTGAGTCCGGTAGTAAACCCAAATACAAAGTTACAAAAGAAAAGGGAACTGTAATTTTGAATATTTTCCCCAATATTGTCTGTACCTTGGTCCAATATTGGTGGATAACTGGGCATGACCAAAACACATGAAAATGATTTGCAGTCTTTTCACCACACAAGCGCCAACAGTTCAATCCCTTATGGGTAAATTTGTTTTGTGCAGGTGTTCTGAAAAATCTTGCCAAGTTTTTCCATCCAAATTCTCTCCACTGCAGGGATGAGGTACTTTTCCATTGCTGTTTATTTAGCTTTTCCCATATTTCAAGTTGTAAAGTGAAATTCCCCTCTTTTTCCCATCTCTCTTTTATATAAGATGTGTTGTCTCCTTTTAAGTCTTGAAGACCTTGGTATATTTTAGAAATGTATCTGATCCCTGGGATCCCTTTATATGCCATTAAGAAGACCTTCAGAACACCTGACTGGGCCCTTTCCAAAACCTCCTTTTTAAGTATATTGTTTATGTGGTGTCTAAGCTGGAAGAACCTGTAAAGGTCTTGATTTATTAGGCCTTGTTTTTTCAAATCTTCAAAACTTCTTAAGATTTGCCCTTTAAAAAAATCGTAATATTTTATCAGCCCTTTCTCCTTCCACTTTTTAAATCTGGTGTCTGTTTTATTAGGAGTAAAGTCCTGATCATAGGCGATCCATTGCAGAAGTCGATAGGGCTCTTTAGTTTGATTCTCTCTGACTATCTTAAACCAAATTTTTAGCGGGGTCTCTATCCACGGGTTAGTGTTATTCAAAAGCTTAGGTAAGGCATTGTTCCCTATTATCGCCTGTAGGGGGATGTCACTTGTTATTTGGCATTCGATCTCCTTCCATTGTGCAGTGTAGACTGGGTTACATATCTCTACTAAAGTTTTAATTTGTGCGGCTTTAAAGTAGTCCCTGATATTTGGCAGCGCGAGCCCACCTTTGTCTTTGTTTAGCTGTAGGGTTCTATATCTGATTCTAGGTCTCTTGCCCTGCCATATGAATCTTGAGATCCTTCTGTCCAGCTCCTGCCATGTTTTTTTGGGAGGTTCTACCGGTATTGTTTGGAAAAGGTATAGAAGACGTGGAAGTATATTCATTTTGACTGCTTCAATTCTTTGTGCAGTACCCAAGAATGGTATCATATTCCATCTTGCTAGGTCAGATTTTATTTTTGTCACCAGTGGATCATAGTTTAGTGATATAATTTTGTTGAGTTGTTTCGGGATATTGACCCCCAGATATTTCATAGATTCCGACTCCCAGTTAGTTTTGAGTTTGCTTAGTGAATAATGATTTGGGTCATAGTTGAATGTTAAAACTTGGGTTTTATGCATGTTTAATTTGTACCCCGATAAATCTCCATACTCTGAAAAAACTGAGGTTAGTTCTGGCAAAGAAGTGTCCGGCTGCCCCAGGTATATTAAAATGTCATCAGCAAAGAGTGCTATTTTATGTTCCTTCTGACCAAGTGTAATACCTTGAATTTTTTGGTTTTGTCTTATCCATTGGCTCAGAGGTTCTATGAAGATTGCAAAGAGCAGTGGAGACAGGGGGCAGCCCTGACGACATCCTCTTTCCAGTTCAAAAGATGATGATAAATTAACGTTAATCCTTATTTTAGCTGTTGGTTTTTTATATAATGCCTGTATAGTTCTAATGAAGTTGTTATGAAAATTGAAACTGGATAAGATTCTATATAGAAAAGACCAGTCAACCGAATCGAATGCTTTTTCAGCATCTAATCCCAATATGACTGCATTTAAGTGATATTTTTTTATATGATGAATTATGTGTAAAGTGCGTCGAATGTTGTCTTGTGTCTGTCTTTGTCTTATAAAACCTGTTTGGTCTAAATGAATTAGGTCTGTCAGTATATTTTCTAACCTTTTGGCAAGGATAATGGTAAAAAGCTTATAGTCCTGATTTAGTACACTGATTGGTCTGTAGTTGGAGCACTCTAGTTTATCCTTTTCAGGTTTAGGTATAACTGCAATGACCCCTTCTCTCCAGGAGGGGGGGATTTCCCCTGTGTGGAGGACATAATTAAATGTTTTCAGGAGGAGAGGAGATAGTTGCTGTTTAAAGGTTTTGTACCACTCTGCTGTATAGCCATCAGCTCCTGGGGATTTGTTAGCTTTAAGTTTCATAATTGCTTTTTCCAATTCTTTAGGATGTATTTCTGACAGTAGTGTTTTATTTTGTGACTCCGTAAGTTGGGGAAGGTTTAATGTGTTTAGGAATGCCTCGGATGCGTTTTTATGTTTTTTGTGGGAGTATAAGTTCTTATAGTAATTCTCGAAGTTTTTAAGAATATCCTGAATTCTGAATTTTATTTCCTTTGATACTGGGTCTCTGATTTTGTAGATTGCTCTTTCTGTTTGATGTTTCCTCAATTTATAGGCTAGCAATTTTGCCGATTTACTGCCTGCTTCATAGTATTTTTGTTTCAGAAATGTAAGTTTCTTCTGGATTTCTATTGTGTAGATCTCATTTATTTGGTTTTTAATTTCCTTAATCTTGAGCGAGTCAGTAGAATGAGTGTTGCCTTTGTGTTCTTTTTCTAGGTTCCTAAGTTCTGACTCTAATGTGGATAGTTTTTCTTGTCTTAGTTTCTTTTGGGTTGCCAGTTTTGCAATAATCTTTCCTCTTATTACAGCTTTGCATGCATCCCACAGTATTAAAGGGGATACTTCTCCATTATCGTTATCTTCCAAATATCTGAGAATATCTGATTCCAATTCATCTTTCAATGGTCCTTTCAGGACATTTGAATTTAACCTCCAAGAAAATGTATTATTTGTGTATTTTTGGATATTTAAGTCCATGTAGATCGAACTGTGGTCGGAGAGATCCATCAGTCCTATTTTACATGTTTTTACTCTTCCAATGTCTCTATTAAACATAAAAAAATAGTCAATCCTTGAGTAAGATGAATGTGGAGTTGAGTAAAATGTATAGTCTTTTACACTGGGGTTGAGTTCCCTCCACACGTCACAGATTCCCAATTCTTTTAGTAGCCTCCGAGTCTTCCTGTTTTGGGTGTTATTTTGATGTGGGGAATTACCAGAAGCATCCCAGTATGGATTCAGTCTAAGATTGAAGTCCCCACCACATATCACTAAACCTTGAGCTTTAGTTATCATTAGGTCGAATACATTTTTATAAAATTTCCAGTTAGCCCCTGGGGGAGCATACACATTCAGCAGGGTGATATCTTCTCCCTCTAGCCGCCCAGTTACCAAACTGTATCTCCCTTCTTTATCTTTGTGTTCTGATTTTTTTTCAAATGTAATTTTGGTTGATATCAATGTCGCTACTCCCCTCCTCCTCCCTGATTTATATGAAGATGAAGAGATCATTTTAAACCCTTGTCTACTGAGTTTATTGTGTTCCACGTCTGTTAGGTGGGTTTCTTGTAAAAATATTATTCCTGCTTTGTCTTTTTTCATTTTGCCTAGAATCTTGGAACTTTTAACTGGATTCAGGATTCCTTTTACATTATATGAAATTATTTTGGTTACACCCTGTTTCTCCATTGTGTTGTTTTGTTTAGTATAACTGTGTAGTGGCCCTCTTTTGTGCTACTCAGAAACTGAAAGAACATTAAAAACAAGAAAAACATTAAGAACATAGTGTAAAAAACTTTAAAACAAAAAGCTGTCATAAGAACTTCCTGAGCTGAGGTCTTTTTAAAGACCCTGTAAGAGCCTTGATGGAGTGAAGGCCCTGAGGGAAATTCCTCAAACTCTGTTACGTGTTGAGGGCCCTCTCTTACCACTGAAAGTAGTCCCATGCTTTTAACGTGAGTTTCAGAACCCAATCCAAACTTGTAATGATTTTTTTTTTCCTTTTATGCCTAAACCCTGTGAAATTGTGTGCACCCTCCCACCCCCATCACATCAAACATTCACGCAAAAACAGTATTTGTTAGTATGAGGAGAACATGTGGATATTGTCACATTTCTATTTTAACAAGTTTTTTTTTTTTTTTTATTACAAAGACTTATTTGTTTCAAATAATATGATTGTTCCATGAAATGTTTTACCACATGCTGAATATGCATCTCCTTTAAAGTTTGTTACCTTGTATGAGGGGGGTTGGATGTGCGGATTGATTCAAGAGAAAAGAAAAAAAAAAAAAAAAAAAAAGGTCGCTATTCCAACCTGAAAACGGATAGTTTATCCGCGACGCTCTGGTGCTGGGTTTCCCGCTGCTGGTCCGTGGATTTTGAGGGTCTTTGTGTTGTCCATGTTTGCGCTTTGATCTTCTCACTCGGGTCTGCTGCGGGTTTAAATACCGTTACCGGGAGCCCTCTTTTCGCCATGTCAGCTGTTGCTTCTTCCGCCGAATTATAGAGACACGTTTCATCGCCGTAGAAGACCCTTAACTTCGCAGGAAATGGTGTCTGAAAGTGCAATTTCTTCTCTCTTAACACCTTTTTCGCGTCATTGTATTCCCTGCGCTTTTTAAGGACCTCCGGGGCGTAATCGTGTTCCACGTAGACTTTTCTCTCCTGGTGCATAAATCCTTTTTTCTGCCAGGCCAGTCTTACAACCTCTTGTTTTATTTTGAAATTGGAAAATCTTACCAACACCGAACGTGGGGGCGCTTCCGCCGCCGGCCTAGCGGCTAATGAACGATGTGCCTTTTCTATCTTCAAGTCGGTGGTTTGTGGAATATCCAATTTCTCTCTTAGTAAGGATTCCACGCATTCTGCCATTGAGTTAAAACCATTTTCGGTTCCTTCTATCAGACCATGAATTCTTATGTTGTCTCTTCTTTGTTTTCCTTCTTGGTCGGTTAGCTTAGCCTCTATAGCTGCTTGTCTTTTGCGTAGGTCTAGCACAGAATCTTCGAGCACTTTTATTCGATCCTCTGTTTCCAAGATTCGGTTCTCGGCCTGGTCCACTCTGCTGTTTGTCCTTTTCAATTCTTCTCTGAATTCCCGAAATTCGGCCGTAACTTCTCGGCGAAATCGTCGTAGCTCCTCAAATAGTGATTTCAGGCTAACCCTTTTGTTAGCTATCACCAGTTCCTCGTCTTCTGAACGGAGATCTTCCAGTTCAGATTCTCCGGCCGATACGTGTCCTGGCCTGGAGAATTTCAGTTTCTTCTGTTTTCCTTTAGACATGATGATTTTGTCTTTTGATTTTCACTCCTCCAAAAATCCGTTAAGTTTGATTTTCAAGGTGTTATCCTGGATTGGGTCTGAGAGCTTCAGTGTTAAGCTGCAGTCGCCATGGCGTCCAGACCGGAAGTCCATGCAATGACTTTTTACATTTTTTTTAATTGATAAGGTCACCACCATTAGGGCTTTCATCTCAGCTCCTCCTTCTGATCCTTCTGTGTCTGTCCCTTGCTCTGCTGTTTTCGATCAGTTTGAGCCTGTGACCCTGCTACAATTACAGGACGTGGTTGATCATATTAAGTCTTCAGGTTCCCCTTGTGATGCTCTCCCTCCTCGATTTTTTTTTTTTTAAAAGAAGTCTTTCCTAGCCTAGAGTGGTGTGAAAAAGTGTTTGCCCCCTTCCTGATTTCTCATTTTTTTGTATGTTTGTCATACTTAAATGTTTCAGATCATCAAACAAATTTAAATATTAGACAAAGATAACACAAGTATCAAAATCCAGTTTTTAAATGATGGTGTTTATTATTGATGGTTAAAAAAAAAAATAAAAAAATCCAAACCTACATGGCCCTGTGTGGAAAAAGTGATTGCCCCCATGTTAAAACATAACTGTGGTTTATCACATCTTTGGAAAGCTGAGTTCAATTTCTCTAGCCACTCTCAGGCCTGATTACTGTCACACCTGTTCTCAATCAAGAAATCACTTAAATAGGACCTGCCTGACAAAGTGAACTAGACCAAAAGATCGTCAAAAGCTAGACATCATGCTGCAAAGAAATTCAGGAACAAATGAGAAACAAAGTAATTGAGATTGATCAGTCCAGAAAAAGTTATAAAGCCATTTCTAAAGCTTTGGGACTCCAGCAAACCACAGTGAGAGCCATTATCCTCAAATGGCAAAAACATGGAACAGTGGTGAACCTTCCCAGGAGTGGCCGGCTGACCAAAATTACCCCAAGAACGCAATGACGACTCATCCAAGAGGTCACAAAAGACCCCACAACAACATCCAAAGAACTGCCGACCTCACTTGCCTCAGTTAAGGTCAGTGTTCATGACTCCACCATAAGAAAGAGACTGGGCAAAAATGGCCTGCATGGCAGAGTTCCAAGATGAAAACCACAGTTGAGCAAAAAGAACATAAAGGCTCATCTCAGTTTTGCCAGAAAACATCTTGATGATCCCCAAGGCTTTGGGGAAAATAGTCTGTGGACTGATGAGACAAAAGTTGAACTTTTTGGAAGGTGTGTGTCCCATTACATCTGTTGTAAAAGTAACACAGCATTTCAGAAAAGAAACATCAAACCAACAGTAAAACATGGTGGTGGTAGTGTGATGGTCTGGGGCTGTTTTGCTGCTTCAGGACCTGGGAGACTTGTTGTGGTAAATGGAACCATGAATTCTACTGTCTACCAAAAAATCCTGAAGGAGAATGTCTGGCTATCTGTTCGTGACCTCAAGCTGAAGCGCATTTGGGTTCTGCAGCAGGACAATGATCCAAAACACACTAGCAAGTCCACCTCTGAATGGCTTAAGAAAAACAAAATGAAGACTTTGGAGTGGCCTAGTCAAAGTCCTGACCTGAGTCTGATTGAGATGTTGTGGCATGACCTTAAAGTAGAACTGAACTGAACGGCATTGAATGGCACTGGGTGATAGTACATACAATTATAAAGATAATTTATCATTGGCACCCCCTCCACAAATCCCGGAATCTTGGAGAAAATCGCGATTTTGAATTTCCCGCCCTGAAAAATCAGACAAATCCGCCGAAGTGCAGCCGGAGTTCCGCGTGACGTCACGAGTGTGACCCAGGCCTCATGTTTACCATTGCGAGCACGTCGACACTGGTTGTTTTTGGTGCATTTTGTCGTGATAGTCGACTACAAAACACTTCCAACACCTGGGAAGATCTGTTCAGTGGCCAAGGAAATCTGTCATGGCGACGAAAGAAAAGAAAGGGGGAGGAAAAGCAACCGGGAAGCGATGCATTTCTAGATATACAGTGATCTGTTCCTGCTGAGGAGACTCAGGTCTTTTGGTGTACAAGGGGCGCTGCTGAAGACATTCTATGACACGGTGGTGGCATCAGCCATCACTTTTGGAGTGGTCTGCTGGGGCAGTGGCATTACTGCAGCCGATAGGAAGAGACTGAACAAACTGATTAAGAAAGCTAGCTCTGTCCTGGGGCAGTGCCTTGATCCGGTGGAGGAGATAGGAGAGAGAAGGACGGTGGCTAAACTGTCATCTCTGCTGGAGTCCGAGTTCCACCCTATGCAGGACATACTGAATGCACTGAGGAGCTCATTTAGCAGCAGACTACATCATCCCAGGTGCACAACCGAGAGGTTTCGTAGGTCCTTCCTACCAACGGCTGTCAGACTGTACAACCTAAGCAGGGCTGCTCGCAGAGATAGCAAAAAGACGTAACAAACTAATAGTTTTTTGAATGCAAAAGATGCAATAGACTTACACAATGGTCCCCTCCGGCATACAACTAGGAAAATACCGGTCGCTATGGAGGGTGAGAATATGTATGGGCACATAATCATACCATGTAGGATAACTAAGTAGATGGTTGTGCTGTTTCATCCCATCTAGCAACAATGCTCTGCACTGTGTGTGTTTATATATTTACATATTTATTCCATCTAGCTACAATGCTCAGCACTGGGTGTGTTTATATTTATATATCTATATATTTATTCCATCTAGCTACAATGCTCCGCACTGTGTTTTTATATATCTACATATTATTCCATCTAGCTACATTGCTCCGTACTGTGGGTGTTTATATATTTACATATTTATTCCATCTAGCTACAATGCTCTGCACTGTGTGTTTATATATTCATATATTTATTCCATCCAGCTACAATGCTCTGCACTGTGTGTCTGTGTGTGTGTGTATATATATATTTTATAGTAATATGTACATATGTATATTAGCTGCTCTTGCTTGCTTGTTTTTTTTTTCTTGCCTTCTGATTGTTGCTCTGAGTGTTGCTATCCCTGTGCTGTTGCAATCCTGGAATTTCCCCATTGTGGGACTAATAAAGGCTTATCTTATCTTA
Source organism: Pholidichthys leucotaenia (assembly GCA_020510985.1). Lineage (NCBI taxonomy): Eukaryota > Metazoa > Chordata > Actinopteri > Cichliformes > Pholidichthyidae > Pholidichthys > Pholidichthys leucotaenia. Next base: position 328,829,636 of record CM035838.1, read on the forward strand.
TCTTATCTTATCTCTCACTTATCGCGTTTAATGGGGACCAGAACCGACCGTGAAAAGTGAAAAACCGCGAAGTAGCGTCACCCCCCCCCCAAGGGCGTCACAAGCACTATTTTGCACAAAAAGGCACAAGAGAACAACGAAAAGTGCCACTAAGCAACACGAGCGATTAAAAAACAATGAATGCAGTCTTCCTTCGCTGGGTAAAACGTCTCGGCCAATCAGCTTGCGAGGTAAAACGTCTCGGCCAATCAGCTTGCGAGATTCCCGAGCGGTGAAGAGGTGGGCGGAGAGGAGTGGAGTGGTGGTCAGAGAGGTAGATTTTCAGTTGTGCGGGCTCTCTGTGTTGATACCTGATGTTCTAATGTAGAAGGCAGGGAGACTACATTAGAACATCAGGTATCAACACGGAGACCCCGCACAACTGAAAATCTACCTCTCTGACCACCACTGCACTCCTCTCCGCCCACCTCTTCACCGCTCGGGAATCTCACAAGCTGATTGGCCGAGACGTTTTACCTCGCAAGCTGATTGGCCGAGATGTTTTACCTCGCAAGCTGATTGGCCGAGACGTTTTACCCAGCTTCGCTCCCTGCCGAGTGCCTATACCCAGCGAAGGAAGACCGCATTCATTGTTCTTTATCGCTCGTGTTGCTTAGTGGCACTTTTCGCTGTTCTCTTGTGCCTTTTTGTGCAAAATAGTGCTTGTGACGCCCTTGGGGGGGGGGTGACGCTACTTCGTGGTTTTTCACTTTTCGCGGTCGGTTCTGGTCCCCATTAAACGCGATAAGTGAGAGATCACTGTAATAAGTTGGAAAAATGCTGATGGTTTTTTTTCCCTTTCTTTTTTATTGTTAATTTTCCTTATCCTGACACCCCAAACATGCCAAAGTAAAGACTCACCATTCTGTATTCAATAAGCGACTCTCCTCCCCATCATTGCTGCGGTCTGAGTCGGTGTCGGAATCCCCCGAAAATTCTGGCTCTAATCTGTACGGTTCGATGCCTCCCTCGCTCTCTTCCTGTTCACTTGACACTCCTGCATCCTCCTCTGTCTTGTCACCGATCCTGAATGCCTCTTCACTCTGAAAACTCTGGTGTTCTTGACTGCTGGAACTGCTATCATCTGCCATTGTTGTTTTGATAAGGGTCACACTCGTGACGTCGTCTGCACTATTTCCGGTTTGTTTGCCACTGCCAGCCAGAGGCAAAAGTTTATCGGCTTATAGCTTGGCCATCGCACGGCCTAAAAATTTCTTTTATGTGTTGAAAAATACAATAGGTAATAAGGAATTAATCTGCTATTCTACTTTTTTGGCAAAAAGGTGAGTTCAGTTCTACTTTAAAAAGGTGGTTCATGCTTGAAAACCCTCCAATATGACTAGATTACAACAATTCTGCAAAGATGAGTGGGTCAAAATTCCTCCACAGTGCTTTTAATGACTCATTGCTAGTTATTGCAAAGGCTTGATTGCAGTTGTTGCTGCTAAGGGTGGGCCAACCAGTTATTAGGATTAGGGGGCAATCACTTTTTCACACAGGGCTATGTAGGTTGGAATTTTTTTTTTGCTCTTAATAATAAACACCTTCATTTAAAAACAGCATTTTTTGTTTACTTGTGTTATCTTTGTCTAATATTTAAATTTGTTTGATCTGAAACATTTAAGTGCGACAAACATACAAAAAAAAAAGAGAAATCAGAAAGGGGGCAAACACTTTTTCACACCACTGTAGGTCAGTCAGTTTTAATGATTTTAAACAACAGTTTATCTTCTGGTGTGGTTCCTGCAAATTTTAAGCATGCAGTAGTTAAATCCTTGATCAAGAAATCTGGTCTTGACCACACTGTGTTGGCTAATTTTAGGCCAATCTCCAAGCTACCTTTTATCTCAAAAATACTGGAGAAAACAGTTTAACAGTTGAAGGTTTTTTTGGATGAGCATGATATCCTGGAGGTGTTTCAATCTGGTTTTAAAACCCTATGTAGTCAGCACTATTAAGGGTTTTTAATGACATCGTTTTGCAAAGATTCAAAGATTTTTATTTGTCAATACTTCTATACGTACAGGACATACAGAATTGAAATGCCATTTCTCTCTCTCTTAGTGGTGTCCTCAATATATAAGAAAAGAAGGAATAAGGATGAAAACAACAGCAGTCTATGTTCATTAATGCTACCTGCAGTGCAAATAAAAACAAACAATAACACTCAGCAATCCTATATACAGAAAAGTGGAGCCGTAATGCCCGTAATTGCAAGTTCAATTTGGTAGTGTAGGTGCAGACAGTGACAGATTGGACTGCATACGATCAATATTTCAATAACACACAGACAGTAGCAGGTTTGGCATTTGTGCAAATGGTTGCAGTAAGGTGCAGAGACATACAGCAGCAGATGCAATTATTGTTGGTGTGCCAAGTCTTTCTGTGCAAACAGCTGAGGTAGTTATTGTGTGGGTGAGTGTGTTATGATACAGGGGTGGGGTGGGGGGAGAGAGGTGGGCAGAGTTCAGGGTCCTGATGGCCTGGTGAACAAAGTTGTTGAGCAGTCTTGTGGAGCGGGCCCGGAGGCTCCGGCACCTCTTCCCTGAGGGCAGCAGGATAAAGAGGGAGTGTGAGGGGTGTGAGGTATCGCCTGCAATGTTGATGGTTCTGCAGGTGAGGTAGATGCCCAAGAGGGGGGGCAGAGGGGCACCGATGATCTTGCTGGCTGCTTTCACTGTGTGTTGTAGTGTCTTCCGGCAGGAGGCGGTGCAGCTTCCTTACCACACCGTGATGCAGCTGGTGAGGGTACTCTCAATGGTGCCTCGGTAGAATGAGCACATGAAGGGGGGTGGGACTCGTGCTTTCCTCAGTTTGCAGAGGAAATTGAGGCAAGTTTGAGCCTTCTTGGCCAGTGATGTGGTGTTGTTGGACCAGGAGAGGTCCTCAGAGATGTGCACCCCCAGGAACTTAGTGCTGTTCACCTTCTCCACAGCTGCTTCATTGGTGATCAGAGGGGGATGCTGTGTGTGTCCTCTCCTAAAGTCGACCGCAATCTCCTTGGTTTTTTCCACATTCAGGAAGAGGTTATTGTCTTTACACCACTGAACCAGTTGGCTCACCTTATTTCTGTAGTTGGCCTCTTCATTGTTTGTCATGAGGCCCACTACCGTCATGTTGTCTGCAAACTTGATGATGTGGTTGGTGCTGTAGGCTGGTATGTAGTCATGGGTCAACAGGGTGAAGAGCAGCGGGTTGAGCATGTACCCTTGTGTGGCTCCTGTGCTCAGTGTGATGGTGTTGGAGGTGTTGCTGCACGTCTTTTAACAGGAACACGTAAGAGGGACCATATTACGCCTATTTTAACTGCCCAAACTGCCTAGTGTGTGTTATTAGTACTCATTAGTTTTAGTATTTAGTATCAAGGTGGGTTTAAGGAGTCCTAACTGCCTAACTGTGTGTTGGTGTATGTTATTAGCATCCATTCATATTAGGATTGAGTTACTGTGTTAGTGTGTCATGACCTTATTAGAATTGTTCTTTCTGTACTTTTGGCATTCGTTCGGAGAGCAAAGTAAGAATTTCATTGCTCAGGAAATGTAGCATTTCTTAACTGTGCACATGATAATAAAGACTTTGAATCTTGAATCTTTTAGCTTTCTTTCACTGGCTGCCTGTGCACTTTTGGATTCATTTCAAAATTCTTTTATTTGTTCTTAAATCATTAAATGGCCTTGCTCCGCCTTACCTCTCTGACCTGCTTCATCCTTACACCCCTGCTTGGTCTCTCAGGTCAGCTGATCAGCTGCTCCTGGAGATACCAAGATTGAAGAGGAAACTCAGAGGGGGCAGAGCTTTTTCTTTGGCTGCTCCTAAACTATGGAACAGTCTCCCTTTGCCTATTAAGGTGCCTTCACACCAAACGCGAATGGGTGAATTTTTCACACAGCATGATTACATTATAACTCAATGTAAACACACAAATAGACATGAATTCACCATCTGGGTGAGATGTAGACAGGTGAAGTTGCCTTTATCACTTCTGCAGCATTGTTCAACCTGCTGTGGAAATCCCTAAAATAACGTTATGCTTAGGTTTACATTACCTAATGGAGGGCTCACCTGAAAAGTTGCCCCTGTCTCCAAACTTCACAAGATGATGGGTGTTTCCATTGCTAGCTTGCTAGCCTTGTTAGCACGTCAGTGGCAGGAATCCATGGGTAAAAAACTCCGACATCCCGATTCAGGTGAAGAGCTCCCGGTCCTTCTGTCTCCAGGTGAGTATTAGTCTCATTTTCAAACTAATTTACTCTCCAATGTTGATACTTTTACTCCAGTGACAGCAGAATCTCAAAGCTAGCGCTATCCCTCAGATGTGAATGCGCGATTTTGTGTGTGCTTGCCTCTTTCCATTAACTTTGTATGTATTTGCGCCACCCATTCGCGTTTGGTATGAAGGCACCTTTAAGCAGGCTCCTTCACTGTCCATTTTTAAAACTTATCTTAAAACTCATTTTTACTTCTTGGCCTTCAACCTGGCATGAGACATTGATTTTACTTGTTTAATTGCTTTTATTATATGATTGCCGTTTTTACCTGTCTTGTTTTTATACTCTTTTGTTGTATTTTATTGTATTTTATTTTTTTCTTGCACGTCTTTCACATTTTATTCATTCCTGATGTACAGCCCTTTGTGTCAGCTATAGTTTTTTTTTAAAGTGTTTTCAAAATAAAGTTGGACTCCAGATGCAGTACGTTACGGCTGCGATCCGGTCTCCACAGTATATAGTTCCCATTCTCGTCAATTTTCTAATCGCCACCTGGTCCGGACCACTGCGGAATGAATCCTGCTCGTCAAATTCGGTTCTGCTAATTGCTAATTTTTAATGTCCTAGTGTAGTATGTCACCTTTTTAGATAAGTTATTTTAATACTAGCTCTTTATACTGTAATTTCAACTATGATGAATACATTAAAGTATTTAAACCACTTTATGTTGTCATACATATGGTCTATTATGCTGTTTATTTATTTCAGACAAAAAAGTCAGTTTGTAGAGGATGTGCTCGAATGATGAGGCTGAGTTTAGTTCGTAAACCAGCTTTATTGACAGAACACATCGTCTAGCATTCTCAAAGCAGGAAAGAGAAAGAATCATATCTCATCACCCTTTTATGTTTCCAGCATCAGAATTCAAGTCACATGGTGTTTTCAGTAAACATACAGTCACAAAGCATCCCTTTGAATCTTCACCATTGTCTCTCATTTCTTGATGAACCGGAAATCTCTCCGGGGCATCTTCTGTGGGACAAAGAGACAAATCTCACACCTCCTTGTTATCTTCTGCAGATTCGAGTCCTTTGTCCTTGCAAACGTGACACCCTCAATACACATGCAGTCATGTCTCTGTGGAAAAGTGAGCCCACAATGTGTGTCACCCACACTACCCCCCCCAAACGTCTAGTAAGGGCAAAACCTGCATGGCATAAAAAAAAAAAAAGAAAAACACAAAACAGTCCATAATTCGCTAATCAATCCACCAACTGCCTAGGTTTTAACTTTCTGCCGAATCTGCTGCAACCTGGCTTTGCTGCACCTGCAACATCTCTCTGCACCTGTGGATTAAAGCTGTTAGCACCTTTCTGTGAAGATTCTGGAGAATGTCCTCTCGGCGGCCTGCCACGGCGGGGGGGCCTCGCGAGCTGCACTTCCTCATCAGCCAAAACAAAAGCGGGTTTGAGCCTGTTTATGCAAATCAACTCCCTTCTGCCCCCTAAATCTAGCAGAAAATGCTTCTGCCCGGTCTCCAGCACTCTGAACGGCCCGTCATAAAACGGTCGCAAACTTGGACGCTGAGCATCATGTTTAACAAAAACAAACTCTGCATTTTTTAAAGCCTTTGGCACAAAAACGTGTGGTAAACTGTGATGGACCGGGCCAGGGAGCGTGTTTGCTCCCGAGTCGCTCTGCCACAGCTGAGCAGGGGGGCCATTTGGTGCGGGATTATCGGGGAGAAATTCCCCCGGCAAACGGAGAGGTTGTGCAAAAACTAATTCAGCCGGGGAAGCATGTAAATCTTCCTTAGGTGCAGAACGCAACCCCAATAAAACCCATGGAAGTTTGTCCACTCAATTTGTATCCGTCAGCGACGCTCTGAGGGCTGCTTTCAATGACCTGTGAAAGCGTTCGCATAAACCATTAGCCTGGGGGTTATACGCGGTGGTGCGATGAATCTTCACCCCCAAGCTGCGGGCCATCGATGACCATAGTTCGGAAATAAAATGGGGACCACTGTCGGACGTTATGTCCGACGGTACACCGAAACGCGCAACCCACGCTGCTAAAAATGCTGGCGCAACTTCTTCCGCTGTGGTTGATGTCAGAGGAATCGCCTCTGGCCAACGCGTGGTGCGATCCACCATCGTCAAAAGATGTGTGTGCCCGTGTGATAATGGGAGCGGGCCCACCAAGTCAACATGCACGTGATCAAAACGCTTAGCGGGGATGTGAAAAGGTTCCAACGGGGCCTTAGTTTGTCTGTGTATTTTGGCTCGCTGACACGCTACGCAGGCTGCCGCCCATTCTTTGACCTGTTTGCGCAACCCGGGCCAAACAAATTTCTCCCCCACCAACTTAATTGATGCGCGCACCCGGGGGTGCGCGAGAGAATGGACCAAGTCAAAAACGCGGTGACGCCACGCGGCTGGCACCACGGGGCGGAGCCGTCCCGTGGAGACATCGCAGATTAGTGGGGGCATACCACTTTGTTGCTCCCTGTGCTCCAGCCTTAACCCTGTTGGTCCAGACTGGAGCGCGTGCACGTCTGCGTCGTTAACCTGCTCCGCAGCCATGGCTGCATAATCTAACCCAACACAGACCGGGGCTGCGCGCGCTCCCGCGTCGCTGCCCGGGCCCGCGGCCACGGCTACAGAGTCTGCCCCTATGGGGCTTGGTGGTGCTACCGCGCGCGAGAGGCAGTCTGCCACAACATTGTGTTTACCCGCGACATGCTGAATATCAGTAGTGAACTCCGATATTGCGGCTAGTTGCCTTTGTTGTCGGCCTGACCAGGGTTCTGAAATTTTGGCCATCGCAAACGTTAGCGGTTTATGATCCACAAACGCGGTGAAACGTCGCCCCTCTAACCAGAACTGAAAATGACGGATGGTCAAGTGTAGGGCCAAAAGCTCCCTGTCAAACGCACTGTATTTACGCTCACTATCGCGCAAAGTCCTGCTGAAAAACACGAGGGGTTGCCAGGTACCTGCCACAAACTGTTCAACTACCGCCCCCACTGCTACATCGGAAGCGTCAGTGGTGAGCGCCATGCGGGACGTTGGAACTGGGTGCGCTAACAAAACTGCGTTTGCCAGGGCTGATTTGACCTGGGCAAAAGCGCGCTCCCGCTCCGGAGACCATTCAACTTTATTTGCGGGCTTTTGTTTTTTTAACGCGGTGTACAATGGCTGCATGAGCCGTGCTGCGCTTGGGGGGAACCGGTTGTAAAAATTAACCATCCCTAGAAACTCCTGAAGCGCCTTGACCGTTTGAGGTTGCGGAAAATCCGTTATGGCACGCACTTTATTTGGAAGAGGAACCGCTCCTTCTGCTGAAACGCGATGTCCCAAAAAATCAATCTGCGCCACCCCAAACTGGCACTTCGCTGGGTTAACTATTAACCCGTGCTCTGCCAGCCTCCGAAAAACTGCTGTGAGGTGTTTTTCGTGCTTGCCCTCGGACGCGCTGGCTACCAAAATATCGTCCAAATAAACGAACACGAAAGGAAGGTCGCGTAAAACTGCATCCATCATGCGTTGGAAAGTCTGCGCGGCCCCCTTGAGGCCAAAAGGCATGCGCAAAAACTCAAAAAGGCCGAAAGGAGTTATGACCGCTGTTTTGGGTACATCTTGCGCGCGCACTGGAACCTGGTGGTAACCGCGCACCAAGTCTATTTTAGAAAAAATGCGCGCCCCCGCCAAATAAACAGAAAAATCCTGAATGTGCGGAATCGGGTAGCGGTCATGAGCTGAAACGTTGTTCAACCTGCGGAAATCGCCGCAAGGTCGCCACGAGCCGTCAGCCTTTGGGACCATGTGTAACGGCGAAGCCCAAGAGCTCTTGGAGCGTCTAACAATGCCCAGTTTTTCCAGATTAGTGAACTCCTCGCGCGCGATGGCCAGTTTAGCTGGGTCCAAGCGCCGAGCTTTTGCAAAAATGGGAGGGCCGGTGGTGGTTATGAAATGCTCCACCCCATGTTTAGCCACCGTTGCCGAAAACGTGGGGACTGTGAGTGCTGGGAACTGAGCAAGCAATGTGTGAAACTTACCACCCGCAGCTGAGACGCTGGCATGTGCAGTCGGCGGGGCCACCCGAGCTGTGCAGGGAATAGAATGAAAGGACAGTGCATTAATCAGACGTCTATTAGCAAGGTCAACCAATAAACCATGTGAGCACAAAAAATCAGCCCCTAACATGTTGAAACTGACTGCTGCCACAATAAATGTCCACTCAAATGAACGGCCCTGTAAGGACAGAAGCATGGTCCTCTCACCGAACGTTTTAATCGCGGAACCGTTTGCTGCTGACACTGACACCCAGGGAGCTTTAGACGGCATCAGCCGTTCCGCGTAGGTGGGTGTGATGAAACTCAGCTGAGAGCCCGTGTCCACGAGGAACTGTTTCCCCGAGCGTGCATCCGTCAGGTAAAGCAGCTTGTTCTCGTTGCCGAGGGTCGCAGCTGCTACCGGCCCTCGGTCTTGGCGTTTCCCTGGCGCTTGAAGTTGCACGGTGGGACGCACCTGTGCGCTCTCTCTGCAAAACGGCGGTGGTAGAAACACGGGCCGTCCTCCGCTCCGCGTCGTCTGGCCCCCATCGCCGCCGTCGTTGGTGCGTCTGGCGCCGCGGCCGCTGGACCTGCGCTGTCTCCGGACGCCGTTCCTGGGCTAGCAGCCGCGGCCGAAACCGCGTTCCGCTTGTGGGCGTTGACCAGCCGCTGCGCCTCTTTGCTCAACCCATGGTAGTCTCGCCTGGCCAATCGGGGAGACTCTGCCAGGGCCACTCTCACTGCTGGCGGCAGGGTTCGAAGGAAAAGGTGGGCGAAAATGAATTCGCCATCCTCAGAGTCTTTGAGCCTCAGCATCTTCACCATCAGGTCCGCAGGTCTATCGTTCTCTGACTCCGTCAACGTCAGGAGCCCCTCTGCTCGTTGTTGGACTGAAGGGGTGAAGTGGCTGATCAGCGCGTCCTTCAGTGCGCTGTACTTGTCGCTGTCTGGTGGATGATTAACCAAATCCTCCACTCTCTGGACCGTGTCGCTGTCCAGCTTCGCTACCACATGGTAGAATTTTGTGTCGTCGTTGGAGATTCTCCGGAGGTTGAACTGCGCCTCGACTGCGCTAAACCATGAGCGCGGGCTGTGCTGCCAGAAATCGGGCAGCTGGATCGTGGCGGCGGCCATCAGGCTGGCTTCCGCCGAGCCCCGCTCGGGAGAATTCTGTCTGCTCATTTCTCGTCGTAGGTCACCAGTGTAGAGGATGTGCTCGAATGATGAGGCTGAGTTTAGTTCGTAAACCAGCTTTATTGACAAAACACATCGTCTAACATTCTCAAAGCAGGAAAGAGAAAGAATCATATCTCATCACCCTTTTATATGTTTCCAGCATCAGAATTCAAGTCACATGGTGTTTTCAGTAAACATACAGTCACAAAGCATCCCTTTGAATCTTCACCATTGTCTCTCATTTCTTGATGAACCGGAAATCTCTCCGGGGCATCTTCTGTGGGACAAAGAGACAAATCTCACACCTCCTTGTTATCTTCTGCAGATTCGAGTCCTTTGTCCTTGCAGACGTGACACCCTCAATACACATGCAGTCATGTCTCTGTGGAAAAGTGAGCCCACAATGTGTGTCACCCACAAGTTATTAAAAAAGGAAACAAAAAAGAATATTTAACAAATAAAATATAACAATGTAAAGTGATAATACTCTTTTGAATGCCTGAAAAAGAGTAGGAAGAAGCAAAAGATTTTCAAGTCCTACCCTTCAATATTGGACTTAATACATAAAACAAGCTGTGAACTACACAGACCAATCCAAAATGAGAAAAAAAAACAAACACATGAAGAACAATGTTTATCATTATACAATTCCCTTCCTCAAGTTTATACTTTTCAAGAATATTTTTTTTTGTACTTTTTCTTAATTGTATGCCATCATTACTCTGTTTAATGTCCTCATCCAAACCATTCCACAAAATCACCCCACAAACTGAAATGCACAAACTTTTCTGTGTAGAGCAAAAACAAGGAATTTTTAAATTAAATCTTCCTCTCAAATCATACTTTCCCTCTCTCTCCAGAAACAAGCTGTGTATGTTGCAAGGGAGTAAACTATTTCTTGCTTTATAAACTATTTGTGGAGTTTTTAATTTCACCAGAGCCATGAATTTCAATGATTTTAACTTTAAGAACAAAATGTGTGATCATAGTAGCATACATTGTTTACTGGTCTCTTTTGTAATGTGTATCATTTCTGTAGGGTGCTTTTGTAGGTGTTACCCCAGATTTCAACACAATAAAGCAGATATGGTAAAACAAGTTAACAGTACAGTGTATGCAGTGCATTGGGGTTTAGAATCTGTCTAACTTTACCCAAAAGTCCAGCTTTGAGCTCAGGTGTTTTATGTGAGCTTTCCAGCAGAGTTTGTGGTCTAGTATTACCCCCAAGAACTTATTTTCATATACTCTTTCTATCAATACATTATTAATCGTCATTTTCACTTATGCATGTATAATGCGATTTCCAAACAACATAAATTTAGTCTTATCCAAATTTAAAGTTAATTTATTTTTGTCAAACCATAATTTTAATTTACCCAATTCATTTGTGACCACATTCAACAACTACTGCAAATTCTCACCAGCACAAAAAACATTAGTGTCATCCGCAAAAAACACTAGTTTCAAAATATCTGACACCTTGCAAATGTCATTAATGTGGCGCAGTGGTTAGCACTGCGGCAGCACAGTTTACCCTTGGCCGGGGGATCGTGGGTTCGATCCTAGCCCCCGACCAACAGTGATCTGTGTGGAGTTTGCATGTTCTCCCCGTGTCTGCGTGGGTTTACTCCGGGATTTCTCCAGTTTCCTCCCACATGCCAAAAACATGCAGGTTAGGTTAATTGGAGACTCTAAAGTGGCCCTAGGTGTGAATGTGTGTGTGAGTGGTTAAGGGATAGCGCCGTATCGTGGCTGCTTCATCCATCCAGGTGGTGAAGTATACTAAATCTAAAAAAAAAATAAAAAAAATAAACAATTTAGGGCCTAATACTGACCCTTGGGGAACCAGTAATTTCTAACTGACTTGACCTAAATTCACCCAACTGCATGAACTGTTGCCTGTTTATAACTTTTAAGCCAATTTAAGACTATCCCTCTTACACCATAGTCCTCCAATTTTTTTTTAGGTAAAATATCATGATCTGTTGTGTCAAATCGTTTTTTCAAGTCTATAAACACACCAACAGCATACTTCTTATTGTCAGTAGAACTGGTAATTTCGTCGATTATCTCTATCAATGCCATTGATATTGATTTATCTGCCTGGAACCCATACTGACTGTCCATTAATAACCTATGTTTTTCAGTGAAGCTGTCCAATCTTGCAACAGATTTTTTCCAGTGTTTTAGAGAACTGGGAAAGTATGGATACAAGTCTGTAATCTGTGAACTGATGTTTGTCTCCTGCTTTATACAATGAGATAACTTTTGCAGTTTTCATTTTACATGAAAATATACCTGTATTGAATGACAAATAGAGATATTCTAATGGTTCAACAATACAATAAATTACTTTATTCACAAGAGTGATATCAATATCACCCCAATCCTTTGATATTTTATTTTTACATTTGCTAACAATATCTAATTTCATTTTTATCCACAGCCCTTAAAAATCATTGAGCTAGGATTTCTGTCTCCATGATCCTTAATAACATCTCTAAGCTGTGGGTCATCTATTTGATCAGGCAGTATGGTCCAAATCTTACACAAAAATTATTAAACCTATTTACTTCTTCATTCATATTATTTTCTTACCACCATCAACAAAATAATTAGGACAACTAGTATTGGTTGGTTCATTTCTAATAATTCTATTTAATATCTTCCATGTTCCTTTAATATTATTTTCCAATAATTTATTATAATAATCCTTTTTACATATCCTTATAATATTCATCAATTTATTTTTATATCTTTTATATCTATTCTCTGCCTCTATAGTCCTATATTTCAGAAACTTCCTATATAGGGTATAGAGAATGAGCATTGACGTCATGCCACGCTGCATTCTGGGCCGTTGTCGCCATCGTCATGGTCTGGCTTCTTTTTTGTTTACCTGTAGTTTAGGCAACTGCTAATGTGAACAGACATACGTGCAATGGAATGGAGCAAACAGAAAATTCAAATTCCTTATTCAGAGAAACTGAATAAGGAAGCAAAGGAGCACTACCTCTAAAAAATTTAAGAAATAAATGGGATAGATCGATATGAGCACAAGAAATGGACCACGGATCGCGACCACCTGCCTCAAGTCACACTGTCAGATGTGTGACTAATTTCTAATATATGATAATATATATAATATATTTCTAATATATTTTTTAATTTCTAATATATGAGTAACACTCTTTGAACCCATATATAACTTACTGAACAGGTTTCTAAGTTATAGTTACCATATAATTGTGTATTTGCAGCGTTTGTTCACAGGAAAAAAGGTACAGAGCTCTGCTGCTGCCTGCAGCGTACACACACACACACACACACACACACACACACACACACACACACACATTTGTTTGTTTAATGGGAACTGTCGGGGATGCATCTGAGCACTTTCAAGCTCTAGGATAAAGGTTTTTATCTTTGACTGCAGTCTGTAACATCAGCTGTCCAGTGCTGTTCTGATAAATATGCCAAACTGTCAGAACATCAGAGGATGTGGATCCAGTCAGCTGATCGTGCTGATGCACTGAAAAAAATTACAGGTATAATTAACTGCTATAAAAACATCCTAAATCAGAACAGTGACATTTTTATGGTCAAAGTTAAAAAAAATCATATGCCGTTATCAATCTTTTTCCACACCAATCATGAGATCAGTTGTTGTATCTGACAATGCAATAAAACTTCCCCATTCTAACATTGCGTGGTATTCGGCGGAATAATAATGTGATTGAAAGGACCACTTTGGAAATAAGTGTTTTCACTTTCTTGTGTCATCCTGGATTTTGTACGATGCTTTATTTGTATATTTATATTCCCTGTGTTTGAATAACATATTCAGTGTCATTTTAATAAGGCTGCGTGTCCACAGGGAAAGTAAAAATGCTCTCAACCTGTTTTCCTGAGCACTTATCATGTGCATATTAAAAAAGCACTCTGCCCGGTATCCTGGCAATCATTTGACCTGTCACTCAAAGCGTGGTGGGGATTTCACAGATTTTGCTCTGAAATGCCCCACTCACTGGAATCACATCAAACTGGTAAGAAAATATACATCCCTCCAAGCTTTGGCTGTTAAATATTGATCATGGTGTACTTTTAGGCTGATTGTGATTGGCTGGTGAGAGAGGTGTGCAGTTGATGAGCACTGCAGCTCCAAAAGTTGAACTTTTTTCAGCTTTCAGCGCCATGATTGCTGAGGGCATTTTTACGCTGAGGGCACTGAGCGCATTAAACGCCGGACTACATAGAAAATGAACAGAAAAGAATCACCCACAGCAGAAAAAAATGCATTTGGTGGACACGCAGCCTAACTGCATTCATTGCTCACTACTAAGTACAGACAGGCAGAACACTTTTCCCACAATTCCTTGCGTTTTTTTTTCCGTCTGGTGACGTCATGTGCCCATTTTCTATTCTTTTTTTTTTTTTTTTCTGCAAGCATTTTTCAATCCCTTTGTGATTCTTGGCCTATCTAGATAATTATTTTTTTTTCCTTGTGTTGCTGGATTGGACAGTTTTTTATCATATAATGATTTAAATATTTAAAAAAAAAAATCATAGGCTGTATCAATATTATCAACCTCATAAACCTTTTTCCAGTCTTGTGATAATAATTCACTTCTAAATGCATTCAAAGATTCTTCTGAGGGTTTTTGAGCATGGACCGCCTTTTTAAGGTCACGCCACAGCATTTCAATTGGATTCAGGTCAGGGCTTTAACTAGGCCACTGCAAAGTCTTCATTTTGTTTTTCTTAAGCCATTCAGAGGTGAACTTGCTTACGTGTTTTGGATCATTGTCCTGCTGCAGAACCCAAGCACGTTTCAGCTTGAGGTCACAAACAGATGGCCGGACATTCTCCTTCAGGATTTTTGGTAGACAGTAGAATTCATGGTTCCATTTACCATAGCAAGTCTTCCAGGTCCTGAAGCAGCAAAACAGCCCCAGACCATCACACTACCATGACCATGTTTTACTGTTGGTTTGATGTTTCTTTTCTGAAATGCTGTTACTTTTACGCTGGACGTAATAGGACACACACCTTCCAAAAAGTTCAACTTTTGTCTCGTCAGTCCACAGACTATTTTCCCAAAAGTCTTGGGGATCATCAAGATGTTTTCTGGCAAAACTGAGACGAAACTTTGTTCTTTTTCCTCAGCGGTGGTTTTAGTCTTGAAACTCTGCCATCCAGGCCATTTTTGCCCAGTCTCTTTCTTATGGTGGAGTCATGAACACTGACCTTAACTGAAGCAAGTGAGGCCTGCAGTTCTTTGGATGTTGTTGTGGGGTCTTTTGTGACCTCTTGGATGAGTCGTCACTGTGCTCTTAGGGTAATTTTGGTTTACCGGCCACTCCTGGGAAGGTTCACCACTGTTCCATGTTTTTGCCATTTGAGGATAATGGCTCTCACTGTGGTTTGCTGGAGTCCCAAAGCTTTAGAAATGGCTTTGTAACCTTTTCCAGACTGATCAATCTCAATTTCTTTGGATTGCAGCATGATGTCTAGCTTTTGAGGATCTTTTGGTCTACTTCACTGTGTCAGGCAGGTCCTATTTAAGTGATTTCTTGATTGAGAACAGGTGCGGCAATGATCAGGCCTGGGTGTGGCTAGAGAAATTGAACTCAACTTTCCAAAGATGTGATAAACAACAGTTAATTTATGTTTTAGCATGAGGGCAATCACTTTTTCACACAGAGCTATGGGATAAGGACCTGTACTTATATAGTGCCTTTTCTAGTCTCAAACACCACTCAAAGCGCTTCACTAGTACTAACCCTCTAGTCTAAGGGCCTATAGGAGACAGATATCTAGGGACAATTTAGAACAACCAATTAACCTAACATGCATGCCTTTGGGTTTGTGGGAGGAAACCGGAGCCCCTGGAGTAAACCCACGCAGCACAGGGAGAACATGCAAACTCCACACAGAAAGGTTCCTACCCCTGCCAGCCTGGGGATTCGAACCTGGAACCTTCTAGCTGTAAGGCAACAGTGCTAACCACTGCACCACTATGCTGGTGATGTAGGTTTGGATTTTTTTTTTTACCCTTAATAATAAACACCTTCATTTAAAAACTGCATTTTGTTTTTACCTGTGTTATCTTTGTCTAATATTTAAATTTGTTTGATGATCTGAAAGATTTAGTATAACAAACATACAAAAAAAAAAGAGAAATCAGGAAGGGGGCAAACACTTTTTCACACCACTGTAGACTCATACTATACATGGCTGCAACAAACTCATCTGTTATCACATGCTTATGGGGATTCAACATGTCTCTATTCATGTCTCCACAAATGAATGTAACCTTTTTACGTAACTAAAGATTCATTCATCATCATTCATCATCACCTTTTGATTACACGCAAACAGGCCTTCCATATTGTTCCTAAATATTTCAATCCTGGAATTACGCGTTCTACATACACAAATAACAGTATACACAACTATATACACAACTAATGTGCACATTACTATAGATTAAAAAGCTTAGTCAAATCAACTGGATTCAAATATTTTTACTCTGAAACTTTTCACCATTCATCCAAATGGCATAAAACATTTTGGAATAAAAATACTTGAATCCAGTTGACTTAACTGAGCTTTTATACAATATACTTACGCCCCTGGATGACTGAGAATCTTCATCAGAGTAGTACTATACTTTATGCTTGTGATTGACACATCTCCTTTTTTTTATATGGAGTTGGTTTAAAACAACCATATTTACATATCAATATGCAAG
Source organism: Pholidichthys leucotaenia (assembly GCA_020510985.1). NCBI lineage: Eukaryota > Metazoa > Chordata > Actinopteri > Cichliformes > Pholidichthyidae > Pholidichthys > Pholidichthys leucotaenia. The sequence continues at coordinate 328,845,870 of CM035838.1, forward strand.
AAATATTTCCAGCTTTATTTACTTATATTTTGCTTTTTTTCTAGTTCTGCTTACTAATTTTATTTTTTATTGTATTCACTGATATTAAATTAATTTTTAAAAATTCAGTAAGGAGTCCAAGAATAGTGTATTTTTTTTAAATACAAAAACATCAGTTTGTAAAAGGTAACTCTCAGTGTTGGAGGATAAGTTTATTTTGCCAGACACCACAAACACAATATTAATAACAGCTGTTTACAATACTAGTTTCACAATACTTTAATACAATCCATGTATAACAATACTTTATTTACAACACTGGTACTAGCAATATTTATTCATCAAAAAATCAGACTATTGTGACAATTTTCGTAATAATTCAACTCAAATGTTACATTTTCATACATTATATACTGAACAGACAAAGTGAAATATTGCTTAAAAGTACTAATAAATGTTATAAATGTATATTAATTTTTAGAGGGTACTGGAGTAATAACTGAATTTTCAATCCACTAGTTGGTATTAAATGCTCAAGGTTAGGTCAGCACAGCAAAGAAGTGAGTCATGAGATCTTAGGAGTTGAGCAAGACAGACTGGGATGAGAAATTGATCTCTCTCTCTCTCTCTCTAGCCAGACTCCAGGTGGAGTACTCTTACTATAAAATGGTGGACAATTTGGAGGTGTTCACCAATAGATGGACTGTAGGGAATATTTTGTGTTCTGTGGGAGAGGGGGATGAGTTATGTTTGTACTTTTGAAATGTGAGACACTTGGTGGAATGATGGTATTGGTGATCTTACATTTTTGAATTGTACAATAAAGGGATTTTTTAAAACTCAAACTCTCTCTCTCTCTCTCTCTCTCTCTCTCTCTCTCTCTCCATGGACTGTAGGGAATGTTTTGTGTTCTGTGGGAGAGGGGGATGAGTTATGTTTGCACTTTTGAGATGTGACACACTTGGGGGCATGATATTGGTGTTCTTACATTTTTGAATTGTACAATAAAGCCATTTTTTAAAACTCAAAACTCTCTCTCTCTCTCTGATGGTGCGTCAGAATCATCTCGCTGTGTGACATCAGTGGCTGTGCTTTCGGAGGCTGCTACCGTTTCAGAGCAGGAGACGGAGCAGCGACAGTCAGCTGCTGTGGGTGGCGTCCAGGAAAATTCGGCCCATGATGAATCCACTGGTCCAGATGAACCAAACAGTCAGTTGAGTTGTGCTGACGAGGAAATGGAATCTGATAACGACACTGTGTCTAATACTGAGTCTGTTGAGGCAAAATGCAGTACAAACACGAGTTTGTATTCACTGGAAGAAATAAATGCTTTTCTGGATGAAACCTATAACAAGGGCATTAAAGTCACTGACTACTTCAGTGACACTGATAAATTCATTAAGTCTGTTAATGTGCTAAGAAGGCAGGTTGGTCTTGACCTCCTGGATGAAAGGAAACGTTTTCGCCTCAAGAAACACCTGACAGCCCTGGGTAAAGCAGCAGGGAGAACAGGGGTCAAGCGCGCCCGGCAGGAGGAATAAATGGCGGTCGTTCTTCTGCCTGTTTTACACATTTTTGGGATGTTGTTTGATCAGACTTTTCTAATTGGCTGTAATTGACTGTCACGGAACTGGATCTTTACCTGCAGGGCATGGATGCCCCAACGTTTTCTTTCTACAATCTGGACGAGCCTGCTGCAACGATGACTTGCTTGAAAATCCTGCATGGTCTAAGGACTACAATCCATCTGAGATGAGGAAAATGTCTCTGGGACGTATAACGGAACTGGCTGCGGCCGCACAGTGCTATCTCTGCTGCTGGAGGAAGGGGACTTGGCCTTGCTTAAGAACTGGAGGCCTCTGGCTCGTCTTTGCACGGACTACGAGGAAGACTCGCACTACTGCCACTGGCAATGTGGAATAGGTGGACTGCAAGGAATACTCTGTGTTGTGGAGGGGGGATACTTATGTTTGCACTTTTCCAATGTGAGACACTTGGTGGACTGATATTGGTGCTCTTACATTCTCTTGAATTGTGCAATAAAGGCATTTTTTAAAAGTCAAAGTCTCTCTCTCTCTCTCTCTCTCTCTCTCTCCAGCTTTCATATCACAAGATTGTGATAATTTTGTATTAAGGCCCAAGTATCAGAATAATATATCATGGGCCCTCTGATGTCCCCTAATCATAAGATGTTACTTTTTTTTTAGATGCACTACGGTGTACAGTGTGCCATTGCCTTTTGGGTCACTATCTTTACACCATTGTGTCCTGCCAAGACACACTGCTTTCTGGTGAGTTAAAATAGATGCTGAAGATCTCCCTCACATGACAGGCCTCTGTGGATGCCTGGTTTCCTTCCATGTTGCATACTGGAGCCATGTATATTCCAGCTTGCTCTGCCTCATCAAGCATTCTCTGATTGTCAACTGGGGCAAGCAGGAAGTTGTGAAGGTTGCAGGCCACCACAACTGTGTCTACATGCTGTGGGTGGAGGTTAATTGGTCGATTAAAAAATTCTTCACCTCAAGGCTAAAATTCCAAAGGCATTTTCCACCATCATTCTTGCTCGTGATAGTCTGTAATTGTAGATCCTCTTCTGGTGATTGAGGTTCTGTCCAGGAAATGGCCTCATCACGTAAGGCTTCAAGGGAAAAGCTGCATCTCCATCTATGACAAAAGGCACATCCCCCAAATAAGCAGCATTTGGGTAGGGGCAGACTGGCTAGAACATTGTGTTCCCACTCTCTATTGCTTTTCCCAAATCAGAGCCAGCATATACAGTATATAATAATAATGGATTAGATTTATATGGCGCTTTACACATCGGGTGACATCTCAAAGTGCCTACAGTGAGTCCATTATTCATTCACTCCAGACAGACATTAATAGTGGTAAGCTACTACTGTAGCCAAAGCTGCCCTGGGGCAGACTGATGGAAACGTGGTTGCCACTCTGCACCAGTGGCCTCTCCGACCATTACCAAAGCATATACACCTCCATTGCTGGTTCTCCCAAAGTCTTCCACTTGAATAACACAGAATCCATAGTCAGCATCAACTAGGTAGGTATGGCTGTCGTTGCCGAAGATGACTGTCTTGTCTTGTCTTGTGTTTGAGTTGAGGTCTATCTCAAGCAGGCTCTTGTGTGGGCAATCAGACCCGCTCGGGATCTGCAGAAATGCTGACGATTGTTGCACTGGAAAATGCTTGAAGTAGGTGCTTAATGTCATTGGTCATGTGCACGCTGATATTCTTGCTGGCGTTGCTCTTTTATGGCTGACGTTGCTTTCCTCAACAGTCCTCGCCAACTGACTTTCTCGAGTGCCCTTTCCTCCCAGGTATCATAGGGGATGCCAGTTCTCTTCATATGCCTCTTTAGGACATCTTTGAAACACAGTTTTTGTCCTCCGTGGCTCCTTTTTCCTTGGCTCAGTTCCGAGTAGAACACAGCTTTTGGCAGTCTACTGTTGGCCATCCGATGTACATGCCCTTCCCAGCGAAGCTGTGACACTGTTATTAGGGCTTCAACACTGACTGTGTGTGCATGACACAGTACCTCAACGTCTGGGATACGGTCTTGCCATTTGATGTTGAGGATGGCGCATAGGTGCCGAAGCTGGAGTCTTGTCAGAGCCCTGATGTGTCTGTGGTAAAGAGTGGCACACTCGATGGAATAGAGCAGGCAAGGAAGAACTGCAGCTGCATAAACCTTCACTTTGATTTTCGTACTGATATCAGGACAATTCCAAAGTCTCTTGTATAGCGCACCATAAACCTTTGTGGCGGACTGGATCCTTCTTTCCACCTCCAAATCTACAGAGTTGGTGTTTGTGACAGTACTGCCCAAGTAAGTGAAAGACTGTTGTCTTCAGTGGTTCATCGTGGACTGTAATCGTTTCTGGCAGTTCAGTGGACATTGGAGGAGGCTGGTAGAGCAGCTCGGTCTTAGATATGTTGATCTTTAGGCCAAACATATCAGCTGCAAAGGAGAAACGATCCACAATCTGCTGTATATCAGCTGCGTTACAGGCAACAAGGGTGGAGTCATCAGTATAAAGTAGTTCTCTGATGCACATCTCCTGTGTTTTTTGTATGGGCATGAAGCCGGGCAAGGTTGGACAATTTGCCATCTGTACTTGTGCGAAGAAACACGCCCTTGTTGAGCCCTTCGTTCATAGTGTCCAGCACAGCTGTGAGGTAGAGGGAGAAAAGAGTTGGTGCCAGCACACACCCCTGCTTCACACCGTGGTTGACCACAAAGGCATCACTGGGTTTACCGCCAACTGAGACTTGTGCCTTCATTTCTTAGTGAAACTGCTTGATGATGTTAACAAGCTTGTCAGGGCATCCATAAATTTCGAGGACCTTCCAGAGGGTTGTGTGGTCCACGGTGTCAGATGCCTTTGTGAAGTCAACAAAGATGACATACAATGGCTGGTGCTGCTCTGTTGCCTTCTCTTGGAGCTGCCGTAGAATGAATATCATTTCAACAGTGGAACAGCCACCCCAAAATCCACACTGACATTCTGGGAGAACTTCTTCCGAAATGATTTTCAGTCTATTCAAGACAATTTTGTCAAGGACTTTGCCAGCTACGGCCAGTAATGATATTCCCCGATGGTTTCCATACTCGCCCTTTCTCTTGTAGATGGTGACAATTAAAACATCTCGAAAGTCTTGGGGCACAGTACCAGTGAGTAGACATCTGTTGAAAAGGTCTAGTAGAGCTTCGCACAACTTTTCGGCACCATTTTTCAGGATATCTGAGGAAATACCATCCAGTCCCGGTGCTTTGCCATTTTCCGTTGATGTCAGAGCTTTCTTGAGTTCCTCCATGCTGATTTCCCCACACAACTCATTCCTTGTGGGTCTCCTCTTCAGCTGCTGACATGGATCTGGGTATGCAGATCCTTCTTGGTTTAGCAGACCACTAAAGTGTTCCTTCCACCTGGCCTTGATGTCTTGAAGGTCTGTGAGCAGCTTACTACCATCCGCTGACTTCACTGGGGCGACAGCATAGCTCTTTGGTCCATTGATGGCTTTCAACCCGGCAAACAGTCCACAATAATTATGGTTGTCCGCCATACGCTGCAATTCTTCTGCTCTCCTCTGCCGCCAGTCATTCTTAAGAGCTCTCACTTCCCTCTGCACCTTGGTCTTGATTTCAGCGAGTGCCCTCTTGCTGCTCTCAGAGTTCTTCTGAAAATTCCAAAAATGCTTGCTCCTCTTCTCTTCTAGGAGCCTCTCAATTTCATTGCCATGCTCCCAAAACCAATCGGGAATCTTTCTATGGGGGTGGCCTAGTGTTTCCTTGCTTGCAGAGTACACCACTTCCTTCAGGGCTTTCCAGTGCTGGTCTACCTCCTCTGCAGGCGGCTGAACTAGTCACCAGTCAGCATCAACTAGTGCCAAAAGAACAATAGGAAAAACTCTTTTTGTAGTTGTAATACTGACTACCAGATAATGGTGGTGCCCGTATCACTACATGCTTGACTTCAATTGCTCCAAGGCAATTTGGGAAGTTCCATTTTTCCCCAAATCCTTGTGCTACCTCCTTCCATGAGTCCTCAGTTGGTACTGGTAAAATTCTCCTTAAGAGGATCTTTTCAATGGCTTCACACACCATGTGGGCAGAGTTGGCAATTGCTGTGTGTCCTTGATGGTAGCTGAAAGCTAAGCTGACAAATGAGTCCCCTGTGGCCAAGTACCTGTGAGAGAGGAAATGAGTTACATGTCAGTTTTACTAATATCTATCTTCTTTCTTTCATCTGAAACTTGCAAAGCATGGTGGAGAAACCTCAGACATGTTTGTTAAAAAACAAGAAAAAAAGTCTTCCAAGTGGATCAGCTGGTGGCACACAAAAGGAATGGAAATATGCTGACATAATGTCCTTCCTTTAGCCCTATGTACAGTCAAGACGCTATGTATACAATACAAATGTGTGTAACTTTTAAGAAAATTGTAAAGTCTTTATCATTTTTCAAAGGGTTATAGATTGCCTTACCAACACTGCAACACACACATATACACTACTCACAAAAAGTTGAGGATATTTAGCTTTCGTGTGAAATTTCAGGATGCACCTAAAATGCACTATAACATTTACAGGTGAACTTAATTTGACCTTCTCTAAACTTTTGAATACACATTTCCAACTTTCAATTTTTCAGTACTTTCTGCATAACTTGCTGCTCTTTAACAAGGTGCTTAATGGCAAAATTCACAACAGGTGTTTGATCCATGAATCCACCAATAAATGTTCTGGTTCAATTAGAACTAGTATTTAAACAGCCCTTTTCATCATTCTGTTCACATTTTGACATCATGAGACCAAGACGACACCTCACAATTGATCAACAGTACCTTGCCATTGCGAGGCTTCAAACAGGATGTTCTCGGAGGGAAGTGGCCACTGAGTTTAGAGTGTCAGAGTGTCATCAGCAGATTGTAACAGAGATACAAAGACATTGGAAGAGTCACAGAAAGGCATAGAAGTGGACGTCCTTTGGCCACATCCCATGTTGGTGACTGCTTCATTGTGAACAGTGCCCTGCGGAACCAGATGATAAATGCTACTCAACACCAGGTACATTTAAGGGAGGTGAGACGTATCCAAGTGTCACGTCAGACCATTCAAAACCATTCACATCAGTGTGGTCTGCGTGCTAGACAACCTGCAAGGGTACCTGACCACACCACCAGTCACAGGCGTCATCGTCTTTCATGGGCCAGGGAGCATTTTCACTGGACGAGGGACCAGTGGACCTCACTGAAGAAGAAGAAGCCAACTTTATTGCAGGCGGCAGTGGCTCAGGAGGTAGAGCAGGTCATCCAATAACTGTATGGTTGGTGGTTTGAATCCAGCTCTCCCCGGATATCCTGCCGTTGTGTCCCTGGGCAAGACACTTCACCTCCAATTACTCCTGATAGGTCTGGAAGCGCCATGTTAGGTAGCATGCCGCCATCAGTGTGTGAATGGGTGGATAGCAGGATCTGTAAAGCGCTTTGGTCATCAAGAGATGAGAATAAAAGCACTATATAAGTGAATACCATTTACCACTTTTATTGCCATTCAGCCCATACAGCCAATCATGTACAATAGAAAGAAATTGTTTCTTCTATCTATAATGTTAATCACATCTAGAATCAGAGGGGTCACTGCCACGCAAGGTGCCGCCACAAAGAACTTTTCCTTCCCCCATTCTATTATATTGAGCACCAAGCTACAAGGCGAGAAGTACCATTTTTTTATATGGTCTTTGGTGTGATCCAGCCGGGGCTTGAACCCACAACCTCCCGGCTGTGGAACGGATGCTCTACCACTGGGCCACAACTCCGGTGTTGTTCTCTGATGAAAATCGATTCATGTTGAGCAGAAATGGTGGCCGCCAACAATGTTGGAGATGTCAAGGAAAGCGCTATGCATCAGCCACTGTTGTCAGACCAGCCTTTGGTGGTGATGGTGTCACAGTCTGGGCAGGTGTGTCTGGTCAATACAGAACTGCCCTACACCTTGTGAATGGTACAGTGACAAGCCAATACTACCTGAATAGTACCATTAATCCAGTCATTGTGCCGCTGCATGAACAACACAGGCCTAATTTCATCTTCATGGACGACAATGCTTCAGCTCATTGAGGTCGCATCATTACGGAATGGCTGCTGGAGGCTGGGGTACCTCAAATGGAGTGGCCTGCATTTTCTCCAGACCTGAATCTCACAGAAAACCTATGGAATCAGCTGAGTTGCCGTGTAGAGGCTCGTAACCCTGCACCCCACAACCTCAATGACCTGAAGGCTACCCTTCAAGAAGAGTGGAATGCCATGCCTCAGCAGACAATAAACTGACTTGCAAACAGCGTGAGATGTCATTGTAAAGCTGTAACTGATGCTGAAGGGCACATGACAAGTTATTGAGACATTGACATTTTTTGTTGTGGTATATCTACCACTGTTGTTGGCTTTTGTTTCAATAAATTGTTTGAGATGAGGAAATCATCATTGCATGCTTCTACTTACTGTAAATGCCATACTTTCATGATATAATATCACTGCAGTGATATTATATCACTATTATATCACTTTTTCTTTTTAGATTTTCCATAAATGTCACCTGAAAGCCAAATATCCCTAACTTTTTGTGGGTAGTGTGTGTGTGTGTGTGTGTGTGTGTGTGTGTGTGTGTGTTATATAATATACACAGTGGGGAAAATAAATATTGAACACATCAACATTTTTCTCATTAAATATATTTGTGATACAGCCACTGACCTGAGATTTTCACCAGATATTGCTAACAACCCAAGTAATCCATACATACAAAGAAATCAAGGCAACTGAGTTCACAAAACAGTTGTATTTAATATAGTGGAATGACACAGGGAATAAGTATTGAACCCATGAAGAAAAAGAGGTGCAAAAAGGAATAGAAAGCCAAGAAACCAGCTGAAATTCATCCAAATTTAGGAAGTCATTCCATCCCCCATCAGTGCAAATTAATTCCAACTGGTTAAGTCCTGACCAATAGCCTTTAAAATGGTCTGAATATCAACTTGTCAAACCACAAATAACTCATGATGGGTAGAAGCAAAGAACTCTTTCTAGACATTTGCAACATTATTGTTGCAAAACATAATGATGACACTGGTTGCAGGGGCATTTTTGAACTGCTGAATGTTCCAGTGAGCACTGTTCGAGCCATCATTCAGAAGTGGAAAGAACATCATTTTATCATAAACCGGCCATGACCAGAAGCCCCTCACATGATTTCAGACCGAGGATTCAAAAGAATTGTAAGAAAAGTTATCCAAGAGCCAAAGACCACTTGTGGAGAGCTCCAGAAAGACCTGGGGTTAGCAGGTACTGCTTTTTCAAAGAAAACGATAAGTAACGCATTCAACTGACATGGGCTCTATGCCCACTCACCTCGCAAAACTCCATTGGTGAAGAAGAAGCATGTTGAAGTTTATTTAAAGTTTCCTGCACAAGATTTGGGCAAGCCAGTAAAATACTGGGAGAATACAGTCTGGTCAGATGAGACCAAAATTGAATTTTTTGGATGCCACAACACACAGCTGTCATGGTCTGCCCTCTGGGCAGACAAGGGTTTGTAAGTAGGACTCATGTGCAGGCAGGGATGATGCAGAGATGGAATTTATTAACAGAAAAACTCAGGGACAAAATCAAAGCAGCGCGTGTGCTGAGAACTGAACTAAACTTGACATGATGAACACTAAACTTGGTAAAAACTAGTAGGGTGAGGCAGGATCACCTTACATGGATCATGGAACATAGACGGAGAATCATGGCAGGGAAACAACATAGAATGACACAGGATGATAGACACTGGCCTCCTGGAGGCCAGGGGCTGGCATTGGCCCCGCTGGAGGGTAGGGGTTTGGCAGGCCTGGCCTGGTGGCATGGCTTTCTTCAGCTGTACCTCCTGGGGCAGATGTCTGGCTTTCCTGTGGCTTGTTGACCTCGGACATTTGTGCCCTGTGGGGGTTGGTGGTGCTGCCTTGCCTGCTCGGGGTTTCCGGGGGAGGGGGGGTTTCCTGCGACCGGTCGCCCTCTTCATATGTTTCCTGACAAACCACTCATATGCACACACTTATTTTGCGCACGCTCTCATATACATGCACATGGATGCACATGCACAAATGTCTCCCCTTTAACAGGTGCGGATACCAGACTCGTGTTGAGACCTCTTTGGTGGAAGAAGCAGTCTGTCTTCTGTTTGTTTTAGTTGTTGGTTTGTTTGTCCTTTTTGTCTGTTCCTCTCCCTTTTCTTTCCCCCCTCCCCACACTTCCTTTCCCCATTCCCCATTCTGTCGGGTCCTTCATGGGTAAAATAATTTAAATAAAGTATTACAAGTTATAACAGGAGGAGTTTACAACAAGATAGAGTACATAGATAGGTACTGTATAAAGCTCCTTTTGGCAAAGTACTGTAAATCTGTTGTGACTAGGGATGGGCATTCGGTGAAATTTTCTTCACCGATCGTCGGGAGAATTAATGATTAATAATCGGTTAATCATTAACATTTTTAGGTACGTAACAAGGCAGGTAGACTACATTAGAACATCAGGAATCAGCACGGAGAGCCCTCTCTCTGTTCTCGTGTTGGCTCGGCTCGGGAATCTCGCAAGCTGATTGGCTGAGACGTTTCACCCCGCAAGCTGATTGGCTGAGACGTTTTACCCAGCTTCTGTCCCTGCCGAGCGGCCACCCAACAAACAAAGACCGCATTCATTGCTCTATCGCTCGTGTTACTTAGTCTAGCTGCGCAGAACTTTTTGCTGTTCTCTTGTGCCATTTTGTGCGAAATAGTCTTCCCGTCGAGCCACTACGCCGCCTCCTGCAGCTTCCCTCGACGTGTGTACACCGAATCTTCATGACCTTCTCAATAAAGTTTCTGAAAAAAAAAAGAATCTTTACGACCGCCATTACTCAGCGCGCAACCACTGTTGGCGGTTTCTTCGCGTAATAAGGGTGTTCCATGGACCCTGTCGATGAGGTATATTTGTATGCTGCATTGCAGTGATTGCAGTACACCTGGTCATTTTTTAAATTGAAATGGTCCCACGCAACACTTCGCCGTAACTGCTTCATGATTTGGCGATTGCCCTACGGAAGCCCGCATGTATCAACTGAGGCACGCCAGGGTACGGCGATGGTGTAATGTTGCCCCCTGGTGCCCAAATTTTGCCATTGCATTGTTTGAGGACCGCCGTGCACTAGGCCTAATAACCTCGGATTGTTTAAAAAAAAAAAAACGGTTTGTCGACGAAAATGAACTTCCTCGGTGAAATTCTTAATGATCAATTATCGGTTAATCGGTAAATTATGCCCATCCCTAGTTGTGACACAATAAGGGTAGCAGATTTCTGTTCTGCTCACCTAGCTGCCTGACAGGATGGGGGGTGGGGGTTAGACACGATGACCTTTCAATGAACAGAGCACAGAGATACACATAAATGGGGGCGGTGCGGCGGCACGAAATAATGCGGCGTTGTTGGAGGTTTTAAGTAGAGTTTTATTAATCACACTGCCGTCACGGGATCCCCTCTCCAGCCCAAGTGTGTGCAGGCTGGAGCGGGATCCTCTGGCTCTCGGAGAGGGGACACAAAGTCTGTGTCCTGCAGCAATGGTTGAAGTCAGATTGAGAGAGTATGGTTACAATGCAGTATATATACACCCAACTACAACAATACATCAAAGCATTCACAGCAGCTGGTCTGATCAAAGAGATAACAGGACAGGCATGAGACATTTGCATGAAAGGCAACAATTAACATCACAGAGGTGAGCCAGACGAAACGGGGCTGCCTGTAGACATTAATACACATTTCACTGTTCTGTTATTTGCTCTAGCCGAGCGCTGTGTTTGACCAGTCTGTTTGTGGAGATTTACACCAAAGCACATCTACATATGTAAGATGCTCAGAAGAAGCACAGTAAGGACAAGATGCATGAACACTTTAACTTCACGGCTGTAAACGCAGCATGCAGCGGAAAAAACCCAGGAGTGCGAGCTGACTGTCTCTGTGTTCTGTCTGTGTGTTGTGGGGGTTTAATCAAACCGCTACAGCGGGAACAATCAACCAGAAGCAGGACAGCTGTGGACAATCAGGTGCAATTGGGACATGAAAAAATGACCATGAGTATGGAAACATGAGGAGCTGGAGACAATAGGTAAACAGGCACACACAGCCATGAGCTTAGACAGGAGATGACACAACATGACTAAAGGCAACAGGACAATAATAATAATAAACAGTAAAAATAAACAGGGATGACTAAATATAATCAAATACAAAAAGACAATCATATTAGTGTCATATCCGGCTCTAGGGAGCCGGGCAATCAGAGCCAGGGACAAGCCAGTGAGTCGAGATGTTTTATTCTGGGTAAGGGATAAGGGATGAGGAGAGCACAGACACTCATACAGACGTACATTCTCAGGCTGCACAGCGCAGGGGTAGGTAGCTTGTACCGGACGTGGGGGTAACAAGACGTGCATACTCACAGCGGGATACAAACACCGGAATGCTGCAAGGGGAGTTGAGGCTGACACCAGACGAAGGGGCTTCAGCCTAGCAGTGCTTATGTCGCAGCCCCGAGTCATCGAGGCTGCTCCTATTTATCCTCATTGGCAGCGCCCCAGCTGATGAAGACTAATTGGCCCCAGCCGTCCATAATGCTGCCAGCTGGGGGCCAGCTGAGACGCTGCTCAATGGGAGGCAGGGATGAGGGAAAACATGGGCTCAGTGCCGAGACGGCATCTCAACCCATGGTGACAGAGCCCCTCCCTCAAGGTCGGGCTCCTGAACGACCAGGAACATCCCAGCCCCCCCCCCCCCCCACCTAGGGTGGGAGGAAGGGAGGCGGACCGGAGGGGAAGAAGCCAAGGGAAGGACAACACCAATGGGGCAATGTAGGGTAGCGGGAAAGAAAAACCCAAATACAATACTGACAACAGAATAATTAACCCAGGTACAGATGGGGAGAAGAACTGGGTCAGCACGCCGGTTACATACTACCCAGAGAGTACCAACCATGCGTGACCCAGAGCAAGAAAAAAAAAAAAAGAACCACCAAAAAGGTACAGGGCAAAAAATGCTGAGTATGGTCAAATAAAGGGAAAACACAATACACAGCACCAATATAAGTACATACACACAGTCACCAAGAAAAGTGAGGGTGACTGGAACAAATGGACAATTACAGAGCATGGTGTTACGGAAAACAAGGCACATGACTCTATAATGAACCAACAGGGCATAAAAAAGAAATACTGAGTGCAGGCAAAGAAAAACCCACACACATGAATATATAAATACCCACAGTCACCTAAAGAAATGAAAGTGACTGGAATGAATGGGCAACTGCAGAGTATGGTCTGAAAGGGAACAAAACATAACTCTACAATGCAAAAACGAGACTAAAAACATGGTACAAAAAATAAAATGCTGGGTACGAGGGAAGGAAAACGCACAGCACTATAAATACACATCCACCAACAGGACAGACATTACACCCAAGTGACCTTAATAACGATAAAAGAAAAAGTGACACCCGAGGTGTATGGCAGGCAGAGTCCAAAAATAGCCGAGATGGCTCCGGAGATCTCCCCGCCCATTGTCCAGCTGGCGAATCAGGGGAAGAGAAATGTTCGGACGGCGAACTCTGGACCCAGATCCCAGGAATCCAGTCCAACGGCTGCCGAACCAGGCCGCCCAAAGGCAAACACAGACCAGTGGGGGGAAACCAGATCGCCGAACCGAAAGTTTTGCGGGTCGGGTCGTCGACCCGCATCACTCAACCACCAGGACCGTTGAGACGGACGAAGGGTCAGAGCGGATCCCGGTGGAAGAGGCTCAGGGGAGAGCCGATGACGAGGGCGGCGGGCCTCAGGGAAACGGCCACCTCCTCACCGGACCTGGACAACACTGGGGCAGCACCCACGTCGGACCCCGATCGGGCCTCAGGCGAACCCACGTTGGACCCCGATTGGGTCTCGGGCGAACCCACGTTGGACACTGCACCAGAACCGACCTCCAACGTTGAACCCGGACCCTCCAGCACCACGAGGAACAGCAACTCCTCGCCGGTGACCCTGGAAGAAGGCTCAGAAGAGAAAACAGAACCGGGATCAGGATCACCGGCAGCGCCAGAACCCGGCGAGACGAGCTCAGACGCAGCGGGCGGCTGCACCCTGCTCGTCTCCCCTGGAGATAGGCTGAAGTGCTCAAAGATAAAAAGAGAGAAAAGAAAGGAGAGCACTCGCCTGATCTCGGGTTCTGACGCCGTCCAGGACTGCGAAGATCCAGGATCCGTCGTCAGGAGGTCGTTGTCAGGCTCCCATCTAGCCGCGTCGGGCCCCGCAGCCAGCACGATGGTCAGCGCAGCTTGAGATCCCTCCAGCGCAGGTAACCCCGCCGACGACCCACTCGGCGTGAAGCCAGAAGAATCTCGTCCCGCTGGACCGAACCGCTCCTCCGTGGAGACCCAGGGACGCTCAGTCGTCAGCGTAGACTCCACGCAGCAGTCAGTCCCCCTCCTCCGTCCGCAATGTAGCTGCGGAACCACAGGCCCTCTCCATATCCCACCACGTTGACCCGGAGCCGGGGACCGCTCGGCGGAGAGAGACACAGAGGATGCGGGATTAAGGAAAACAGGTTACAGCAGGTGGGGAGAGTTCAGGGAGCTGCGAACCCTGAACTTCTCCTCCAGGGATGTGACAGAGCAAATCATTAAGCAGGTGTGAAAAAACAATGACTTGCCTGCCCCCTGGAGGTTGAGTATCGCCTGCTGTAGTGGAATCTGCTTCTTCCTCTCCCCGCCCGGCGATAACGGAGGACCCCCCGGGAATTCGTCTGAGGATCGCTCGCGTTGTCTCCAGCAGAGAGCTCACCAGGCCGGGATTCCAGGCACACACAGCGGTCAGGAAGCGCGTCGAGGAGGAGGGGGAAACAGCCGGGGTGAGCCAGCCCGAATGTCCAGGAATGACAGCGGGGGAACGAGGCTCAGGGGACGAGGCTGTAGAATCTCCACACTGATGAGGCGAAGGGATGACAGCTGCGTGGGAGGAACGGTCCTGACGATGACCCAGAACTGGATCCGGACGAGGTTCGTGCAGAGGTGACTCGGCGATGTGATGACTACTCCCAGGGAACGAAGCGAGGGGGAGACCCAGGATTCGCCGCTCCAGATCGGAGATCGAGACGAGGGAGGCGTCGAGCACGGGAAAGCTTCGTAGCCCTGAAGTCCTCACCATCAATCTCACTGCCGCCGCCACATGCCTGAAGGTGGTGACAGGAAACACAGTAGAGCTCGCGACAGCCACTCGACCCCGGACATAACTGCTGTCAGCTGCGGCTCCTTGAAGGGAATCCCGAGTGACGTGACGCAGGTCGGGGGAAGTCCTCTGGTTGGCGCGAACTCCCGGACTGGAATAGCGGCAGGAACGGGACTCCGAAGCGGGGAAAGACGTCGCCCACTTCGACTCCCTGCCGGGATTTCCATCCACCCCGTGGAGCTTCTCTTGCTGTGTACCTGCAGCGTCTATCCTGGCACTGTCCTCCAGATGGTACAGAGAGTGAGGGTGACAGTCCAGGAGTTCCTCAGCACGGCCCGGATGCCAGCGTCTCGCGTTGGAGGCGTCGTGCAGGGTGAAGAACGTCCCGTCGACAGCCTCCGAGATGGACCTCAGCTCGTCGCCCTGGCGCCGGAAGTGACTCCTGGGAAACGGCATGCTAGCAGCGCTGACACCCGGACAGAAAGGTACATTTCCACAGCGACTCACGGCCGCCGGCAACTCTTCGGGCTGCGACATACTGTCATATCCGGCTCTAGGGAGCCGGGCAATCAGAGCCAGGGACAAGCCAGTGAGTCGAGATGTTTTATTCTGGGTAAGGGATAAGGGATGAGGAGAGCACAGACACTCATACAGACGTACATTCTCAGGCTGCACAGCGCAGGGGTAGGTAGCTTGTACCGGACGTGGGGGTAACAAGACGTGCATACTCACAGCGGGATACAAACACCGGAATGCTGCAAGGGGAGTTGAGGCTGACACCAGACGAAGGGGCTTCAGCCTAGCAGTGCTTATGTCGCAGCCCCGAGTCATCGAGGCTGCTCCTATTTATCCTCATTGGCAGCGCCCCAGCTGATGAAGACTAATTGGCCCCAGCCGTCCATAATGCTGCCAGCTGGGGGCCAGCTGAGACGCTGCTCAATGGGAGGCAGGGATGAGGGAAAACATGGGCTCAGTGCCGAGACGGCATCTCAACCCATGGTGACAATTAGGGTTACCCTAAGACACAGACAATAGAGGATGACTAGACTTGACAATGATCAGGAAACATGGGGTACTTAATAATAATAATAGTGATAACCAGAATAATAATACTGTGAAAAAGCAAAGACTAAAATGAACATAAAGCGTGGGCACGGTCCCTGGTCATGCCCCATTCATGACAACAGCATGTTTGGAGGAGAAAAGGCACTGCATATCCCATCATGGTGTTGGGGGTGTTTTTCAGCACATGGTACAGGCAGACTTCATATAATTGAAGGAAAATTGAATGGACAAATGTACAGAGACATCCTCGATAAGAACCTGTTGCCATCTGCCAAGATGCTGAAGATGAAACGAGGGTGGATATTTCAGTAAGACGATGATCCCAAACACACAGCCAAGGAAACTCTCAACTGGCTCCAGAGAAGGAAAATAAAGCTGCTAGAATGGCCCAGTCACCTGACCTGAATCCAATTGAAAATCTGTGGAACGAACTGAAGATCAGAGTTCATAGAAGATACCCACAGA
Organism: Pholidichthys leucotaenia; assembly: GCA_020510985.1. Classification (NCBI taxonomy): domain Eukaryota; kingdom Metazoa; phylum Chordata; class Actinopteri; order Cichliformes; family Pholidichthyidae; genus Pholidichthys; species Pholidichthys leucotaenia. The sequence goes on from CM035838.1 coordinate 328,862,180, forward strand.
ACCTTCAAGATTTGAAGACAGTTTGTGTGGAAGAATGAGCTAAACTCACTCCTGACCAATGCCTGCGCCTAGTTTCTCCATACAGGAGGCATCTGGAAGCTGTTATTACCAACAAAAGCTTTTCTACTAAATATTAAATGAATTTCATAAAACACGTTCAACACTTATTCCCTGTGTCATTCCATTTTATTAAATATAACTTGTTTTTGACATGGTTTTATGACCCAGTGAGCAGACTCAGACTCAAAAGCAGATTCAATTATCTTTATTATGTTCAGAGTGTGTGCGTGCGTGTGTGTGTAGATGTAGCAGCCGGGGGCGAGCAGAGCACCGTGCAGCCTGGCAACCCTAAGGATAAGCAGAGACAGGGAGGATTAGTGTTTGACCCCGGAGGGGATGTACAGAAATGTCCAGTGCTTACTGGTTGCAGAGATGGAGTTGTGCTCAGGTTCGACCCAAACGCTCCGGCCAGGGAGACGGCGCCCGCTGTCCCGGTGCCGCTGGAGAGGATGGAAGTGTTCGTGGATGTGGAGTGGTGCTTGGTCTGCCGCCCGGAGGGAGAGGTCCACCGCCACGGATCTCCGCTTGTGCACAGGGGATGAGCGTAGATAAAGATGAGAGTTGTGATGGCTTACTTGTCATGGAGGTGATAATCCTTCCTGACGACTGATGACTAGGAGCAATGTTGTTAGGAGCGTGTAAGGCGTGTGTTGGTGTCATCTGACCATGGAGACAGATGACTCTGCGCTGATCCGAGGGCAGCGCGGTCTAAATAGCTCTGGTGATGATGAAGCGCAGGTGTGTACGCAGCTGAGGATGATAATCAGGCAGAGTGAGTCATCACAATTTTGTGAACACAGTTGCCTTGGTTTCTTTGTATGTATAGATTACTTGGGTTGTTACTGATATCTGGTGAAAATCTCAGGTCAATAGCTCCATCAGAAATATGTTTAATGAGAAAAATGTTGACGTGTTCAATCCTGATTTTCAGTACTGGAGGTCATATACAGTACTTGAAGCAGAGTATTTATGGTATATACATCCTCCTTTAAACTAGTGCGTATCAAAAATAGAAAGTCATTATTATTTAGTTCACAGAGTGAAGTTCTGATCAGCACAAATTAAAACAAAAAGGCTCTAAATGATTTGCTTCATGTGTGATCAATAAAATATGTATGATAATTAAATATCTATAAGGGATATTTACAAAAAACACTTTCATCATATTTTTTATGCACTGTAATTTTTAATACACACACACACACACATACACACACACACAAAAATAAACCCTGACTATTTAAAATCCATGAACAGTGCCATTGTAAACACGTGTTAAGTAAGGTGTATGGCAGTCAAAGATACTTATTATTAAAAAGACAAAAATATATATTCAATTACAGGGTTTAAAAATGATTGAAGGACTTGCTTTTGTGAAAGAATTTGAACCAAATGGATTCAAGTGAAGTTTACATCTGTCCAACTGTTTTTAAATACATTTGCTTTTAAAATAGAGCATTTTTCAGCACAAGGACATTGAAGATTAATTGAATTTATTTAGTAAATATCGTATATGTACATGTATAAAAAAACTACATATATAACAAGTACCAAGGATGACACATAAACCCATACTGGAGTGGTGGCCTAGTTGGTAGAGCATCAGCCCCACACCAGGGAGGCCGGGGTTCAAATCCTGGCCAGGTCATGCCAAAGACCATATAAAAGCGGAACTTCCTGCCATCCAGCTTGGTGCTCAGCAATAATGGAATGGAAGAGGGAAATTTGTGGCAGTGCCTTGCATGGCAGTAACCCCTCTGATTCTAGATGTGATTAACATTGTATATAAGAGAAACGTAATTTTGTTCTACTGTACATGATTGGCTGTATGGATTGAATGGCAATAAAGTTGGCTTTGACTTTACCTTTACCATTACACACTTATTTCCAATGTAGTTGTAATAACCTCCTTGCTTCCACTAAAGTGAGTAGATTTATTTCTCCTCTATCAAAGAGCACAAAAGTGGGACTTAACATATAAGCAGAATTAAAATTGACAGGCTACTTGCCCATTATTAAAACACATGAATTCAGATAACACAACGCCTGTCTTGCCAAGCTAAGCAAACAGTTTGCCTTGACGGTTTGTTGTTATGACATGATCTCGTGATCATGTGATCTCTCGACCTCTCGCTTTATTTTGTATAATTCTCACGTGAGCTTGTATTTCAAACTCATACCGCTGCAAAACAGAGCTGGTAGGGACAGATGCAAGGGTCCATCCGCACTGCATCTGCAATGTGCTGCATCCGGAGTCAGTGTAAATCCTGGGTTAAGGTGCATTACTGCCACCTACACCTTTGAGTGTAACAACACAGCCAATTCTCCAAAATGAAGGAACATGAATGTATAAGCACGTGATTAATATCCTGTTATAACTGTTCAAACCATCTTTTGTGATTTGTATATTGTGCACGTTGATATAGGGATAATGATCTTATTTTGAGATACTGTGCAGTGCTAATTTACATATGCTGTACATACAAATCCATGCTCACTACAACTACAGCCAGAAAAATTAAGAGGGGCCGCAGACATAAACTATGACTCATATTTCACTTGATTCCCCCCCCCCCCCCCCATATATAGACTACCTTGCATTTCAACTGGTGAACAATGGCTAACAATGATAAATGAAAATTTAAAAGTTAAAAATATTTGTTCCCTCATCTTCTAATATTTTTTCAATCATGAAAGAAATTTCAGGCAAAACCAGGTTCAGGGAGGGGCATTCATCTGCCATGATAAGCTGGAAGGTGAGAGAACAGAACATCAGACACTATCAGTCAGACTAACTTACTATTACTGGTGTAGGTGGAGTGCAAAAGGGTGAAGAGGAGGACTTTAATTCAGACCCCCTGTCCTAGTTTTCCTGAAGCGGTTCAGACTGACAAAAAATGATCTACTTACACATACTTAAAAATTAAAACAAAACAAAACTAAACTCTACTTCCTGCAAGCTGAAAAAGAGAACTTCTCTTGATCTTTCACGTTTCATTAGCAGCCTCCAAATAACATTGCTAAATCCTCTTGCACTGTTAAATATTTGAGAGCCTGCTTGTCCATGCTGCAAACTACCTTTAAATAAGCTGTGTTCACTCTCATCTCCAGAGTGCTTAAACTCAACACGCAGCATGAAGGCATGAAGGCAAGAAGAAATAGCGGCCTGTGTGACATACTCTCCACTCTAATATGATTGTGGTCTAATACCCATTACAACAGTGGGGAGGTGCTGTCATTAGCAATTCGGCTGGGCTCTTACTCACCTCCCCTTCGTATAATGATAGGGATTCTGAAAAAAGGGGAGGCTATAAATGGAAACAAAGGTGCTGGGCTCAACAGAACAGGAGCACCAGCCACAATTTGTGGGATTAGGTGAGCACACGCTTGATGACCCACAGCCTCATGGGTAATGCAAGGTCAGTCGGGGAGTTGGGTGATGTGAGAGGCAGGTGAAACACACTGTGTTGGCGCAAAGCGACCAGTCAACAACAGCAGAGAGATGGAAAATAAGAACGGAATATTTTAAATGGGACAGTGCTGCAACTACCACTTACTGTCACTAATAATAGATTGTTTAAAAATTAAATCCTAAAAAGTTTTAGAAAAATGTTTCATATTTAAGGGTTTGATTTGTGAGATTTGGAGTACAATGCACGCAAACTTGCCAAACTACTCTGAAACAAAAATCAGCGAAGGCCAACACTCTAAAGGGACTATGTGTAAGGAAAATGTGTGTATTAAACCATAAAAATAACCATGATGTGTCAGAGAGTTCTTCTTCTTTTGGCTGCTCCCTTTAGGGGTTGCCACAGCGGATCACCTGTTTCCATCTCACCCTATCCCTTGCATCTTCCTCTGTAACACCAACCCTCTCCATGTCCTCCTTCACTACATCCATGAATCTTCTCTGTGGTCTTCCTCTTTTCCTTCTGCCTGGCAGCTCCATCTTCAGCATCCTTTGTCCAATATATCCACTATCCCTCCTCTGCACATGTCCAAACCATCTCAGCCTTACCTCTCTTACTTTATCTCCAAACCGCTCAAAGTGAGCTGTCCCTCTGAGATACTCATTTCTAATCTTATCTAGGTCAAATAGTTTCATTTTGTCTTCTTTTAATTACCTCCGCCAAGGAGGTTATGTTTTCATTGGCGTTGGTTTGTCTGTCTGTCTGTTTGTTTGTTTGTTAGCAAGATAACTCAAAAAGTTATGGACCGATTTTCATGAAATTTTCACAGATTGTCAGAAATGGGGTATCAGCACGGTGGTGCAGTGGTTAGCACTGTTGCCTTACAGCTAGAAGGTTCCTGGTTCGAATCCCCAGGTTGGCAGGGGTTGGAACCTTTCTGTGTGGAGTTTGCATGTTCTCCCTGTGCTGCGTGGGTTTACTCCGGGGGCTCCGGTTTCCTCCCACAATCCAAAGACATGCATGTTAGGTTAATTGGTTGTTCTAAATTGTCCCTAGATATCTGTTTCCTATAGGCCCTTAGAATAGAGAGTTAGTATTAGTGAAAGCGCTTTGAGTGGTCTTTGTGACTAGAAAAGCGCTATATAAGTGCAGGTTAGTTAGTAGTTAGTTAGTATCCTACAGATGATTACATTTTGGTGGTGATCCAGATCACCGTCTGGATCCAGGAATTTTTTAAAGGATTGTTTAACATTGCGAGATAGGGCCATTTTCAATATTTGTGCATGTAAGTCTGCCAAAAATCGTCAGAACACTTGCAAAACAAAAAAAATACAGGACAACATGCCCACAGGTTCTATAATATATCGAAGACTGATCCGGATAATGCAATAATTCCGGATACTATGATCCACAATATAAAAAAAAAATAGGGGACCTTTGCAATTTTCCTCATAGGAAGAGAACAAATGAAGCTAAAATCACTCAACAAACACCATTATGTAGCCAAGACACTGTGAAATCTGTAGTGTGTCAACGGATTTGTTGTATATGTAAAAGCTATGGAGCTACATCCAGAAGAAAACCGCCATTATGCGAAATGCGATTTTCCTGAATAACTACTGAACCACTAATCCTATCCATGTGAATCCAATTGCTACTCATATGTTTTCATGGTCAAGGAATCTGAAAACGTACACACAATAAATGTAGGATTAATATTTATGATGTAAAACACTGTATGGGGGGGAACTGTGGCGCTTGGCGGAGGTCTGCGCTCTCCGAGTGCTTTTCTAGTTATTTATCTTTTGTTCTTATTAAAGACAAAAATAAAATAGAAACAAGACATCTCCTTTCTATCTAATCTTATCTCTTCTAGTCACTCCCAATGAAAATCTTAGCATCTTCAACTCTGCCACCTTCAGCTCCACCTCCTGTCTTTTTCTCCTGTATCTCCAAACCATACATCATAGCAGGTCTCACTACTGTCTTGTAAATCTTCCCTTTCACTCTTGCTGCTACCCTTCTGTCACAAATCACCCCGACACTCGTCTCCACACACTCCACCCTGCCTGCACTCTCTTCTTCACCTCTCTTGTGCATTTTCCATTGCTTTGGATGGTTGACCCCAGGTATTTAAACTCATCTACTTTCACTACTGCTACTCCTTCCATCTTCACCATTGCACCTGCCTCCCTCTCATTCACACTCATGTATTCTGTCTTGCTTCTACTGACTTCCATTCCTCTTCTCTCCAGAGCATACCTCCACCTCTCCAGGTTCTCTTCCACCTCCTCCCTACTCTCACTGCTGCTCACAATGTCGTCTGCAAACATCATGGTCCACGGATACTCCTGCCTGACCTCCTCTATCAGCCTGTCCATCACCATGGCAAACAAGAAGGGGCTCAGAGCCGATCCCTGATGGAATCCCACCCCCACTTTGAATCCATCACTCCTACAGCGCACCACCACCGTCTTGCTGTCCTCATACATGTCGTGCACCACCCTCACATACTTCTCTGCCACTCCTGACTTTCTCATACAGTAGTACACTTCCTGTCTTGGCACTCTATCATATGCTTTCTCTAGATCCACAAAGACACCGTGCAACTCCTTCTGACCTTCTCTACACTTCTCCATCAGCACTCTTAGAGCAAACATTGCATCTGTAGTACTCTTTCTTGGCATGAAACCATACTGCTGATCACTGATTGTCACCTCTCCTCTTAACCTGGTTTCAACAACTCTTTTCCATATCTTCATAATGTGGCTGATCAACTTTATGCCTCTGTAGTTACTGCAGCTCTGAGCATCACCTTTGTTCTTGAAAACTGGTACCAAAACACTTCTCTGCTCCTCAGGCATCCTCTCACTCTTCAAGATTGTGTTAAACAATCTGGTTAAAAGGTCCACTGCTATCGCTCCTAAACATTTCCTTACCTCCACAGGTATGTCATCTTGACCAACCGCTTTTCCATCTTTCCATTCTTCATCCTCTTCAAAGCTGCCCTCTTTGTTCACGATCCTCCCTTCATCCATCCTGCTCTCTCTCTAATTGTCTTTATTCATCAGCTCTTCAAAGCACTCCTTCCACTTTCTCAACACACTTTCGTCATTTATTAGTACATTACCATTTCTGTCCTTAATCAACCTAACCTGCTGTATATCTTTTCCAGCTCGATCTCTCTGTCTAGCCAGTTGATACAAGTCCTTTTCTCCTTCCTTAACTTCCAGCCTCTCATACAACTCACTGTATGCCTTATCCTTTGCCTTTGCCACCTCTCTCTTTGCCATGTCTCTCTAGGTGTCATGCACCTAGATTCCAAATACTGCTGTCTACTTTCTTCATCTCCCTGACTTTCCCACTTTTTCTTTGCTAACCTCTTCCTTTGGATACTTTCCTGTACCTCCTCATTTTACCACCAAGTCTGCTTGTCTTTCTTCCTCTGTCCACCACATACCTTTCTACCTTTGCTGTACTTTCCCAGTCATCTGGTAATTCTTCCCTACCACCCACAGCCTGCATCAACTTCTTCCTGTACTCTGTGCAACCTTCTTCCTTCAGTAACCTCTCCCACTTAATCTTTGGTTCTGCCTGTTTTCCTCTTCTTGCTTTGCAAAGTCATCCTACAGACTACCATCCAATGCTGTCTAGCTACATTCTCCCCTGCCACCACCTTGCAGTCTCCTATCTCTTTCAGATTTCTCCTTCTGCATAAGATATAGTCCACCTGTGTGCACCTTCCTCCACTCTTGTATGTCACCCTATGTTCCTCTCTCTTCTTGAAGTATGTGTTCACCACAGCCATTTCCACCCTTTTGGCAAAATCCACAACCATCTGTCTTTCCACATTTCTCTCCTTAAGACCATCCCTACCCAAGACCTCCTCATCGCCTCTGTCCCCTTCACCTTGTAAGGAAAATATGAATTTAATAAATATGATCAGGTATAAATTATTTAATTTATATTGATGTATGGGAATCTGAGATCAAATTTCACTTCATATACACCAGAAAAGTCAATAACACTCGTAGGGGCACCAGCTTCTATCTTTAAGAAGCAATTTTAATTTTAATTTCACTTTATACCTGTTTAATCACTCAATAAATTAATTAATAATCAGTCTCAAAATTTTTTCCATGAATTTGATACCTGGGCTTGAAACAGACTCAGAATGAAATAAATTCTCAACAACTTCTCTCATTTTCACATATTTATTAAACGAAATGATTAACAGACATTGCAGTAATTTCATTAATCATAAAATCAATCTTGTAAATGATAGATTAACAATGTCAGTATTTTCGGAACCAGGGTTAAACTGAGAAATGAATTTCTATCAGTTTGAATTAACAGATTATGGAAACAACGCAAATTTATGGAGAAAGTTTACTAATTATATGAAAAGTCCTAGATTTCGTGGATGTTCGGGGAAATATCTGCCCGCAGATATTTCAGGGTCCACAGTTCGACCTTTAAAGTCAAGCGGTCGAAGTGGCTGGATTTTGGCTGAATGACCCACAGTTGTAACCTGGATTGGAGCCAGATGGTGCCGACGTTTCTTCAGCGTGTGATGAAGAGAGCTGCGCGTTTTCTCCTTCGTAGACAAGCGGCTCCAGAGGTCTTCGAGAATAATTAGATCTAATCAGATCTAAAATTAGAAAAAGACTTTCGGACTTTAGATAAAATAATAGCTTCTGGTGTGTGATTGGTCAAGAAAAATATTATAAAAATAAAGTCAAGATTAAAACTTACATTAAAATTAAAACAAACGGTGGTTTTACAGAAAGTTTAACAAAGAAAAGAGATAAATAAAAATTGGAGTTTAACTCCGATTAAGAATTGAGCTCAAAGAAATAGGAATTCCTAGGCATTTAAGAGAAAAAGGAAAAAAAACCCCATTAAAATACAAAGTTACATAAACAAATTACGAGTTATCTGCTCTGTGCTCGGAAAAGCAACACGTGGGAAAAGTCTTTGTTCAGACAGCCCTTTGTTCTTCCCAAAGTTCTTTCTTGCTGTGTGTAGACAATGGACAAAAGAGAGTGATGAATGGAGGCGAAAAAGCGTCCAAAGAGGCGTTAAAAGAGACGAAAGAGCGTGTCAAAAGAGAGCAAGTCCAAAAGAGCGAGTCCAAAAGAGAGGTGAACAGAGGCGAAAAGAGGCGTAGCAGGGGATCTTCCTCTTTTTATAAGTTCTGTTGAGCTTTCGTGGGCTTCCGGGTTGACCGGAATCTCAGCCAATGAGCGTCCTTCGTGGGCGGGCTTGATGAACTTTAGTCCAATGACAGGCTTTGTCTGCGAGGGACCAATGGGATGGAGAAGCTGGAGCCCAGTGAACGTTGGGTGACATTTGACACCGGTCTCCATGAATACACACAATTTTAATACACTGGAATATGCTTTTACACACTTATGTATAACTAAGCTAACCTTATTGATTAATGTAACTTATAAGCAGTGCTTCTAAATCAACATGCAGGAATAAACATTCATTTAAACATTTTTAACATGCATATATATAAAATCACAGATTAATGCATTTCACACATATTATTGATTTTTCACATTAAAACATCAGAGTCCATTTGCTTTTCATAGTCCTGAAAAGAAGGGAAGATTTAGAATTGAGTTTGTAATAATGTACTTTAAAGTTCAGTGGTTAAATCCAGCATGTCCCAAAGTACAGGGCCATGTAAGTTTGGATTTTTTTTTTTTTTACCCTTGATAATAAACACCATTTAAAAACTGCATTTTGTCAAAAATGAAACAGACCCGGGTAACTACAGGCCTATTGCTCTAATAAATTACGACCTGAAAATAATTACAAAAGTGCTAGCAAACCGGCTTGGTAAAAATATAGCAAATATTATTTACCTGGTTCAAACAGGATTTATTCCTGAGAGATACTCATTGTGTAATGCTTGCAAAATTCTTAATATCATGTATGCAGATTATAGCAAAAATGACAGAACTGCTATACTGTCTTTAGATGCTCACAAAGCATTCAATATGATAGAGTGGCCGTACTTAATTGCGGTGATCAAGAAATTTGGGTTCGGCGACACTTTTATAGAGTGGGTTAAAATCTTATATAACAACCCACAGTCCTTCATCTTAACAAATGGGGACAGATCCAATCTGTTCTCTTTACAATGTGGTGTCTGTCAGGGGGACCCACTGTCCCCTTTGCTGTTTAATATAGCACTGGAGCCCCTGGCCATTGGTATCAGGGGGCACCCAGACATTACAGGCATTAAGTTGGGCAGCACTGAGACCCATGTTACCCTGTACGCAGTCAACCTTTTGGTTGGTTTAGCTGATCCTGTGGCTTCAATCCCAATTTTACAAGAATATATTAACTCCTTCGGAAGCATCTCTGGCTATACTATAAACTGGGGAAAGAGCGAATTCATGCCTTTAACAGATCAACTCACTGATGACTTCTTGACAAAATTGCCTCTTAGGTGAAACATTCCTTTACCACTCTATTTAGGGCTTAGACTAACTAAGAACCATCAACATCTTTTCAAATTTAACTTTACAGAAACTATAGAGAAACTTAAAAAAATATTCAGTTCTTGAGAACATTGCCCCTATCTATGATTGGTCGAATGAATGCAGTTAAGATGGTGAGCCTACCTAGGTTTTTATACCTTTTTCAGAACTTGCCCATATACCTAAATGCATCGTTTTTTAAGAAGCTCAACTGTATTATTTTACCATTTGTGTGGTGTTACAAATCACATAGGATATCTAAGGCCCACCTCCACAAACTCACTAGCAAGGGTGGCCTGGGACTTCCTGTTTTAAAACATTACTACTGGGCAGCTAATTCCAGGGCTTTAACCTACTGGAAGTGTGCAAGTGACAATGTTGAGGAGAACCCTTTATGGTTACAACTGGAAGCTTCTGCTGTTACAATGTCCTCACTCCTCGCTCTTCTTTTCTCTGAATTCACCCCGGTAACCATATTAATTCAGAAAAATTTCACTGTGAAGAACTCCTTGCGGATACTAAATCAAATAAAAGTGGCTTGTCGGGTTCCAAATGTTTCCATACATGCTCCCAATATGTAAAAATCATTCATTTTTGCCTGGACAGTTGGATGGGGTGTTTACTGTCTGGATAGAGAGGGGTATCAGAAGTTTTTTTTTTTTTCAGATTTGTACATCAATGACTAATTTGCATCATTCGCTTAGTTAAGTGCTAAATTCAGTCTTCCAAACTCGCACTTTTGCTGCTACCTCCAAGTCAGACACAGTCAAGGAAAATTACCCACGATTTGTTTCCACTTCCACAGCCCACCCTTTTCTTGAAAACCTCTTGCTGCCTCCACACTCAAAACACTTAATATCGAAATTTGTGTGCTTTTTCACAAAAACCCAGTTTCCTCTGATTTTATTAGGGAAGCTTGGGCCAAAGACTTGAACTCTGAAATATCTGTAGAACTGTGGGAGGAGGCACTATCCCAGGTTCATCGTTGTTCTATTAATTCCCAGTACAGATTAATTCAATACAAGGTGTTGCACAGACTGCATTATTCAAAAACAAAGCTAAATCATATTTTTCCAGCTGTGTCCCCTGTCTATGATAGGTGTCATGTCGCTGAGGGTTCATTAGAATCAGAATCAGAATCAGAATCATAAAAGCTTTATTGCCAAGCATGTAAAAAAAAAACACACGAGGAATTTGACTTGACATTGGCACGCTATGTAAGCATATCACAATGACGCGGCAGCCGTAACTAGGTGCCTAATCAAAAAGATGAGGGATAAGGGAAGATAAGGGAAGGGAAAAATGACACAATAGGCGAAGAGAAAAAAACTTCATCATCAAAATACAGCTTATAATTGTAAGCTAAATTATGATTACAGAGAAAAAAAACCTCTCTATGGCACAGCAATCAACCTCACATAAACAGAGACAGAGACGCAGAGAAGGCAGTGTGTGTATATCAGTATGATGATGTCAGTGTGTCTGCAGTGTGGATGAATGTGTCAGCTACTGAAGTACAACAAAAATAGTCTCCCAGGTAACGATGGATGTTATATTTCATGTTTATAAACACACAGATAGTCATGCCCAGAGTAATCTCTTCTTCATGCCAGATGGTAAAAACTCCATGTTAGTCTCATGAACGCTGTCCTTGGAGAGTTCTGTTTATCGCACAGCAGCAGCAGTGTTTGGGTTACAGAGCCAGCTCACACATCTGCTTATCTCAACTCTGGAGGAGTGAATTGTCCAGGGGCGCCGATCAAGGCCGAATCTGCACAGACGCTTAGAGTGTAGGATTTTCTTCTCTCATGCAGTTCTGCGCTTCACAATTCAAATTAACATTCACACAGGCTTTAAAATCAATTCCATGGAGAGCACCGGCGACTCCAGATGTATACCATTCTTCTGAATCAACCATCATTCAGTTCACCATTGCCGCTATCAGTGCACTCCCCGACTGGTCGAATTTGTTGTTGAAGGAGCGTTGCCGGGTCCGCTTTGATCAGCTCTCCCAACTTTAATTTCTGATACATCAGGAACTCCAGAGCCAAAATAGAAATCCTGTGATCAAGCCAAACAAATAGAGATATCTTCCGCATCTCAGTCGAATCACACAGACCCATGAATTCCCAACTGTCCATGAGTCCAGGGCTCCCCCTAGCCCGATCTTCTTTTAAAGTGGTGTCAATTGCATTTAAAGCCCGATCCATTTTCCGTTTTTTCCGTTTGGGTTGAGATCAGCGAGAAGGAGAGACAGCACAGACACTCACTCAGACGCAAAGCTGAGCATTGGGTCAGGAAGGCAGGACAGGAGGAGGGAGGAAAAATGCGACTGCTCTCTCTGGAAGCCGGAAGAAGAGGTTATTGATGATTAGCACATCTCTTTTGGTTTTGCACTAAACTGTGCAATTTTTGGTTGGCTGTATTTGAGCAGCTGCTAAAAACCTATTCCAGAGACATTCTGCCCAACCATGAACTGGCCAGCCTTGGATGCTCTACAGAGACTTCAGTCCTACAGCATGACACACAGATCGCTCTGCACCTGGGCATGGTTGTGGCCAAAAAACTTATTCTTCTAACCTGGAAGTCTACTTCTCTACCCTCTTTCGCCTACTGGCTCAGTGAGATGTTGTCTGTTATTCAGATGGAAAGACTGCGCTGGCGCAAACCTAATGAACAGAACAAATTCATGAGAATCTGGGGACCCTTCCTAGCCCAGTGTCATATCAACACACATACTTGGTGACCTTAAACCTCAAGAGCTGGCTTACTGCAGATGTTTGGTTTTTTTTCCCCTGCAAGCAAAAAAAAATAAAATAAAATAAAATATATACTGTATATATATATGCACTACCGTTCAAAAGTTTGGGGTTACCCAGACAATTATTTTGTGTTTTCCATGAAAAGTCACACTTATTTATTACCATGAGTTGTAAAATTAATAGAAAATATAGTCAAGACATTGACAAGGTTAGAAATAATGATTTGTATTTGAAATAATAATTTTTTCCAGATACTCAACCTGCTCAAAGGAAGGTCAGTTTTATAGCTTCTCTAACCAGCTAAACTGTTTTCAGCTGTGCTAACATGATTGCACAAGGGTTTTCTAATCATCCATTAGCTTTCTGACGCAATGAGCAAACACATTGTACCATTAGAACACTGGAGTGATAGTTGCTGGAAATGGGCCTCTATACACCTATGTAGATATTGCACCAAAAACCAGACATTTGCAGCTAGAATAGTCATTTACCACATTAGCAATGTATATTAGATATTAGAGCGTATTTCTGATTAGTTTAAAGTTATATTCATTGAAAAATAAGCAAAACTAACAAAAACTTATGACTGACTTGAGTAGACATCAATTATCCCCAGTTGGAGGATGTCATTTGACACAGAGTGAGGAAACTCAAACTCTGAAAATATGCCATTATGCCGAACACAAACCACAAGAGATGGAGAATGATATTGATCCTGATAACCACTTTTTCAATAATATTCATAACCACTGTGAATATTACACTGAAAAGCAATTCAAAAGTCAAGTGCAACTAGATGGTAAATTATCAATAATACACTTCAACAGCAGAAGTCTTAACAAAAACTTCCCACAGATTCAGGACTATTTAAAACGGCTAGACAGAAAAGTTACAGCCATTGCAATCTCTGAAACCTGGCTTACTGAAGAACAGGCACCCCTGATGGCAATAGAAGGATATCAGATGTTTCATATTAACAGATTTCAAAAAAAGGGTGGTGGTGTTGCACTGTATATTGATGACCTACTGTATATAGGTGTAAGCTTGTAAATGTAATGTCCTTTGCACTACCAGGGATCTTGGAATGTGTTACTGTTGAGATTAACCAACATAAAACAAAAAATCTAATTATAAGTTGTATATATAGAACGCCGGGAACTTGTATTGAGACATTCAGAGATAAATTAGTCGAGCTGTACAATAATATTACTAGTAAGAAAATGGTAGCAATCTGTAGAGATTTCAATATTGATCTACTGAATCCACATCAGCAAAATGTAATTACAGAGTTCATGAACTCTATGTACAGCATGAGTCTATATCCCACAATAACACATCACAGTAGAATCACAGTTCACACTGTTACACTTATTGACAACCTGTTTGTCAATGTTATTGATAAGAAAATAGAAAGTGGATTATTGATAAATGATATAAGTGACCACTTGCCAACCTTTGCACTTATCCATGGCCACACCGGGGCCAATACAGAAAAAATTTCAAAATCGTTCAGATACAAATCACCAAATGCAATCAGTTCTTTTAAAGAGGACTTGCTGAAACAAGACTGGACAGAAGTCTATGTATCAGATATAAATGAAGCCTATGACACATTTATAAACATTGTAACCACTCTTTATGAAAAAAACTGTCCACTAGTAAAAAAAAAGCTTAAACAGAAATTTGCCGATAAGCCATGGTTAACCAAAGGACTACAAAAGGCATGTAAAAACAAAAATTTACTATATAAAGCTTTCCTAAAGAAAAGGACAAAAGAAGCAGAGCAGTGGTATAAAACATACAAAAATAAGTTAACGTATATAATAAGATGTAGTAAAAGAGACTATTACAGTAAAGAACTGGAGAAAAACAAAGACAATATTAAAAATACATGGACAATACTTAACAGTATCCTTGGAAATAAAAGCAGAAATACAAGCAACCCAACTAATATTCCAAAAAATAATAAAACGACCCAGAGTGTGAATGTAGCTTCACCTGCAGATGAATTTAATAACTTTTTTGTTAACATTGGTCCTAATTTGGCTCGAGAAATACCCGTTACGGCGCCTACAGATGATACGATAAGCAAAAACACTGCTATAAAAGACTCCATTTTCATAAAGAACACAGACGAGAGAGGTCATTGAAATTGTTAAATCGTTAAAAAGTAAAACATCTACCGACTGTGATGGTATTGACATGCTCTTAGTCAAAACTGTTATTGAATGCTTAGTGAAACCACTGACGTATATCTGTAACCTGTCTCTCCAAACAGGTATGTTCCCAATGCAATGAAAATAGCTAAAGTAATTCCGATATACAAGATGGGTGACAGAGGGGAATTCTCAAACTATAGACCAATTTCACTATTGCCGCAATTTTCAAAGATACTTGAAAAAATATTCTATGAGAGAATTGACAACTTC
This sequence comes from Pholidichthys leucotaenia, assembly GCA_020510985.1. Classification (NCBI taxonomy): domain Eukaryota; kingdom Metazoa; phylum Chordata; class Actinopteri; order Cichliformes; family Pholidichthyidae; genus Pholidichthys; species Pholidichthys leucotaenia. The sequence goes on from CM035838.1 coordinate 328,877,338, forward strand.
ATACTGAAGAATAATTTATTGTGTGAGCAGCAATATGGGTTCAGACACAAGAGGACAACTGCATTTGCTCTAATGGAATTTATAGAAAAAATATCAGCTGCCATTGAAAATAAAGAGTATTCAGTTGGGGTATTCCTGGATCTTAAAAAAAAGCATTTGATACAGTGGACCATAATTTATTATTAAAGAAACTACAAAATTGTGGTATTAGAGGAGTAGCACTGTCCTGGTTAAGTAGTTACTTAAAGAATAGATATCAGTATGTATGTGTTGGTAATGAAAACTCACAGTTACTGAAGGTTACCTGTGGAGTCCCACAGGGTTCAGTTTTGGGGCCATTATTATTCATTATATAAATGATATATGTAAAGTTTCAGAAAAAATGGACTTAATATTGTTTGCTGATGACACTAATCTATTATGCAGTGGAAACAATCTGGAACAACTTCTGGATACACTCGGAAAGGAATTAGGAAAGCTTAAACTGTGGTTTGATTCAAACAAATTAACGCTCAATTTAAGTAAGACAAAATTTATAGTCTTTAACAACCATCACAACAACTCAGTACCTAAACTCAGTGTAAATGGTGCTGAGATTAAAAGGGTATCTGAAACTAAATTTCTTGGAGTAATAATTGATAATAAACTGTGTTGGAAGTCACATATTAATTATATTAAAGGTAAAATATCCAAATCAATTGCAATATTAAACAGAGTGAAATATTTGCTGAATCAACCCACACTATATACCTTGTATCATTCATTAATACTCCCATACATGACATATTGTAATGGAGTATGGGGAAATACATATAAAACAAACATATACCCACTCTTTATGCTTCAGAAGAGAGCTATTAGAATAATAAACAAAGCAGCTTACAGGGAACCAACAAACCCACTTTTTCTTAAATTAAAAGCTCTCAAGTTGAAAGATCTGGTTGACTTTAAAACTGCAATAATAATGTTTAAAGTGAAGAATCTATCACTGCCCGCAAATATCCAAAAGTTGTTCCAAATAAGGGAGAATCAATACCATTTTAGAGGAACATGTATATTTCAAAAACCTTCAGTGAGAACTACAACCAAGCAACACTGTGTTTCAGTGCAAGAAGTCAGACTATGGAACGATTTTGGACCTGAATTAAAATCATGTGCAACGCTTGGACAATTTAAACAAAAACTAAAGGAAGAAATACTCCAAACATATATACAAGATGACATGTAAAATCAGAATCAGAATCAGGTTTATTGCCATTGTTCATGTAGTACACAAACTAGGAATTTGTCTCGGTGCAATGCTGCAACATTAAACATGATAAAATAAAAGAAATAAACTATACATGCAATAAAGTGTATACTGGTCAGCAGTTAAAATATATTAGCGAGCAGCAGATACTGTGGAGAACCATATAGTGCAGTCGGTAATGCAGGAAGAAAACAGTGATGATTGACATGAGTCTGGTTGAGCTGCTGTACATGGTGCACGAGAGTCAATAAGTCACTTAGTGTTCAGCAGTCTGATGGCAGAGGGGAAGAAGCTGTTCATGTGACGGGAGGTTTTAGTCTGGATGGACCGAAGTCTTCTACCTGAGGGGAGGGGGGCAAACAGTACGTGACCAGGGTGTGAGGGATCGGCTATGATCCGGCCAGCACGCCTCCGGGTCCTGGAGATGTACAGATCCTGGAGAGATGGGAGCTTGCAGCCGATCACCTTCTCAGCAGTGCGCACGACGCGCTGCAGCCTTAGTCTGTCCCTGGTAGTGGCTCCTGCGTACCACACGGTTATGGAGGTGGTGAGGATGGACTCGATGATGGCTGTGTAGAACTGCACTAACATCTTGGTGGGTAGCTTGAGCTTCCTCAGCTGCCGCAGGAAGAACATCCTCTGCTGGGCTTTTTTGATGAGTGAGCTGATGGTCGGCTCCCACTTGAGGTCCCTGGTGATGGTGGTGCCTAGGAAGCGGAAGGAATCAGCAGTGGTGATGGGAGAGCCTGAGAGGGTGAGGGGGGGCAGAGGGGTTGTGACTTTCCTGAAGTCCACAATCATCTCCACTGTCACATAAGGATTGTCATATCCAGCTTGTGTTGTGTTGTAGCTTAGTTTTTTTTTCTTTTTTCTGTTACATTTTGTCTTAGCTTTGTTTTTGAATTGTAATCGCTCTTGTCTTGTTTCTTTTTTTCTCTTCTCTTTTCTATTTTGAATTCTTGGAATATGGGTGGGCAATATAAGCTGCGGCTTCAGCCATCACCCATTTCGGATGGCTTACGTTGAATTGTATAATCAGAGGAGTTATTGTCTAATTTGACCTTGTTGGATTTTCTTTCCCCCTTTGTTATATTATTCAGTCTCTTTTAACCTGTACTATCCGAAATAAAGATTCATTCATTCATTCATTCATTCAACAAAACAGTGCTTTTCTTTCAAAAGTAAGGAAATTTCTAAGTGACCCCAAACTTTTGAACGGTAGTGTATATATTCTTTTTCTTATCTACATCTGTTCCTGGGTGGCAGCCCCTTTTTTTCCTCCTCCTTCTCTCTCTCTTTTTGTTGTTGTGCTGTGTGTGTGTGTGTGTGTGTGTGTGTGTGTGTGTGTGTGTGTGTGTGTGTGTGTGCAGGGGCGTGGGGTGGGGCATTTACCCTCAGGTTGTGTTTGTGCTGTCCAAGTTATGTGACATTTGTTACATGAAAATACATAAATAAAATACTTTTAAAAAACTGCATTTTGTGTTTACTTGTGTCATCTTTGTCTAATATTTAAATTAGTTTGATCTAAAACATTTAAATGTGACAAACATACAAAAAAATGAGAAATCAGGAAGGGGCAAATACTTTTTCACACCACTGTAAATTTAAATGCATTTAACATAAAAATATCAAAACTAAACCAAAAAAGATTGTGTTGTTTAATTTTATCAAGGAAATTATATGACTTTTAAAACTCTCTGAAAGCTCCTTGGGTTTATTTAGGTGTCGCAATGTGGAGAAGAGGACCCACACACAATACTCAAAATTTTTAAAGTTTTTTTAAGAGCTGGTCACCCAGACACAGCTCAAGGATGCAAACACAAAATAATATGCAGCTTGGAAGCTGCAACAAAAGCTATTACAAAAAAACTCGACAGACAAGGCAGGATACAGACAAGGCAGAACATGAAGCGTGTTGTTCACGCCATATGACTAAAGGAACCTGAATGGAACAGAACTTAAATAACCAAGGGGACAATCAAGACAACACAGCACAGTTGGGGAGACCAATCATGACTGACAGCTGACACATGGGGAAAACAGAAGTGGCAGGAGGGGTGGGGCTACACACAGCCACAGACGGAGGAGATACAGAACATGAACAGAGGATCAGGGGAGACAAGACCTTGACAATCATAATGCAAATAATGACTGAACTAACCTCCTGATCATAACAATGATAATCAAAACCCAAGGTGAAGCAGGTGAAACTGTAAAACACGAACAGAATCAAGACTATAATAACATAATAATAACTGCAGAAAATCCTAAGAAGCAAACCCAAAAGTGAGAATGAGGGCTGGGACCCATGCCCTGGAAACAAAATAAACACACAATAAATCAGGATGAGGCATTGGGCCCAACCAATGCCCTGACATTAGGTGGAAAATTTAGCACTTAGGATGCCTAATTTTCTTTTTCCGGTTTTTGTTTCAGAATGTATCTAGTCATTTCATATCTGGTATTCTGTTCATTTATTATTTTTCTTTTTTGGCGGTGGCAAACAAAATCTTTCATCGGGCCCCAAAAACCAGAAAATGGCCCTGCCCATTATTGAATGATGCAAAATGTACAGTATCTCGGAAACATATTTGATAAAGGCTGAAGAAATAAAGCCTGTTGAGCTGCACAGTCTTGTTGAAACAAGTTGGAGTAAAGGACTTGACTTTATCTCTCAGGATTATTTTATGGCTGCACTTTAAATAGAAGCTTGGTTCCTGTAATTTGGGTCCTGCTGTGATCTATTCCTTATTTTACTCTTTGCTAAGATTAACTCAATCTGTTATGGTCAAAGCAATTACAAGCAGTGAAGATGAGTGACGCTTGTGGGACTGCAAGTTTCATGAGTGTAGTTTAGTTAAAATACATGAGAACTGACATCAGAGAGTTTACAGAGAACAAAGAACAGCAGAATAAAAGAACATCTAGACTGAAGAGATGTGTAATACAGACATTTAACTGAGAAGAAAGGACAAATTTAATCCTACATTCTGGCACTATTTCATCAATAAACCATGCATTACTGCCTGTCTGGATCTTATGAACTTGGAATAAACCCTTCTGCCAGGATCAATGTCAGCTGTCAAGCTTTTGGATTGGCATACAACCACAGTATATGCTACATGATTGTCAGAGTTTGTACGGCATGTTGTTATTATTTTCTTATTTCATATCCTAAAAGAGCCTTGGTCCTCAACAGGCCTAGGGAGAGACCCATACCATTTTGGTGATGATCTGAGAACACATACTAAGCCGAGGCTCTCATCTTCTCACAGTGTGTTAGCAACAATACTCCAAAACTACAGGATGGATTTGGATGAAATTTTTACCAGAGGTGATTCTTGGGCTACACACAAAATCATTACAATTTTTTGATGATCTGAGAATACACACCTCCACCAAGGCTCTTATTTTCTCACAGAGTGTTAGCAACAATACTCTAAAACTACTGGATGGATTCGGATGAAACTTTTACCAGAGGTGGTTCTTGGGTGAGAGAGGAAGCCATTACATTTTGGAGGTGATCCATGAGGGATGGAAGGAGCCTTGACGGAGGTATGTGCTCTCTGAGTGCTTTTCTACTTTGTGTAGGTCTTTCTTCAGATCCTGCCAGGATATCAGCTTTGTATTTATGTAAACAGACCCAGGTTCCACACTGAGTGAGTGCAAACTAATTATAATTAGAAGACTCAATTGTCACTACACATGCTGTAATAGGCTACATACACTGTATCATTATGCAACATGGGGGCGGCTGTGGCACAGGTGTAGTGTGGCCGACTACTGATCGGCGGGTCAGGGATTCAATTCCCACTCTGTCTGCAGTCTGTATGTCAAAGTGTCCTTGAGCAAGACACTGAACCCCCAGCTGCTCCTGGTGGGCCGCTGCATGCCAGCTCCACCGCCATCAGTGTGTCAATGGGTGGATAGCAGGATCTGTAAAGCGCTTTGGTCATCTAGAGATGAGAAAAAAGCACGATAAAAGTGAACATCATTTTAACATTTTTGATTTGTGGGGTGCTGCAAGATTTTTCAGTGTAAAAACTGCTGTGGCTCAAAAAAGCTTGAAAAGCATTGATCTTCACCATGTGAGTTTATTTCAAGCATCTAAAGTGATATCTCAAATCTGGTTTCCATGGTTTGTGATCATTTCTTTATAACACTAAGACAATGCCTCTGATTTTGTTTTTTTTTTTTCCAATTATCAAAGTTGGATGAGAGCCCATCATTTGGATTTTAATTTAGATCATCTCCAGAAATTGATTGCATTCATATTGGGAAAACACCAACTGTGGCATGAAATCCATACCACATAAACACCTGAAACTTATAAATAGCATTGTTGTCAGAAGCAATTAATGAAGAACTAGATAGCACTCAGAGTGCATATCTCCGCCAAGGTTATCTATCTCATGCTATCTCACAATGTTATAGAAAGTGGAAAAAATGAACCACAATCCAGTAAGGGATACCTCTGAAGAAAATTTCATTAAAATCAATCCAGTAGTTTTTTGCATAATCCTGCTAACAGACAAACTTTCATGAAAACGTAACTTCATTGGTGGAGGTAAAAATATAATGAGACTTTAGCAAGTCAGTAAGAGTAAACCTAAGTGAAAAACATTATCCCAATTATGGTCCACTTTAAATCCATCACACAAAATATTTTAGCAAGCAAATAAACAGGCAACATCACATACGTGACAATCCTTTCCTGTCTTTTGCAATCCAACAAAGACAATAAAAACTGTCAAATGAAAGAGCCTTCAAAAGCAGAACGTTTTTATTCTAAACAATATTGACCTGATGATGCATCGGTCTAACCCTGCTCTCTTCTCTGTCTGTGTTCACCTAGTGCCAACGCGCTCAGGATTTAGAACCACTACTGGTGTCCATCTGCACACCGGATTTAAAATGTGGCTTCGCTGTGACCCGTCTGTTGTCCGAGGCCTCTGGAGACAGAGGGAGGAGAGAATGGCGTGCCAGGAAAACAGTCACTCTTTTCTCCACAAATGCATACAGCCATGCTCCCTTTTCACATGTCTGTGTTAAGCCTTTATCATTAACTACAGAATAACTCCCGGGACTGAAATAAACTGCAAATTCTATTTGTAAGAGAATATCTAGGCTCCTAATACCCTTATATGATGATCAAATTTCAGACTACATTTGGTGCAATGAAAATGTGTATTTGTAGACCTGCAGATTAGTGCTATCAGCAGGAACCGTGTGACCTGTGAGGGGAAAAAAAAAAAAGGGAGGATGTACATGAGAGAATCTGTGTTGTGGACAATCCTGCCTGTTGGTTTAGGGCAGCTTACTGGGCGTCTGTTGCAGCCAAATCCATTTTTATTCACCCTGTGGATTATATGACTCGCTGGCAAAGGATGCCCTCGTGCTAGTAAAGCCATTGGGGACTCACGCAGGAGAATGCCCTCAATATACACACGGATCAAACAGTGGAGAAAAAAGTGATATACTGAGTCTTTTTAAGAGTCAAGTAAAAATCAAAGGGGAAAGTGTTTAAATGGCATGGGGCTGACTCTGTGAGCAGTCTTTGGAGGGCGCTGACACACTAGTGATGAGAGGAGCTGTCTGGACGGGTGCAGACGATGCACTTCTCAGCCACTGCATGTGTGTGAAGTCTCAGGGCTGGTGCTAACAACTGATGACAGCCTGCAGAGAGAGTCCTCAAACACATATACACACATGGCTGGTTGGGGGCCCTATGCAAGACTTGTTCGAGAGCCCCTGTTTTTGGAATGGGGACGACTTCAAAACTTTTAAAATAGGAGAAAAAAAAATCCCAATTGCATAGAATAAAAAATAAACAGCATCCATATGAACATTGCAAATTTACAATAAATTATACATTATAATATATAATTATATTAATCAGGCTAGCAAAATCATTCGCTCACCACAAATGCCACTGTCTGAACTGTATCAGTGCTCTGTGATCAGGAAAACCACCCTGATCACAGAGGACCCATCTCACCCCCGCCGTCACTCTTTCCAGTTATTACTATCAGGCAGACGATATAAAGTTCCATTGGCCCATAAAAAACATTTACAAGAAATCATTTATTCCCTCTACAATAACCATCCTGAACAAAATCAAATAGCTATCACATTGCACATTATTTTTTGTCGGTGTCCCCAATTAACCGTGTTTACTTTCTAATTGTTTTTATCTTGTGAGTTTCAATGTGTTTTGAAAGACCTGAGCAAGCAAGGAGTATAATGATCAGAGATGCTACTGACTTGAATAAATACAGATGAACACCGATTAAAAAAATTATGAGTCAATGATAATCCATATTCATACACATGATAAGAATAGTTCTTTTGATACACCATGCCAAAGTACTTTAAAAAAATAAGCAAAATAAACAAAAACTTATGATCGACTCGAGGAGACATCAATTATCCCCAGCTGGAGGAAGTCATCTGACACAGAGTGAGGAAACTCAAACTCTGAAAATATACCACTATGCTGAACATAAACCACAAGAGATGGAGAATGATATTGATCCTGATAACCACTTTTTCAATAATATTCATAACCACTGTGGATATTACACTGAAAAGCAATTCAAAAGTCAAGTGCAACTAGATGGTAAACTGTCAATAATACACTTCAATAGCAGAAGTCTTAAAAACTTTCCACAGATTCAGGACTATTTAAAACAGCTAGACAGAGAATTTACAGCTATTGCAGTCTCTGAAACTTGGCTTAATCAGAATCAGAATCAGAATCAGCTTTATTGGCCAAGTATGCACAACACATACAAGGAATTTGACTTTGGCTAAAAACTGAAAAATGAAGAACAGGCTCCCCTGATGGCAATAGAGGGATATCAGATGTTTTATATTAACAGAACTCAAAAAAAGGTGGTGGTGTTGCACTGTATATTGATGACCTGTATAGGTGTAAGCTTGTAAATGAAATGTCCTTTGCTCTACCAGGGATCTTGGAATGTGTTACTGTTGAGATTGACCAAGATAAAACAAAAAATCTAATCATAAGCTGCATATATAGAACACCGGGAACTTGCATTGAGATATTCAGAGATAAATTAGTCGAGCTGTACAATAATATTACTAGTAAGAAAATGGTAGCAATTTGTGGAGATTTCAATATTGATTTACTAAATCCACATCAACAAATTGTAGTTACAGAGTTCATGAACTCTATGTACAGCATGAGTCTATATCCCACAATAACACATCCCAGTAGAATCACAGTTCACTCTGCTACACTTATTGACAACCTGTTTGTCAATGTTATCGATAAGAAAATAGAAAGTGGATTATTGATAAATGATATAAGTGACCACTTGCCAACCTTTGCACTTATCCATGGCCACACGGGGCCCAACGCAGAAAAAATTTCAAAATCGTTCAGATACAAATCACCAAATGCAATCAATTCTTTTAAAGAGGACTTGCTGAAGCAAGACTGGACAGAAGTCTATGTATCAGATGTAAATGAAGCCTATGACACATTTATAAACATTGTAACCACTCTTTATGAAAAAAACTGCCCATTAGTAAAAAAAAAAGCTTAAACACAAATTTGCTGATAAGCCATGGTTAACCAAAGGACTACAAAAGGCGTGTAAAAAGAAAAATTTATTATATAAAGCTTTCCTAAAGAAAAGGACAAAAGAAGCAGAGCAGCGGTATAAAACATACAAAAATAAGTTAACATATATAATAAGATGTAGTAAAAGAGACTGTTACAGTAAAGAACTGGAGAAAAACAAAGACAATATTAAAAATACATGGACAATACTCAACAGTATCCTTGGAAATAAAAGCAGAAATACAAGCAACCCAACTAATATTCCAAAAAATAATAAAACGACTCAGAGTATGAATATAGCTTCACCTGCAGATGAATTTAATAATTTTTTTGTTAACATTGGACCTAATCTGGCCCGAGAAATACCCACTACGGTGCCTACAGGTGATACAATATGCAATAACACTGCTGTAAAAGACTCCATCTTCATAAAGAACACAGACGAAAGAGAGGTCATTGAAATTGTTAAATCGTTCAAAAGTAAAACATCTACGGACTGTGATGGTATTGACATGCTATTAGTCAAAACTGTTATCGAATGCATAGTAAAACCACTGACGTATATCTGTAACCTGTCTCTCCAAACAGGTATATTTCCCAATGCAATGAAAATAGCTAAAGTAATTCCGATATACAAGACGGGCGACAGAGGGGAACTCTCAAACTATAGACCAATTTCACTATTACCGCAATTTTCCAAGATACTTGAAAAAATATTCTATGAGAGAATTGACAACTTCATACTGAAGAATGATTTATTGTGTGAGCAGCAATATGGGTTCAGACACAAGAGGACAACTGCATTTGCTTTAATGGAATTTATAGAAAAAATATCAACAGCCATTGAAAACAAAGAGTATTCAGTTGGAGTATTCCTAGATCTTAAAAAAGCATTTGATACAGTAGATCACAATTTATTATTAAAGAAAAATTGTGGTATTAGAGGGGTAGCACTGTCCTGGTTAAGTAGTTACTTAAAGAATAGATATCAGTATGTATGTGTTTGCAACAAAAACTCAGAGTTACTGAAGGTCATCTGTGGAGTCCCACAGGGTTCAGTTTTGGGACCATTATTATTCAATATGTATATAAACGATACATGTAAAGTTTCAGAAAAAATGGACTTAATACTGTTTGCCGATGACACTAATCTGCTATGCAGTGGAAACAATTTGGAACAACTTCTGGATACACTCGGAAAGGAATTAGAAAAGCTTAAAGTGTGGTTTGATTCAAACAAATTAACAATCAATTTAAGTAAGACAAAATTTATAGTCTTTAACAACCATCACAACAACCCAGTACCCAAACTCAGTGTAAATGGTGTAGAGATTGAAAGGGTATCTGAAACTAAATTTCTTGGAGTAATAATTGATAACAAACTGTGTTGGAAGTCACATATTAATTATATTAAAGGTAAAGTATCCAAATCAATTGCATTATTGCACAGAGTGAAATATTTGCTGAATCAACCCACACTATACACCTTGTATCATTCATTAATACTCCCATACATGACATATTGTAATGAAGTATGGGGAAATACATATAAAACAAACATATATCCACTCTTTATGCTTCAAAAGAGAGCTATTAGAATAATAAACAAAGCAGCTTACAGGGAACCAACAAACCCACTTTTTCTTAAACAAAAAACTCTCAAGTTGAAAGATCTGGTTGACTTTAAAACCGCAATAATAATGTTCAAAGTGAAGAATTTATCACTGCCCGCAAATATCCAAAAGTTGTTCCAAACAAGGGAGAAACGATATCACTTCAGAGGAACATGTATATTTCAAAAGCCTACAGTGAGAACAACCACCAAGCAACACTGTATTTCAGTGCAAGGAGTCAGATTATGGAACGATTTTGGACCTGAATTAAAATCATGTACAACGCTTGGACAATTTAAACAAAAACTAAAGGAAGAAATACTCCAAACATATTTACAAGACAACATGCAAAATCACATAAGGATTGACATATCCAGCCTGTGTTGTGTTGTAGCTTAGTTTTTTTTTTCTTTTTTTTCTCTGACATTTTGTCTTAGATTTGTTTTTGAATAGTAACCGCTTAACTTAGCCTAGCTTAGTTTTCTTTTTTCTCTCAGTCACATTTTGTCTTAGCTTTGTTTTGAATTGTAATCGCTCTTGTCTTGTTTTCTCTTTTTTCTATTTTGAATTCTTGGATGGAATATGGGTGGGCAATATAAGCTGCGGCTTCAGCCATCACCCATTTCGGATAACTTACGTGGAATTGTATAGTAGGAGGAGTCTTTGTCTAATTTGACCTTGTTGTTATATTATACAGTTTCTTTTAACCTGTACTGTACTATCCGAAAATAAAATAAATTCATTCATTCAATTCATTCATTCAAAGTGCTGAATGTGTTGTTGTAGCCGTGTCAAAGAAGGATTTCTGTCACCATTTGGGACAGACTATCAACCTGTCTGTCTATGACATGATTATTGAAAGAAAACATTCACTTTTGGCGGCACATGGGGAGAGCATAATTGTGTAACATCTTAGACAAGATCAAAGAGCAGAGGTTCCCTGGTGAGATAACAGGGAGGTGTGAAGGATGAATGCAGTGTGACTTTTTGTGTGTTAGAAACTTCTAGAGGAATGGTAAAGGATTAAGGAAGTGAATGCAATGTGACCTTTTGTGTGTTAGAAGCTTCTAGAGGAATGCCATAGTATTTAAGAGAAGAGTCTTTGCTGAGATGTCATTCTGTCTATGCTTCTTGTGTGAGATGTGTAATAAATCGTCTGAGCCAAATCCGCCTCGTTATTTACACGCTCCACACACTTCTCTTAATATAATATGCACAGCCTTTACATCGTTTTTCTTTCCAAGAAGGCATTTTAACTCTTCGGTTTTTTTTCCTGTATGTCACAAAAAGGGAAGCCCTGCCTTGATACCTGCTAGTTGCTTCATTACTGGCCAGCCTAGCTGTCTGTCATATAGATGGGTGGGATGCCAAAGGCGTTAGACCAAGCTAAACAGTGGTGCTATAGGAAGCTCACTAGCCAAGTGCAGTTTATATTATTTTTTAAAATAAATTTCAGTCACAGTAATATAAGATTTATTATCGATAATAATATAATATATCCCATGTCGTTCTGGTTTATTTTGTTATATTTTTGCCATGATGCTACAGCGATTTATTAGGATTAGCTTGGCTACGCAGTCAGTGTTGGTCAGTCAGCATTGAAGCTCAGCCTCAGCTCAGGAGAGGCTGATGGCCGCCTGGCGTTAACTGTCGTTCCAGTAAGTTTTCTATAAATTCTATTCAACCCCCCCACTGGAATCCTTGTTCATCTAATATCTAATAAGACTTGACCATGTATTTTGTTCTTAGATGTTATTTTAGCTTAGTTAAAATTTTATTCTCTAATTGAGATCCAAGGCTGCTAGCTGAAGCTAGCAGTTTAGCCACTCATTCAAGAATGTTGGTGTGCTTATTGTACCCCAGGGACCAGTCATATCCTCTCAACCACTGAAACCACACACCCCTGTCCACCAGTGATACATGATTTCATTCATTTTGTAAGACAAATTTATGTTTCTTGGCTCAGGCTCAATCCAACATAGCAGCTAACCAGCTAAGATTAGCAATAGTGATGTAAGAGGGAGGGTGGAGTTGAATGTAGTCTCAGAGATTTAAAGAGACATGCACTGAAACCAGCTGTTCTGAAAAAGGCTGCAAAAGATGATTCACAATAAAGGTGCAATAGTAAATTTGAGAAAATTTACCCAAATACGTCAAACATTTCATTAATATCTTTGTGAGCTGTTGAAATATGGGAGACATGCAGTCCATGACCCCTTTAAAAGAAAAAAGTCACACATTTGCAAAACAAAAAGTATCAAATTTTCAGGGAAAACTGACAACTTTATTTTAAAAAGTCCTGAATTTGTGAGAAAAAAGTTATGGATTTATAAAGAAGAAAGTTGCAAATTTACAAGAAAGTCTTCAAGGAAAAGGGCTGCTTATTTTTATCAAAAATTAATTCCAATTATTTTACTTTAGATTAAAATGGCAAAAAAGTACAAATTCACAAAATTTATAAAGATTTCATCTCATAAACAAAAGAAAACGGCAGTCATTTTTTTTTTATCTGTGGTATTTTTCCAAATACCTTTGAAATGCAGATTTAAGGATTGATTGTCATTTTAAGGATAATTAAGGCCTCAATTTTGGATAGTTGAATTTAAGGATTTTAAACACTTTTTATAATCTGTGGACACCTTGTATATAATTCTGCCCACTGGTTTCAATTCTGTTAAAGTGACACTCTGCCAAAAATCATGTTTTTTCTGTTAACATGTCTGTAACATGTTTTTTGTGACTTGCAAGACATTAACAGCAAAATCAGACTCAAGTTCCAAGTCTGTGTTTTTCTGCTGTGAATGGCCAGTTAAGCTCCCCCCCACCCCCGATCCAAAAGGGCAACTTTGGACAGAGCGTTTCTAGCTATGTAACCCATTTGTCCTTAGCCTGATTGGTTATAACATTAACCACTCAGACTAAGCACTGGGCATGGCTAAACACCTGAGTTCACTCCCCCAGGGGAAGAGAGAGGAGCCGATGTGGCTCCGCGGATGGAGGTTCACGGTTTACTGACCACTGACCACGCTGACAGTCAGCGTCCTTTCTTGGGGGCGGTGTGAAACTGACCGCGGCCGCCGTAGTTTTCCACCGCTGGGGCTATTGTATTCCAGAACTCTGTAGTGCACACCGGGCACGGTCAGCCTGGAGACCGGAGTCCACCGGCTGCCATGCCTGCACATGCAGGGTCCTGGAGGTGCCCACGGAGGTATGGAAGGCACACGGTTGGAAGGCCGAACCAGAGACAGGCGTCTGCTCTTAAAGGAACGAAGGTGCCAAGACTGACACACGTCTGTTTTGCATTTGTTTGACTCGGTTTGGTGAAGGGGCTTTCAGGGGCGACACAACCCCCCCCCCCCCCCCCCAGCATTCCATTCCATTCCCGCCAGAGAGGACTGAGGAGGAGACATTAAACCCCCTGCTCCCTCCAGAGAAGGGAGGCGAGTTGGGTAACCAGGGGGCGCATGGCGCAAAGACCGGGGTGAGGCTGTGTGCGGATGAGAGAAAGTGTTATAGATGACTGTGCGCTTGGCTCCTATTCAGACAGCAAGATGCAAGCAAGCCTAGCCTCCTTTGCTAGTGCTTGCCAGCGTTATGGCCTCACCATCAGCATGCAGAAGACAGGTGCTACACCAGCCTGCTCCAAGAACACCCTATATTGAGCCCCACATTTGCATGAACAATGCAGATCTGAAGAACACGGAGAAGTTCATTTACCTTGGGAGCACCATCAACGGAGCAGCTAACATTGATGATGAGGTTGATCTGCGGTCATCCAAGGCTAGCCAATCCTTTGGTTGTCTGAAAATATCTGTCTGGGACAGAAGAGGCCTGTGGCTTGAGACAAAATTGCAGTTCTACAACAGAATGATCCTCACCATTCTCCTCTATGCTTGTGAGACCTGGACAGTATACAGATGACATGCCAAGAAATTGAACTACTTTCACCTGAACTGCCTGCACAATCTGCTGAAAATAAGGTGGCAGGACAAAGTTCCTGATACCGAAGTCCTGCGTCGAGCAAACCTACTGTATGCAGCATTCACACCTTGATCAAGAAGGTGAGCTCAGGTGGGCAGGACACATGTACAGACGTGGACAAAATTGTTGGTACCCCTCTGTTCTCTGTTAATGAAAGAAAAACCCACAATGGTCACAGAAATAACTTGAATCTGACAAAAGTGGTAATAAATCAAAATTCTATGAAACTTAACCAATGAAAATCAGACAAGGTGAGAAAAGACTGAAAAGATTGAAAATAATGTGACCATAGGGACATGTTCAACCAAGATTGAACTTCCCACCCCAAAGACCTGAACAGCTTCAGACCGGTGGCCTTGACGTCCCACTTGATGAAGACCCTGGAGAGACTGCTCCTTGCTCATCTCCGCCCCCTGGTGGAACCAGCGATGGATCCACTCCAGTTCGCCTACCAGCATGGCATTGGGGTGGAGGATGCGGTGATCTTCCTCCTTCACCGTTCTCTGTCCCACCTGGAGAAGCCCGGGAATATGGTGAGGATCATGTTCTTTGACTTCTCCAGTGCTTTCAACACCATCCAACCGATGATCCTGAAGGACAAGCTGCTGCGCGCAGGGGTGGACCAGCACCTGTCATCATGGATCCTGGACTACCTCACGAACCGGCCTCAGTTTGTGAGAACCCGGGACTGTGTTTCCGACACGATCATCAGTAGCACGGGGGCCCCCCAGGGAACGGTGCTGGCTCCCTTCCTGTTCACTCTTTATACTGCGGACTTCTCACACAACACAACACATTGCCATCTACAGAAGTTCTCTGATGACTCTGCGATCGTTGGTCTCATCTCCAGCGGAGATGAAGCTGAGTACAGAGGGCTTATCCAGGACTTTGTGGACTGGTGCCATCGGAACTGCCTCCAGATCAACGCGAGGAAAACTAAGGAGCTGGTGGTGGACTGCCGCAGGCATGGGCAGCCCCTCACAGCACCAGTAAATATACAGGGAACAGATATCGAGATGGTGACATCCTACAAGTACCTGGGTATTCATCTGAACAATAAACTAGACTGGTCACACAATACTGACGCACTCTACAAGAAGGGACAGCGCAGGCTGTTCCTGCTGAGGAGACTCAGGTCTTTTGGTGTACAAGGGGCGCTGCTGAAGTCATTCTATGACACGGTGGTGGCATCAGCCATCACTTTTGGAGTGGTCTGCTGGGGCAGTGGCATTACTGCAGCCGATAGGAAGAGACTGAACAAACTGATTAAGAAAGCTAGCTCTGTCCTGGGGCAGCGCCTTGATCCAGTGGAGGAGATAGGAGAGAGAAGGACGGTGGCTAAACTGTCATCTCTGCTGGAGTCCGAGTTCCACCCTATGCAGGACATACTGGATGCACTGAGGAGCTCATTTAGCAGCAGACTACATCATCCCAGGTGCACAACCGAGAGGTTTCGTAGGTCCTTCCTACCAACGGCTGTCAGACTGTACAACCTAAGCAGGGCTGCTCGCAGAGATAGCAAAAAGACGTAACAAACTAATAGTTTTTTTGAATGCAAAAGATGCAATAGACTTACACAATGGTCCTCTCCGGCATACAACTAGGAAAATACCGGTCGCTATGGAGGGTGAGAATATGTATGGGCACATAATCATACCATGTAGGATAACTAAATAGACGGTTATGCTGTTTCATCCCACCTAGCAACAATGCTCTGCACTGTGTGTGTTTATATATTTACATATTTATTCCATCTAGCTACAATGCTCAGCACTGGGTGTGTTTATATTTATATATCTATATATTTATTCCATCTAGCTACATTGCTCCGCACTGTGTGTGTTTATATACTTGCATATTTATTCCACCTAGCTGCAATGCTCCGTACTGTGGGTGTTTATATATTTACATATTTATTCCATCTAGCTACAATGCTCTGCACTGTGTGTTCATATATTCATATATTTATTCCATCCAGCTACAATGCTCTGCACTGTGTGTCTGTGTGTGTGTGTGTGTATATATATATTTTATAGTAATATGTACATATGTATATTAGCTGCTCTTGCTTGCTTGTTTTTTTTCTTGCCTTCTGATTGTTGCTCTGAGTGTTGCTATCCCTGTGCTGTTGCAATCCTGGAATTTCCCCGTTGTGGGACTAATAAAGGCTTATCTTATCTTATCTTAAGATGTGTCCTCTAATTAACATCACAGGTGTCTACAAACTTGTAATCAGTCAGTTGGCCTATTTAAAGGGTGACAAGTAGTCACTGTGCTGTTTGTTGACATGGTGTTTACCACACTAAACATGGACCAGAGGAAGCAAAGTTGTCTCAGGAGATTAGAAAGAAGATTATAGACAAGCATGTTAAAGGTAAAGGCTATAAGACCATCTCCAAGCAGCTTGATGTTCCTGTGACTACAGTTGCACATATTATTCAGAAATTTAAGATCCACGGGACTGTAGCCAACCTCCCTGGACATGGCCACAGGAGGAAACTTGATGAAAAATGGAAGAGACAGATAATACGAATGGTAACAGAAGAGCCCAGAACAACCTCTAAACACATTCATGGTGAACTCCAAGGTCAAGGTACATCAGTGTCAGATTGCACCATCCGTTGTTGTTTGAGCCAAAGTGGAATTCATGGGAAACGACCAAGAAGGACACCACTGTTGAAAACAAATCATAAAAAAAGCCAGACTGGAATTTGCCAAACTGCATGTTGACAAGCCACAAAGCTTCTGGGAGAATGTTCTATGGACAGATGAGACAAAACTCAAACTTTTTGGCAAGGCACATCAGCTCTATGTTCACAGACGCAAAAATGAAGCATACCAAGAAAAGAACACTCTCCCTACTGTGAAACATGGAGGAGGTTCTGTTATGTTCTGGGGCTGCTTTGCTGCATCTGGCACAGGGTGTCTTGAATCAAGGTATTCTAGAGAGAAATGTGCTGCCCAGTGTCAGACAGCTTGGTCTCAGTCGCAGGTCATGGGTCTTGCAACAGGAAAATGACCCAAAACACACAGCTAAAAACACCCAAGAATGGCTAAGAGCGAAACATTGGACTATTCTAAAGTGGCCTTCTATGAGCCCTGATTTAAATCCTATTGAAGATCTGTGGAAGGAGCTGAAACATGCCATCTGGAGAAGGCACCCTTCAAACCTGGGACAACTGGAGCAGTTTGCTCATGAGGCGTGGGCCAAAATACCTGCTGAGAGGTGCAGAAGTCTCATTGACAGTTACAGAAATCGTTTGATTGCAGTGATTGCCTCCAAAGGTTGTGCAACAAAATATTAAGTTAAGGGTACCATCATTTTTGTCCAGGCCTGTTTCATGAGTTTGTTTTTAAAATAATTCTGTTGAACCACAATTCAAAAGCATTGTCTGATTTTCATTGGTTAATTTTCATAGAATTTTTATTTATTACCACTTTTGTCAGATTCAAGTTATTTCTGTGACCACTGTGGGTTTTTCTTTCATTAACAGAGGGCACCAACAATTTTGTCCATGTCTGTACCACATGGAGAACAACAGGCTCTAAAAAACTGCTCCTCTATGGAGAGCTGACTGACAGCAAGAAAAGCTCATGGAGGACCCAAGAAAAAGCTCATGGACAGCCTTAAAGCTACCTTGAAAAATGTTGGCATTTTGGCTGAGTGGGAGGTTGCTGCTGCCAACCAAAACACTTGGAAGACAATGATTAGATGAGGTTCATCTGATTTTGAGGCCAGGAGGATTCAGGAGGCAGCGCAGAAGCAAGAAGAGAGTATAGGTGCCTTCACACCAAAAGTGAATAGATGAATTTTTTGCATGGCACGATTACATTATAACTCAATGTAAACGTGCGCGCAGACATGAATTCACTGTCTGAGTGAGATGTAGACAGGCAAAGTTGCCTTTATAGCTTCTGCAGCTGTGTCCAACCTGCTGTGGAAATTCCCAAAATAACGTCATGCTTAGGTTTACATTATCCGACGGAAGGCTCACCTGAAAAAGTTGCCCCTGCCTCCAAAACTTCACAAGATGATGGGTGTTTCTGTTGCTAGCTTGCTAGCCTTGTTAGCATATCTGTGGCAGGAATCCGTGGGTGAATAACTCCAACATCCCGATTCAGCTGAAGAGCTCCCAGTCCTCCTGTTTCCAGGTGAGTGGCAGCCTCATTTTCAAACTAGTCTACTCTCCAATGTTGATACTATTACTCCGATGATGGCAGAATCTCAAAGCTAGCACTATCCTCCGTATGTGAACGTGCGAACGTGCGTCGCATGTGCTCGCCTCTTTCCATTAACTTTGTATGGATTCACGCCGCCCGTTCGCGTTTGGTGTGAAGATACCTAAAGAGGAGAGCTGCTGCTCTGCCACCACGTCCTGATGATCCCAACCTTACATGCCATCTCTGCGGCCAAGCATTCTGAGCTCGCATCGGCCCATAAGCCACCTCAGGCATGTTAACCAGACTTGATCTGCAATTGTTGGCTATTACTTTTTACCTTTTTTACACCATGCCTACATTCAATCATCCTGCACTCTTATCATGAAGCTTGTCCTGGTCATCGTTGTTGACGATGGACGAAGACACCAATTAAATTCATCTTTATTTATAGCGCCATTTCACAGCAAGTCATCTCATAGTACTTTCAAAGTGTAGGGGAAAACCCCACAATTGCAGAAAGACCCCAGCAATCAGGTACTCCCCTGTGAGCAAGCACTAGTATTTGACTTTTTTTTTTTTTTAACTATTTCAACTATTTATAACTTCAGCCAATCCCCTCTTAGTTCAGGGAAATACTGCACTTTTAACACCCTTTTTACCTCTACTGAGTTAAAGTAACAAGTTTAAGCAATGTTGTAATCTTTCTATATTTAAATAGTTATTTACAAATGTAATAAAATTAAAGAAAAGTCTAATGTCCTAGTCTGGGGCTTGTAATGGCAAAAATAATTACAGCAATATAGAATTGTAATCCATAAGCCCAGATTCCAGCCAAGCTGTCTATGAATATCCTATTTGAATTGATTTATATTAATGAGCTTTTCTCATTTTTATCTCTAAAACCATCAAACTAGGACACCAGACTAATTTAGATTAAATAATTAAATGTTATTGGTGGTGTTATAATCAAATTTGATATGGCTTAATCTATGGTTGAAAGAATACAAAATGCTTTTTTTTGGCAGATGGTATATTTCACATATTGTATGGTCAAATGAATTTCATATGTTAATATGCATCCTTTTCTGCATTTCCAACTACAGCACGCTTCAAAAAGTTGGGATAATAAATCATTTACCACTTTGTTATGTTACCATGCCATCTCACAATCCTGTTTTTACAAGACTTTTTTACACTGAGGACAGGAAGCAATGAAGTGTTTCTGGTGTAACTGAGTGTGCAAGAGTAAGGTGTTGTCATTATCACGCTCTCTCTCCTCACGTTTGTTTCTATCTATTCAGAATTCTCTACACATTCTTTGTTGAGGACAGGCAGGACTACAGACAGAAGAGTCCAGTACCTGTACCCTTTTCTTCTGCAGCCATTGGCTTTGAAATGTGTGCAGAATGCAGTTTTGTATGGTCTTGCTGAAAAATGCATGGACATCCCTTGTAAAGATGCCATCCTGAAGGCTTAGGTTGCTATAAAATCTGAATTTGCTTCTCTTAGCATAAAGAAGGATAACTTTTGCCAAGGGCACTGAGACAACCCAATATCATGACAGACCCTGACTTTTGGACTTGCTGCTGGATAAATACTGAGTTATACAACAAGAATACATGTTTCTTCAGTGTAATGGTCCATCCCAAGATACTTCACAGCCCAGAGAATTGATTCCACTTCTGTTTTGCACCATACTGTAAGTACAGTGGATATAAAAAGTCCACACATCCCTGTTCAAATGACAGATGTTTGTAATGCAAAAAAGAGACCAAGATGAGTCATTTCAAAACTTTTTCCACCATTAATGTGATCTATAACCTGTACAACCCAATTGAAAAACAAACTGGGGAAAAAAAAAACTTACAATAACCTGGTTGCATAAATATGCACACTCTTATAACTGGGGATGTGGCTGTGTTCAGAATTAACCAATCACATTTAAACTCATGTTAAATGGGAGTCAGCACACACCTGCCACCATTTAAAGTGCCTCTGATTAACCCCCCCAAAAGTTCAGCTGTTCTAGTAGGCTTTTCCTAAAATTTTTGTAGTCATATCTTACAGCAAAAGCCATGGTCCGCAGAGAGTTTCCAAAGCATCAGAGGGATCTCATTGTTCAAAGGCATCAGTCAGCAGAAGGGTACAAAAGAATTTCTGAGGCATTAAATATACTATGGAACACAATGAAAACAGTCATCATCAAGTGGAGAAAATATGGCACAACAGTGACATTACCAAGAACTGGGCATCAAAAAAAAAAAAAATCCCTCCAAAACTGATGAAAAGACGAGAAGAAAACTGGTCAGGGAGGCTGCCAAGAGGCTGCCAGCTACATTGAAAGAGCTGTCAGAGGAACTTCTGGCAAGTACTGGCTGTTTAGTGCATGTGACAGCAGTCTCCCGTCTTCTTGATTTGTCTGGGCTATGGGTAGGGTGGCATGATGGAAGCCTTATCTTACGAAGAAAAACATCCAAGCCCAGCTACATTTTGCAAAAACACATTTGAAATCTCTCAAACGCATGTGGGAAAATGTATTATGGTTCAATGAAACCAAAGTTGAACTTTTTGGCCATAACTCCAAAAGGTACTTTTGGCGCAAACACAACACTGCTCATCACCAAAAGAACACCATACCTACAGTGAAGTGTGGTGGTGGCAGCATCATGCTTTGGGGCTGTTTTTCTTCAGGTGGAACTGGGGCCTTAGTCAAGGTGGAGGGAATTATGAACAGTTCAAAATACCAGTCAGTGTTGGCACAAAACCTTCTGCTCGAAAGCTGAAGAGGAAGAGGAACTTCATGTTTCAGCATGACAATGACCCAAAGCACACGTCCAGATCAACAAAAGAATGGCTTCACCAGAAGAAGATAAAGGTTTTGGAATGGCCCAGCCAGAGTCCAGACCTGAATCCGATGGAACATCTGTGGGGTAATCTGAAGAGGGCTGTGCACAAGAGATACCCGCGTAATCTGACAGATTTGGAGCATTCTTGCAAAGAAGAGTGGGCAAATATTGCCACATCAAGATGTGCCACACTGATAGACTCTCACTCAAAAAGACTGAGCGCTGTAATAAAAGCCAAAGCTGCTGCAACAAAGTATTGGTTTAAGGGTGTGCATATTTCTGCAACCAGCTTATTGTAAGTTTTTTTTTTCCCCCTTAAAAGGTTTCAGTTTGTTTTTCAATTGGGTTGTACAGGTTATAGGTCACATTAATGGTGGAAAATTTTTTGAAATGATTTATCTTGGTCTCGTTTTTTTACATCACAAAAACCTGGCATTTGAACAGGGATGTGTGAACTTTTCATATCCACTGTACTTACAGTATGGTGAAGCGGCCAGCTTCCTCTGTGCCAATATGAGTCTCTTGGAGACAGATTACATCAATCGAATGTTGGAAGGCGAGGACTTCGATAAGGCTTCGCTTGGCTGCAGATAGGCCTTCAACGTTTAGTTGTAATATGCGAAGGGCAGATCCTACCACAAAGTGCTCTTGGGGCTGTTTGCTTTCGGCTTTAGGACTGTGACTAGGATTCTTCTTTGACTTGGCACAGAGGCGTCGTCTCTTTGAATTTAGTCTGCTGGTAGGATCATTAGCTTCCCCAGGCAAGCCTGGGTACTGGCGGAGGGCGCGACGAGAACGCTGATCCATTGCCCCCCCCCCCCCCACCCACTGCCCGACTTTCATCCAGACGGCCGATTTGGAAAAACCCTCCCCCAGCTGACTTTACCATCCAGACAGCTTGGCAAGAGGAATGGGAAACCAAGGAGGTCCCAAACAAACAGCTGGTGATAAACCCCAACCAACAGGTCCCGGGCACCAACCTCCCAAGGAGACAGTGGTCTACACTCAATCGCTTCAGGACTGGACATGGCCCCTGCTTGGCCAGCCTTCACAGATGGGGCAGTAGCCCTAGCCCACTGTGCGCATGTGGAGAGGAGCAAACTATGGAACACATCATAGAGGCTTGCCCGCTCCAAAGACTGGAAGGAGGATTACACACCCTCCATACAGCAAACCAGGAGGCAACTGCTTGGCTTAAGGACTTTGCATTCGCTAAATAAATAAACAGTATGGTGCAAAACAGAAGTGGCTTCAATTCTCTGGGCTGGGAAGTATCTTGGGATGGAAAACCACCCTGATCACAGAGGACCCGTCTCACCCCCTCCATCACTCTTTCCAGTAATTACCATCAGGCAGACGATATAAAATTCCAATGGCCCACAAAAAACATTTACAAGAAATCATTTATTCCCTCTGCAATAATCATCCTGATCAAAATCAAATAGCTATCACACTGCACATTATTTTATTTGTGGTGTCCCACCACAGGTCTATGGTGGACCACTCCCAGTTACATGGGGTGAGACTGGACATCCTGGCAGATAAGCACATCTGTCACAAGGTCTGTGGTGGACTTTTGCCACTCAGTGCATCGTGACATGCACTACACAAACAGCAGAGATAAACAAACCTATCATCTGGTCAGTCACTGCAACAGATAATGGAGTCAGTTTGTCTTGGCCTGTCCTTGCCACTGATAATACCTCTATCTGCCAAGAATGTGCTGCTAGTCCAGCAAAAGCTAGCAGTACTCAAATACTTTGCAAGCAGTTTAATTTATTTATTTAGTGAATGCAAAGTCCTCAAGCCAAGCAGTTGCCTCCTGGTTTGCTGTATGGAGGGTGTGTAATCCTCCTTCCAGTCTTTGGAGCGGGCAAGCCTCTATGATGTGTTCCATTGTTTGCTCCTCTCCACATGCGCAAAGTGGGCTAGGGCTACTGCCCCATCTGTGAAGGCTGGCCAAGCAGGGGCCATGTCCAGTCCTGAAGCGATTGAGTGTAGACCACTGTCTCCTTGGGAGGTTGGTGCCCGGGACCTGTTGGTTGGGGTTTGTCACCAGGTGTTTGTTTAGGACCTCCTTGGTCTCCCATTCCTCTTGCCAAGCTGTCTGGATGGTGAAGTCAGCTGGGGGAGGGTTTTTCCAAATCGGCCGTCTGGAAGGAAGTCGGGCAGTGGGTGGGGTGTAAATATCTGCATGGATTGGTAAGTGAGGAGAATCTTTAGCTTTTTGAAGCATCCTTTGAGTTAGTGCTGCTCGCCGGATGTGTGTGGGGGCTATGTTTGACAGTACAGGGAGCCAGGGGAGTGGTGTTGAGCGGATTGTCCCAGTTATGGTTCTCATGGTTGTGTTGAGCTGGGTGTCTACGTGGTGTGTGTAGAATGACCTGGACCAGACAGGGGCACAATATTCTGCTACAGAGTATGAAAGGGCCAGTGCTGAGGTGCGCAGGGTGGAGGCTGCTGCCCCCCATTTTGCACCAGCGAGCTTGCAGAGCAGGTTGCTTCGTGCCTTCACCTTAGCAGCCGTCCCCTTTAAATATTCCTTGAAGGATAGGGTCCTGTCAAGGGTCACTCCAAGGTAGGTTGGATTCGAGGCATGCTTAAGCTTGAGTCCGCTCAGGTGGATGTTTAGTTCTCTGGCAGCTTTTACATTGTGGAGATGGAATACACTGGAGACGGTTTTTGCTGGGCTTGGTTTTAGGTGCCAGGTTTTGCAGAACTGGTCCAGTTTGGCAAGATCTTCCGTGAGCACCCGTTCCAGTGGCCCAAAGTCTGGTGCTTGGAGTGCCAAACAGATGTCGTCTGCATAGATGAATTTGCGGGAATTTGTAGTGGGCAGGTCATTTATGTAGAGGTTGAACAGGGTTGGAGCTAGAACTGAGCCTTGTGGGAGTCCATTTTTCTGCGTTCTCCATGCGCTTGTGTTCTGACCGAGGTGGACTCTGAACCTTTGTTTGGTCAGCAGGGTTTTTATAGTTGCTGTTGCCCAGGCATGGATTGCCTTTATAAGTTTCAGGAGGAAGCCTTTGTGCCAGACCGTATCATAGGCGGCTGTAAGATCGAGAAACACAGCCCCTGTCTTCAGTCTGCTCTCGAAACCATTTTCGATGAAGGTGGTTAGGGCCAGTACTTGTTCTCCTGTGCTGCAGTCCTTGCGGAAACCTGCTTGATCCACACTTAGAATTTCCTCTATTCCTGGGGAAATACGTTGCAGTACTAGGCGCTCCATGATTTTATAAGGAACGCTGAGTAGGGAGATTGGGCGGTAGCTTGCTGGTAGTTTGTGGTCTTTGCCAGGTTTTGGTATGGCAATGATCTTTGCTGTCCGCCATTTCTTTGGGATCGAGTTTGTTTGTATGATCCTTGTGTAGAGTTGTGTCAACCAGGTTAGGGCTCGAGGGCCAAGATTTTTCATGAATTCTGGGAAGATGTTGTCGTATCCTGCTGCCTTTCCACATTTCAGGCCCTGTAGGACTTTCTCCAGTTCAGCAGCCTTGAAGGGTTCTACGAGCATTTTTGGGTGTTTTTTTAGCTCAGTTGTAACTGCTCTTCTGGTGTCTTTGTCTTGGGGTGCTTTGGCGATGGTCAGTAGGTAGGATGCAACTTGGTTGAGTGTGACAGATGCTCGGCTTTGGCTAGGGGGCTTCTGTGCAGCTCCTAGGCGACGGATGAGGCTCCAACATTTCCTGCTAGAGTGGGTAAAGCTCCGGTCAGCAACTGTCTCCTCCCATTTCTTTCGCCGGGCTGTACTTAGCGATTCAATGAGATGGTCTGCTATCTCTGGGTCCCCTGATGTTTGATAGGATTGTAGGAGGGCAGCGCTTTCTCCGTCCAGGCATGGGACATAGAGGGGTCGGTAGCCTCGTGGGATTGCAGTGTGAGCAGCCTTGAAGATTGCGCTGCAGAAGCGGTTGTATACTTCATCTACAGTGATGGTGTGGAGTGGGATGGTAACAGCACTCTGATCCAGGGTTTCACTGCATTTCTTCCAGTTGGCTTTGCGGAAGTTTCAGTGCATCTTCCTTGGGCTGTTTATGACTGGAAGTTGTAGGCCAATGTGTACAAGCAGGGGCCGATGTTGGCTATGTGGAAAATCGTCAAGAATGAGGATCTGTGTAGGATATGGCGCCCCATTCAAAGAGCTGACCCAGCACAGGTCAGGAGAATAGTCCTTCTTCCACCTAGCAGAGTGGAAGGTTCCTCTTTGTTTGGGGTCGTGTATCAGAGCGAGATCATTTCTAGATGCCCAGTCTGAAAGTACCTCCCCGTCACTATCCACTCCTGGGTACCCCCAGTCAGGGTGATGGCTGTTAAAGTCCCCCACATAGATGGCAGGGTGGGGTAGGGTGGATAAGACCTGCAGATCCCAGTTGGCACTAGGGGGCTTGTACACATTGACAATATAGAAGCCACCAATGGTTATGGTGTCTGAGAAGTGTGTTGTTGTCAGGTGGTTTACTTCAACTATGTCAGAATGCACATAGGTTGCACGTCCATGTTTGGCATGTGGAACATAGCACAGGAGGTCAAAGCCATTGATGGTGTAGCGGCCAGCTTCCTCTGTGCCAATATGATTCTCTTGGAGGCAGATTACATCAGTCGAGTGTTGGAAGGTGAGGACTTCGATAAAGCTTCGCTTGGCTGCAGATAGGCCTTCAACATTTAGTTGTAGTATGCGAAGGGCAGGTCCTACCGCAAGGTGCTCTCGGGGCTGTTTGCTTTCGGCTTTGGAACTGTGACTAGGATTCTTCTTTGACTTGGCACTGAGGCGTCGTCTCTTCGAATTTAGTCTGCTGGTAGGATCATTAGCAGTTTAATGAAATGGTCAGTCAGAAAGCAACTCATATGGGCTCGGATGTCATCCGGGTTAACAAGGTCAGGAGTTCCTGGCAGCAGAAGGTAAAGGACAGAGCTGTGTGGAGGAATCTGATCAGGCCTTAATGAAACAGTCATTGTCGCCCCCGACAGACTGCTATGATGATGATGATGGTGTCACGTATTAACCATGTTTACTTTTTAATTGATGACTTATCTTGGTCTCATTTTTTTACATCACAAAAACCTGGCATTTGAACAGGGGTGTGTAGACTTTTTTATCCACTGTAGCATTTTCCCCATGGGGCTCAATAAAGTATCTATCTATCTATCTATCTATGGTGTGAAAAAGTGTTTGCCCCCTTCCCATTTTCTATTTTTTTTGTATGTTTGTCACACTTAAATGTTTCAGATCATCAAACAAATTTAAATATTAGACAAAGATAACACAAGTAACAACAAAATGCAGTTTTTAAATGAAGGTGTTTATTATTAAGAGGAAAAAAATCCAAACCTACATGGCCCTGTGTGAAAAAGTGATTGCCCCCTAAACCTAATAACTGGTTGGGCCACCCTTAGCAGCAACAACTGCAATCAAGCGTTTGCGATAACTGACAGTGAGTCTTTTACAGTGCTGTGGAGGAATTTTGGCCCACTCATCTTTGCAGAATTGTTGTAATTCAGCCACATTGGAGGGTTTTTGAGCATGAACTGCCTTTTTAAGGTCATGCCACAGCATCTCAATGGGATTCAGGTCAGGAGTTTAACTAGGTCACTCCAAAGTCTTCATTTTGTTTTTTTTAAGCCATTCAGAGGTAGACTTGCTAGTGTGTTCTGGATCATTGTCTTGCTGCAGAACCCAAGTGCAGTTCAGCTTGAGATCACAAACAGATGACATTCTCCTTCAGGATTTTTTGGTAGACAGCAGAATTCATGGTTCCATTTACCACAGCAAGTCTTCCAGGTCCTGAAGCAGCAAAACAGCCCCAGACCATCACACTACCACCACCATATTTTACTGTTGGAATGGTGTTCCTTTTCTGAAATGCTGTGTTACTTTTTCACCAGATGTAAAGGGGGACACCCCTTCCAAAAAGTTCAACTTTTGTCTCCTCAGTCCACAGAGTATTTCCCCAAAAGTTTTAGGGATCATCAACATGTTTTCTGGCAAAAGTGAGATGAGCCTTTATGTTCTTTTTGTTCAGCAGTGGTTTTCGTCTTGGAACTCTGCCATACAGGCCAATTTTGTCCAGTCTCTTTCTTATGGTGGAGTCGTGAAGGCTGACCTTAACTGAGGCAAGTGATACCTGCAGTTCTTTGGATGTTGTTGTGGGGTCTTTTGCGACCTCTTGGATGAGTCGTCGCTGCGCTATTGGGGTAATGTTGGTGGGCCGGCCACTCCTGGGAAGGTTCACCACTGTTCCATGTTTTTGCCATTTGTAGATAATGGCTCTCACTGTTGTTCGCTGGAGTCCCAAAGCTTTAGAAATGGCTTTATAACCTTTTCCAGACTGATAGATCTCAGTTACTTTGTTTCTCATTTGTTCCTGAATTTCTTTGGATCGCAGCATGATGTCTAGTTTTTGAGGATCTTTTGGTCTACTTCACTTTCTCATGAAGGTCATATTTAAGTGATTTCTTGATTGAGAAGAGGTGTGGCAGCAATCCGACCTGGGTGTGGCTAGAGAAACTGAACTCAGCTTTCCAAAGATGTGATAAACCACAGTTAATTTATGTTTTAACGGGGGAAGCAATCACTTTTTCACACAGGGTCATGTAGGTTTGGATTTTTTTTATCCTGAATAATAAACACTTTCATTTAAAAACGGAATTTTGTGTTTACTTGTTATTGTTGCCTAATATTTAAATTTGTTTGATCTGAAACATTTAAGTGTGACAAAAAAATGAGAAACCAGGAAGGGGGCAAACACTTTTTCACACCACTGTATTGATCTTTCTATCTATCTGTGAATGTAACTCTATTGTATTTTAGTGCTTGACAAAGACTTGACATAATAATCCCATGTCAATGTTGCTATACCAGCTATGGTGGTTCTTTATGCAGTGCCATTTCAGGAAATCGGAGGTCATGGATAATAAACTTTGGTGCTACTCTCTGCAATTAAATACAAAAGTTAAGGTAATTATTTGCATTTTCCAGCCCAACTTTTTCCACTTGGGGAATGTGTTCTATACAGCCGTGGACAAAATTGTTGGTACCCCTCTGTTAATGAAAGAAAAACCAACAATGGTCACAGAAATAACTTGAATCTGACAAAAGTGCTAATAAATAAAAATTCTATGAAAATTAACCACTGAAAATCAGACAATGCTTTTGAATTGTGGTTCAACAGAATTATTTTAAAAAACAAACTCATGAAACAGGCCTCGACAAAAATGATGGTACCCCTAGAAAAGATTGAAAATAATGTGACTATAGGGACATGTTCAACCAAGATGTGTCCTCTAATTAACATCACAAGTGTCTACAAACTTGTAATCAGTCGGCCTATTTAAAGGGTGACAAGTAGTCACTGTGCTGTTTGGTGACATGGTGTGTAGCACAGTAAACATGGACCAGAGGAAGCAACGGAGAGAGTTGTCTCAGGAGATTAGACAGAAAATTATAGACAAGCATGTTAAAGGTACAGGCTATAAGACCATCTCCAAGCAGCTTGATGTTCCTGTGACTACAGTTGCACATATTATTCAGAAATTTAAGATCCACGGGACTGTAGCCAACCTCCCTGGACGTGGCCGCAGGAAGAGATGGATAATGCGAATGGTAACAAAAGAGCCCAGAACAACCTCTAAACACATTCATGGTGAACTCCAAGGTCAAGGTACATCAGTGTCAGATCGCACCATCCGTCGTTGTTTGAGCCAAAGTGGACTTCATGGGAGACGACCAAGGAGGACACCACTGTTGAAAACAAATCATAAAAAAGCCAGACTGGAATTTGCCAAATTGCATATTGATAAGCCACAAAGCTTCTGGGAGAATGTCCTATGGACAGACGAGACAAAACTGGAACTTTTTGGCAAGGCACATCAGCTCTATGTTCACAGACGCAAAAATGAAGCATACCAAGAAAAGAACACTGTCCCTACTGTGAAACATGGAGGAGGTTCTGTTATGTTCTGGGGCTGCTTTGCTGCATCTGGCACAGGGTGTCTTGAATCTGTGCAGGGTACAATGAAATCTCAAGACTATCAAGGTATTCTAGAGAGAAATGTGCTGCCCAGTGTCAGACAGCTTGGTCTCAGTCACAGGTCATGGGTCTTGCAATAGGATAATGACCCAAAACACACAGCTAAAAACACCCAAGAATGGCTAAGAGCGAAACATTGGACTATTCTAAAGTGGCCTTCTATGAGCCCTGATCTAAATCCTATTGGCTATAACGGCTGTCAGACTGTACAACCTAAGCAGGGCTGCTCGCAGAGATAGCAAAAAGACGTAACAAACTAATAGTTTTTTGAATGCAAAAGATGCAATAGACTTACACAATGGTCCTCTCCGGCATACAACTAGGAACATACCGGTCGCTATGGAGGGTGAGAATATGTATGGGCACATAATCATACCATGTAGGATAACTAAATAGACGGTTAAATAGACGGTTATGCTGTTTCATCCCACCTAGCAACAGTGCTCTGCACTGTGTGTGTTTATATATTTACATATTTATTCCATCTAGCTACAATGCTCTGCACTGGGTGTGTTTATATTTATATATCTATATATTTATTCCATCTAGCTACAATGCTCAGCACTGGGTGTGTTTATATTTATATATCTATATATTTATTCCATCTAGCTACAATGCTCAGCACTGGGTGTGTTTATATTTATATATCTATATATTTATTCCATCTAGCTACATTGCTCCGCACTGTGTGTGTTTATATACTTGCATATTTATTCCACCTAGCTGCAATGCTCCGTACTGTGGGTGTTTATATATTTACATATTTATTCCATCTAGCTACAATGCTCTGCACTGTGTGTTCATATATTCATATATTTATTCCATCCAGCTACAATGCTCTGCACTGTGTGTCTGTGTGTGTGTGTGTGTATATATATATTTTATAGTAATATGTACATATGTATATTAGCTGCTCTTGCTTGCTTGTTTTTTTTCTTGCCTTCTGATTGTTGCTCTGAGTGTTGCTATCCCTGTGCTGTTGCAATCCTGGAATTTCCCCGTTGTGGGACTAATAAAGGCTTATCTTATCTTATCTTATTGAAGATCTGTGGAAGGAGCTGAAACATGCCGTCTGGAGAAGGCACCCTTCAAACCTGAGACAACTGGAGCAGTTTGCTCATGAAGAGCGGGCCAAAATACCTGCTGAGAGGTGCAGAAGTCTCATTGACAGTAACAGAAATCATTTGATTGCAGTGATTGCCTCAAAAGGTTGTGCAACAAAATATTAAGTTAAGGGTACCATCATTTTTGTCCAGGCTTGTTTCATGAGTTTGTTTTTTTTTTTTTAAATAATTCTGTTGAACCACAATTCAAAAGCACTGTCTGATTTTCATTGGTTAATTTTCATAGAATTTTTATTTATTACCACTTTTGTCAGATTCAAGTTATTTCTGTGACCACTGTGGGTTTTTCTTTCATTAACAGAGGGTACCAACAATTTTCTCCACGTCTGTACCACATGGAGAACAACAGGCTCTAAAAAAATGCTCCTCTATGGAGAGCTGACTGACAGCAAAAACAAATCTTTATGAATACTATTCAATCAATCATAGGCATCGTCGTATTCAATGTCGAGCCACTGCTCTCACACACTGTTGCTCGAATCAGCTCATGCCAGCTGTTTCAATTTTCCACTGCCTTGATGTTACAGACTAGAGTTCTGTTTATGCATTTGCCAATGTTGTCTGTGTACTGATGTTTTGAACAGCCCTTTTTCCTTCTTGATGGTAATCTGCCCTGTACCACTAGCTTTTCCAGGCCTTCCCCTTGCATGCTGTGGCAGTGACCAAAATTCTTCTGTTTTCTCCTTTTTACTGTTGGTAACAGTTGTTGTTTGACTCCTAGTTCATCCAGCACGCTCTGGTCTGTTTGGCTACGGTCACGTGGGAGGACTTAATGCTCACTTCCGATTTTTTTTTTTTTTTTGGCACACGTGACCTATATCTGATTTTTTTTAATGACAGTCTGAACAGCACACAACCAATTTTTTTTCACACCCGACCCAGGCCACTTCATATGTGGTCCTAATTTAGATACGTATCTGATATTTTCCAAAGCGACCTCAGTCTGAACGGTCATGTCGCATTTCATCTGACACTTTCCTCATTGAAGTGAGACAGATGTGACAATTCTGCAGTGGAGGATGCAGCAAGCATGGCAGACACAACTGATTTGTGCTCTCTTTTTAATCAGTCTTCTTCCCTTTATCACTGGATCGTAATTTTGTCAGCTCCGACTGCACAACAACTTCAAAATTTTTTTTGTGGGGGAGGGGGTTCGGGGCTGAAACCGTTAGACAAGCATTACAGGCGCACAATAACAGCACATTTACTGGACGCTGCAAATTCCCTTTTCCCTGTAAACGGCTCACCGTGAGTCCTGGCCGCTGTAATATCTAAAATGTAAAGTTAATACAGACATGACTGTGGAATGGAATGGCCAGATGCGAGGATACAAGGACACACAGTTCAAGATAGGGGAGTCTCTGGCATCTTCTCCTTTCTGTGTGGGACCAGTGTTACGCTGCTGGTACTAGCCGCACTGTTTATTATTAACCTTATTTATACAGGTAATCCCATTGAGACACGGGGTCTCATTTTCAAGAGAGCTGTTTAATCGATTAGTTCTGTTAAAGCAGAGCTGATCACAGCGGTCATCTGGTATGTAAAGGAATGAAGCTGGTCTTATATTTATTTTGTGCATAATCATTTCTGAATGATTTTAACATTTTATTTTGCTGTGCTGCATCAAGGTGAAGAAGTTCTGTCCCCCTCAGTTGTTCGGGGCTCAGATTTACCTCCGTAAACACAACGCTGTGTTTGACGTAATGTTTTCTTCTGCACCTGCGGGTTGCTTCATAGCAGTAGACTGTTCACACTGGAGTCTGATGGGGGTCGCATTTAAGTTATAATGTGAACGCCCACACACAAAAAAAAAACTGTATCTCAGCAAAAAATCTGAATTGAGCATTAAGATCTGCAGTGTGACCATAGCCTTGGTCTCTCTTACCAGCTAACTCGGAGCAGTCGTCTGTATAGCCATATCTGCTGCTCTGATCTTGCCTTCTACTGACATGCTAATGGTCCAATCCTCTGATCTGTATACAATCACTGACCATACTAGTGTTTTCATGATTCTAATCTTTACCTGCAGTCTGATGCCTCGATCTTTCCATATAGGTGTGAGATTCACCATTCTTCCCTTTGCCATGGATATCTGGGAACAGATATTAGTTTTTCAGTCCCCATCACTTCTCATACGGGTGTCACAACTCGCTCTCGCCTGTCTCCCGCTCCAGCTGCGCGCACACCTGTGCCTCATCAAGCTTGGGCTATTTAGCCCGCTCTGCCTGGAGCCTCAGTCTGGAGCCGTCTGCTCTCCAACGCTCGTCATCCCAGCGCTCACCTGCTCTCTGACTGCCAGCGCTTCTCTGAACCATTCCTCGCCAAGCACGTAAGCAACATCCTCTCACCTTTTCTCCAGTCTCTCTCCCCTGTGCACAGGTGCATCCTCTGGCGGCGGATTCATCCCTCATCCACGCCTTCTCCTTCCTCACCATGCCGAGCGCGCAACGCAATGCTGTCTTCCAGGCAGGAGACCTGTGGCTAAGCCAACGCCAGCCTCCATTCCACCTGCAAGTAAGCACCAGTCAGAGTATTAATACCGCTGGGTGTACACCTGCGATTAATCCTTGTGTTTGCTCTGCCCTTAGGGTTGCCTGGCTGTACAGTGCGCTGCTTCGCCCTCGACACATCCCGTCCTCCTACAATACATCACATCCTGCACACACGCACCCACACACTCATATCTCCTTAATAAAACTGTTGAATTTCACTCGAGCCTGTGTGCGTGTTCCCTGGGTCCGAACTTATGTCAGTACGGCTCCAGCAGAGCGGCCCAGCGGACAGCGGGCTCGCACACTGGCTTTACACTCTAGAGGCTCGAGTGGATCAGATCACTCACCAGCAGTAGGTAATTTTAAATCAATTAGTCCAAATTAATCACCAGCTGGGCCGTCTGGATCCTCAGCAGGCATTCCCTCCGGCTCAGCCTAGCGGGCCAGCTCCCGCCGGTCCCCCGGCTAGCCAGGCTAGCCCGGGGCCGCCGACCTGGCTCACTCGAATTCCCACGCCCACGCACTTCAGCGGTAAGCTCGGTGAAGCTCGGGGGTTCCTCCTCCACTGTGAGTCAGTGTTCCAGCGCATCCCCGGGGACTTCCCTACTGATCACAGCCGAATTGGATACATCGCTAACCTTCTGGAAGGGCGAGCGTTAGCTTGGGCCTACGCCATAATGGCGAGGCCCAGCTACGCAAACCTAACCTATACTCAATTCGTCCTCTATTTTAATGAAGTTTTTGAACATTTGGACCGTGACGGTGTGCTAACCACTCGGTTGCTGAATCTTCGCCAGAGTAGTCGGTCGGCCGCCGACTACGCTGTCGACTTCCGGGTGGTAGCGGCAGAAGTTGGATGGGGCGATGCTGCCCTCTGCAACATCTTCACCCGTAGTCTGAGCCCTAGCCTCCGGGATGAGCTGGCCTGCCGGGACCCACCAGAGCGGCTCTCCAAATTAATTTCCCTCACAATCAGTCTCGATAACAGGTTGAGAGAACGGGCCGCCGAGCGGAAGTCATTCAGCCACTCGAGCGGTGCGTTTCCCCGCACCTCTCAACCTCGCCCCCTGGCGTTGCCCGCGCCAGAGTCCGCCGATGAGTCGGAGGCGATGCTGATTGGCCGGACCAAGCTTCCGCTGGCGGAGAAACAGCACCGCAAGGAGTTGGGCCTCTGCATGTACTGCGGAGATGACCAGCACCTTGTGGAGGTTTGCCCGGTTAAGCCAAAAGGGGGAGTTCGCAAGTCGCTATAGGGGGCCTCGCGGACGCATCCCAATCTAGCTCCCTATTCAAATGTCTTTTGCCGATCAGGTTCTGCCACAATTCCACTGAACATCTCACTCACGCACTGGTGGACTCGGGGGCGGATCAGAACTTTATTTCAAAAAGCCTAGCAACCCGCCTGGGCATCCCTTGCCAAGCCCTGCCAGCTCCCTCAGCCTCGTCTCTCTCTCTGCGTCCCCACTGGAGAAGGTTACACCACGGCCAGTCCCGGTCCCGGTCATTGTCTCCGGAAATCATCGGGAGGACCTCTGCCTGTTCATGCTGCCTACCTCTGCTGCCCCCATCATTCTGGGTTACCCCTGGCTGCGTCTTCATAACCCCACCTTTGACTGGCGATCTGGAAGTGTACTCTCCTGGAGTACCTTTTGTCTGGGCGCCTGTCTCCAGTCCGCTGCCTGTTCCCCGTCACTTCCTCCTTCCTCCTCTGACTCTCCTCCTCCGGACCTCTCCAAGGTGCCACCGGAGTTCCACGATCTTGGGACTGTGTTTAGTAAGTCCAAAGCGCTGTCTCCCCCCCCCCCCCCCACCGCCCCTACGACTGCGCTATCAACCTCTGCCCAGGGGCGCCATTACCATCCAGTCGCCTGTACAGCTTGTCAGCACCGGAGCATGAGGCAATGGACGTCTATATTAAGGAGTCGCTCAGCGCCGGCATCATCTGTCCCTCCTCGTCCCCAGTCGGTGCAGGGGTTTTTTTTGTCAGCAAGAAGGATGGGTCCCTCCGGCCATGCATCGACTTCCGGGCTCTGAATGACGTCACAATCAAAGACAAGTATACGCTGCCGTTGATGGACTCCGCCTTCGACGCCCTCCAGGGGGCTTCCTGGTTTACGAAGTTGGACCTCCGCAGCGCATACCACCTCATTCGGATCCGGGAGGGTGATGAGTGGAAGACGGGGTTCCGGACGCCCAGTGGCCATTTTGAATATCTAGTCATGCCGTTCGGGCTCACCAACGCTCCGGCCATCTTCCAGCGACTGATTAATGACGTCCTTCGCGACTTCCTGGGGGTGTTCGTTTTTGTCTACCTGGACGACATCCTAATCTTCTCCCGGTCCCGGGAGGAGCATTGGGTCCACGTGAGGCAGGTCCTCCAACGTCTCCTGGAGAACAGACTCTACGTGAAGGCGGAGAAGTATGAATTCTACACTGACAAGACCTCCTTCTTGGGTTTCATCGTGGCTCATAACCAGATCATCCCTGATCCGGCCAAGGTCAAGGCGGTGGTTGAGTGCCCCCCCCCATCCAGGAAACAGGTCCAGCAATTCCTGGGATTTGCCAACTTTTACCGCCGCTTTGTTCCCAAATTTGGCTCCATCGCTTCTCCCCTGACCCGCCTCACCTCCCCCAAGGTGCCGTTCCGGTGGACAGAGGAAGCCGCGGCTGCCTTCACCGCTCTGAAGACAGAGTTCTCCTCCTCCCAGGTCCTGACTCAGGTGGACCCCACGCTGCAGTGCCTCATAGAAGTGGACGCCTCCGATACAGGGGTAGGGGCGGTGCTGTCTCAGCGCTCTCCGGTGAACGGGGTGGTTCGCCCCTGCGTCTTCTTCTCCCGGCGCCTCTCTGTGGCGGAGAGGAATTATGACATCGGTGACAGAGAGCTCCTCGTGGTGAAGCTCGTGCTGCAGGAGTGGCGTCACTGGCTGGAGGGGGCAGCGCAGCCTTTTGTGGTCTGGACAGATCATAAGAACCTGGAGTACCTGAGGACAGCTAAGCGCCTGAATGCCAGCCAGGCGCGTTGGTCCCTGTTCTTTGGCCGCTTCAGGTTTACTATCACCTATCGCCCCAGCTCCAAGAACGCTAAGCCGGATGCTCTATCCAGGCAGTTCGCTCCAGAGGCCCCCGTGGAACACCATCCTGCCGGCCTCGTGCGTCGTGGGCGCTGTCTCTTGGGCCATCAGGGACAAGGTCCGGAGGGCACAGGAGGCCGAACCCAATCCTGGTGGTGGTCCAACTGGGAGATTGTTTGTGCCCTCTTCTGTCCGGGGTGACGTCATCCATTGGGCTCACACCTCCAAGCTCGCCTGTCACCCTGGGATTTCCCGACTGGTAGAGCTCCTCCAAAGGTCCTTTTGGTGGCCGGGCCTCCGGGGCGATGTCGCCAATTACGTCCGCGCCTGCCCCCAATGTGCTACTGGTAAAACTTTGACCTCTCCTCCAGCTGGGCTCCTCCATCCCCTGCCAGTCCCCGGAAGGCCCTGGTCCCATGTAGCCTTGGATTTCATCACCGGTCTCCCGACGTCCAACTCCTTTGACACCATCCTGACCATCGTGGACCGGTTCTCGAAGGCCGCCCACCTCATGCCACTCCACGGCCTCCCTACAGCGCGGGAGATGGCAGATTTGTTGGTCCCACACGTTGTAAGGCTACATGGGATTCCGGCAGATGTCGTCTCTGACCGGGGGCCCCAGTTTGTGTCCAGGGTCTGGAAGTGTCTCTGCAACGCTTTGGGGGCCACAGTGAGCCTGTCCTCCGGTCACCACCCCCAATCCAACGTGCAGTGCGAACATATGAATCAGGAGCTAGAAGCTGCGCTGCGTCACCGCCTCCAGTCCTTCCTCGTGGAGCGCTCATCTGCCCTGGATAGAGTATGCCCATAACTCCACCCTGTCATCGGCCATTGGGATGTCTCCCTTCTGGGTGTCCCTAGGCTACAACCCTCCGCTGTTTCCCAAAGAGGAGGGGGAGGTGGCAGTACCGTCCATTTGGGCTCATTTAAGGTGCTGTCGGCGCTTTTGGACTGCTACTCGCCAAGCGCTTTTACACATGGCAGCGCGCAACTCCAGATCTGCTATTCGGCGCAGGAGGTCCGCCCCCCGCTATCAGGTAGGCCAGCAGGTATGGTTATCCACCCGGGACATCAACCTGAAGGCCGAGAAGAGGAAGCTGGCCCAGCGATTTATTGGACCTTATCCCATCATTAAGGTAATCAATCCGGTGGCTGTGCGTCTGGCTCTTCCCCCCTCCCTCCATGTCTGTCCGACGTTCCACGTCTCCCAGATAAAGCCCCTGATATCTAATCCACTCTGTCCTCCTCCTAGGGCTCCACCCCCTCCCATGATGATCGACGGCGACCCGGCGTGGAGGGTCAACGCCATCCTGGACTCCCGCCGCCGGGGTCTCGGTCTGCAATATCTGGTGGACTGGGAGGGGTATGGCCCTGAGTGGAGATCCTGGGTGCGCCCGTCATTTGTGCTGGACAAACGTCTCATCACGGAGTTCCACCGGGCGTACCCAGGTAAGCCAGCACCGGGAGGTGCTGCTCGGGGGGGGGGGGGGGAGTACTGTCACAACTCGCTCTGCGTGCACACCTGTGCCTCATCAAGCTCGGGCTATTTAGCCCGCTCCACCTGGAGCCTCGGTCTGGAGCCATCTGCTCTCCAAAGCTCGTCATCCCAGCGCTCGCCTACTCTCTGACTGCCAGCGCTTCTCTGAACCATTCCTTGCCAAGCACGTAAGCAATATCCTCTCACCTTTTCTCCAGTCTCTCTCCCCTGTGCACAGGTGGATCCTGTGGCGGCGGATTCATCCCTCATCCACGCCTTCTTCTTCCTCACCGCGCCGAGCGCGCAATGCAATGCTGTCTTCCAGGCAGGAGACCTGCGGCTAAGCCAACGCCAGCCACCATTCCACCTGCAAGTAAGCACCAGTCAGAGTATTAATACCGCTGGGTGTACACCTGCGATTAATCCTTGTGTTTGCTCTGCCCTTAGGGTTGCCTGGCTGTACGGCGCGCTGTTCGCCCTCGACGCATCCCGTCCTCCTACAATACATCACATCCTGCACACACGCACCCACACATTCATATCTCCTTAATAAAACTGTTGAATTTCACTCGAGCCTGTGTGCGTGTTCCCTGGGTCCGAACTTATGTCAAAGGGAGCCTAAGTAAACTTCTTAACTTGCTCTACCTCTTCTCCGTTTACTGTCAATGGGCTGTTGTATGGTTTCAGTGCCATATATTTGGTCTTCTTCACATTCAGTTTTAAGAGTCTAGTCTTTCCAGCCTCATTAACTCTTCGCAGTAGTTTTGGGTTCTGGTCATGTGCTGCTATCAGTGCAGTGTCATCGGCGTAGTGAAAATTGGAGATTTGTCTGTCACCTATTGATAGACCAAAGCCTTCAGTTTCAGCCTCTCTTATGATCTGTTCAGTATAAAGATTAAAAAGAGAGGGGGAGCAGATACAGCCTTGTTGCACATTGTTTCCAGTGGGGAAACGATCTGTGTGTTTCCCATGAATGAGTACTATTAGTTCTTTAAAAAAACTGTTACAATTAAAAAACATTTTCTTTTTCTTTTGTTAATGCGCAAACACATTCTGATCTTTAACTACTAATGTTTTAGTCAATAGAAAAAAAGATATATATCTCTTAGCACATATTTTTATTCATTTTATCATTCAAAGGTATAGTGTGCATTGTTCAGCACACTATCAGTCAGATTTTAAAATGTAACAACATCACATTTTATCAGTCATTGCCCTTTTCCAAACCATATGGGAGAACCTGCAAAAGCCATTTATGCCCGAGACACTTACATCAGTGGGCGAGAGCCCTATTGTAATTGCTAGGATTATTTATTATTAACCTTATTTATACAGGTAGTCCCACAGGGTCTCATTTTCAAGAGATGTTTAATCAATCAGTTCTGTTAAAGCAGAGCCAATCACAGTGGTCATCTGGCATGTAAAGGAGTGAAGCTGGTCTCCTTTATTTTGTGCATAATCATTTTTGAATGGTTTTAACATTTTATTTTGCTGCGCTGCATCA
This sequence comes from Pholidichthys leucotaenia, assembly GCA_020510985.1. Lineage (NCBI taxonomy): Eukaryota > Metazoa > Chordata > Actinopteri > Cichliformes > Pholidichthyidae > Pholidichthys > Pholidichthys leucotaenia. The sequence continues at coordinate 328,916,474 of CM035838.1, forward strand.
AGGTGGAGAAGTTCTGTCCCCATCAGTCATTTGGGGCTCATGTTTACGTACTTCCGTAAACACAACGCTATGTCTGACGTAATGTTTTCTTCTGCGCCTGCGGGTCATTTCATAGCTGTAGACCGTTCACACTGGAGTCTGATGGGGGTCGCATTTAAATTATAATGTGAACGCCCACACACAAAAAAAATCATATCTCGGCAAAAAATTGGAATTGAGTATTAAGGCCTGCAGTGTGATCGTAGCCTAACTTTATGATTCTGCTTTTTAGGGACATATGGTGGTAAATGGAGAAAATGGACTAGTGGCCTGAGCTGTGATGTTGAGCTGTTTACAGAGATGCCATCATCCATCAGGCAACAGGTCTCAGCTTGGCACGAGTTCCCTGAGAGCACAGATGCCTAATGGCCTGACAGGTTGTGTCCAGACTCTCAAGGGCTGAGTTGAAATGCCGCTGGCTGATGGACGGAAGCGCCAAACAGCTTCGGGACACCCAATGGGCATTCAGAGGGGCTCATCACAGCAGCAGAGGCTGAGGAGTCAGATAGATACTGCAAGGTGGTAAAAAGACGTATCAAGATCTAAATGAAAGAATAGTGTATAGACAGCATGACGTGGGTGTGACGCGAGATAAGAGGTAATCATAATACAGTCATCATGTTAGTTATTAAGGGTTTATCTTATATTAAGTACAAGTATTATTAGGATAGAGAAAACCCTGGGCAGCATTCACATGTCAGAGAAACATGGCAATTATTCATAGGCTGCCCACATTGAGGGATTTTTTTTTTATTCCTTGAGAGAGATAAGAAGACTCACAGAATTTTCTTTTTCTAATAAGGGGTTTTATTTACTTAGGCATAAACATACACATTTTTGATCATGTCAAATTTTTGGACTTTGACAGAAAAAGTGCACAACTTTCAAATAACGTAACGGACTCAGTGGATTTACTATGGATGGATTGTATTATATGCATAATGACCACACACACACACACACACACACACACACACACACACACACACACACACACACACACACACACACACACACACACACACACAGAGGCCCATTCTGTGCCAGAACAAACATTGATACATGATCTGATACTGCACTGGAGTTAATCCATTTTAGGAGCCAGTCCAGGACGTTTCTAGGTTAAATCTGTCAACTGGCAAGCTTTACATTCAACTGAGTCAAAATGACTTTTGTCAGATAAAATCCTCCAAGTCGCAACCATGTTATTAAAAATGGAGGTTTGTAGAAAGAATGATGTAAAATGTCCACGTTTTCAAAATACACAACCTCTGAAAAGAGCAATTTATGAAGGTTTATTTCAATTAGTATCTGAATACTATATCTGAATATATGCATTTTCCCCATGATATGGCTTAAAATTGGATTTATGCATGCATTTAGCTTGTTCATTTCAATTAATCTTTATTTATATAGCACATATTCACAACAACAGCTCTCTATTAGCACTTTTAACTGTAGGGCAGACCCCACAATTGCAGAAAGACTTCCCCAATCAGCATGCGCCTTTGAACAAGGTGACGGTGGAGAGGAAAAATTCCCTTTAAGCCGGAAGAAACCTCCAGTAGCACCAGGTTCAGGGAGGGTCAGTCATCTACTGCGACTGGCTGGGGCCTGAGGGGATGGAGAAGAAGAAGAAGAAAAGAACAGACAATGTATTTGACAGTTTGTATTTACCTGTCAAATACAATGTTACCTTTGTCGTATGTCTGCCTTTGATTGAATTAATAGTCTAAATAATAATCCTACTTAAAGGTGGGGGTTGTGGAAAAAAGGGGAAATAATACACTTGCTTGTTCAAAACACGATCCTTAAACATACACGAGGCTTGGGAATCACTCGAGGCCCCTCTATACCATAATATCACGATACTTGGGCTATGATGTGATATTATCACAATCTTGTGTTATGCTGGGTTATTTAAGCAATATTTCACAAAAGGGAGTAAGGCATCAATGAATATATAACTGCGATGATTCGTTGTGGGGGTTACTGGGGCCCCGCCCTGGAGCCAGACCTGGGGGAGGGGCTCAATGGCTAGTGCCTGGTGGCCGGGTTTCTGCCCATGGGACCTGACCAGGCTCATCCCGAACGAGTTACGTGGGTCCGCCCTCCAGTGGGCTCACTACCTGCAGGAGGGATCATGGGGTCCGGTGCTATTCGGATTAGATGGCAGGCGAAGGCGGAGACCTTCGCGGTCTGATCACCGGCTTTTGAAACTGGCTTTTGGGACGTGGAATGTCACCTCTCTGGTGGGGAAGGATCTGGAGCTGGTGCACAAGGTTGAGAGATAGATATAGTTGGGCTCACCTCAATGCACAGCACCTGTTCTGGAACCAGTTTTCTGGAGAGGGGCTGAAGCTTGGCCTACTCTGGAGTTGCCCTGGGTGAGAGGCGACAGGCAGGGGTGGGTATTCTTATATCCCCCCACCTTGCTGCCTCGACATTGGAGTTCTCCCCAGTGGACAAAAGGGTGGATTCCCTGCATCTTTGGGTTGGGAAACAGGTCCTGACCATCATTTGTGCCTATGCACCAAATGATGGTTCAGAGTACCCACTCTTCTTGGAGTTTCTTACTGGGGTGCTGGAGATTGCCCCTCCTGGAAACTCCATTGTCCTACTGGGGGACTTCAATGCACACGTGGGAAATGACAATGAAACCTGGAGGGGCGTGATTGGGAGGAACGGCCTGTCCGATCTGAACCCGAGTGGTGTTCAGTTGTTGGACTTCTGTGCTAACCACAGCTTGTCCATAACAAACACCATGTTCAAGCATAAGGGTGTCCATATGTGCACCTTGCACCAGGACGCCCTAGGTCGCAGGTCAGTGATCGATTTTGTTATCGTGTCATCAGACCTGCGACTGTATGTCTTGGACACTCGGGTAAAGAGAGGTGAAGAGTTGTCAACTGATCACCACCTGGTGGTGAGTTGGATCCGATGGCAGGGGTGGACGCCACTCACACCCGGTAGACCTAAAGATATAGTGAGGGTGTGCTGGGAACGTCTGGCTGAAGCCCCTGTTCGGGAGGTCTTCAACTCCCACCTCCAGAAGAACTTCAACCACATTCCAAGGGAGCCTGGAGACATAGAGTCTGAAGGGGCCATGTTCTCCACCTCCATTGTTGAAGCAGCTGCAAGGTTGTTGGTGCATCTTGTGGTGGCAACCCCCAAACCAAATGGTGGACACCAGTGGTGAGGGGGGCCGTCAAGCTGAAGAAGGAGTCCTATCGAGCTTGGTTAGCTTGTGAGACTCCTAAAGCAGCTAAGGTGTACCAGCAGGCCAAGCGGAGTGCAGATTGGGTGGTTGCTGAAGCAAAAATTCGGGTGTGGGAGGAGTTTGGTGAGGCCATGGAACAAGACTTTCGGTCAGCTTCGAAGAGATTCTGGCAAACTGTCCGGCAACTCAGGAGGGGAAAGCAGCTCCGTGTCCACACTGTGTATAGTGTGGATGGGGCACTGCTGACTTTGACAGGGGACATCGTCTAGCAGTGGAAGGAATACTTCAAGTATTTCCTCAATCCCATTGACACGCCTTCCATAGAGGAAGCAGGGCTTGAGGACGAGGGGGACAACTCGCCCATCACAGGGATTGAGGTTGCCGAAGTGCTTTAAAAAACTCTTTGGTGGCCAGGCCCTGGGGGTGGATGAGATTCACCCTGAGTACCTCAAGGCCTGAGATGTTGTAGGGCTGTCATGGTTGACACACCTCTGCAATATTGCATGGAAGATGGGGACAGTGCCTTTAGCATGGCAAACTTGGGTGGTGGTTCCTCTTTTTAAAAAGAGAGATGGGTGGGTGTGTTCCAACTATAGTGGGATCATACTTCTCAGCCTCCCTGGGAAGGTCTATGCCAGGGGTACTGGACAGGAGAGTCTGACCGCTGGTTGAATCTCAGATTCAGGAGGAGTAATGGTGTTTTTGTCCTTGCCGTGGCACACTGGACCAGCTCTTTACCCTCTCGAGAATCCTCGAGGGTTTGTGGGAGTTTGCCCAACCTGTCCACATGTGTTTTGTGGACTTGGAGAAAGCATTCGACTGCGTCACTTGTGGTCTCATGTGGGGGGGTGGGGTGCTGTGGGAGTATGGGGTGCTAACCACTGCACGGTGGTGCAGTGGTTAGCACTGTTGCCTTACAGCTAGAAGGTTCCTGGTTCGAATCCCCAGGCTGGCAGGGGTTGGAACCTTTCTGTGTGGAGTTTGCATGTTCTCCCTGTGCTGCGTGGGTTTACTCCGGGGGCTCCGGTTTCCTCCCACAATCCAAAGACATGCATGTTAGGTTAATTGGCTGTTCTAAATTGTCCCTAGATATCTGTTTCCTATAGGCCCTTAGAATAGAGGGTTAGTACTAGTGAAAGTGCTTTGAGTGGTCTTTGTGACTAGAAAAGTGCTATATAAGTGCAGGTTAGTTAGTTAGTTAGTTAGTTAGTATCGGGCTCATTGTTACAAGCTATCCGACCCCTATATGACTGTTGCAAGAGTTTGGTTCATATTGCCAACGCCCAGTCAAACTCGTTTTCAGTGAGAGTTGGACTCTGCCGGGGCTGCCCTTTGTCACCAATCCTGTTCATAATTTTTATGGATGGGATATCTAGGCGCAGCCAAGGATTGGAGGATGTCATGCTTGGTGACCACAAGATTTCATCTCTGCTGTTTGCGGATGATGTTGTCCTGTTGTCTTCATCAAGCTGTCGATAAAATGACATGATTGGCCTGCCTTTCTCACACTTCTTTATCTGCTTACTTCACATGCTACACTGCGGTATTTAGGCTACACCCTGTAATACACTTGCTGAAAACAGATAGAATCAGCTCGGCCCTCAGCTGAGTTGGCACATAGCGGAAAATTACTGTTACTGATACAATCAGGAAAACCCTCCCTCTTGCATGAGGGAGTGGTGAAGATTTATAAAAACTATAGGGCCCACTTTTCGGGTAGCACTCTCTTGGGGTATTGCCTAAAGAGTTGTGTTCCAGCACTGCCTGTATCCATATCTCAATTTCAGTAAAATAAGTGAAAGTATACTTTATCTCTCGGTCTGGTTATTTGGCCTTCATATAAAAGAACTGGGGGTTAAGGTATTTTTAGACGCAACAGTTTGGTGTTTCCGCCTGGTTACGAGGCTAAATTTTAGTTTTGTAGACGGCGTGAGGATTTTTTCTCTACAGTTCGGCGGCTGCAACACTATAAAAGGTGAGCAGAAAACCTTTTTCAACAAATTTCTGCCTGTCCCTTCAGGGACAGACCTTTCTGTAGAGATTAAATATTCATGCACGTGTGATTTTATTTGTGGAATGAAACTGAGATATGGTCTTGAATTCATGATATGTTGTTTTAAGAAATATATTTACTGAGTTTGATGAGGAAATCTCCAAATGGTTTTAACCCCGTGGGATAAGTCAGACACGTTAATACTGTCCCTAAAAGTAGAGTTGGAGATAGCTTGGGTAATCGGTTTAAACCCCGCAGTGGAAAGTATTTATTGTGTCCACTGAAAAGTAGAGTTACCCCATTGTGCATAGTACAGGCCGTAGCTTGGGTAATCGGTTTAAACCCCGCAGTGGAAAGTATTTATTGGGTCCACTGAAAAGCAGAGTTACCCCATTGTGCATAGTACAGGCCGTTGCTTGGGTAATCAGTTTAAACCCCGCAGTGGAATGTATTTATTGGGTCCACTGAAAAGTAGAGTTACCTCGTTGTGCATTGTACAGTCCGGATAAAAGGTTCAAACCCCGGAGTGACTGATATAGGGTTACCGAAAAAGAGGCGTTATTCGGCTGGTACATAGCTTTGCCAAAAGGTTTAAACCCCTTGAAATTATTGCTTAATTTCAAAAAGTACAGTTGGCACCCCTAGCGTATTTAGCTCAGACTAAAAGGTTGTAACTCCTTGAGAAATTGCAACGGGTGTGTCTCTAAAATATAGTTGGTTTTACCACATTAGTTAGGAACCTACTGTGTGTGAAATAAGCACATAAGTTTTAAGTAACCCGATCAGGACGATTGGTTCATAAGTGATATACAGTATAATGTAACTAAACTAATTATAGTAAAAAACACCGTGATGTGTGAGACAATATTGTCATGAGGAAGTGGAAATAAATAAGGTCGTAATAATAATTTCATTCTGTCATAAGATATTGATATTAGACTATAACATTTAAAGACGGTTGGATTAAAATGGCAACAAAACTGGATAACAATAAAGACAACGATAAAATTGGTAATGATAAATGCAGCTCTGAGTATCCTTTGGGTAGTCTGGGTTATGCTATAAATGAAATGGAGGAAGTAAAGCCACTGTGCATCGAGAGAAACTAAATGAAGAGCGAAAACAGCTTAAAACATGGGTAAAATGGTTACAAAGAGATGGCTTGTTTGGCAATATGGGGGGCCCCTACCAAATAAATCAGACAAAGCCGTTTATGTGGACTATTGCAGTTTGGGTTGTTTTGTCTTTGTGTAATCTGCTCCGGTGTGGAAGTAAAAAAAAAAAAAAAAAGGTGAGAGTTCTCCACGAAGGTGGAAGGAGCAGGCTGTAAAACTATTGTAATTTTTTAGCATAAAAGGATTGATTAGTTAACTGTTATCCTTTTGATAAGTGTTTAAAATTATAGGTATAAGAAAATAGTAGTTTTGAGCAAAAACGGTGGACTGGTGTTGCATTTTTACAGCAGTAAAAAGGAAGGGACCTTCATGCTGTAGTGACAGTGTGGAAAAGGGTTGCCATGTGTGAGATTTCTCCAGTAAGAGTGGCCAGGTCCGGAGATTAATTGAAGTAATTCTCATGCCGTTTTGGGTTTTGGCATGAACCTAAAAGTCTTTATTGTATGAACTTGTGATAATACAAAAAGAGTCTTCTCTCTCTCTCTCTCTCTCTCTCTCTCTCTCTCTCTCTCTCTCTCTCTCTCTCTCTCTCTCTGTCACAGAACTGGATCTTTGAATAGGTGGATTGCAGGGACTGCTCTGTTGTGTGTGTGTGGGGGGGCATTTCAGTTTGCACTTTTTCCAGTGTGACACACTTGGAGGAATGATGTTGGTGTGCTTACTTTTTTTGAAGTGTGCAATAAAGGCTTTTTACAAGGTCAAGCTCTCTCTCTCTCTCTCTCTCTCTCGTGCGCATGCGTGAGCGTTTATATATGTCATATAGCCATATTCAAAGCCATAGTCATATAACCATAGTCATATAGCATGACATAGAAATTGTATTGACTGATGGACAAGTGTGTTTATTAAAGATCTTTTAAAAATCAAAATCTCTCTCTCTCTCTCTCTCTCTCTCTCTTGTGCGCATGCGTGAGCGTTTGTGGGAGCAGGGGTGTGGAGTGGTGTCGAGTGAGTACTTTAAACTTTGTTTTTTCTAACTTTTCTCTATTGTGTGTGTTTGAGGTGTGTGTGTTTAATATAATGGGTTGAGTGTGTGTGTGTGCTGGGGTGTGAGTGTTGGTGTGTGTGTGTCGGGGAACGGTAGCTTCTGCTGCCTGTTTTTCCCGGCCGGCCATCATGCCGGTGATTGATGGTGGTGTGGAGTTTGAGCGCTTAACCCGGCGTCATGGCGTGAGAATCCTCCCGACAGTTCCCTGTTCTGTGGAGGAGGCCAGCCTCGCTGTAGGACAGGTGGTTGGGCATGACGGTATAAAATCAGCATCGAGGATGAACAGCGCAATTGTGATCTTTCTGGATTCAACTGAAAAAGCTGATCAGGTGGTGGCACAGGGAGTGGTCATAAGTGACATTTTTACTCCCGTTTTACCGCTGGCTAACCCGTCTAGGAGGATCACCATCTCAAACGCTCCTTCTTTCATTAAAAATGATCAGCTGATAAGAGAGTTGTCCCGTTTTGGCCAGGTTGTTTTCCCTATCAGAATGGTCTCTCTGGGTAGCAAGTCCCCCCTGCTGAAGCATGTTATATGTCACAGGAGGCAGTGTTTCATGGTGTTGAAAGACAGCTCTGCTGAACTGAACGCGTCTTTTAATTTCAGGATTGACGGCTTTAGCTACTTGGTGTTTGCAACTTCTGAAACCATGAGGTGTTTTGCGTGTGGTGCAGAAGGCCATCTTATTAGGTCATGTCCTGAAAAGGCGAACACAAAGAGCACTGGCGGTAAGAAAGGTGACGCCGCTGTTTCTGGTGGTCCGGAGGGTAGCGCTACATGTGGTGCGGCGGATGCCGCTGCGGCGCCTGCTTGTACGGGGGCGGTCGCAGCCGCAACTGCGGCCGCGTCCGCTTCTACTTCTGCGGGGGCGTCTGCGTCCGCATCCACGTCCGCGTCCGCTCGTGCTGGGGCGGCCGCGGCCGCCTCTGCTGGGGTGGCCGCGGCGGGCGCGGTAGTTGCCCCCCCAAACAGTGATGGTGGGGAATTTCTGTCTGGCGGCAGCTCTGATCATTGTGACGAGCCTGTTGCCCGGGGTAAAGAGGTGGAGGGTGTAAGTAAAAGTGCAGTTAAACGAAGGAACGTGAATGAACAGACTTTGCAGGCGGGGGAGGAGCGGTTTGAGGCTGTAGCGGACACACAGAGCAAACACTGCATGACAAACGTTGCAGTTTATGAAGAAATGCAGGAATGTAGTTTTGTTGAAGAGGATCCTTTTAAAGCTGCACAAAAAAGGAAAAGTGCTGAAAACTTGCAGAGCTCTGCTAAATCTAGTAGGGTTGGGAATTTAGATTTACTGAATGAGAGCGCTTCTGACGAAAGTGGAGATGAGTCTGAACTGATGCAGACGCAGACGCAGGAGGAGCAAAGCTCCTATTGTTTTACTAAAATTAGGCAATTTCTCCAGGTGACTAAGGGGAGCAGAGCTGTGAAAGTGGAAAATTACTTTCCAGATCTGGAGTTATTCGTGGCATCAGCTCGCAAATTTATGAAACTGAATGATGGGAATGAGACTTTCACTGATCAGGAAATTTATCGTTTAAAGAAACTGGTTGCTAAACTGAAATCGCAAATTACTAACAGTCATGTTGACTCTTAGTTTGTTTCTTCCCTTTTATGCTATGTGTGTGTTTTTTTACTGTACCCTTTTTTTATCCTTTTTAATGCCCCACCTTAGAATTGGCACTCTCAATATTAATGGGGCCAGGGATGATGTTAAAAGGGCCTCTTTATACAAGCTTTTTAATTTAAAGAAACTTGACGTGCTGATGGTCCAGGAGACTCACAGCACTGTGGACATTGAGAGCCATTGGAGAAAAGAGTGGGATGGCTGCATTTTTTTTAGCCACAAATCCAGTAGCAGTGGGGGGGTGGCTGTACTTTTCTCTAGGGGTTGTATGCCTGTCTCTTATGAGGTAGAAGAGGTGGTGAGAGGTCATTTCCTCTTATTAAAGGTACAGTTTGAAAACGTGAACTTCGTTTTTATAAACGTGTATGTGCCAACACAGAGAGCAGAGAGGATCAGGGTCTTTGACGTGCTTTCGGATACGGTTAGGTCCTGTGATCCAAATAGTTTTTTATTTCTGGGGGGTGATTTTAACTGTACATTAAACCACAGACTAGACAGGAACCATCAGGAGCCTCACCCTGCTTCTGCCAATAGGCTGAGAGAACTGGTGAAAACACATGAAATGGCCGATGTGTGGAGATCACATCATGGGGACCAGAGGCAGTACACCTGGAGCCATGTCAAAGATAACCTCTTATCTATGGCTAGGTTAGACCGTTTTTATGGTTTTAAACATCAAATGAGTGTTTTTAAAAATAGTTGTATCTGTCCTGTTGGTTTCACTGATCACTGCCTGCTGTTTTGTTCTGTGTTTATTGAAAATGTGAAGTGTAAGAGTGCTTTTTGGCATTTTAACAATACACTTTTAAATGATGTGTTTTTTAAAGAGGTTTTTCATGATGTATGGAAGTCACACAGGGAACAAAAACCCTCTTTTAGTTCTCTCCAATTGTGGTGGGATTTTGGTAAGGCCCAGATAAAACAACTCTGCCAACAGTACACTCAAAATGTCACTCGTAGCTTGACCCAATCCTTGAAAGTTCTGGAGACTGAGGTGGTAGAACTAGAGGAGTTGCTCAGTTCTACAGGAAAACAGGAGCACTTAGAGGCTCTCAAGTCAAAAAGGTCAGCCTTGGCTAGCTTGCTAGGGGTCACCGCACAGGGTGCTCTGGTCTGCTCACGCTACATGGATGTAGCTCTGATGGACTCGCCCTCCCAGTACTTTTTTGGACTGGAGGGGAAAAATGGACAGAGAAAGCTTATTCACTCCTTGTTGGGCGATGACGGGGGAACAATCTCCACAGCAGCAGAGATCAGGAAACACGCTGCTAGCTTTTACAGTGAATTGTTTAGAGCAGAGTGGAGGGAGGACACGTCACTGGGCCAGGTTTTCCTTGATGGTCTTCCAGTGCTCTCAGAGGACCTTGTTGCCGGCTTGGATGCTCCACTGTCTCTGTCTGAGCTGCATACGGCGCTAATGAGCCTCCAGAATGGAAAATCACCAGGCATAGATGGTCTCTCTGTGGACTTTTTTAAGGAATTCTGGCCCCTGCTTGGTCCAGACCTGCTGGAGGTTCTCCAAGATAGCTTGGAAAGGGGGACCCTACCCACGACCTGCAGGAGGGCCATCATCACACTGTTGCCGAAAAAGGGGGACCTCCAGAGCCTAAAGAACTGGAGGCCAGTCTCTCTGCTCTGCACAGACTATAAGATTCTCTCAAAAGCTCTGGCCCGAAGACTGAGAAAGGTGATGAGCGAGCTCATTCATGTAGACCAGACTTACTGTGTGCCTGGCAGGCTGATTAGTGACAACGTCACTTTAATTCGGGATATTTTGGAGGTCTCTGGTTCATTGGCGGTAGAAACTGGTTTGATTTCAATTGACCAGGAAAAGGCGTTTGATCGGGTTGAACACCAATATTTATGGACAGTTTTAACAGCTTTTGGGTTCAGCCCAGGCTTCATAGCCAGGATACGGGTCTTGTACAGTGACATTGAGAGTGTGCTGAAGATAAATGGGGCCTGTCTGCCCCTTTAAAAGTCCAGAGGGGGGTTCGGCAGGGCTGCCCTCTCTCAGGGATGCTGTACTCCCTCGCCATAGAGCCTTTGCTTCACTGCCTGAGAAGGGATCTATCAGGAGTTACTTTTCCTGGCTGTGACACCACGTTCAAGCTGTCGGCCTATGCAGATGATGTAGTCATTCTGCTAAATAAGCAGAGTGACATTGACGTTCTGGTTAGGAGTGTCAATCTTTTTGGCCAACTTTCCTCTGCAAAAATAAACTGGGGAAAAAGCGAGGCTCTGATGGTGGGGGAGAAACTAGAAAATCAGCTTACGCTGCCTGGTGGGTTGATTTGGAAAAAAGGAGGTTTTAAGTATCTTGGTGTCTTTATTGGAAATCAGCAGTTTGAGCAAAAAAATTGGGATGGGGTCATAGAGAAAATTAACGGGAGACTGAACAAGTAGAAGTGGCTAATGCCAAGAATGTCTTTTAGAGGAAGAGTGCTCATTTTAAATAATCTTGTTTCCTCATCCTTGTGGCACCGCCTCATGTGCATGGACCCCCCTGCTGGTTTGTTGTCCAAAATTCAGTCTGTTTTGGTGGACTTTTTTTGGGGGGGTGGACTCCACTGGGTTCCTCAAGCCCTGTTATTTCTTCCCAAAGAGGAGGGGGGGCAAGGAGTGATTCATTTAGCTAGTAGAGGTGCTGCTTTTAGACTGACTTTCATACAGAGACTGCTGACGGGCCCCCAGGACCTGGTATGGAGGCCTTTGGCCTGTGTTATTTTACAGAGAGTCCTTGGGCTTGGGCTAGACCTCCCTGTGTTTTTAATGGATTTTAAGAACTCTAATGCACTGTCTTTACCCAGTTTTTACCGCAGTCTCTTTTCAGTGTGGACTCTTTTTAAAAAACAAAGAGGGCCATGCGATTCCCTCTACTGGTTGTTGAGGGAGCCGCTGGTTTTTGGTGGTCGCCTTGGTGTCCTGCCGGGAGTTGGAAGGACCTTCCTTGATAGGCTGTGTTCCAGGAACGTTCTCACTCTGAAGCAAGTGGTGGAACTGGCTGGTCCTGGCCTCAACAACGCCTCAGCTTTAGCAGCTCATCTTGGTGTCAGGTCGAATCGTTTCATCGATGGTCTTCTTGCACACTGGAAACAGGAGCTTCATGGACTTGAGCACTCCCTACTCTTGGACTTTAGCAATGGCATGCTGCAGCCGGAAAGCACGGACCCCTTTCCCTCTCTCACGCTCTATATGGACTTTGACGTCGCTCCTTGCTCCTTACTGGCATTCTGTGCTCCCACTGGTGTGGACTTTGGAGGAGCCAGTGGTAAGGCACTCTACAGACTGGTGGTGATGGCACTCAACAAGGACAGATTGAACACCTGTGTGGACACTCCTTGGAGAGCCTATTTTAAACTAGGAAAAGGGCATCGGCCTGCCTGGAGGGCTCTTTATAAAGCCCCTCTCCCTAAGAGGCATGGAGACTTACAGTGGAGGGTCCTGCATGGTATTATAGCAGTCAATGCTTTTGTTTCTGTGATTAACAGCAGTGTCAGTGATCAGTGTGTTTTTTGTTCCTCTAGGGAGACTGTTTTTCATTGTTTTATTGAATGTCAGCGCCTGAGTGGCCTCTTTGAACTTGTCACAGAACTTTTTCATATTTTTAAGGAAGTTTTCTCTAAGCAAGTTTTCATTTGTGGTTTTATGTACAATCATCGTTTTAAGCAGAAGTGTCAACTACTGAACTTTGTTTTAGGGCAGGCAAAGTTGGCTATCTATGTAAGCCGGAGAAGAAAACTTGAGAATGTTGAGAATGATGTTGATGTCAAAATTTTATTTGTGAGGCTACTTAAAGCCAGAATCAGGCTGGACTTTCAGTTTTTTATGGGGAATGGGGATGTGGAAGGTTTCAGGACCCTCTGGTCCCTGGAGAATGTCCTCTGTTCAGTTCATGATGGACAGCTTTTTTGGGAGCGTTTTTTGGGGGAATAATTTTCTGTGTAACATAGCATGACATAGAAATTGTATTGACTGATGGACAAGTGTGTTTATTAAAGATCTTTTAAAAATCAAATCTCTCTCTCTCTCTCTCTCTCTCTCTCTCTGTGTGTGAGAAAAAAAAAGTAGAATGAAAAAACATAGGCTGTGTGGGTGTTGACCTGTGTGATAGGGGAGTGAAAGAGAAGTAATCTAAATATGGGTATTTTTGCAAAGTTTTGGGGTTTTACTTTTTCAATCTAACTTTGCGGGTTTTTAACTAATGTTGCGTATGTGATAAATTATTTACATATTTTTTAAAGCAATTTTTTGACGTATCACTGACTTTTTTCTTTAACTGAAGCATAACAGTGCACTTTACGGGGAAAAAGGACACAGGACTAACGATTTCCCCGCTGTCGCCAAAATAACCGGCCTCTGCAACCCAGTCCCTCGCAGCTGTCAGTGCCTCCCTCGACATGACCATAGGCACATAGAACACTAAGTTAAGTACAAATGCTTACATCTTAATCAATGCTACTAGCATGACAATGATGAAATTAATTGAATATTACAATATCATGCTGTCACTTAATAATGCCTAATCACTGAAGGCTTTATGTATACCCTATATTACATGATTTAAAGCATAGAGGTTCAAAAGAGATTGATAATTAATGTGTTTGTGCATATGATTTGCCAAAGACTACGGATTATCAAATAGAGGTCTTGGCAATTGTATGTTATATTGTTGCTTTGTTTAAATAATACTATACTCACCTTTTAATAAATGACATATGCAATCTTATTTACATTTCAACCCTAGGCCTGACCATGTTAAAAAAAGGGGGGGGGGGAGAATGCGAGAGCAGGATCTGAGACAGTTCATGCTGTGATTTTTTTCCCTCCTAAAGAACATAGCAAGATGACGATGAAGTTTTTATTATTGGGAGATAGTAAATTTATGAGCAGAAAAGACAGAAATAGCACAAGAATTCTGATAAAATGGAGAAAGGGAATTTAATTTCAATGGTAAACTGAGACTGATTAGTGAGTTGTATCAGCCTGACCTAGATAAGAATAGACAGAATCAGCCTTCAAAGGGAAAAAACACACAGGCCACAGATTGTGGTCCTGTGCCATAAATTCCTGAAAACAGAGATTAGGTTTACACCTGCAGTTACTGATTCTAAATGCTGCACTGGTCTAAGGCTTTTTAAATATATATGTATGTATGTGTGTGTGTGTGTGTGTGTGTGTGTGTGTGTGGCGGGCTCATTGACTGGAAGGGGCAACATTGACTGACAACAGGGGAAAGGACCCCTAAATTGATAAGCAATTTTTGAAGCTAAGTATGACTTTGCATGACATTGTAAATGACATAAAGTATAACGATTTAAATGACTCTGACTTTACAAATGTAATGTTTATATGATTTTATACTGCAGGATACATCTGATGTTACTCACCACATAATGGTGTGACAACATAACATTTCAGAAATGTGACAGTAATAAGGAATGTATTTTCCCGATGCTCAGCTGTGGCCAAGCTGTGCCTCGGGACTACATTCCACCCCATAATTTACCAAGGAATGTATAAAATGAGGCATTCCTTGTATAAAATTAAGCCAAATTCTAATTATGCAAAATGTCCACCTTTCCATTAACTGAAGGAGTGTGACACAACCTTTCACAAGGATTCAACCTGTCTGTGTTTAACTGGATAAACTGACCTTAGTTATCAATGCTAAAGCACATCAAATCTGCACAGACAGCAATATTGTTTTTCCTAAATGGAATTTGTAAATTAGTTCAAGAGACGTTATAAAAGAAGCCATGATTATTGAAATCTCATTCTGAAGGAGCTGCACTACCCACAAATGTTCATCTAAATTAACTGTGTGTAACACATAAAAGTGGTAACACTCTTCCTTCCAGTAAAAGATACTGATATACAAGCAAATACCCTGTAACTTTGCTGTATGTGCTTCTCCATGCATCAAAAAGGGGGTATCAAAGAAATTATTTTGCAAAAATAATTAGCAATCCTCAGAAAAATAGATAATACATAAAAATTATCAATAGATGATCAATAATGAAGAGAAAAATATAAATGAAACAACTTGGTAATGAAATCACAACATTCAATAGGAGAAGTTAAAAGTTACATCAATAAATTTCCAGATATTTAAGGAAATATCTGTAGATTATTGTAAAGGAAATATCATGTCTATAAGGAACAAGGTAAACTGATAAGGAAGAAAACCATGCAAATATATGAGAAAAGTTCCAAATGTCTAAGGAAAGTCCAACTTGTGCTGAATTTATGTTTACTGTGTGACTTGATTTAGAATCTACTACAAAGACAATACAGATTGTTACATTTATTAAAATTGCTTTACCAAAAAAAAAAAAAAAATGAGTGGGTACTGGCACATGTCCCACTGTATCAAGTGTCTAGTGCCTCCAGGAACTCAGACATTGGCAGAAGTTCTTGATTCATTACCTTCATAATGCTAAAATTCTAATCAGATGCAAAAAGACATATGATAACATAAACATACACTTTATAAAATTTTTGAAATTTAAAAGGGCTCTCAGAAAACAGGGGAAAATACAGTTGACATGGACAAAGAACTGTAAGGTGTGGATAAAACTGCTTCGAACTCCAGAAGAAGCTAAAGTAATAATGATTAGAGAAATGGAGGAATTAGACAAATTTAAACCTTAGTTCTGATGTACGAATAATAGTGCAGTAAGATTATGAGTGAAGATTTTTGTGTTCTTTTTTCCTTTGTGTTTTTGTGTACATTTTTGACATAACTTATGATCAGTATTTTAACCAATCATCCTTCCTCATTTAATAATGGAAGTGTATTAGGGCAAATTGAAGCTGAAACCTTTGTCAATACTGAACAACAACCACAAGACATTTTAGGAGATATTGACCCAGACAATAATTATTTTAATCATATTAACAATAAGTGGGCTTATTATGATGAACAACTATTAAATGGAATTATGGATTCGGATCAGACATTGACAATAATACATATTAATAGTAGGAGTCTCTATGCAAACTTTGATAGCATTAAGGAGTTTTAAAATCAATTTAACACCCCATTTAGGATTATTGCAATAAGTGACACATGGATTAATGAAGAAAAAGATATAAATTTTGAACTATATGGATATGAGATGTACACACAAAATAGGAAATGTAAAAGTGGTGGTGGGGTAGCACTGTATGCAGATAGAAAATTAAAAAGTAAAAAAGTGGACACCCTTTTTGTTGGCCTTCAGCGAAGCCTCCACAATATATGATAAGGCACAGCTGCATAACTTGGAGACATCATAAGATATAGGCACAGGGCTTCAAGACCATCAAGCAGTTTACTCCCAGGAGAGGAGAAAAGGAAAGAGGGAGTGAGAGCATGAAACCCTTTAGCCGGTCAGTGTGACATAAAACTTCATCTTGGAACACAAAATATAACAGACACATCAAACAGCTTGTTAACATACTAACTAACTAACCTGCACTTATATAGCGCTTTTCTAGTCACAAAGACCACTCAAAGCGCTTTCACTAATACTAACCCTCTATTCTAAGGGCCTATAGGAAACAGATATCTAGGGACAATTTAGAACAGCCAATTAACCTAACATGCATGTCTTTGGATTGTGGGAGGAAACCAGAGCCCCCGGAGTAAACCCACGCAGCACATATCAAAACAGTTCATATATGAATAAAAGTTACAGTCATATGTTGTAACACACACACACTTATAAAGCATGTGATCTCAATAGATAAATGTATAATCAGTGAATTTCTATTACAATGTAATCCTAGATGATAAAAGTAGTTGGAAACCACACGTCAGATAAATACAAAACAAAATTGCAAAAAATATTGCAATCATAAATAAAATTAAGCAAGTCCTAGATTACAAATCATTTCATATCTTGTATTGCTTATTAGTACTTCCATACTTGACCTATTGTGTAGAGGTCTGGGGTAACAATTATAAAAGTTCACTTAATTCATTGCTAACATTACAAAAAAGGCAGTCCGTGTTATACATAAAGTCGGCAAATGGAGAAAAATAATTCAAGGAGCCCTTATAAGTATTATAATTAGTTTATTAATCTTTGCTTTCTGTGAATGTTGTTGTATTCCCATGATTAAACGACTTGTGGAAAGATCTATTTTAGTGGCCTTCTCTTCTAAGGATCCGCCTCCATATCAAGGGGTCCAGGAAGCTGCCCACCTGCTCTCCTATTGCCAGGATGATGACGAGGTTGTGCCACGACTGAACCTAGATGGGGACCTAAAAGAAGCTGAGGAGATAGTTTAGGGTCTGCAATAGGGTCTACAATGCACATTCACATGGTGTTAGATTTTGCTCTGCTGTGCTTCTGCCCTATAGGTTTCCTTTGTGATAAATGATTAATGAAATAATAGATGCATATATGATGATAGTTTAGCTTTGAATATATTTTACACATATAGGATTGTTAGTTATATTGACTCACAATGTCTGCACCACACCCAATGTCCACTGGAGAAATGGCGACCTGATGGGAGGCAGGTCCACGTGACTGCCAGAAGGGGGCATCACCCACATATAGAACTTTAGAAACACTACACACAGGGGTTAGAATAGGGTTATGAGATGGGCTTGTGCCCATCTCAACAGGGGGAGATGCAAAAGCGCAAGCTTATGTTACTAGGTTATAGTGAGGTGCCCTAATAGGACACCTCAACAGGGGGAATTGTTGGTAAAATGACATGATTGGCCTGTCTTTCTCACAGTTCTTTGTCTGCTTGCTTCACATGCTACACTGCGGTATTTAGGCTACACCCTATGATACACTCGCTGAAACCAGATAGAATCATCTCGGCCCTCAGCTGAGTTGGCACATAGCGGAAAATTACTGTTACTGATACAATCAGGAAAACCCTCCCTCTTGCTGAGGGAGTGGTGAAGATTTATAAAAAACTATAGGGCCCACTTTTCGGGTAGCACTCTCTTGGGGTATTGCCTAAAGAGTTGTGTTCCAGCGCTGCCTGTATCCATATCTCAATTTCAGTAAAATAAGTGAAAGTATACTTTATCTCTCGGTCTGGTTATTTGGCCTTCGTATAAAAGAACTGGGGGTTAAGGTATTTTTAGACGCAACAAAGCAATGACCTACAGGCCTTGCTGGGATTGTTTGCTACTGAGTGTGAAGCGGCTGGGATGAGAATCAGCACCTCAAAGTCCGAGTCCATGGTCCTCATCCGGAAAAAAGTGGATTGTCTCCAACCCAAGTGGAGGAGTTTAAGTATCTCGGGGTCTCATTGACAAGTAAGGGGAGAATGGAGCAAGAAATTGACAGACGGATCAAAGCAGCCTCTGCAGTGATGTGGATGTTGTACTGATCTGTTGTAGTGAAGAGGGAGCTGAGCTCTAAGGCAAAGCTGTCAATTTACCGGTCACTCTGCATTCCTACCCTCACCTATGGTCATGAGCTTTGAGTAATGACCAAAAGAATGAGATTGTGGATACAAGCATCTGAAATAAGCTTTCTCCATAGGATTGCTGGACTGACCTTTAGAGATAGGGTGGGGAGCTCAGTCATCCGGGAGAGGCTTGGAGTAGAACTGCTGCTTCTCCATATCGAAAGGAGCCAGTTGAGGTGGTATGGGCATCTGAGCAGGATGCCTCCTGGACGCCTCCCACTTGAGGTGTTTCAGGCCTGTCCAACTGGGAGGAGACCCCGGGGCAGACCCAGGATACACTGGAGAGACTACGTCTCCCAGCTGGCCTGAGAACGTCTTGGTATGCTCTCTGAACAGCTGGAGCAGGTGGCTGGGGAGAGGGAAGTTCTGCTTGAGCTGCTGCCTCTGTGACCCGGACCTCTGGAAAAATGGTAGAAAATGGATGGATGGATTTGTTGTGGGCCCAACAGCAATGCAGGACAAAATATTATGATTTTTGTTTGTTTAACCAGCTATTTTGCTCTGCTGAGAAAAATAATCCCTCCTGAATGGATCCAGTTAACTGTTGCTAAGCACCCCCATGAGCATAATATTGAGAAAAAAAAAACAAAAAACGCCTAATGTCATTTCAAGTCCATGTAACCAAATTAAACATTGTCCAGTGCAGAAGTCAGTGTTTAATTACAGACTGCTCCACGTGTTGAGTAGGTTTTGTGTTGGCCATGTTAACTCGCGTCGGTGACTAGTTCGTTGCTGTTAACTTGTCCATGATTTAGCTTTGCCACATTTCCATTTCCATGCACCTTGCTCATTTTCTTGGCATTTTTCAGATGAAACAGAGTCCATCACTACAAAGTTATTATGGTTGGCCATTTGAGACAATAAAGACACATCTATCCCTAATGGATTGTCAACTTATCATGGTGGGGGGTTTGCATGCCCTAGTGATCCCAGGAGCTATGTTGTCCGGGGCAGTTTGCCTCTGGTAGGGTCACTCAAGACAAACTGGTCCTGGGTGAATGGCCAGACTAAGAACGATCCAACAGACTCTCATGATGAATGCTAGAACAAGGATTCGGTGTACCCTGCCTGGTATGGGGTTACCGGGGCCCCACCCTGGAGCCAGGCCTTGGGGAGGGGCTCGATGGCTAGTGTCTGGTGGCTGGGTTTCCACCCATGGGACCCGGTCAAGCTCAGCCCGAAGGAGTTACATGGGTCTGCCCTCCAGTGGGCTCACCACCTGCAAGAGGGACCATGGGGGTCTGGTTCTATGTGGATCAGGTGGCAGTCGAAGGCGGAGACCTTCGCGGTCTGATCCCAAGCTTCCTAAGAGATTCTGGCAAACTGTCGGGCAACTCAGGAGGGGGAAGCAACTCCGTGTCCACACTGTGTATGGTGCAGATGGGGCACTGCAACTGGGGATATCGTCGGGCGGTGGAAGGAATACTTCAAGGATCTCCTCAATCCCACTGACACTCCTTCCACAGAGGAAGCAGGGCTTGTGGACAAGGGGGATGACTTGTCTATCACAGGGGCTGAGGTCGCCAAGGTGGTTAAAAATGTCTTGGGTGGTCGGGCCCTGGGGCGGGGGGGGGGCGAGATTTGGCTTGAGTACCTCAAGGCCCTGGATGTTGTAGGGCTGTCATGGTTGACACGCCTCTGCAACACTGCATGGAGCTCGGGGGCAGTGCCTTTGGCATGGCAAACCGGGGTTGGTTCCTGCCGGGTTGGTTCCTCTCTTCAAAAAAGGGGACTGAAGGGTGTGCTCCAACTTTAGAGGGATCACACTCCTGAGCCTCCCAGGGAAGGTCTATGCCATGGTACTGGAGAGGAGAGTCTGGCCGTTGGTCGAACCTCGGATTCAGGAGGAGCAATGTGGTTTTCGTCCTGGCTGTGGCACATCGGACCAGCTCTTGTCCCTCTCGAGAATCCTCGAGGCTTTGTGGGCATTTGCCTAACCAGTGTACATGTGTTTTATGAACTTGGAGAAAGCATTCAACCGCGTACCTCGTGGTTTTTTGTGGGGGTGCTTCAGAAGTATGGGGTATCGGGCTTGTTGTTACGAGCTATTTGGTCTCTGTACGACCGTTGTGAGAGTTTGGTTCGTATTGCCAACACTTGGTCGGACTCATTCCCAGTGAGAGTTGGACTCTGCCAGGGCTGCCCTTTGTCACTGATCCTATTCATAATTTTTATGGACAGGATTTCTAGGCACAGCCAGAGAGCAGAGGGTGTCATGCTGGGTGACCACAGGAGCTCATCTCTGTTGTTTTCAGATGATGTTGACCTGCTGGCTTCATCCAGCAATGACCTACAGTTCTTACTGAGACGGTTTGCAGCTGAGTGTAAAGCGGCTGGGATGAGAATCAGTACCTCAAAGTCTGAGTCCGTGGTCCTCAGCCGGAAAAAGGTGGATTGTCCTCTCCGGGTTGGGGACAAGCTCCTGCCCCAAGTGGAAGAGTTTAAGTATCTTGGGGTCTTATTCATGAGTGAGGGGAGAATGGAGCGAGAGATTGACAGACGCATCGGAGCAGCATCTGCAGTGATGCGGATGTTGTGCCGGTCTGTTGTGGTGAAGAGGGAGCTGAGCTCTAAGGCAAAGCTGTCAATTTACCAGTCAATCTACATTCCTACCCTCACCTATGATCATGAGCTTTGGGTAATGACCGAAAGAACGAGATCGCAGATACAAGCGGCTGAAATGAGCTTTGTTCGTAGGATTGCTGGGCTCACCCTCAGAGATGGGATGTGGAGCTCAGTCATTCAGGAGAGGCTCAGAGTAGAACCGCTGCTCCTCCACATTGAAAGAAGCCAGTTGAGGTGGTATGGGCATCTGATCAGGATGCCTCCTGGACGCCTCCCACTTTTTGGCACATCCCTCTGGGAGGAGACCTCGGGGCAGACCCAGGGCTCGCTGGAGAGACTATGTCTCCCAGCTGGTCTGGGAATGCCTTGATATCCTCTCTGAAGATGGAGCAGGTGGCTGGGGAGAGGGAAGTCTGGGTTTCTCTTCTTGAACTGCTGCCTCTGCGACCCACACCTCTGGAAAAGCGGTAGAAGATGGATGGAAGACATATCTAGCTTGTCCATTTTGTTGCATACAGGTGTGAAACATCTATGATCATATCTTTTTACGAGCGGGACTTCTGGGTCATGCAGGTCTGCATTTTTAGGACAGTCTCTTTTCAAACAGCACCTCACTGTGAAAATTAAGGTATCCAACACAGTACTACAATTATCACACATACTGTAAGAAGCAACTGATATTAACTATAATTTAAATCTTATTAAACACAGCTGAAGCAGAGTGATACATATTTGGTGAAAGGTCTGAGTGCGATCATTAAGGAATATAGTAACTCCTCGAATCCCTATTGTCCAATCAGATTCCTAGGT
The DNA here is from genome assembly GCA_020510985.1 of Pholidichthys leucotaenia. Taxonomy (NCBI): domain Eukaryota; kingdom Metazoa; phylum Chordata; class Actinopteri; order Cichliformes; family Pholidichthyidae; genus Pholidichthys; species Pholidichthys leucotaenia. Next base: position 328,938,318 of record CM035838.1, read on the forward strand.
CAGAGGCAACTGTTGTTTAATGTGATGTCAAGCAGCTTTGTATTTGCAACATTAATAATTTTTATTAAAGTACCAATATATGCAGCATCACCCCCCCCCCCCCCCACCACCACCCCTAATGTACACAGACAACTTCTTATCGGTCAGGCTTTCATTACGATCACCACTTTGCTTCATATACATCAGTTAAAAAACATAATCATACATGCATGCTGTTTAGCTACAATTATGAGAATGTTAACCTCTTACCCACATGTAAAAATAAAGTTATTGTCCAATGCAATTCACTGTACCTACACAGTCCAATCAACCTGCTGTTCAACCAGCCAGGAGAATAACAGAAGTCTGAGTTAAACTTGTTAATGAATATATCACTGCTTTTCACAGTTGATACTGATTTCTGGAGGACATATACAGTACTGGCGGGGGGGGGGGGCTGAAAAGTTCATAGGTTGAAAAGTTCATAGTGGTCAAATTGGCCAAATGTGGCTTATTTTTCAACCGCAGGGATCCAAGTGCTGCAACACTGATGGAAGAAGTGTGTGGACCAAAGGGAAGACCATGTTGAAAATTAAACCACATTTGGTCAAATTTGACCATTATGAACTTTTCAGACCCCCCTCGTATATGCAGGGAAGCAAGCATATTAGCTATGCACCATTGGTGATTTACTGCTCCCTTTGAAGCAGAGAAAGATGGTCCAAAGTTATGATGCTCTTTCAGATCACTTCAAAGATTATTTTGTCTTTTTTGGGTCAAATTATAACCCTAAAAATTACAACCCCCATTTTCAGTGGATGAGGACAACTGTTTATCTATATTAGTGGAGCAGATAACTAAAAAAATCCTTCAAATGGTGACACAAGCATGAAATTTTGCACAGATACCCTCCTGGATATACTCTTTCAGATTAGGGTCCTGGCCACGTGAAAATTCAAGATGGCGACCTTTTTTCAAGATGGCCGCCATCAGTATCTGGCAATCTCACACCGAGACCATATATCTGTTGAAATAAACAGCTGACAGGAAGGACTCTGCAGTGCCAGATGAAGCCACACCAGCTTCAACTAGAGCTCCTGTCCATCCACTGGCTTGGAGGATAGTACCCAGCGACTTCAGTGCTGCCATCTCAATGTGCAGACCACCAAACATGACCAGGTACTTGTCCTCACCATACTGACCTGGCCACTGCCACTGCACCTGCTTTGCTATGGCGTAGATTGGCTGGTCAGCTGTGATGACAGGTACCTGGCCAGGGTTGAGTAAATCAACAACATCTTTTACTTTGTTCATTACATGTTTGACTGTAGCAACTGAATGAGCTGGATCCCGCAGGAGAGGAAGCAAAGAAGTAATGGTAACTTCAAATTCAGGGCTTCTCTTCATTGAAGCATGATGTGCTGACCATGTTAGGTTCAATGCATCATCAACTTCTTGTGTCACTGAGACCTTGTCCAGCCACTGGTACTCTAGTGCTAGTTGTGGCCCCAGAATATCTGTGGGTGGTTTTGGCATTGCAGTACCTGGTGGAACAGGATTTGTTGTCCGGAAGGAAGCTGGAGAGATATTTATGAATGTATCAGGAAGTTCAGGAACTGACTTTACTTTCTCAGGCCCAAACCTGAGTTGCCCTCGTTCCTGTCCACTATTATCCTTTGTGGGATGTTGGAACAGAGAGATGCTTGTGCCATGAAAGGAGGTAGTTGCAGTTGTTGCAGAGGGATTGTGATCAATGTTATCCATCACTGCAGTAGTGAACAACCCTTTCCGCAGCACTGGAGGACAAACCACACCCTCCTCAACATACTTGCTGACTGTTGCATCTCCAAGTTGAGCAGAGATCTCCAGCACTCTGTCATAAGAGATACTGAGACCATGATCGAACAACATCTCAACCAGATTCCTCTTTCTGGTTTTGGCATAAACAGAGAGCCCCATGTACACGGGAAATGGGGTCTCTCTGTCTTTAGAATGCCTGTGAGTTGCTGCTCCTTCCTTGTAGCGGGTGTAGCAGTTGAATTGCATGAGCTGAGCAATTGCCTGGTCTGACTTTGATGCCCCGAATCTCAGCTGTGATTTTATGTCAGCACCATGCTCAACCATCCCCACAAATTGAAGCAGAAGGGGAGGTATAGCATTTTGCACACAACCCTGAGAAAATGTACCTTCAAATCTAGACTTGTGGTCAAGTATACATCTTCTGAGGATCTTTGCTGCTTTAGCAATGATAAGTGCATCTGAAAGATCTGTGGATTGAGCAAGCGCTTTGCCTACATCTTCCTGAAATGTAAGTATCACTTCTCTATGATCTGCGCCAGATCTGTGAGCCTCAAGTCCTGGAATTTCAGCCAATAGCTTTTCTTTCAGTCTAGTGGAATTCACATTTGGTGAGTCCACCCCCAGCTGTTCCAGACGCTTTTGGTACATGTGGCAGATATCTGGCATGCGAAATGTAACTGGTCCTTCTGAACATAGGTTGCTTTCAACAAGGTATGCAACCAATTCTGAGATCACCATTGGATACACATCTGGTTGTGACTTAGTGTCACGTTTCTCAAGGTTCCTCAGGTGCGCCCTTTCCCTGTTGTAGAGAGCCCGAAGGCAAACATTATGGTACTTGAACTCCTGTGCAATGACATCACCACCAGTCAATCTTGCAAGAAGCTTACCATCACCAAGCATCTCTGCAATGTCGCGCAGCCTCTTGTCTAGGCCCGTTGTACTGGCCTCTCTGAGGTCTGATGCAGGTGCCACTTTTTCACAGAAAATGCATGTCTGACTGTCATGACTTTTTCGCCGCAGTTTTGACTGACAAGCTCCAGTCTCAGTTTCACTGGTTTGACTACTGGAATGGCGCTTTTGTGCCCGTTGCAATTTAGTGTTGTTGAACAACAAGCGACAGCTCACATAGTATTTTGCCATATTTTTCCTGAGTGTGGCTTCTATGCCATCACCTTCATCCAGCCTCGTTGGATCTATTCTCAATGGCATGTCATTGATTTCGCTGAACATGGGAATGTTCCTTGCCAGCATTTTGTATCCATCATGTTCTGGGGAATGATGACTTGGAGTGGATGTCAGGCCCTCACCTATTTTGTCCTTCTGGCAAAGGCAACACAAGCTCCAATTTGTTTTCCGATTGGCAGATATCACATTCGCTTCTGCCATGATGTGTCTTGATTAAGGCCGAGGGACTATCCTTTTACCACCCTAATCAAATTGTGCACACATTACTGTATGGGATTCAACTAGGTTCGGTTGCCCTACACCTAGCCCGATCATTCATCCAGTGCCATTTAAGTCCTGTGTGATCTGTACACCATCCGGGTAAGTACATGAACATTTGGCGAGACATGCATAACCCCCTTACCCTTGGCTCGGCTCTCCCGCGCTGGCACATCCTGTCAATTCAGGTGCGACTCTCTAACTAGTATCTAATAACTAAAAAACTACAGTTTAGTAGCTACATGATATGGGGCTGTTAGAAAGCATTTGGGACACTAAACTATGCATATACTACTACAACTAGTCTAATACTGCAGTGTTAGTAAAGCTAGACCAGTTGACACTGAACCCCATGCCGAGTTACACAGCAGTGATTGACACCAGTGTGCCCTGGTTGTGTGCTGACAATCACTCTTGTTTTTTTTTAATTGCAATCACAGTCACAACTGTAGTTTATAAAAACGGTTGAATGGGATCTGCACCACACCAACCAAGATCCACATCCAGAAACGATTACATGTGTGTGTTAAATATGCTCAATTTACGATGGATAAATCATAATTTTCAAGGAGTAGCAGCCATTTTGGGCACCACATTGAAGGCTAACCTTCTTAAATTTATATCAGAGACAACAAAATCTGTAAAATTAGTATATAAGAGCATAAACATGGTTCACTTGGAAAATTAAATTAAGAAAAGAGGAAAAATAACAAAAAATTGTCACATTCTGGCAGCCATCTTGGAAAATGGCGGCCATCTTGAATTTTTGGCGTGGCCAGGACCCTTTTCTGAAAGAGAGGACATTAAAGCATATTTGTGGAGAATTTCATGCTTGTGTCACCATTTGAAGGATTCTTATGAAATATGCAATTAACCGCTGCACTATATGAGGACAACAGTATATCACCATTCAGCCTTATTAGCTGAATTTGATATATGGTAAATTCTTCTGTGCAACAGTGGAATCCATACTGCTATACAGAAGCGAGTGCTGGTCATTAAACATCTCCCTTCAGAGGTCATTGGACGGATCCTACACCTGGATGCTGTGCACTGTCCTCTATGTAAACTGGCAAGACCACATGTCCAATGAAGATCTCTATAGGCACCTTCCCAGAATATCAGACAAGGTGGCTTGCCAAAGACTTGGCCTCGCGGGGCACTATTACCATCATCAAAAGCTCCCACCAGGCTACCTGGTACTCTGGGAACCGACGCATGGCTTTCACCACCAAGAATGGCCATTAACATTATTCGTGGACACTCTAAAGGGAGACACTGGGGCGACCAACACTGGTGAGCTTGTTGCCTGTATGCTAGACCGTGAAGACTGGACAGCTAGGCGTGCAGCTGGGCTGGGCTCTGACTGACTGACTGATTGGTATATGGCAGGGGTCATTCCAAATTAGGTATGACCCCAGGCAGGTTATACCAAAGACCATATAAAAAAAAGGCATTCTCCACCTTCTAGCTTGGTGCTCAGCATAATAGAATGGGCAAGGGAAAGTTGTGGTAGCACCTTGCATGGCAGCGGCCCCTCAGATAGGACTAGTTTGTTCTACTGTACATGGTTTGCTGTATGGATTGAATGACAATAAACTCAGCTTTCTAGATTACAATCTAAAATCTGTTCTATATCACCCAGCTTTACACTTCCAAAATCCAGCAACAAATTGCAGCAACAAGTGCAAATAATCCATTAATTTATATATCAAACTACCTATTGTTTTCATGAGGCATCAAAGTCAATAATGGTCTTGTAAGGGGGTTGGGTCTTTAAAATTCATTTGTGTTTATTTTCAGTGAGGGCTGTGTGTTTGTGAGCATAAGGGTTCAAAAAACTAAATCAGTGAGTAGCCTGGAGGTTAAGCCATATAGATGCTATTGACTGCACCTCTGAAGTATAGGCTAGTTTTAAAAATTAATGCTAACTTTGAATAAATTAAACCAAGCACTAATCCACACATTATATAGCCCACATTTTTTAGATCAATCCTTGGAAACATGCAGCACTAACAGACACGCATATCTTTCCATGCTGAAGTCCTCACACTGAAGAAGGGACACCCAGGTTCAGTGTGTCAGCTGGAGACAGCTGGAATGAGTCAGTTTTCCCTCTTGAGAGCCATCACAGCCAGGTTTTAGCTTTTTACCTTGTTTGTTTTCTCCCACCTCAGCCACACCAACTCTCCTGAAAAAAGCCCCTAGCAATCCCAAATAGAAAAGGGGAAAACGTGTTTGCAAATGCCACAATGATGGCTGGGATGACGTTTTGTTTCCCGTCTGTGAGGATATTATTTTTGGGTCAGATGTGCTTTTCTGCCATATTGTCCAATGAAGCAGGAAGGCCAGGCCACAGAGTTAGAGCATATGTTTGCCTTTCCCTCTGCTGCCTCCTCTGACATGTGTTACTTCCTTTTTCTTCAGCCCACCTGCTCGGCTGAAGCCTTGGCGTTGAACATGAATGCCAAACTAAAGCAACAGTGTGTGCTAGTCTGTAAACATTAAGCAATATTAACATTTATACATTATTAAGAGTAATTTGATTATAAGTTGATTAGGTAACTCATGCTGTTCTTGAAACCAAGCTGTATCACTATTGTTCACCCCTGCTGATATAGCAGTAAGTTTTCAAGTTTAATTGTATTCATACAGTGTTCAAACATTTCTGCCAAATTCTGATCCTGACATACAAATTTTAAGTTGAGTTTGAGATTCACCAGAATAGAAAACATTATTCAGTCTTCTAATGGCCAATTTTCATGAGCCTGTGTGAATTGGAGAATCAGTTTGATGCTCATAGCTGGCAGGATTGGCACCAGTTGAGGTCTTCTGCTAGCCCATCTGCTTCAAGGGTGAATGTGTTGTGCCTTCAGAGATCTTCTGTATATCTCAGTGGTAATCAATGATTATTTGAGTTACTGTTGCCTTTCCATCGGCTTGAACCTGTCTGGCCATTCTCCTCTTATCTCTGGCCTCAACCAGGCATTTTTGGCCAGGGAACTGCTGCTCACTGGATATTATCTCTCTTTCAAAGTCACTTAAATCCCCTTTCTTTCCCATTCTGATCATTGGTTTGAACTTCAACAGATCATCTTGACTGTGTCTACATGCGTAAATATGTTGAGCTTTTTCTTTGTGATTGGCTGATTAAATAGGGTAAGCCAGGGAAAAAAGGTACATGGAGCACCTCCTCCTGCCTGTGTCATGCGTGCATGGCCTTTCTAATTTTAGACTCGGTGCATGTGCAATACACTCTATACTTTCCCATTGGATAGGAGCCATGCATTTGGATCTTTATACATAAGACAGGCCAGATAAGTTAATTATGAGCCCTCTGAGTAATTTTATTAAAATCTGTTGTCTTCACCATTGTCAGACTATAGTTATCTCGTGCACAATATGTTTTGCTTGTGAAACTGGACTTATCGGGCCACGTGGCCAAGTGTCTATTTTTATGCTAAGTAGTACAGGGTTCCATCCTGGTGGTATCAAAACCAAATGCTGATAATGGGGCAAGTTGTTGCATAGGCATTACCTGTAACGTGATGATTTTGTAGCATGATATTGCAGTTGTAAAATATAAGGGGAATGTAAACATATTGGCCCTCATTTATAAAAAATGCATAGAAATCAGTGTACATTTGGGTGCAGAAATGATCGTATGAAAAGGTCCATGTAGCATTTATGAAACTGTGCGTATGAGGTCATTCTCCTCGTATGATTGGTTATTCACAGGTAAATCTGGCGACTGGAAATGATTGTCATTTGAATACCATGCCCCTGCCTTTCCCCTGGCAAGTATGACACGGCAGAATGTAGGACAGCAGAAACTGACATTATTATAAGAAAAGTGATAAATAATTTTTTGGTGTTGTGTGGCATCCGCAAAAGTCCTTTGAATGCAAAAGAACGTTTTGGTGGAGATCGGTGCTGCACCACGCCATTAGTTTGACCAGCTGATCTCCAAGTTTGAGTTACAATCTAAATCTGTAAAAAAAAATTTCAAGATGGCTACCACCAAGCAGACATGCAATTGGGCAGGTCCTGCGTATCTACGCCAAAAACCATTTGGTGTCATCAAAAAGTCCCTGTCTTCGCAACAATTTTGTTTTGTAACTGCAGTCATCATAGCCTGTCTTTTTATGTTCCATACAACTTTGCATCGTGACCATAAGCCGCGATCACATCCATTCACCAGCTAAAGGTAGCCTAAGCCTGCAGCACATGAGCTTCCTGGACTCAAACCTGATGAGCTCACCCACGGATTTAAAGAAATGAGTGCTAACTGGCACACTTAGCCGTTCGCTGGGACTTGCACGTCTCACGATTATCCTGCTTCTGGCCAGTGACGTTGAAATAAATTTTGCTCCTCAACCCTTGGATACCTCCAGCTGTGACACCACACAGGTAGATCAACTACCTCTGCCAGCCCATTTGCAGCAGCTAGTGTTGCTACAAATGCAGCTAGCGTGGCTACAACCACAGGTAACATGGCTGCCACTGCAGTGGCTATCTCAGCTCCCAATACAACTGCCCACACTACTGCAGCAGTCTCCCTGGCCACCCAGAACCCACACAATGGCGGTAATTTCTCCACTGAACTCGTGTCCATGGCTACTAAACCAGCAGATAGCCCCTCTTCATGGACTGATGCCTCTGAGTGGCAGTGCAGTCATGGCTGCTCCTCCGGCAGGTCCCTGGGGTGACACAACAGAATCAGAATCAGAATCAGAATCAGATTTATTGCCATTGTTCATGTAGTACACAAACTAGGAATTTGTCTCGGTGCAATGCTACAACATTAAAACATGATAAGATAAAGAGATAAACTAAAAAAAAAAAAAAAATTAAAGACTAAAACCATGCAATAAGTGTAGAATAATAATAATAATAATAATAATAATGAGTAATACTAGTCACAGCAGTTTTAAATAAATTAGCAAGTAGCAGATGATGTGCAGTCGATAATGCAACAGAAAAACAGTGATGAATGACATGAGTCTGGTTGAGCTGCTGTATATAGTGCACGAGAGTCAATAAGTCACTTAACCACTTGCGCTCCGTTGTTCCGCGGGCGGGCAAGTCTCTGCGTCCTATGACGCACGAGGGCGCACGAGAGCGCGCTCGTGCGCCCTCGTGCGCATGATGCATGATAAGGATATTGATGGTGATGGTGCAGGTGGTGTGCCCTCCAAGCGCCACTGAAAAAAAAATCTGCACACACAGCTGCGAACAGATTAGTTCATCTGATTGACCTCTCATTCGACTAATAAGAGCCTTGAATTGGGTTTCTGAAACCTTGAGGAGCCAATGAATGAAAATCTAGGAAGGAGGACCCGCCTACTGTGAACGCAGGAGCCAATTGAAGCACAGAAATTCAGGCTGGGTGAAGCGATATTTACTGCTGCAGCAGATGAAAACAAAGGACTCTGGACGAATCTACTACAGACCCAGGCTCACCCAGCAGCATGGAGAACACCCACAAGTGGGACCTGCACTCATTCCAGCAGAATAGACGGAGGCCGACGACAAAAGTCGTGAATCATTCGTCAAAACGGCAATAATGGAATTATGTTGATCGGGATCCACGAGCGGAGCAGCGTCGCGTTGGGGGAAGAGATGTTCGCCACGACTCTGCTGCTTTGAAGAGGTAAGGTGTTATAAGCTAAATTATTATTTATCCCTGAAAACTGTAATCCAAAAATGACTTTTGACCGATCGGTAAATTACAACTGTACTGCGCATGAATTACGAAGTGCGTGCGCCACGATAAACGGTTCATTTGCCGTGTTTGGACCGTGAATGCCCCCCCCCCCCCGCTGCAGAAGAGGAGCGGGGGGGGGCGTTCACGGTCCGAACGCCCCCCCGTCTGCGGGGGGAAGCATATCAGTCTATTCCATCATGTAGCGATGGCCCTCTTCTGTAGCGAGGGGGGGGGGCGTTCACGGTCCGTTCACGGTCCCCCCCCCGCCACTGTGAAAACATGCAAGGAGTGTAATCTGTCTGTAGCGAGGGCCGAAGTCGGTCCTTGGTAGCGGGGGGGGGGAACGACCCCCCGCCCACACACACACACACAGACACAGCCCTGAGTGTGACCTTTCATTAGAGCCTAAAATGAAGATTCTACATTGAATTATTCAAAAGTTACAGACATTTTTCCAAACTGTGCCATTTGGCACAATTTGGCACAGTTCCAAAACGCCTGGGAACAGCCTGAGAACAAAGCTGTGTAAAATATTCATTTTTTGTGGTATTGTTACCAAATTTGGATCTCAGCTGGATAACACTTGGTTCTACATTTCTGTTGCATTTTCCAGCCGGATTGGACAACTGTGTGTTATTTACAAGCATTTGTATCCAAAAAAAACAGTGTCCAATTTTTTTTTCTTCAAGTTCAGTATGTTTAGATGACTGTAACTCAGTGGCCGGAGCAGGTAGAGAGATTATGTTTTTTTTGCCAAAAATTTCAAAGTGTTTTCTTTTAAATGAGACCAACCCCATGAAGATGCTGCAAAGGGTTGAATAACAGCTTTCGATTTACTTTGGGCACGTTATTTTTTGGCATTTTTAGGAAAATTGCCCGGAGTGCAAGTGGTTAATGTTCAGCAGTCTGATGGCAGAGGGGAAAAAGCTGTTCATGTGCCGGGAGGTTTTAGTCTGAATGGACCGAAGTCTTCTACCTGAGGGGAGGGGGGCAAACAGTACGTGACCAGGGTGTGAGGGATCGGCTATGATCCGGCCTGCACGCCTCTGGGTCCTGGAGATGTACAGGTCCTGGAGAGATGGGAGCTTGCAGCCAATCACCTTCTCAGCAGTGCGCACGACGCGCTGCAGCCTTAAGCCCCATTTCCACCAGTATCACCTGGGCTTTACTTTTTTTACTTGTTTCGGTTTTTCGCCATTTCCACCCAAGTCCTCACGGTTTAACCGTTACGATTTTCGTGCCTGTTCAGAGGCAGGGTACAGGCGAGCGAAAAGCGAGGTGTGAAATGACGTCAATCGACTGCTAAACGCTGATTGGTCAGGGCGTAACGTCACCAAACGCGTCCGTTAGTTTTCTGTTGAAGCTACACGTCCGCCATTTGTAATTTCAGCGAGTAACCGCGGTGACTGGATTCAAAATTGTGTTTTCATATAACGATGTCCACGCGCAAGTTTATTCCATGAACAAACGAGGAGGTGCGGACTTTTCTGTCCCTCGTAGCCGATGACTACATCCAGAGCGAGTTGGTGGGGCAACTTGCAATGAAAAAATATACCAGGAAGTGTCCGGCCTGCTATTTTGGCAGAGAATTTGGACTCGACACGGCCACGCAGTTGGAAAACGGTGACGGTGAGTGTTGTTTTGTTATTGTCCGTCTTCTTGCCTTTCGGTCAAAAGCACACTTTATTTTAGCAATAAAGAAAGTTGTTTGATTGTGGGCAATTGTGGTGATGGCTAGCCCGCTAATAGCTAGCTACCTCTGTACCTTGCTGCTACCTGGCATCAAGCTGCAGAATCGCGCTTTTATTTCAGTATTCACGTGAACAAAACGCTGACGTAAGCTAATTTTATTCTGGTTAAAAAGTTTTGTGTTTGCGGTACATGTTGCACTTTGTTTGTGAGCGTTATTATGTGTTTTTTTCCTTCTATACACAGTTTTCAAATCCCTTGGGTCCGCCTCACTGGACTGCCCCGGCATCTCCCAGTCAAGTGCTGGTAAGGCACAACAAACTGAAAATTACCACCCGGTTGTTTTTATATGTGATTGTTTGCTATAGACGCATAACAAGGAATTTAAAATGTCTTTCTACGTTTATAAAAATACTAGATTCAGGGGTGTTCATAGCCACAGTGGCCCAGTGTTATAGGTGTGTTGGTGGTGAAATACTGTTGTATTTTCACAAAAAAAAAGGAGCACATGTACCGACTTCAAATCAAAATGCTTGATTGAAATTCTTCAAGTCAGCTAACACTATTAACCCATTCTGATTTATGAGGCCACAGTACAAAGAAATTCTTTTAAAAATAACCCATTAAATCAAAATACTTTTTACAATTAATCCTTTTTGAAATGAAGGGGGGCCTAACCACATCTCCACAGAAGTTTCTAAAGTCCACTCTACTGAGGGGCAACAACATGACAGTTGAGCTTAAATACAGCAACGAAGCATCCCACCACAGGCTTTCAACAGTTTAATTCCATAATATTTTTTCTGACATGTTTTGATCCGGTGTTATCTAAATACAATGACTTCTGTCTTTCATATAGGCAAGCTGAAGAGGTCCAGCAACATTGCAGACCTTGCATCACTGATGGCCCAGAATCATGCTGAGGAGATGCGGATCCATGAAAGGATGCTCGAACAGCGCGAAAGACACCTGCAGTTAGCCGCATTAAGAAGGGATGAGCTGACAGAGACGGCTTCCTTCCACGGAGTCTTCCGAAACCATTTTGGCAGTCTGGTCGAAGTACTGAAAGCTCCCCATTTGTTAACATGTTTTGGGAATATTTGTAATGTAATAAAATGTTAGTCTTTTGGATAAAAGTGTGGTTTGTATATTATAACACTGGATGATAAAGGCGAATAATTACATACACATTCCATTGCCTCATATGACCCTAATCCTGCTGTTCAGCCATAAAGGTGTCAAGATTTTTAATGGTAATGTAATTGTTATTGTTAAATTTAATAAATATTACCACTGCTGTATCCATTGCTCTACATTGGGTACAGTTTTTAAGTAAAATTGTAAGCAGTTGCACAGGTGTAATTTACATTCAGCAGTAGACACTGATAAAGGTGAAAGTCGAATTGGGTAAAAGGTAAGTACATGTGAATTGAATGTTATATCGGCATTCCAAATTCTGAGAATTCCAATAAATTATAAGCAGTCTAGAATAATATAAAGCGAAAATACCCATACATGTAAACCCAAATATAACATTTTCGATGTTGTAAACGTTGACATGTATATGATAAACCTATGCTATTGTGATTCAATAGATCCATAGTGATCTTTGTTTTGAAAAAGAAAATTATAATTTGGTGTTGGCAGTGTGACAATGTCAGTGTATTTAGTAGGATTAAAAAAAGTTTCATCATAAAATTTCTAGGTTCATTGGCATTTCCATCAAACCAAAAGTGAGTTGTCTAGCTGCAGCATATTTTTTTTTTTGAGTCATTTCTACGTTGTTTTAGTGTGTAATTAGCCACCACTGAACAGATAACCCTTATAAATAACAATAGATTGGAAAAATGATACACAATGGGCCTAGATTTGGATTGGCTTTTTTTATAATATCAATTATTTTGTAAGTTAAAGTTAACTGGAAGTATAACAAGTTTCCACATATAATTCCAAGGTCAATTGGCAATTTCATCAAATCAAAAGTGAGTTGTCTAGCTGCAGCATTTTCTTTGCAGTCATTTTCTACGTTGTTTTAGTGTGTAATTAGCCACCACCGAACAGATAACCCTTATAAATAACAATAGATTGTACAATGATACTCAAATGATACACAATACAAAAAATGGGCCTAGATTTGGATTGGCTTTTTTATAATATTTTTAATTATTTTGTAAGTTAAAGTTAACTGGAAGTATAACAAGTTTCCACATATAATTCCAAGGTCAATTGGCAATTCCATCAAACCAAAAGTGCGTTGTATAGCTGCTGCTTTTTTTGGGAAGTCAGTTTATCATCAGTGTATCATTATTACACAATATACAAAATGGGTCTAGATTTGGATTGGCTTTTTTTATAATACTATAAATTATTTGGTAAGTTAAAGGGGTTTAGGATTAAGCTTCTGCATAATTTTAAATTACCCCGGTGTTTCAGCATTTAATTAACCGTCTGTTAACATTTAACCGTTTTGAACAACAGAGGCGACGTAGTTTAAAAGTGCACAACATTTTATTTAAAAAAGACGTTTGACATATGTATGCACATGAACACTGAACAAATGAAATGATCTCTGAATGATCTCTGCTTCATATGCAGTTGCTTCAGATTCCTCCCGGGCAACCGCTATTCTCCTCTCCTGCTCCAACGTGTGTTGTCTCAATCCACGTCGTCTTCTCCTGTAAAATTCTCTTGTCTCGTTAAAGACATTCATTGTGTTAAAAACCGTGGAAATCCTCCACTCGTAATCCGCTATTTTTTTCTGTGTTGTTGAGGAGTCAGTCTCGTCCTTTATACGTCAGCAGTGTAGCACCACCTCGATCCCGCCCACCCCAGCAATTCTCGGCTTTCCGCGGTTGTGATGGAGGCGCAGCCGCGGGAGAAACAAGTAAAAAAGAAAAGAAAAGAGTAGCGCAGAACTATATAGTGGAAATGTGGCTTTAGTCTGTCCCTCGCAGTAGCTCCTGCGTACCACACGATTATGGAGGAGGTGAGGATGGACTCGATGATGGCCGTGTAGAACTGCGCTAACATCTTGGTGGGTAGCTTGAGCTTTCTCAGCTGCCGCAGAAAGAACATCCTCTGCTGGGCCTTTTTGATGAGGGAGCTGATGGTTGGCTCCCACTTGAGGTCCCGGGTGATGGTGGTGCCCAAGAAGCGGAAGGAATCTGCAAAGGTGATGGGAGAGCCTGTGATGGTGAGGGGGGGCAGGGGGGTTGTGACTTTCCTGAAGTCCACAATCATCTCCGCTGTCTTCAGAGCGTTCAGCTGCAGGTTATTGTGGCTGCACCAGGACACCAGCTGGGCCACCTCTCTCCTGTAGACGGACTCATCGCCGTTGGAGATGAGCCCGATGAGGGTGGTGTCGTCCGCAAACTTGATCAGCTTAACAGACTGGTGGGTGGAGGTGCAGGAGTTGGTATAAAGGGAGAAGAGTAGGGGGGAAAGTACACAGCCCTGGGGTGATCCGATGCTGATGCTAACAGAGTCTGAGACAGACTTCCCCAGCCGCACATGCTGCCTCCGGTCCGTCAGGAAGTCGGTGATCCACCTGCAGAGGGAGTCAGGCACGCCGAGCAGGGACAGCTTGTCCTGGAGCAGAGCGGGGCGGATGGTGTTGAATGCAGAGCTGAAGTCCACAAACAGGATCCTGCCGTAGGTTCCCGGGGAGTCCAGGTGCTGCAGGATGGAGTGGAGGGCCAGGTTGACTGCGTCGTCCACAGACCTGTTGGCTCGGTAGGCAAACTGCAGCGGGTCCAGGAGGGGAGTGGTGATGGACTTGAGGTGGGACAGGACCAGGCGCTCAAAGGACTTCATGACTACAGAGGTGAGCGCTACAGGTCTGTAGTCGTTAAGTCCAGTAATCCGTGGCTTCTTGGGGACAGGGATGATGGTGGAGGATTTGAGGCAGGTCGGCACGTGGCATTGCTTAAGGGAGGTGTTAAACATGTCTGTGAAGACAGGAGCCAGCTCTTTCGCACAGTGTCTCAGGGTGGAGGGAGACACGCCGTCTGGACCGGGGGCCTTGCGTGGGTTCAGTCTGGAGAACTGTCTGTGCACGTCCTGCACACTGATGACAAGGGCAGGGGGGGAGGAGGAGGAGGGGGGGACCGCTTTTGATGAATTAGCGGCCAAGGAGGCAGTGGAGCTGGGTGGAGGGGGGGAGTTGGACACAGTTGACGAGGTGTCAAAACGGGCGTAATGTTGGGACAGTTTTTGACAAAGGGCTTTGTCATCCTGACCTTTAGAAGCCTGAGGCCGATAGTTGGTGATTTGCCTCAGTCCTCTCCACACAGAAGCCGAGTCATTAGCAGTGAACTGCTGCTGGAGTCTCTCAGAATACACAGATTTAGCTCTCCTCAGCTCTCTGTTAAACCGATATTTGACCTCTCTGTAGCAGTCCCTGTCTCCACTTTTCAACGCTGCTTCCTTCTCCTTCCTGATCTGTCTGAGCTTGGCAGTGAACCAGGGCTTATCATTAGAGTATCTCACCCTGGTGCGCGATGGAAGAATGTTCTCCTCACAAAAGTTGATGTATGAGTTCACAGTGTCTGTGTACTCGTTAAGATCATGTGTGGCTCCTTTAAACATGCCCCAGTCAGTTATTTCCATGCACGTTTCCAGATTCTCCTCAGCTTCACTGGTCCATTTCTTCCTGGTGGTCACAACAGGTTTAGTGAGCTTCAGTCTCTGTCTGTATGTGGGAATGAGGTGGACCATCACGTGATCAGATAATCCGAGCGCAGCGCGGGGAACAGCGCGATATGCGTCCTTCACTGTGGTGTAACAGTGATCTAGTGTGTTCTCACCTCTGGTTGGACATTTAATAAACTGTTTGTATCGGGGGAGCTTGTGACTCAGATTGCTCTGGTTAAAGTCGCCAACCACAATAACCAGGGAGTCCGGGAAAGTCCGCTCCGCATGTTGGATGTGATCTGCGAGCGCGCGCTGAGCCACGCGCGCATCCGCGTGTAGCTCCTCCAGAGGGTCCATTTGGTGGCGTGGCAGTGAAGACTTCCCTGGTGGGTCCATCTACCGGAACGGATACGATGGCCTTCCTCCTGGTGGGTCCATGTAATGGTGCAGTGGTGATGGTTTCTCCGCCGGTTTGCCCACACAGTGACATGACAGTGGTGGCTTCCCCAGCAGCTCCTGGCGACACTGTGGCGATGATGACCCCCCTGGCAGGACCATGCACCGACGCGGCCGCAGTGGCCTCCCCTTTGGTGGGCCCAAATGGCAATGTGAGATCACGATATCACAACAAGCAGCAAGCTTCTTCACCCATCCCATTGCAGACAGGTAGCAATACAGCTGCCCCAACCTCCAGTACAGCCAAATACAGAAACCCCATGATGAAAAACCACCGGTCACTAAAAATTTTCAGTACATTAAATCATGCAAGAACAATCTGGGACTCTGTATTGAAAAAAGGGGGTTTGCTTGGAGGTCATTTAAATGTCCACAGCGTGTTAGAGAAAATCTGAAGTGTAACCAGATCATATGGCCAAATGATGTTAATTTAGAATCTGTTGGCGTGAGCATCTCCCTCTCTGCTGAAATGACTATAACGGTCATCTGTCTCTACCACAAACCTTCAACAACAAACGAGTTCTATGATCGGCTTAAAGCTGTCCTTAATTTCTGCAACCACAAAAAAGAAATAATTTTACTTGGAGACTTCAACATAAACTGGAATGATAAGAAGGACAGAAAAAAACTCAAATCTATTACTGATCATTACAACTTTACCTAATTAATCAAACAACCCACTAGAATCACAAATCCCTCAAAATCTTTAACTGATCTCTGTTTCACAAATAAACCTGACAGAATCACTAAAATCCATAATCTATTAACCGGAATCTATGACCATAATGCAATATTCTTTTCAAGAAAACTCACAAGACAATGCTTTATTAATTCACTTACCATCTCCTCCGGTAAATAATCAAATATAAACACTGTTCCCAAAAATCAACAAAACTTTGAAAGAGCGCTAAAAGAAATAAACTGGGATAATGTACTCTCCTGTGAGGATACTGATCTCTGCAGTGAGGCACTAATCAGTAATATTAAAGAGGTGATTCTGTCCTTCTCCAAGAAAGGGAGCCATAGAAAAAGAAAAAAAAAATCTCGTCCATGGTTCACCTCTGATTGCCTTAAATTAATGAAAAGGAGGGACCAACTACTTAAAAAATGTGTGAAATCTGGGTTAGTTATAGACAGGCAAAACTTCACATCAGCAAGAAACGGTTACTTCAGAGCTGCGTAGGGCCAAAGCTAACTTTTTCATCAACTTCACTGAGAGTGCAAACGGGAATGGGGAAAAAAATCTGGCAAAATATTAATAAATTAACTGGTAGACAAAATAAACATGACTCCAAAAACTTAAAACTAAATATTAATAACCAGCTGATGAAAGACCCTACTATTCTGGCCACTGAGCTAAACATATTATAAAATCTGTAGAAGATATATGCAAACATTTTGCGCCTCCTGACTGCATCTCCAACCCAGTAAATGATAGTCAGCCAGCTTTCAATATAGACCAAATATCTGAAATCAAGGTAGGCAGCATCATCAGCTCCTTGAACCACTGGACATTAATGAATTGGATGCCAGTTTTTTTAAAAACCCACAAGGACACCTTGATTCACCCAATCATGCATTTAATTAACTTATCAATAAAACAATGTAATGTCCCTGTGACTTGGAAGCTGGTGACAGGTACCTCAGTTTTCAATTCAGGTGTTAGAACCACGATGAATAATTATAGACCAATCAGCATCTTACTGATTATCTCCAAAGTTATAGAAAAATGGGTGGCTCAACGATTAACTGATCATCTCAACAACAGCTCAACACCTTTACATCCCATGCAATTCAGCTTCCGTGAGCACCATTCAATTGAGACAGCATTGGCCCCGTTTGTAGAAAGCGTTAAGCACACATTGGATAACAATAGTTGTGTTGGAGCTGTATTTTTAGACTTAAAAAGGGCTTTTGATACGGTAAACCACAAAGTATTGCTCTCCAAATTACCTAGTTTGATTTTTTTCTCACCAGGCTATAATGTGGATCAAATCATACCTATGCAATAGGAAACAATGTGCCGTGGTTGACAGTATCAGAGCCCCTTATTTTGATTGCCCAGTGGGGGTCCCTCAAGGATCCATATTGGGACCTAGCTTATTCTTACTTTATATAAATGATCTCCCAGATGTCTGTAAAGGTGTTAATGCTCAGGTGTATGCGGATGATGTCTTTATTTTTATTACAGCAAAAAATCCTAAAGACGCTGCAGTTGCACTCTCATTAGCTCTGACACATGTTCAACACTGGCTCACCAAGTCCTGTCTCTCTCTGAATGTAAATAAAACTGTATGCATGTTTTTTTTTTTAATGCCCTACTACTAGTACACATTCTAACATTTACATAGAAGGAGAACTAAATTTTGTCAAGGATTTCAAATACCTGGGTGTGACCCTGAACTCTACTCTCTCATTCAAGAGCCATATCAAAATGGTCACTAAAACATTAAAATTTAATTTTCACAACTTCAGACAAATTAGGAAATCGCTTACAGACAGAGCCACCATGATGATTTTACACTCATTTTACACACTGATTGTTTGTGTGTACATATGCCTGTATGCTAATTTGCTTAACTTCAATAACCCTGTGTACATGGGTTTAACCATGTATGCAAACCTGGTGCAATATCATTAGCACACATGTCTGTATGTGCTGAAACATGTGCAACAGAGCCGTGTCTTCATTGATTATGACAGACAGAAGTGGAGATTAGTGAATAAAAGTGTTTGACTAAATGTTGTTTGACTGGAGCCTCATTTTTAAGATTGTGCAGCTTTCACACTGAAGGATGTCACAAAATCTGAAAAGTATGCGTGCACAGTTTTCAGATGTATACAACTGTGCACATGTCAGGTTCTGGCAAACCCTTTTATTGGCAATCTGCATACGAGGGACGGACGGACAGACAGACAAAGCAATGATTTTATCCACAGTAAGTATATAAGTAAACACCACTGAACATCACTCCAGTCTTGCAGTGGAATTTAGACTTGTTACAAACCAAATCTGTCCACTGGCAAAATCCAAATTACCCATGATAACCAGGCGGAACATACCAAGTTATAAAATATAAAAGCCTTTAATTTCCAGACTCTAATTTTGAAACTGAGCTATCTGGCACTGGGAATACACTCCCACAGTCCACAGGGAGACCATGCATTTTGAGGCTGCTCCACTGCAGCTGACTGGAAGCAGGAATCCGGTGATGGCTGAGGGGCAGCAGTCAGTCTTAATGCTGTGCTGGAGCGACAGGATATCATCAATACAAAGTAATACAATACAAAATAAGTCATTAAAGTATACGAAAAGTCTCAGCTTTTCTCTTTGTAATCCACAGTCAATGTATCACATCCAAATGGTGCTGTATGGTGCATGTACAAATAGAATATGATTCAAAATTTTAATTCAGAGGCATAATAATCAAAATAAAGGTTTTAAATGGCTGATTTTACTGTATGTATGAATATAGGATATACTGAATGAAAGTTTATCTTTTTAAATTGAATGAAATAGCTTTTTCACTTTTTTAGATGGTCAGGATCCTCATTCCACAGCTCTGGTTACAGAGACAACCCACATCTGTATGCTACAAACATGCAGCGCATGCATTCACAATGCAATGCATCTTCTGTGTTGTGCAAAATGCCACTACTGATTTTTTTGTCTTATCATCTAGGGCAGGGGTCTCCAACCTGGGGCTCCTGGAATGTTTAGGTTTCTGTGGGAAATTTTCTAATTTCACTTCTTAATTGGTCCAAAGATTTGCAAATAATTTGTCATTGCTGTACATGTATTCTATAGACACCCATGCACAACAACAGCAAATTATTTGAATGATTGAATGAATGAATTTATTTATTTTGGATAATACAGTACAGGTTAAAAGAAACTGTATAATATAACAACAAGGTCAAATTAGACAAAGACTCCTTCTACTAAACAATTCCACGTGAGTTATCCGAAATGGGTTATGGCTGAAGCCGCAGCTTATATTGCCCACCCATATTCCATCCAAGAATTCAAAAGAAAAAAGAGTAAACAAGACAAGAGTGATTACAATTTAGAACAAAGCTAAGACAAAGTGTGACTGAGAGAAAAAAAAAGAAAACTAAGCTAAGCTAGGTTAAGCGGTTACTATTCAAGACAAATCTAAGACAGAATGTCACAGAGAGAAAAAAAAAAAAAAACTAAGCTACAACACAACACAGGCTGGATATGTCAATCCTTATGTGAGTTTACATGTCGTCTTGTAAATATGTTTGGAGTATTTCTTCCTTTAGTTTTTGTTTAAATTGTCCAAGCGTTGTACATGATTTTAATTCAGGTCCATAATTGTTCCATAATCTGACTCCTTGCACTGAAATACAGTGTTGCTTGGTGGTTGTTCTCACTGTAGGCTTTTGAAATATACATGTTCCTCTGAAGTGATATCGTTTCTCCCTTGTTTGGAACAACTTTTGGATATTTGCGGGCAGTGATAAATTCTTCACTTTGAACATTATTATTGCAGTTTTAAAGTCAACCAGATCTTTCAACTTGAGAGTTTTTTGTTTAAGAAAAAGTGGGTTTGTTGGTTCCCTGTAAGCTGCTTTGTTTATTATTCTAATAGCTCTCTTTTGAAGCATAAAGAGTGGATATATGTTTGTTTTGTATGTATTTCCCCATACTTCATTACAATATGTCATGTATGGGAGTATTAATGAATGATACAAGGTGTATAGTGTGGGTTGATTCAGCAAATATTTCACTCTGTGTAATATTGCAATTGATTTGGAAACTTTACCTTTAATATAATTAATATGTGACTTCCAACACAGTTTGTTATCAATTATTACTCCAAGGAATTTAGTTTCAGATACCCTTTCAATCTCTACACCATTTACACTGAGTTTGGGTACTGGATTGTTGTGATGGTTGTTAAAGACTATAAATTTTGTCTTACTTAAATTGAGCGTTAATTTGTTTGAATCAAACCACAGTTTAAGCTTTTCTAATTCCTTCCCGAGTGTATCCAGAAGTTGTTCCAAATTGTTTCCACTGCATAGCAGATTAGTGTCATCGGCAAACAATATTAAGTCCATTTTTTCTGAAACTTTACATATATCGTTTATATACATATTGAATAATAATGGTCCCAAAACTGAACCCTGTGGGACTCCACAGGTGACCTTCAGCAACTCTGAGTTTTTGTTGCTAACACATACATACTGATATCTTTTCTTTAAGTAACTACTTAACCAGGACAGTGCTACCCCTCTAATACCAGAATTTTGTAGTTTCTTTAATAATAAATTATGATCTACTGTATCAAATGCTTTTTTAAGATCTAGGAATACTCCAACTGAATACTCTTTATTTTCAATGGCTGTTGATATTTTTTCTGTAAATTCCATTAGGGCATATGCAGTTGTCCTCTTGTGTCTGAACCCATATTGCTGCTCACATAGTAAATCATTCTTCAGTATGAAGTTGTCAATTCTCTCATAGAATGTTTTTTCAAGTATCTTGGAAAATTGCGGTAATAGTGAAATTGGTCTATAGTTTGAGAGTTCCCCTCTGTCGCCCGTCTTGTATATCGGAATTACTTTAGCTATTTTCATTGCATTGGGAAATATACCTGATTGGAGAGACAGGTTGCAGATATACGTCAGTGGTTTTACTATGCATTCGATAACAGTTTTGACTAGTAGCATGTCAATACCATCACAGTCAGTAGATGTTTTACTTTTGAACGATTTAACAATTTCAATGACCTCTCTTTCGTCTGTGTTCTTTATGAAGATGGAGTCTTTTACAGCAGTGTTATTGCATATTGTATCACCTGTTGGCACCATAGTGGGTATTTCTCGGGCCAGTTTAGGTCCAATGTTAACAAAAAAATTATTAAATTCATCTGCAGGTGAAGCAATATTCACACTCTGAGTCGTTTTATTATTTTTTGTAATATTAGTTGGGTAGCTTGTATTTCTGCTTTTATTTCCAAGGATACTGTTGAGTATTGTCCATGTATTTTTAATATTGTCTCTGTTTTTCTCCAGTTCTTTACTGTAATAGTCGCTTTTACTACATCTTATTATATATGTTAACTTATTTTTGTATGTTTTATACTGCTGCTCTGCTTCTTTTGTTCTTTTCTTTAGGAAAGCTTTATATAATAAATTTTTCTTTTTACACGCCTTTTGTAGTCCTTTGGTTAACCATGGCTTATTAGCAAATTTGTGTTTAAGCTTTTTTATTACTAATGGGCAGTTTTTTTCATAAAGAGTGGTTACAATATTTATAAATGTGTCATAGGCTTCATTTACATCTGATACATAGACTTCTGTCCAGTCTTGCTTCAGCAAGTCCTCTTTAAGAGAACTGATTGCATTTGGTGATTTGTGTCTGAACGATTTTGAAGTTTTTTCTGCGTTGGGCCCCGTGTGGCCATGGATAAGTGCAAAGGTTGGCAAGTGGTCACTTATATCATTTATCAATAATCCACTTTCTATTTTCTTATCGAAAACATTGACAAACAGGTTGTCAATAAGTGTAGCAGAGTGAACTGTGATTCTACTGGGATGTGTTATTGTGGGATATAGACTCATGCTGTACATAGAGTTCATGAACTCTGTAACTACATTTTGTTGATGAGGATTCAGTAAGTCAATATTGAAATCTCCACAAATTGCTACCATTTTCTTACTAGTAATATTATTGTACAGCTCGACTAATTTATCTCTGAATGTCTCAATGCAAGTTCCCGGCGTTCTATATATGCAGCTTATGATTAGATTTTTTGTTTTGTCTAGGTCAATCTCAACAGTAACACATTCCAAAATCCCTGGTAGTGCTAAGGACATTTCATTTACAAGCTTACACCTGTACAGGTCATCAATATACAGTGCAACACCACCACCCTTTTTTTGAGTTCTGTTAATATAAAACATCTGATATCCTTCTATTGCCATCAGGGGAGCCTGCTCTTCGTTAAGCCAAGTTTCAGAGACTGCAATAGCTGTGAATTTTCTGTCTAGCTGTTTTAAATAGTCCTGAATCTGTGGAAAGTTTTTGTTAAGACTTCTGCTATTGAAGTGTATTATTGACAGTTTACCATCTAATTGCATTTGACTTTTGAATTGTTTTTCAGTGTAATATTCACAGCGGTTATGAATATTATTGAAAAAATGGTTATCAGGATCAGTATCATTCTCCATCTCTTGTGGTTTATGTTCAGCATAATGGTATGTTTTCAGAGTTTGAGTTTCCTCATTCTGTGTCAAATGACTTCCTCCAATCTTCCTCCAGATTTGCAAATCTTTGGACCAGTTAAGAAGTGAAATTAAAAAAATTCCCCACGGAAACATGAACATTCCAGGAGCCCCAGGTTGGAGACCCCTGATCTAGGGGATCAAATATGCATTTAAAGTGCATTTAGCACTTTAAATACTTATTCCTCTCAGGAAAGATGGATCTGCACACGATACTTCATGGGTGAGCTATGTGTGGGCTTCAACAACTGTACAGTCTTGGGCCAATTTTTATATATCTATAGCAGTGCTGATTATGATCCAGTGAGTGGGGCAGGTTATCTGAGGGAAATTAGTTATTATTAATCAGGTTTTCACTATGCTTATTAAACCGAAATATGGAAATAAATCATAACATAATCCTGTTTTTTTTCCACAGATTATCTCATAGACAAAGCATTTCAACTCAAATGGAAATGTTATTTTAACACTTTTTTTGAGTTTCAATTGTTTTGTAGATTGGCTGACCCACCTGTAAGAGCCAAGCAGAATTTTGTGGACAGCCCACAACTTCTCAATGCAGGTGGAAACTTAACAGCTTGGCCTGCACAATCTCAAGTCACGTTTCTTTTTATACATCCTACTGTGTGTGTGAAAACGAGCGTATGCTGTGTTTTGCTGTGGACATTTTAAAGCATACTTGTCAAACATAAGAATTTAATACTTACATTTTTGAAGTGTAAAAAGAAGTTCCATCTTCCACAGCTGTGCATTCTGTGCATTGGCTCAGCTTGGCCAAGGCTTTGTGGCATCCAGTAATGTGCAGAAATGCTCAGGACAAAATAAAATAATTCCCCACATTTTCTCAAGTGAATCCAGCATCATTCCTCTTGCATTCCATAGAAGCTTAAAGTTGAATTCAATCTTTTCCACTCCATCATTTCTACAAATTTTCTGCTTAATGTTTTAGTATTTGCTGCAGGGATATACTGTAAATGTATAGAGAACATTTGTAATTGCTAAAAGTCTTTAAAATAAATTGTTAAAGCACTCATCTAAATATAACACAAGGCTGCTCAATATAACTTGATCATATCAAATAGCTCTCTCACAGCCAGGTTTCTCTGCTACAGAGGAGTCTACAGCGATATGTGTACACAAGCACAGACCTGTCGCGGGATTTGTGTAGTATTCTGGACGTGATCTGTGATCTTGTCCACACTTTAAGTTAGTTCAGTTTGTGTTGTCGGGGTCATTATTGATATCCTACTCTTTAGAGTTACTTTTATAATTTCAGGTTTCATTCTTTGCTTTACCGTTGTTTTAAGTTCACTTTTATTTTGAAGTACTTCCGGTTTTATTTTCACGTGGTCTTATTGTTGTAGGGTTTTGCTTCCTGTCTATAGTAATAATTTGCTTTTTACTTTTTTGTGTAATTATGCCCAGATGTTCCTTATTTTGCAATTATCAGCTTATTTAAACTGCCACATTTTGTTTTCCTTTGCGGATTTGTGATTTATGACAGAAGGGTAACAGCAAGAGGGAAAGGGAAGATTTACAAGATGGGAGTGAGACCTGCTATGATGTATGGTTTGGAGATGGTCGCGCTGACAAAAAGACAGGAGATGGAGATGGAGCTGGAAGTGACAGAGTTGACGATGCTAAGATTTTCATTGGGAGTGACTAGGAGAGACAAGATTAGAAATGAGTATATCAGAAGGACAGCTCAGATTGAGTGATATCCACCACCGGAGTGGTGGCTCAGTTGGTAGAGCATCCGCCCCACACCCGGGAGGCAGGGGTTCAAATCCCGGCCGGGTCATGCCGAAGACCATATAAAAGTGGAACTTCCTGCCGTCCAGCTTGGTGCTCAGCAATAATGGAATGGAGGAGGGAAATATGTGGCGGCGCCTTGCATGGCAGCGGCCCTCTGATTCTACACTTGGGGTGTGTGTGATTAACACAGTAGATAGGTAAAACACAATCTCGTTCTACTGTACATGATTGGTTGTACAGTTGAATGACAATAAAGGGTGATTTAAATTTAATTTAATTTAATTTAATTTAATATGAAGACAAAGTAAGAGAGGCAAGGATGAGATGGTTTGGACATGTGCAGAAGAGGGATAGTGGATATATTTGACAAAGGATGTTGAAGATGGAGCTGCCAGGCAGAAGGAAAAGGGGATGACCACAGAAGATTCATGGATGTAGTGACAGAGGACATGGAGAGGATTGGTATTACAGAGGAAGATGGAAGAGATGGCGTGAGATAGAGGCAGATGATCTGCTGTGGCAACCCCTAAAGGGAGCAGCCAAAAGAAGGCAATTTTATTTTCCTTTGCAGTAGTCTAGTGGTCCATCCCTCATCTATTCTGTTGATGCTTTGGATTTTGTTTCACCACCCGTAAGTTTTTCAACCTATTGGTTTTCTTTTTGTTTTCCAGTCCTTGTGCTGAATTTATTCAGGATTTTTGGGAGGCTGCTACCTGTGTGCTGGAGGACACCCCAGGTTTGTGAATACTCCCATGGGTTTAGGATCTGCCCATCTCCATTGCGACACCACCAGACTACCCCTCACCATCCCAAATTCCACCTACCTCGTCACCACCTGCTTCTCCGCTGAAGACCTAGGTTAGCCACCGGGTCAGAGTTTCAGCTGGGGAGGTGCCAGCGGTGGCTGATGAGGAGAAGTAGGAAGGAAGACGGCAAGCATCAGCTGAGAGATGAAACTCGCGTCGGCGTTGGTCATTCTAGCAACCCAGATCATCTTCCTCCACCTTTTGCCTTCACCAACTCTTGCTGTGGGGCTTCTTCCATCTTTGCTGGCTCCCGAAGATGCCTCCTCCACCGTGCCCCCCAGAGTTCCTTCAGCTGTACCCCAGGTCTCTCCTACTATCTCGAGAGTGATCGCCTCCTCCCCAATTCTCGTGGGGGCTTGCCGGGAGGGACTTTGGGAGTTCAATGCAGACCTGGGGTAGTGCTACAAACTGTTCCTCTGGAGGGATGAGTGGCGGAGCGATGCCCTGAGGCTCAGCAAATTGCTACATCAAAGCTTAATTTGGTGAGTGGCATCCCCTCCTTCCTCATTGAGTTTCTACCCGCCACCGAGTCCTCCTCTACACATAAGCCCATCCGGCTGCCACTTCACTGGAGAGTGACCCAGCTACTTCAAGACCAGGTCCAACGTTGGCAGAAGAACAGAGAGTCAAGGCAAGTAGTTTTCTCTTCCTCTATAATGTCATTAAATAGAGATGCTTGCCTTGATCCTAGGGAGGGGTTTCAGCCTCAGCAACCATCTGCTGGTGACCCCTCACCACCTGTTTTTGCTGCCGACCCAGCTGTTTTACTATCGGCAACCTCCTTTTCTCCACTCACCTCTAGGTTGATGGGCCTGGCCTTGGGCCAAGGGAGGTCTCCTCTGGGTGCTTGTCTGAGGTCATCTCCCCTGGGTCCTCGTCCAAGGTCATCTCATCTCTCACACCGGAGGTTGTTTCCCCTGGGTCATCACCTGAGGTCATCTTCCCTGGGTCTTTACCTGTGGTTGTCCCCTCCTCAACTTCTACAGCAGAGGTGGGGATCTCCTCCTCTGCACAAACGCTGGAGGTGATGGCCTCCTCATCGGCTGTTCCACCTGTGGTAATCTCCTCCATTGCTCCTACACCAGAGGTAGAGTCTCTTTCTCTGCTGCAATGCCGAAGGTGCTGGTCTCCTCATCGGTGGCTTCACCCGAGATCATCTCACCTACAGCTTTGCTCAACGATGTCTCATCTGCTGCTTCGCACAAAATTGACTCACCTACAGCTTCGCCCGATGACGTCTCACATGCAGCCATGCTTGAGGATGTCTCGCCAGCTGAGACTCCGCAGGGGTCACCACTGGTAGCAGAGCAGGAGGGAGTTAGTTAATCCCTTCCACACCTGTGGTGTATGGGGCAGCGCCTATCTCCGTTTCACTGACCCTAGGCCACACAGCTACTGTGAGCAGTGAAAGCTACAGTGGTGGGTGAGTCCTCTGGTAGCTCTTTGCGTTAGAGCAGGAGGGAGCAAGGCAAGTATTCTTTCAGTCCTTAACACCATTACCTCAAACATTTTGCCTTGCTCATGGTGGGGGGTTTCAGTCCCAGCAACCCTCAGTTGCTGACCCCTCACGACCTGTTTGCTGCTGGCAATTTTTGTACCACCTTCTCAACCTACAACTTTTCTTCCTCGCCCAAGGTGGTCTTGTCCGTTTCCTCACCCAAGGTGGTCTCATCTGGGTCTTCACCTGAGGTGGTTTTATCTGGGTCTTCGCCTCAGGTCGACAGTGGGTCTTCTCCCTCACTTGAAATCCATGTCTCATCACCCTCACTCGAGGTCCACATCTCTTCACCTTCATCTGAGGGAGTCAACGTCTCATCACCCTTGCTCGAGATCAGTGTCTCATCACTTTCACTCCAGGGGGTCCATTTTTCTTCACCTTCATCTGAGGAGGTCCACGAGTCTTCACCTTCATCTGAGGGGGTCTAAGTCTCATCTTCACCATCCGAGGGGTCCGAGGGGGCAACGTCTCACCACCTCCATCCGAGGGGGTCTTTGTCTCACCGCCTCTGTCTGAGGCGGTCTTTGTCTCATCGCCTCCATCTGAGGGGGTCTTTGTCGCTAATCCATCGCTCGGAACGGCTCCTGGTCAGTGGGTTGCTGCAGCAGGTCAGCAGATTTCTGCCACTGTGCCACTGAATTCCATTATGGTGCAGCCAGAAACAACATTGGCGGAGTTGCCAGCTGTAGTCCTGGCGCTGCAACTCCTGTCAGCTCTGGGAGCTTGGAGGCTGGAGCTCTCCATCCTTGAGCCCAGGTGGTAGATGGGTCCTGTTGGACAGAATTGGACATGGGCAAGCCGCCTGGGATTCCTGTATTTTCTGAACTATCGGCCCTGGACTTTGGTTGGCCTCCCGAGGGGCCTCATCCTCCTGTTATCTACGAGGTTTTCCTTTGCCTCGTGGGTCTCGGAGTCTTCCTCTTAAAAGGGACTAACTGTGCATCTTTTGTAAAAACGAAAAAAAAAAAAAGACTGTGTAACAAACTATGTTGTTTTTGTTGAACTGTGTGTTTTGGTTTTTTTTTGCTACACTCTAGCCCTCCTCCTTGTCCTGCCTTTGCCCACCCTGGTTTGGAGGTGCATGTCAAGGTCAGGTTACGCTCTAACCCACCTCCATGTCCTTTCTCCTCCTGCCTGGGTCCGGGGACATGTGTTGAGGTTGAGGCTATGCTCTAGCCCATCTCCATGTCCTACCACCCAGGTTCAGAGGTGCATGTTGAAATCTGGGCTACACCCTAGCCCTCCTCCATGCCCACAACTTTCCTCTCAGGTCTGGAGGTGCACATTGAGGTTGAACTACACTCTAGCTCAACTCCATGTCCTCCACCAGGGTCCAGAGGCGCACGTTGAGGCCTGGGCTATGCTCTACCCCACCTCCCCAACAGCCCCAGTTTCAGGTGTCATTCTTTGCTTTACCATTGTTTTGATTTGCTTTTATTTTGAAGTAGTTCCGGTTTTGTTTTCATGTAGTCTTATTGTCATGGGGTTTTGTTTCCTGTCTGTAGTTATGATTTACTTTTTAATTTTGTGTAATTATGCCCAGCTGCAATTATCAGTTAGTATTTAAACGGCCACCTTTTGTTTTCCTTTGCAGCAGTCTAGAGGTTCATCCCCTGTCTGCTCTGTTGATGCTTTGGATTTTATGTCACCACCTGTAAGACTTTCAACCTGCTGGTTTGTTTTTTTGTAGTCCAGCCCTTGTGCTGTTTATTTTATAATAAATTCTGTGAACTGTAGCCTAGCGTTTGAGTCCATCATTATGCTCTGTACGGGGAAATGTGACATTTTGAGCGTATCATCTAATCATTTCCAGATTAATACAGTAAATACCGATCTTTGCATTGAAATGATCATATCCTCACTTTCCATCTTATGTGTGTTTGATAAATGAGGGCCATTATTTTTATGTTTGCAAATATTTTTCAACTCATTCCTAATAGTTTAAGTAATGGCTGCCTTTTAAGATAACTTTATTAACCACTTGAGGATTTCTGTCGTGGCTCTGCACCATCTGCATGCACCCTCTGGTGGCAAAGATTTTTTTTCAAAAAATATTCAGTTTAGATATCACAAATTCCAAAGGCTGTAACTTGAAAGTGGTAAGAGATAATGGCTTACTGTAAATGAGAAAGATGTAGAATATGATCCAAAGTTTATGATAGGAGTAAATTAATGCATCTAATTTGCATAATGTGACATTATTGGATTACATAACTTTCGGTCAAAGTGGACTTTGGACATATTTACACAAAGGATGGTTTTGTTTGTCGTTGTTTTTTTTGTTTTTGTTATCTTATCTTCAAAATATATGAACCAGAAAATCAGTAGAATGTAAACAAACTGATAAAAACATCAGACTTACCACTCGTCATGTGTCGCCATGCGTCCATATGCTCATCCCATGACAGGTGCGGATCTGCAACACCAGCCACAGGAGAGGTACATCATGTAATCAAATTTAATTCTTAAAGAGTTAATCCTACAGGAGAAATTCACTTGCCACCAGTCCAGAACAACCATTCACAATGCATTCATAGCAACATGACACTTGGCAGCATGGTGGCACAGTGATTAGCACTGTTGCCTAACAGCTAGAAGGTTCCAGGTTCAATTCCCCAGGCTGGCAGGGGTGGTAACCTTTGTGTGGAGTTTGCATGTTCTCCCTGTGCTGCATGGGTTTACTCCGGGAGCTCCGGTTTCCTTCCACAATCCAAAGACATGCATGTTAGGTTAATTGGCAATTCTAAATTGTCCATAGGTATCTATTTCTAATAGGCCCTTAGAATACAGGGTTAGTACTAGTGAAGCATTTTGAGTGGTCTTGGAGACTAGAAAAGTGCTATATAAGTACAGGTCCTTACTTAAATACAGGAGCAAATGTTAAAATAGTATAATAATAACATGCGATATCACCTCCCCCCCCCCCACACACACACCAGTGCTTATTCCATCCATCTATCTTCTTCCGCTTAATCCTTTTTGGGTCGCAGGGGTGGTGTGTGTGGGGGGGGGGTGGGGGGGCTGGAGCCTATCCCAGCATCTTTGGGTGAGAGGCAGGGTACACCCTGGACAGATCGCCACTCCATTGTAGGGCCAACACAGAGAAACAGACAACCATTCACTCTCACAGTCATACCCAAGGACAATTTAGAATCCCTAGTTGATGCCAATTAACCTAACTTGCTTGTTTTTTGGCATGTGGGAGGAAACCAGAGAAATCCCGGAGTAAACCCACGCAGACATGGGGAGAACATGCAAACTCCACACAGATTACTGTTGGTTGGGGGCTGGGATCGAACTCGGGATCCCCCGGCCAAGGGTGAGTTGCTGTGCTGCCGCAGGGCTAACCACACTTCCACTGCATTAAAATCTAATTGCTCCAGGAACAAAAGACCTCCTTAGTCCTTCTGTGGACTACCGAGGCATCAACAGTCTCTCACGAAGAGAACTGTGACATTTATTAAAAATGAAAAGGATGACTTTCAAGTTGCAACACAGTCTTCAATTTGGAACTCATTCTCTTCTAAATTATGACCTCGAGAGTCCAGAGTAAGGCCAATTATGGAGCCGGCCTTCTTCATCAACTTATTGATCCTATTTTTATCCTCCACCCCAATACCTCCCCACCTCCCAAACACAGCACAGCATAAAACAAGACACTAGCCATGATTCCCTGATAAAAGACATTGAGAAACTTCTTACTAATATTAAATGAGCTTAACTTTTTCAGGAAGAAAATTCTAGTCTGTGCCTTTTTAAAAACAGTTTTGCAGTTTTCTTCAGTTTAGTCTGTTGTCCAAATGAACACCAATATATTTACATAAGACAGATTTTTTTTCTCTTGTTTTCCTAAAATCGATTATGAACTCTTTAGTTTTTGTGACATTTAATTTTAAAAAAGTTTCTATCACACCAGCTGACGAAAACTTAATATCACTTTTATATTTGGAGTCATCTCCTTTATTTAAAAAGCCCACCAAAGCAGTATCGTCAGAACATTTCTGCACAAAAAGGGAATCCTTGCTACACTTGTCACTGTACATTTGTTCATTCGTCTTTCCTTCAAGTGTATGAAGTCTGCCTGTACCATGTGCTGAAAAACACTCCAACACCAGGATGCTCCCACCTAAAAGCTTCACTGTTGGTATGGTGTTTTTGGGTTGATGTGCAGTGCCATTTCTCCTCCAAACATGCTGTGTGTTGTGGCATCCAAAAAGTTCAATTTTGGTCTCATTTGAGCAGACTAAGTATATTCTTCCAATATTTTACTGGCTTGGCCAAATGTTGTGCGGCACACTTTAACCAAGCTTCAACATGGTTCTTCTTCAGCAATGGAGTCTTGCAAGGTGAGTGGGCATAGGGCCCCATTTTGGCTGAATTCATTACTTATTGTTTTCTTTGAAACACCAGTACCTGCTAACACCAGGTCTTTCTGGAGCTCTCCACAAGTGGTCTTTGGCACTTGGATAGCTCTTCTGATAATTCTTTTGACTCCTCTGTCAGAAATCTTGTGAGGAGCTCCTGGTCGTGGCCGATTCATGGTAAAATGATATTCTTTCCATTTCCGAATGATGGCTCCAACAGTACTCACTGGAACATTCAGCAGTTTAGAAATGCACCTGTATCCATTGCCATCATTATATTTTGCAACAATAAAGCTGGATTCATGCTGCACCTCCGCTGTCTGCGTACATGCAACCGGAAACCTTGTGTGACGAAATTTACGTCATCGTCTTCACTCATTCAGTCCATACAGCCAATCATGTACAGTAGAACAAAATTACGTTTATTCAACCTACAGTGTTAATCACATCAAAATCAGAGGAGTCACTGCCATGCAATGCGCCGCCACAAATAACTTTTTCTTCTCCCATTCTATTATGCTGAGCACTAAGCTAGAAGGCGGGAAGTACCATTTTTATATGGTCTTTGGTTTAGTTTATTTTAATGTTTATTTGAGAGGGACATTACATACTAATGAACATTAATACAAATGTAAGTATGCCAGATTTAGCAATACTGCTAATTTGCATCTGTAGTCCCCTGGTGGGTCACCAAAACACACAAACAATCATACACGAGAAGAACATCTGCAGTGAAACTGTACAAAGTGGATACGCTA
This sequence comes from Pholidichthys leucotaenia, assembly GCA_020510985.1. Lineage (NCBI taxonomy): Eukaryota > Metazoa > Chordata > Actinopteri > Cichliformes > Pholidichthyidae > Pholidichthys > Pholidichthys leucotaenia. The sequence continues at coordinate 328,970,465 of CM035838.1, forward strand.
AAGTGCAAGGGTTAAGGTATTGCAAAACAAAACATTCAAATGTCACACGAATGAAGAGCTGTGTATGTGTACACACACGTGCACCCAAGCACCTCACAGCAACAACAAATGACAGCAACAAACAAGAGGTGGGGCATACGTATGTATGTGACGCACGGACACAGACAGTATATATACTGTATGTGCATGCCGCAGAGCAACCACTAGTTATGGGTACAATTTTGGTGTTTTAAAAGCCAATTTTTACAATGAGTCTTAAGTGTTTAGTGTGGTATGTTCTGATTGCAGATGGTATATTATTCCAGATCTTGGTTCCCCTCACTGATAGCACAGATTGAGCAAATGTGGTGCATCTGTGGAGGACCTCACAGTATCCTCTAGTGATTCCTCTGGTGGTTGTGCCGGTGACAGTCCTCAGTTTAACATATTCTCCCCGGAAGGGGGGGGGGGCATAGCCATTTAATATTTTATAAATTGAACAGGCAAATTTGAGAGTTTTATCATTTTCAAAAGACAGAAAATTGTATTGTAAATGTGACAACAATGATATGTGGGATCTTTCTTATCAAAGATTTTTATGGCTTTTTTTGTATAAGGATTTAATGGATTTGATTATACCAGTGAGTGACCAATTGGTAAAACAGTAATCGATGTGAGAGAAGATCATTGCATGCAGGAACATTTTGGCCACACTCACTGTCAGCGATGGTCTAATTTATCTAAAATTTCTTAGATTGAATTTGATTATGCTTGAGATTTTTTTGATGTGTTTTTTAAAGGTTAATGAGGAATCTAAAATCACACCGAGGTACTTAAATTCCTCGACTAGTTGCAGCTCCTCCCCTTTTAAGAAAATATTTGAATTTGTAATATTTGATCGTTGTTTGGTAACAAGCCAGTCATAGATTTGGGTCATCACTGTTGAAAGAATACAGGCGGCTTCTTGTGTGTTTTTTGCAGGTGTGAATATTACCATGTCATCTGTATACATTTGTATATGAATGTTTCTGCATGCATTTGGTAAATCATTTATGTACTAGTGCATACCTGTGCATGCTGTAGAAACCAAGTATAAGCAAGCATTTCTGCATGCCCGTAGAAAGTTACTGTTACCATGGCAACAGTAACCATGGTGATGCATGTCTATGATTTTTGGCATGGTTACCACGGCAACAGTAACAATGGTGATGCCTGCTTTTGATCTTTGACGTCACCACTCGTTCAGTAATGCCTGCCTTTGATCTTTTATGATGTGTCTGCCTGGCAACAGTAACCATGGCAACATCTGTGCGTCTATGATGTCATAGCTATGAACACCCATAGCTCCCCTAGGATGTTCATTAAAGATTTCCCCTCCTAAACTTCTGCATACCTGGGGAGGCTGAAATTTGGGGATGCACACCCTCGTAACCTCAGACCACGTATAAAATCTGAGGCCAGTCTGACAAACGGTTCAGGAGATACTCGCGGAACACACAGACGCACAGAAAGATTTCTTAAATTATAATATGACTAGTGCATACCCGTGGATGCCCGTAGAAATCAAGTATAAGCAAGTATTTCTGCATGCCCATAGAAAGCAAGTGTAAGCAAGCATTTCTGCATGCCCGTAGAAAGTTACTGTTACCATGGCAACAGTAACCATGGTGATGCCTGCCTTTGATCTTTGACATGGTTACCATGGCAACAGTAACCATGGTGAAACCTGCCTTTGATCTTTGACGTCACCACTCGTTCAGTGATGCCTGCCTTTGATCTTTGCCCTCCCCCCTGTCTGCACAACAACCACTGCTGCCTCTAAAGAAATCAAGTCCTGCTGCCCACTCCCCACTCCACCAACACCCCCCCACTCCCAACACACAGCCCCCCATCCTGACCCTGACCAGGACACAGGTGAGGACGGAGCTGAGGAAGATCAAGGCGAGGAAGGCGTCGGGACCGGACGGCATCAGCGCAAAGCTCCTCAAGTCCTGTGCAGACCAGCTGTGTGGGATTGTGACGTATATCTTCAACATGAGCCTGAAACTGGGGAGGGTACCACAGCTGTGGAAAACATCTTGTGTGGTACCTGTACCAAAAACTTCCCACCCCAAAGACCTGAACAGCTACAGACCAGTGGCCTTGACGTCCCACTTGATGAAGACCCTGGAGAGACTGCTCCTTGCTCACCTCCACCCCCTGGTGGAACCAGCGATGGATCCACTCCAGTTCGCCTACCAGCATGGCATTGGGGTGGAGGATGCGGTGATCTTCCTCCTTCACCGTTCTCTGTCCCACCTGGAGAAGCCCGGGAATATGGTGAGGATCAGGTTCTTTGACTTCTCCAGTGCTTTCAACACCATCCAACCAATGATCCTGAAGGACAAGCTGCTGCGCGCAGGGGTGGACCAGCACCTGTCATCATGGATCCTGGACTACCTCACGAACCGGCCTCAGTTTGTGAGAACCCGGGACTGTGTGTCCGACACGATCATCAGTAGCACGGGGGCCCCCCAGGGAACGGTGCTGGCTCCCTTCTTGTTCACTCTTTATACTGCGGACTTCTCACACAACACAACACACTGCCATCTACAGAAGTTCTCTGATGACTCTGCGATCGTTGGCCTCATCTCCAATGGAGATGAAGCTGAGTACAGAGGGCTTATCCAGGACTTCGTGGACTGGTGCCATCGGAACTGCCTCCAGATCAACGCAAGAAAAACTAAGGAGCTGGTGGTGGACTGCCGCAGGCAAGGACAACCCCTCACAGCACCAGTAAATATACAGGGAACAGACATCGAGATGGTGACAGCCTATAAGTACCTGGGTGTTCATCTGAACAATAAACTAGACTGGTCACACAATACTGATGCACTCTACAAGAAGGGACAGCGCAGGCTGTTCCTGCTGAGGAGACTCAGGTCTTTTGGTGTACAAGGCACGCTGCTGAAGACATTCTATGACACGGTGGTGGCATCAGCCATCACTTTTGGAGTGGTCTGCTGGGGCAGTGGCATTACTGCAGCCGATAGGAAGAGACTGAACAAACTGATCAAGAAAGCTAGCTCTGTCCTGGGGCAGCGCCTTGATCCGGTGGAGGAGATAGGAGAGAGAAGGACGGTGGCTAAACTGTCATCTCTGCTGGAGTCCGAGTTCCACCCTATGCAGGACATACTGAATGCACTGAGGAGCTCATTTAGCAGCAGACTACATCATCCCAGGTGCACAACCGAGAGGTTTCGCAGGTCCTTCCTACCAACGGCTGTCAGACTGTACAACCTAAGCAGGGCTGCTCGCAGAGATAGCAAAAAGACGTAACAAAATAATAGTTTTTTGAATGCAAAAGATGCAATAGACTTACACAATGGTCCCCTCCGGCATACAACTAGGAAAATACCGGTCGCTATGGAGAGTGAGAATATGTATGGGCACATAATCATATCATGTAGGATAACTAAGTAGACGGTTGTGCTGTTTCATCCCATCTAGCAACAATGCTCTGCACTGTGTGTGTTTATATATTTACATATTTATTCCATCTAGCTACAATGCTCCGCACTGGGTGTGTTTATGTTTATATATCTATATATTTATTCCATCTAGCTACAATGCTCCGCACTGTGTGTTTATATATCTACATATTATTCCATCTAGCTACATTGCTCCGCACTGTGTGTTTACATATTCATATATTTATTCCATCCAGCTACAATGCTCTGCACTGTGTGTCTGTGTGTGTGTATATATATATTTTATAGTAATATGTACATATGTATATTAGCTGCTCTTGCTTGCTTGTTTTTTTTTCTTGCCTTCTGATTGTTGCTCTGAGTGTTGCTATCCCTGTGCTGTTGCAATCCTGGAATTTCCCCGTTGTGGGACTAATAAAGGCTTATCTTATCTTATCTTGATGATGTGTCTGCCTGGCAACAGTAACCATGGCAACATCTGTGTGTCTATGATGTAATAGCTATGAACGCACATAGCTCCCCTACGGATGTTCATTAAAGATTTCCCCTCCTAAACTTCTGCATATCCGGGGAGGCTGAATTTCGGGGATGCACACCCTCGTAAACTCAGCAAAACACGTATAAAATCTGAGGGCAGTCCAACAAATGGTTCAGGAGATACACGCAGAACACAGACAGACAGACAGACAGACAGACAGACAGACAGACACACACACACTTCTTGCATTATAATATGATAAGGAGAATAATATTGGTCCAAGTATGGAGCCTTGTGGGACACCCATTTGACATTTCAGATATGGTGATTTGACACTGTTGACCATTACACATTGCTGTTGGTTAAATAGGATTTCATCGATTTGATAGTGTGTTCTGAAAAATTAATCTGAGTTAGTCTGGCTGAAAGGATGTTGTGGTCAACGGTGTCAGATGCCTTCTTCAGATCTAAGAACACAGCACCTACACAACTGCACTTATCTAAGACAGATTTAGTTTTCTCTAAAAACAAGCTTATTGCAGACTCTGTTGAATGGTGGGCACGGAACCCAAACTGTGAGTGATACAGGGGGATGTTCCCATAATTCATATGTTCACATAATAGTGTGGCCACCCATTTTTCAATTATTTTGGAAATAACAGGTAAGATGCTGATTGGTCTGTAGTTGTTTATATCAGTTTTAATCCCCGTTTTAAAAATTGGTATGACCCAACCGGGGCTTGAACCCATGACTTTCCGGTTGTAAGCAAAGCATCATCCAATCCCACCCCTTTTCTATATGCAAATTGCAAAGGGGCCTGAAAATTTTTAACTTGCTGACTCAAGTGACCCAAAACAACCTTTTCAAAACATTTCATTAAATGAGAAGTCAGAGCTATGGGTCTCAGATCTCTCAAGGTACACTCTGCCTTATTTATTTTTGGAATGGGGACAAGGCAGGATGTTTTCCATAATACTGGAATTTTAGCTAAGGACAGCAATAAAGAAAAAATGAAAGGAAGGACTGAGCCCAGTTGGTCAGCGCAAACTTTCAAAGTATGGGGAAAAACCCCATCAGGACCAGTGGCTTTTCTGATGTTAAGATGCTCTAACTGCTGCCTGACCTCTTCCGCGCTGATAACAATGAGAGGACTACAGTCATTAGAACTTTGTTGAGCAAGGATGGTCTGTATGCTTTTCTGATCAATGGAGAAATCTACTTCATCAAACCTGGCAAAGAATTTATTCATTTTATTAACATCCAGTGAAGAGCTAAGGGTATTTGAATTATTTATACCATAGCCAGTAATAGATTTCATGCCATTCCAGAGGCCCCTTCTATTACTTTTAGTTAAACAGAACACAGGTGTGAAAGCATAATTAAGAAGGAAAGTTTAATCATCACTTGTGGATGTGAGGAGATTGTATGTTTCTAATTTAATGAGAGCCACAGGCTTTCCCTCCCCACAATCTGCAAAAGAGTTGGGGATCTAAAGTGTATATATAAAACGTAAAGGAAAAAAAAAATCTATATTTAGGCCAATGATACACTTACTTCAATGTTCTACAACAAGCACAAACTGGAACATGTCCCACACGAGGCAGCAGATAATTATCTCTTGCTTTACAGTCACATCTATTTGCCTTATCGACCAACTCTCAATTGAGAAAAAGCCAACTCTATGAGCTGTTGATCACAAGCACGGAAACCACAGACCTTTATTACGACACAAAGATTGATCAGGATCATGGGGCCCAGCCTCCACCATCAGCCTGACAGAAACAAATACGGCCTCACTGACACCTCTCTCAGAGCAGCCCTGGCAGCTCATAAAAATCTCACTGATACACTTCTGCCTGGGAGAAGGGATTCATTTTTCCGAAGGATTCATCCACAGGAAGAAAAAAATTAAGATTAATGGCTTGCATTCAGCACAGCAGTAAGCAATTGTCTTTGTGAGGAGATTGTTTGCAGCCTAGCAATGTAATCTATGCAAATGTGACCTGGAAGTGTGTAAATGGGTGACATCAAAATGATTTTGAGCTTATTGAAAGTCAGCAGGAGAGTGAAAATAAGGCAGGGTGGAAACACTACACTATGGCGGTATAAAGAAAAGAGCACGACAAAAACACAGGTGAGGATCTCTTTGGAATTCCTTGACTACTGCACTTCTAGGTTCTGAACTCAAGGGGGGGCTCATGCCTTGATACACACAGGAAATTATGGGTAAAACAGCTCCAGGCAGCTGTTTGTGGTGGGTTTGACAAAAGAGCAGATGAGCATGAGTCACCTGCAAAAAGTGTGTGCTGGTCTCCTAAAGTGAAATTTGTCTCTCTCCTGAATACCAGCATGACCTTTCAGAGATTTCCTTTCTTCTTTACTCATCCTGCACACTCAATACAACAAAAATGACAGTCTGTGGTCAAGAAGGAGAAGCTGAAACAAGCAAAGAGAATATTTTTGAAGGATGGCCAAGGTCAACCAAAAATCAAGCTCTTGGTCGGCTGCATCGATCATAGACAATTGCAGGTGACCACACAGCTTTTCCATTACATCTGGTTTGTGGCCGCCTGTTGCAGTTCAGCCTCTGTTGGTGGGTATTCCTCGCAATAAATCAATGTATTTCCTGTATGTTGTTCTTTTACCCAGTCATTGCTTGCCATGGGATGGCTCTACAGACAGAACTGTTGAGCTAGGTCCAACTCTGGGCATCGCAATTGGTTTCCCAGCCATTGCAGTTGGAGTGCTTACACTGACTTTGACAGTGGATTTTTTTTTGTATGTCTTCAGAAGAACTTTGTTTGAGATGTGTTCCTTGCATGAAATCTTGTTCATTCTAATGTGGTGAAATAGATACTACACAGGTAGAGTATAGGGCAATTGTGACATACTGTGGTGCTTGAAAGTTTGTGAACTCTTTAGAATTTTCTACATTTGTGCATAAATATGACCTAAAAAAGAATCAGATTTTCATGCACGTCCTAAAAGTAGATAAAGAAAACCCAGTTACTAATAAGGATTACAATAATAATAATAATAATGATGACGGATTGCATTTATATAGCACCTTTCAAGATACCCAAAGCACTTTACAGTGAGTCTATTATTCATTTACTCCACAGACAGACAACGGTAGTGGTAAGCTACTGCTGTAGCCACAGCTGCCCTGGGGCAGACTGACAGAAATGTGGCTGCCATTCCATGCCAACGGCCTCTCCGACCACTACCAAACATTTATACTCATTCATACCCATTGTCATGGACACTGGAGGTAAGGTGGGTAAAGTGTCTTGCCCAGGGACACAATGGCAAGATGGCTGGGGAGAGTGGGATTCAAACCGCCAACGATCTGGTTATTGGATGACCTGCTCTACTTCCTAAGCCACTGCTTTATGTCACTAAATAAATGATACCAAAAATTTTACTTTTTCATTTCTTTATTCAAATCCCTAAAATTAATAAATCGGCCTCTGTTCCTCCCCAAAACTTAAATATTAAATGTGGTCTATTAAACATTAGGTCTCTAACTTCTCTTCTCTTCTGGTTCATGATCTATTAATCAATCATCAGATCAATCTACTATCCCTCACAGAGACCTGGCTTGGGCAAGATGATTTTGTTGGTCTGAATGAATCAACTCCCTCTGGGTATTTAAACTGTCATAACCCCAGAGGTTCTGGTCGTGGTGGTGGAGTGGCGGCAATTTTCCATTCTAAATTACTAGTTAATGTTAAGCAAAAATTATGTTTTAATTCCTTTGAAGGTTTGGTCCTCAGTGTAGGGTTTGTTGGCAATCTTGGCTTGAACTCAATTTTCTTTGCCATAGTTTATCGTCCTCCCTCGGCCTATTCAGAGTTTCTATCGGAATTTGCCGAATTTTTAGCTGATTTAGTGCTGAAATCCAATAGAATAATTATTGTAGGGGACTTTAATATACATGTTGATGTAGAGAGTGATTGTCTTAATAAGGCATTCAATTCAATTTTAGACTCAATGGGGTTTTCCCAGAAAGTAAAAAATTCTAACCATCATTTCCACCATGACCTTGTTCAGACTTATGGTACAGATATCGAAAATCTGGTAGTGTCCCCTCATAATCCTGTACTGTCTGACCATTGTCTGTTAATTTTTGATTTCATTATCTCTGATCACTTGTTTCCTAAAGAAAAATACTACTACAGCAGATGTCTTTCTGATGACGTTGTTGCCAAGTTTTTGCAGATTGTCTCCTCTATGCCATGGGTCAACACAACAGAAACAACAGAAATAATAGATGGAGAGTCTGCTCCATTCGTGATTGATGGCATGGTTGACAGTGTTACAGGCTCTCTGCATCGGACTCTAGATTTGGTAGCCCCTTTAAAAAAGAAAAAGTCTAACCAGAGATTTCTAACCCCTTGGTTTAACTCAGAAACTCATGACTTAAAACAGAAAACTTGTCAACTGGAAAGGAAATGGCATTCAACTAATTCAGATGAATTCTACTTAGCGTGGAGAAATCATTTCGTAATCTATAAAAAATCTCTTAGAAAAGCTAGATCAAGCTATTATTCTGCATTAATAGAAGCGAACATGAATAACCCCAGGTTTCTCTTCAACACTATAGCCAGGCTTACAAAGAGCCAGGACTCGATCAATCCTCGCATCCCCCGAGTTTTCTAGTCAGGACTTTCTGAACTTTTTCAATCTAAAAAATTTTATCTATTAGAGATGAAATCAGTCAGATTCTTCCTACCGTAAACTCAAGTACATTAACTTCTACAGCTCCCTCAATTGATACCTGCTTAGATAAGTTTACTCCAATCGACCTCTTAGAGTTGGATAAAATAATTTCCTCATCTAAGTCTTCATCTTGCCTTTTAGACCCTATTCCTTCTACGTTATTTAAAATCATCTTCCCAATTATTGGTAGCCGTACAGTGATCCCTCACTACTTCGCGCTTCACCTTTTGCGCCCTCAGTGCATCGCGGATTTTTCAGAAATATTCATCAAAAATTCAAAATTGAGAAAAAATGGGCGGGCGCTAGCAGAAGGCAGGGAGACTACATTAGAACATCAGGTATCAACACGGAGAGCCGCACAGCTCAAAATCCACCTCTCTGACCACCGCTCCACTCCTCTCCGCCCACCTCTTCACTGCTCGGGAATCTCGCAAGCTGATTGGCCGAGACGTTTTACCTCGCAAGCTGATTGGCCGAGATGTTTTACCCAGCTTCTCTCCCTGCAGAGCGCCCATACCCACTGAAGGAAGACCGCATTCATTGTTCTTTATCGCTAGTCTCGCAGTGTGGAACTTTTCGCTGTTCTCTTGTCCCTTTTTGTGTGAAATAGTCTTCCCGTCGAGCCACTACGCCGCCTCCTGCAGCTGCCCTCGACAATCCTGCGCCTCTAGCACCTGACGATGAGGCGTCACCTGAGGAGCAGTAAAGCTCTCATTAACCTGTGCAGTACGTAAATCATCTTCATCTTGAGTTACGTATCTTGTTATAAAAATAAGAGTTCTAAAAACATATTTATGTACACTTTATTTACATCTACGTATGTATGTACACTTACACACACACACACACACACACACGTATCATATGAGAGAGAGTGACAGAATGAACGTATGTATTATTTATGGTGACGTCATTAGGGGTGACGCTACTTTGCGGTTTTTCACTTTTCGCGGTCGGTTCTGGAACCCATTAACCGCGATAAGTGAGGGATCACTGTATTCTTCTTATAATTAATTCTTCTTTAACTCTGGGTTATGTACCACTGGCTTTTAAAACTGCTGTAATTAAACCCTTACTCAAAAAACCAACTCTCAATCCAGGAGTTTTGGCCAATTATCGACCAATCTCTAATTTGCCTTTCATTTCAAAAATCTTGGAAAGAGTTGTTGCTGTGCAACTAACTGACCATTTGCAGGGAGTTGGTTTGTTTGAGGTGTTTCAGTCTGGGTTCAGAGCTAATCACAGCACTGAACCTGTTTTAGTGAAGGTCACTAATGACCTCCTGATCGCATCTGATAATTGATTTGTCTCTGTTCTTGTTCTTTTAGATCTCAGTGCAGCCTTTGACACTATTGATCATGCCATTCTACTTGATAGATTAGAACACTTTGCTGGACTAAATGAAACTCCGTTGCAGTGGTTTAGATCTTATTTGTCCGATAGATTTCAGTTTGTTCACATTAACGATGAAGTTTCTTCCAACTCTAGGCCCAGTCATGGAGTTCCACAGGGATCTGTGTTGGGCCCTACTCTTTTTAGAGTATGTTCCGGTTAGGCAATATCATCAGAAAGCACTGTATACATTTTCACTGTTATGCAGACGACACACAACTATACCTGTCAATGAAGCCCGATGATTGTAATCAATTAGCCAAGTTAGATGCCTGTCTTAAGGACATCAAAGCCTGGATAACTTGTAATTTTCTACTATTAAATTCTGATAAGACTGAAGTCATTCTTGTAGGCCCAAAACATCTTAGAAATTCCTTCTCAAATTATGCCTTTAATTTAGATGCCACCACGCTCACTTTGAATAGTTCTGTGAGGAACCTTGGAGTTATTTTTGATCAAGATTTGTCCTTTAATTCACATATTAAAATTGTTTCTAAGACTGCCTTCTATCATCTGCGCAATATTGCCAGGATCAGGAGCATCTTGTCTCTAAATGATGCTGAGAAACTGATTCACGCCTTTGTCAGCTCTCGATTAGATTATTGTAATTTGTTATTATCTGGATGTCCTAAAGTATCCTTAAAAAAATCTTCAGTTGATTCAAAATGCTGCTGCTAGAGTTTTAACTGGTTCTAGAAAAAGAGATCATATCTCTCCGGTTCTATCCTCCCTTCACTGGCTTCCCATAGAATTTAGAATCAAGTTTAAAATCCTTCTTCTTACTTTCAAAGCTCTTAATAATCAGGCCCCCAATATATAAAAGATTTTATATTACCTTATCATCCTAATAGAGCATTACGCTCCCAAAATGCTGGCTTACTTGTGGTGCTCAGAATCTCCAAAAGTACAGTGGGAGGCAGAGCCTTCTGCTACCAAGCTCCTTCTCTCTGGAACTAGTTACCACTCTGGGTCCAGGAGTCAAACTCGGTCTCTGTTTTTAAGAACAGGGTAAAATCCTTCTTTTTTAATATAGCTTATGTTTAAGGAGGAATTTTGTGTCTTTTATCCCCACTTTTGTTCTGTTGTTATTTGATTCATACTGCTGGTTGACCTCCAATAATGTACTTGGCACCTTACTGTTATGTTGTTATGTCTGCCCTCTCCATCCTCCCTATCCCCTCACCCCCAGCCAGTCACAGCAGATGACTGCCCCTTCCTGAGCCTGGTTCTGCTAGAGGTTTCTTCCTTCCAAATGGGAGTTTTTCCTCTCCACTGTCGCTTAGTGCTTGCTCATAGGGGATCGTCTGATTGCTGGGTTTTTCTGAGACTGTGGGGTTTTTCTCTGCACTCTGGTGCCATGAGACGGCCTCTGTTGTGATGTGGCACAGTATAAATACAGCTGAATTGAATTGAAAAAAAATATTGTTGAAAATGATCCAATATTACATATCTGTAAGTGGCAAAAGTTTGTGAACCTTTGATTTCAGTATTTGATGTGACCCCCTTTTGCAGCAATATCTGCATCTAAACATTTCCAGTAACTGTTGATGAGTGCTGCACCTCAGCTTGGAGGAATTTGAGCCATTTCCTCCATATAGAACAGCTTCAACTCTGGGATGCTGGTGGATTTTCTCACATAAACTATGCATTTCAGGCCCTTCCACAACATCTCAGTTGGATAAAGGTCAAGACTTTGACTTGGCCATCCCAAAACAGTAACTTCATTCTTCTTTAACCATTCTTTGGTAGAATGATTTGAGTGCTTAGGATCATTGTCTTGCTGCATGACCCACTTTCTCTTGAGATTCAGGTCATGGTCAGATGTCCTGACATTTTTATTTAGTTTTGCTGGTATAATTCAGAATTCACTCTTCCATCAATGAAGGCAAGCTGTCCTGGCCCAGGAGGCTTACCAGAGTGGTGACCTAGTGGTAGAGCAGCTGCCCCTCAGCCAGGAGGTCATGGGTTCAAGCCCCAGCCGGGTCATACCAAAGACCATATAAAAATGGTACTTGCTGCCTTCTGGCTTGGTGCTCAGCATAATTGAATAGGGGAAGGAAAAATTGTAACCCACAGACAACAGACGGAAATTAGCCACTGGCTATAATCTGGCGAGTTTACTATCATGAGTGGCACTCGTGGAGCACCGGGTGCACGCTTCAGGGTTGTCTGATTATGGTTTGTACTTTTACATCTCTGTTTATTTTGTATTTAGTATGGTTTGGCATATTTGGTATCTGAGTTTGGCCTTTTATTTCTTTTCTTAGTTTCCTGTTATTTTATCTTAGTTTGGTCATTTTACGTATTTGTGTATTTTCTTGTATTTATCATCCTGTTTATATTTGTCCTTATCCTCAGTTCTCCCTTTGTAACCTCAGTTTTCATTAGTATTGTTTTATGAGTACTTCTTGGGTTTTGTTTTCCTTGTTTTTGTCTTGGCAATTGTTATTTTCTCATTACGTATTTTGGTCTGTTCCTGCTGTAGAGTTATAGTTAGTTACCTTCTTGTTTTCCTGTGGTTTTACTTTCAGAGTCTTCTGATGTTAGTTTTTCTCTCAGTGTGACAGCTGTCTCTGTCACTTCCAGGTGTCAGTTCTGGTTCGCGGGCTGTCACACCTGTCAGTGGTTGTCCTAATCACTCATTCAGTCCCTCCAGGATTTCACAATGTTGCGATCGCATCAATTCATGCAAAATCAGCCAATCAGCGCAACTATTGCACGACCTTGCAACTTTGTCAAATCACCGCAACCTTCTCGCAATTTTTGCCAATCCTCGTCAACTTCTGCCTATTTCACCAATCAAATTTGTCTGTGAAACACTCAGTCTAACCAATCAAATGCATCGCGCTGCCCCGCGTTCACTTTCGTGTTTACAGTAAGTATTAACAGAACACTTCAGCAAAAAACAGCGCGTGATTTATAAAAAAAAAAACAAACACTCACCCGCGAGGTTTGCAACACCGTCCCTTCCTCTGTCTACCCCAGCCTGCTGGTGGACGTCTCGCCACGTCTCCGTCCTGACCGTGTGTACGAAGTGCTGGGTTTGGGTTGAAAGACGTCCGCCTGCCCCAAAAGCACCCCATCGCAGGAGCGCACATGACGAGAGAGTCCATAGATCCACAAACAAACAAGCAAATCCAACTCTACAGCCAGTGTTTGATCATTTCATACATCTTTAGAGGTAAAATTATTACTACATCTTGTGAATGAACTTTAAACCTGTGAATCTCTGATCTGGACACGACTAACCCCCCCGTAACTGAAAGATGTGTGTGTGTGTGTGTGTGTGTGTGTGTGTGTGTGTGTGTGAAGAAGTGCAGCAGACAGACATGAGTTTACATGGAAAGAGACAGAATATTGCCTGTAATTTTTTTTTTTTTTCAGAAAAACAGGCTCCAATAGACGATACAGACTAACAGAATAAATTATTTCTTTCTTCTTCTTCTTCCGAGTGGTTGGGAACTGTAGGGAGTTTTCAAATGAAGGTGCGCAAAATAGTTTCCAAATCTCTACTCTTTAACATGCATTCAATGCAATGTAGCTGTTGTAATGGAAATTGTGTTTTCTGTATAGCAGACATTTCTGCTTAATGTACAAATCACTGTAATGGGAAATGTTTGACAATCCTGTGCTTTTCTTGTATTGTTATATAGAATATCACTGCAGTAAGCTGGAAAAAAAAAGATCTGCTTTAAAATTTGTAATTATTCCCACAATTTTTAGTACAAAAAAATCCTCTCAAAACATCGCAACTTTTATCGCAACTTTTTAAAAAAGCTCCTGTGAATTCAGGCTTTTTGGGCTGCAACAATCATAAAAACATCCCACGAAATCCTGGAGGGACTGCTCATTGCTCATGTCACCCACACCTGATCCTGATGTAAGATTATTTTTGTTGCCTATTTAAGAGACACTGCTTGGATTTACTCCTCGCAGCGTCATTCTCGTCCCTAGATGGACTCCCTGTCTCACTCGTGTTTTGATTCTCGTGTGCAGACAGAGTTCCCGTCTCCCTCCTCATATTCTGGTCCTCAAGGGTATCCCCGTCTATTTGCCATTCCGATGCGCCACAGCCTCCATACTGATCCTCCCAGTATTCCTGCCTTTGTGTAAGTGCAGTGTTTTTCTGTTTGTTATATTTTGTGTTTTCTATTATTAAACGTGCAAACTCACAGCCTGTGTTTGGCATCTTCAGTCCACCCTTACCAGGGCACTTTATGACAGAATGACGCTTCCAGTTTAGATGCCAGCGGCTGTGGGTGTTGGTTCTTCCTTTTCTTTCCTGCATTTTTGTTAGCATCCATTTTTTCCCCTGGCTTGGCAGCATTCACGGATTGTGATATTGTTAGTGGACTGAAGGCTCATGCTTCTCGCACTCTCGAAGCTCCCGAAACTCACAGCCTGCGTTTGATGTCTTCAGTCCGCCCTTGTCAGGGCAATTTATGACATTTACATTGATTGATATCAGTGTTCATCAACCTACACTGTCTTTAAAAACAGCAATTTACAATTTATAAGATGTAGCAAAACAGGTCCAAACCATGATACTACCCCCACCACGTTTCACAGATGTGACAAGGTTCTTATGCTGGAATTCAGTGTCTCCCTTTCTCCAAACGTAACGCTTCTCATTCAAACCATAAAGTTCTATTTTGGTCTCATCCGTCCATAGGATATTTTTCCAATAGCTTTCAGGCTTGTCCACGTGATCTTTAGCAAACTGCAGATGAGCAGCTCTTTTTGGAGAGCGGTGGCTTTCTCCTTGCAACCCTGCCATGCGCACCACTGTTGTTAAGTATTCTCCTGATGGTGCACTCATGAACATTAACATTAGCCATTGCAACAGAGATCTTCAGTTGCTCAGAAGTTACCCTGGGGCCTTTGTGACCTTGGTGACTATTACATACCTTGCTCCTGGAGTGATCTTACTTTGTCGACCACTGCTGGGGAGGGTAACAATCGTCTCAAGTTTCCTCCATTTGTGCACAGTCTGTATTACTGTGGATTGATGGAGTCCAAACTTTTTAGAGATGGTTTTGTAACCTTTTCCAGCCTGATGAGCACCAACAACCATTTTTCTGAAGTTTACTGAGGAGAGGATGGCATTCCAGACACAACACACACAGAGTAAGTGTTAGAGGCAAGTAAATTTATTGAACTGTCTGTAAGTAGTTGAAGGAATTTGGCCTACTGAGTGGGAACTTGGCTCTGGTAGAGAGGAGAAAAGGAGAGGTATGAGTGGCAGGGAAATATGGAGGCAAGTCCATTTTGCTTGAATGTGTAAGAGAGTTCTTCACTGTCTGGTGAGGATTGCAGGTAGCGCATTCAACTGGTGGTGAGCAACCAGAGAGGATCCTGAGGTGAGGGTGGGTTAATGTTATGAGATGGAAAGTATAGTTATTACTTGAGGGGTTCGAGGGGAGAGACGAATCGGAGTATCTCCAATCAGTGGGGCACAGTAAAGAGAGGGTCCTGAAGTGAGAGTTGGTATTGAGGTTATGAATGGTAGGTATGGTATCTTACTTGGGATTTTCAGGGAGAACAGAGTCCAAGAGAGGAGGTCTGACAAGGAAAGGATGCGAGGAGCAGACAGCTAAGCTGGACACAGCACCCCCTAAAAACTGGAGTGAGAAAAGTTGTGATTATAAAATTTTATTATTAATCTTTTTAAAAGCATACAATGATTATGAAAACAATGTCACAATTACAGTTTTTCTCTCTCTCTTTTTTTCCCCCAGAACACCCATACCTTCACCAAGGCCCTCACTGGGCCAACAATAGAACAAAGTCTCTGTCCGGTGCAATAGCAAAATATCAAGTATAGAATATACGTAAAAAGAAAAAGAAAAGGAAGAAAAAAAGGGGGAGGGGAAGGGGGTCCAGTTTGGAGGCAAGGTTTGCAATGACAGAGTAATCTATGAAAGACTGCCATCCATCCATCGTCTTCTGCTTGATCCTTTTCGGGTCACCGGTGGGGGGGGGGGGTGCTGGAAATTTAAGAAAAAACATGACACCCTTAAGCCAGAGGGAGATAGAGGGGGGGTTTACAGGACTTCCATGCAAGTGCGGCGTCTTGCTAAGAGAGATGTAAAGGCTAATATAGCTGACTGTGTAGAGTCAATGTGATGGGAGTTAACAGACAGCCCAAATATAGCCATGATGGGGGCTGGAGAAACATTTTTCCCCAGAGCCTTAGACATGATTTCAAAATAGTGACAGCAAAATTTCTGTAACCTAGGACAGGAAAAAACATATGACTAAGATTACAGGGAGAAGCATGGCATTTGTCACATTGATCTGCAATATCAGGATAAATTTCAGATAAACAAGATTTTGACCAGTGGGCCCTATAGAGCACTTTGAACTGTAAAAGTTGTTGCCTGGCACAAGGTGTGCTAGAGCGTCTACTGGAGACAGCTTTGTCCCATAACTAATCCGTTATGTTCAAACCTAGCTCCTGCTCCCAGGAAATTCACACTTTTGCAACTGATTGACCATCAAATGTGAATAGCGGTGCATATATTTCAGATATAAGAGACTTCTGACTTGGTTTCAGATTTAGGAGATCGTCCCATGGTCGGCTAACGGGGAGGGGAGGGAAGCTTGGAAACAGAGAAGAGGCACAATATCCAAGTCGGAAGTAATGAAACAGATGAGATGCAGACAAGTTATAGGTTGACATTACATCTGAAAATGTGGAAAAAATACCATCTTTGTATAGATCCCTGAAATGCTTAAGGTCGTGACTCTGCCAAATTGTGAAAGTGGTATCAATAAGGGATGGAGGAAACAGATGATTTTGTGTTACAGGTGTAAGAGTTGATAGTGACAAAAATTTAAAATGGTGTCTAAAATGAGCCCAAATCTTAAGGGTGGAGAGGACCACGGGGTTACTTCAGGTTCGGGTTACTTTATTTGTACCCGTAGGTAGATTTGTTTTGCAGTCTGGTGACATCCATATTTACAAGCCACAAATTACATTCAACATAGACACAAACACAGGCACATATGAAGCTGACTATAAACATGATAAGAGTACTCAAGGCTCCATCAATCAGGGTATAAAAAGACAAAGAGATGGGAGAAAAACCAGAGGTAAGAGAGAAGGGTCATATTAAAGGTTAAAAACTAGTCAAAGAGGTTAAAAACTCAAAGGTCTAAAACCCAATAATATATTTAGAACCCAAGTAACATCCTACAAAAATAAGTAAATATAAAATGGAGTTAATAAATAGGTACCTAAATTATGTGCAATATATTTTTACAGCTTGTTCAACTCTTTGACAGCAGCAGGGTCAAAGCTGTTTTTGTAGCGCTGGGTTCTACTTTTTGGGACAGTAAACCTCCGTCTTGAGGGAAGAAGCTGAAAGTTGCAGTGCAAAGGGTGGGAGTCATCATTTAAAATGGAGGTAGCCATCCTCTGTACTTGTCTGGTGTACAGGGATGTCAGGCTCAGCTGTGGCTCACCAAGCAAACGACTGGACCATCTAACTACATGATCCAAGGATTTCCTCTGTTTCAATTTTATCTGACCAAACCATGACACTAAAGAAAAGGATAAAACAGATTCAATAAAAGCCCAATAAAACATTGTCATTATGGTTCGGTCAATTTGGAAGCGTGCAAGTTTTCTCAAGCAATGCAAATGTTGCTGACTCTTTTTGCACACCCTTTCACAGTTCTCTTCAAAGTTTAAATTACTATCAATAATCGTCCCAAGATATTTGTAGGATTGTACACATTCGGTGGTCTGGCCTTTTAGTACGGTGACTTTGTGCCTGGGATTTTTCCTCCTAAAGTCAATAATCATGTCTTTAGTTTTTGTCGTATTCAGCTGCAGGTAGGAATCCTCACACCAGTGAACAAAATCATCAACTACTGGGCCGTGGCCACTCTCACCATCCTGGAGGAGACTGACAATAACTGAGTCATCAGCATACTTTATAATGTGTCTGTTGTCATGTCTGCTCCGACACATGTTTGTGTACAGGATGAAGAGTAGTGGTGACAACACACACCCCTGAGGAGAGCCAGTAGAAGAGCACTTTAGGTCAGACAATGTACCATTGACCCTTACTCTCTGCGTCCTGTTGGTTAAGAAATCCAGAATCCAACCCACCAGATTACTGCTCAAATCAAATTGTTGCAGGAGCCTTTCAACTAAGATATGAGGTTGGATTGTATTAAAGGCGGAGGAAAAGTCCACAAATAAAAGTCTGGCTTGTGTCCCATTAAAATCCAGATGTTTAAAAAGCATGTTAAACAGAGTGACAGTGGCATCCTCCACTACTCTGTGAGGCCTATAGGCAAACTGCAGAGGATCCAATGCATGCTCAGTCTGCTTTAGGACCTCACATCTGACCAGTTTTTCAAAAATTTTCATTAAAATTGAAGTCAAAGCAACTGGTCTAAAGTCGTTTACCATTTTAGGACAGCTGGATTTTGGAACGGGAACAACCACGGCTTCTTTCCAGATCTTAGGCACATGTTGTGTCTGTAAGGACTTATTGAAAATGTAATAAAATATAGGACTCATATACTCATATAGGACTCATATAGGATGAAATATACATGTAAAGTTGGGTGGATTCAAAGGTAGGGAGGAAGAGACTAGAGCCAATAGGGAAGAAGAAAAAGTAACTGAGCCTCCAGCCTACACCATAATAACCCCTGACAGTGAAACCAATGGATCAATTTGTGAATATGTGCTGACCAATAACAAAACAGAAAATTAGGTAATACAAGACCACAGCTGAGTTTAAGCTTTTGCAAGAGTGAATACTTAACCCTAGGAGTTTTACTGCCCCACAAAAAGTTTGTAACAATTTGGTCAAGGGATTTGAAAAACTTTTTAGGTAAAAACAAAGGAATACACTGAAACAACAATAGAAATTTAGGCATTAAGGTCATTTTCACTGCATTAATTCTAGCTATCAAAGACAGTGGTAGAGAATTCCACCTCTGTAAGCCTGCCTTGAGCTGACTCATCAGTGGAGAAAAATTTGCAGCAAAAAGAGAAGTTGGAATGTGGGTCACATTGATCCCCAGATATCTAAACTCCGACAAGCTAAGTTTAAAAGGCATGTCAGATTGTTTAAGTAACAGAGCAGAGGAATTTATGGGATAGCATTCACTCTTAGATTGATTTTATAGCCGGAGAACGAGACAAACTGCTTTAAGAGGGATAATATTGGTGTAATATTAGTCAATGGATCTGATACATACAGGAGCAAGTCATCTGCATAAAAGGACAATTTCAGTTCAATACTGGATCAAGAGACACCATGAAAAAGTGGAAGAGATTTCAGAGCAGTTGACAGCAGTTCAATGGCAAAGGCAGAAAGAAAAGGAGAAAGAGGATACCCTTGTCTAGTCATCCATCTTTCATCCTTCTTCTTCCGCTCAATCCTTTTCGGGTCGTGGGGGGGCTGGAGCCTATCCCAGCATCTTTGGGCGAGAGGCAGGGTACACCCTGGACAAATCACCAGTCCATCGCAGGGCCAACACAAAGAGACCGACATCCATTCACTCTCACAGTCATACCTAAGGACAATTTAGAATCCCCATTTTGATGCCAATTAACCTAACTTGCATGTTTTTGGCATGTGGGAGTAAACCGGAGTAAACCCACACAGACACGGGGAGAACATGCAAACTCCACACAGGTCACTGTTGGTTGGGGGCTGGGATTGAACCCGGGATCCCCCGGCCAAGGGTGAGTTGCTGTGCTGCCGCAGTGCTAACCACTCCTCCATCGCGCCGCCCGGGTTAACTGAATTTAATTTGTCTATATCTGAAATTTTTGATGTGAGCTCTTGCACTTTTGCCTTGAAAATTTTATTAGTATGCGCTGAATAAGAAATGATTTGTTCACGCAAATATGCTTTGAGTGACTCCCATAATAACGAAAAACTGATAGTCTGATTTGTTTAGGGCTATGAAATCGTCCATTGAGGAGGATATAAAGGCATTAAATGCATCATCAGATAACAATTGTGAATTAAACCTCCAAGGTGAAGAAAAACGAGGCTGTTCAAGAAGTCTTATGTGTAAAGTTGGGGGGTGGTGGTCTGAAACAACAATTGGGTGGTATTTAGAAGAGGTTACCTTAGAAAGAATAGAGCTGTCAACAAAAAAGTAATCAATGTGAGAATATGTTTGATGTACTTGTGAAAAAAAAAAAAAAAAACTCCTTAGCTTGAGGGTTACAGAACCTCCAGGGATCAACAAACCCATTTTTGAACATGAAATCAGAAATTGACTTGGACATGGAGGATTGGGTCAAAGTGTGGGGGTTTGAACGGTCTAGAGAAGGATTAATAACACAACTCAGATCGCCACCCAATATCAAAAGGTGGGTGTTCAAAACTGGGAGGGTACTAAATAACCTATCGGTAAAATTTGGGTCATCAAAATTGGGCGCATAAACATTTACCAACAATACAGGGTTGTGGAGAGGCATACCTGCAACAATTAAGTATCTTCCATTTTTGTCAGTTATTATTTTAGACGGGGAAACATGGATTCTCTTATTGATCAAAATTGCAACCCCTCTAGCCTTGGAATCAAAATTTGAATGAAACACATCCCCAACCCAAGGGCATCTGAGTCTGAATTGGTCTCTATTACACAAATGAGTCTCCTGAAGGAAAGCTATATCAATATCTAAATGCTTAATATGTGAAAATATTTTTGATCTATTAATTGGATTATTTATGCCTTTAACATTCCGGCTTAAGAATCTAATTTTCAATCCAGTATCAATGTTATGTGAATTGGTGTTGACCATCAGCAGTATCACAAAGGTGACTGTCTTGCCCCTCATGACTGGGTAAGGGGAAAAGGGGAAGAAAAAAGGGAAAAAAAAATAAAACAAAAGAGCTTCCATACACACAGAGACAAAACCCAAGAACCAACAACCCAAACACCCACCCTCCCATCCACCCAAATAACTGCACATATAGTGTTCACATCCCCAAACAATAAGAACAACTGTGCAGACTCCAAAAGGAGCCATACTCATAAAGAACTGCTTTCGACTGAATAGCTAAGCTAACTTACAAGTGCCTGCAAAGACAGAATTTAAGTATGAAATATATGGCACACAGTAATCAACAGTGTGAAATAATATGATGGCTATAAGCTGCTGAGAAGACAGAGTATAAAAAGAAAAAAAAAAGAAAAAAATATTTTATAGCATAACATGGCTTCAGTAATCAAGGAGAAAAAATAATGTGGATATATTTAATCTAGAACGACATGAATAGAAAAATTATTGTAAGCCTCCGGTAGTTAACAGTATTGTCAGACAGACAATATCCTGGAGCGAATTTTGATATGGAATCATGTTTATTAATTTACTCACTCACAAAGGAAACTAAGATGTAATCTCATTGGATGAGTTCTTGATGAATGCCATGGCTTCCTCTGACGATGCAAACTCTCACTGCTGGCCTCTGTATGTTATGTGCAACCGGGCAGGATATAACAAACCAAATCTGACTCTCTCGATCTTGTGCAGCTGACAGCGAACATCACTGAAGGCAGCACAGGCCTGTGCCGTCTTGGGGGTGTGGTCTGGGAAGACGAAGATGGTCATATTAGGGGTTTTCACGTGACGTCACAGGTCTGAGTCACGGCCGGCCGCCGCCATATTGGCGGTCAAGTGCTGGAGGTCTCTGTGCATGTGCCTATGTAAACAAACCAGTTCTACACGTGTTTTGGTGCCTGTCATCGCTGTTTTCTCGCCGTTTTCATGCCGGACACGTGTTGTGCTGTTCACTGCCATAATAGGCGTGGACAGAAGGAGAATTTTTTTTTTTCTTACTTATTTGTACCCGTAGGTAGATTTGGTTTGCAGTCTGGTGACAAGCCACCAGCTGCCAGTGGCTTGTCACCGTGGCTTGTCAGGTTTAGGTGCGCGAGCGCCCTAAACCTACATGTTTTTGGTATGCGGGAGGAAACCGGAGAAATCCCAGAGTAAACCCACGCAACACGGGGAGAACATGCAAACTCCACACAGCTCACTGTTGGTCGGGGGCTGGGATCGAACCCACGATCCCATGATCCCCACGATCCCCCGGCCGAGGGTAAACTGTGCTGCCGCAGTGCTAAACCACTGCGCCACCGTGCAGCCCAGAGAATGTGAACTTCTACAGGATTCCTGCACTGAGTCAAGAGAGTGACCTTAGAAACATGTGGATTGCTGCAATAGACAGGAGTCTGTGATCGCGCGCTGTAACGCATGCCTGATAAAGCTGACATATGTATTAATCACGCTGTGATAATAGCACAATATCGCGCAAAGCGCATGCTCGTGCGTGTACTCTGTGGACTCCCACATAGTACACTCGCTTGTGAGTCTCGCTTGGTCTTGTGAGCCTCAAAATTCTCCAGACTGTATGGTGAAGGGTGCACGATCAGGTAAATCATCAAGTCACTGAACTCAAAGTCTGGCAGTGTGGCATCCTCAGCTGTGATGGGGGAGAACAACACGCCAGGTGCAGTGTAAGGATCACAGCCTCCTAGAATGGCTATTTTATCCTGATACCGCTTCAATTCGATGCCAGAGAGGTGTTTGGTCTGTTCACTCAGACCTCCTTCACATTCAGACATGATAAATAGTGATAAACTACCAGCTAACCTGTCCCATACTTCCAGAAGACTCAGAAGTTTGCAACACTCACGATCTTTGTTATGTAAACAAGCCTGGCGGGCGTCACGCTAGACCGCCAGTATGGCCGCCGGCTGCATCGCTGGGCGCGCGGGTCACGTGACTGAAACCCCTCAATTATGGAGTTTTATCCACTGCAGCTCTCTGGCTCTCCTGAGGATATCAACACAGTCCATGTAGTAGTGAAGCTTTGCCTCAATAGCACGAGAGCGACCTCGACGTTTCGGCTTCAGCATAAGAGACCGGTGGGCACGATCCACAAGTGGCTCCTCATCCAAACCGAAAGCCTCCCTCAGTAGTTTGGATACACTGGCTGCGGACAGGGGGGTGGGGTCATCCTCTGGTACACCAATAATCCTTATATTCTGACGACGAACTCTCGACTTCAGATCTTTACATTTATTCTCCAGCCTCATGCATTCTTTAGATAGATGTTCCACTTTATGCTGGAGAGCAACAATGTCATTGGAGCAAGTGGCAAGGGAGTGCTCCATCTCAGTAACCGTAACTTTAAGCCCCGCGACATCCGATGTTATGGAAGAAATACTGCGAGACAGTTCTGTTTTCAGAATGAGCGGTTCAGACTTGATAGACGTTAAATTGTCACTCAGTGCTGCTTGAAGCTTGGTCTTTATTTTTGTTGCAACCTCATTACGATGGTCAGAAAGAATCTCCATTTTGAGCACAGCAATGTCTGTAGTCAGAGGTGGCATGTTGCAGGTGTTAGCAGGCGGAGAAGAATCACTGTGGGACGGTGAGGCTGCATGCACAACAGGCCACGGGCTAGGCTGAGAGATGTTTCCTGCCTTATTATGTTTTGGAGGCATTTTTGCGATAAAAAAGCCAAGGTGACCAAGTCAAAAAAGCAGTAGTACAAGCTTAAGCTGTAGAAGTGATGTAAATGGTGCCGTTTGAAAGAAAAAATAAATTAGCTCTGCAGGAGCTCCCTCACATGTGTCTCACTCCACGTTCGCCGAGCTGGAAGTCCGTGATTATAAAACTTTAGTTTGTCTCTGACAAGCTGAAATAACATCCAAAATGAAATTGAAAACACCCCCCCACCATGCAAATGGTATGGTCCCTCCTCTCACACGCATTCTCTCCCCTGCACATGGTGGTGCTGCAGCCCTGGTACACACACACACACAGAGGCCTCTCCGTATAGCGGGAGGCTGCTGGGGCTTTTCTACAGGTAACAAATTGATGATTATGTATGACACCAGCCTCAGCTGGAATATTCTGCAATGTTATGAATAGTTTTTGGATCCATTAGAATTTTTTGATAAGAGTAGGATGCATACCTGTGAACTTAGGTTTCAAAGTACATGAGGTTTTCACCTGGGAGTGGGGGTTAGAAAATAGGCTAATTATAGGCTATAAATATCTTTAATATAACAGAAAATACTGCATCTTTGCTCATTTTATTTTGATTTTTAATTTATGAGGAAAATCCTCACAAATTTGAGAGTAAAGTCTCAAATGTACAAGAAAAAGCCCTAAATTAGCACTAAACACAAATTATGAGGAAAAAGTTGATTTAAGTGGGAAACAAATCTTTCCAATTTACAAGAAAAAAGTAGTAAATTTAGTATAAAACTGCCATAAATTCAGGAGACAACTGTCAAACTGTCCAGACTAAAGTTACATCTCAGTAACTTCTTAACTATTTTTGAATTTGAGAGAAAGAAGTTGCTGTCATTTTGGTATAAGCAAAATATTAAATCCAGCTGTCACTGTTTTTATATATCAGGTATCATGTTCACTAATTAGAAGCCAGGGAGGAGATGTATGAAAGATAGCTCTTAACAAAATAACGTGTGTGTGTATGTGTGTGCGCGCGCGCGCACACGCGTATATAAAGGGTGGGTGTGTGGTGGAGCTCATTGGGTGCTCAGCATCCCAAAAGCTCTGATCCTAGAACCACCCCTGCTTTCCAACATCATGATCCCACACTGCTACAGCCTCTGAGTGAGCTAAAGTAGCTGCAGAGGATCATCAGAAGAAGGTGTGGGTGATAATTCAGCTGCTGGTAATTAAGGCTGAGCGTCCACAGGGAACATAAAAATGCTCTCAACCTGTTTTCCTGAGTGCTTTATATGCACTCATAAAAAAGAAATTCCACCCAGTATTCTAGCAACCACTTCACCTGTCACTCAAAGAATACCAAGGGGTTTCACATATTTTACTCTGAAACTCTCCACCCATTGGACTAAATCGTATCAAACTGGTAAGAAAATACAGGCCCCTCCAAAATTTTGCTGTTAAATGTTGATCATGGTGTAGTTTTAGCCTGATTTTGATCGCCTGGTGACAGATGTGCCATCGATGGTGGTTTATTCTATTTTCAGTGCCATGGGTACGGCGACAAAATATGCTGACCGCTAAAAGCACTTTAGCAATGAGCGCATTAAATACCAGACTACACAGAAAATGAACAGAAAATAGTTGTCCACAGCAGGGGAAAAAAACGCATCTGGTGGACACACAGCCTTAAAGTGCGTTCAGACCAAACGCAAATTTTTTGCGTGGTGCAGTTGCATGTTAACTCAGTGTAAACATGCAAACAGACATGAATTTGCATCTGAGAGAGCTGCAGAGGAGTGGAGCTGCCTTCATAACTTCTGTAACTACTTTCTGCCTGCTGTGGAAATCCCCAAAACGCAGTCTGTCATGGACCTCCTCATGTGCTTTTACACAGAGCACAGAGGAGGGGAAGGAAGGATGGATTTACGCGCTGGGTTACACCACAACACATTTATTAAAGTAAAGACAAGCAGTTCCGAAAAAGGTGAGGACATACAAAAATACAAAGAAACTTACAATTGGCGTCCCTGGGTCAGCATCGCCCAGTGAATGCATGAGGAGAAGCGATTTAACCACAATAGCGTCCCAGAGCCAACATCGCTCGAAGGACGCAGGAGAACCATGGCTAAAGTGGAAGTGGCTAACACTTCGTGGCACACAGTACACACACGACTATGTACAACAGCAGACAATTCAATGGACCAGCAATGCTTGACTGGCAAATGCCGCTTAAGTACAAGCATTGCTGGCTCCACAAATTGAGTACACCTGGGCGAGGCTCGGGGATGACAATCACCAGAGTAGAATCAGCTGGCTGTCTAGAGAGGGGGCGTGGTCAGACACCAGCGAGTGTTAGACAACGCCCACAAGAATGCAGGTCAAAGAGGCTGCCTAACAGGCGCCAGCCAGAACGGTGGCTACAGGCACGGAAAAGAAAAGGACAAAGACATAAAAACAACAAGAACTCAAAAGATGACACAATCCATAAATCACCCGATACCTGAGCCACAGTGAACGGCCGAAACTGAGCCTAAAAGAAAACACCGGCTCGGTTCATGACAGAGTCCCCCCCCCAGGGGTGGATTCTAGACACCCATGACAACATCACAAGGAAAGGAAACCCCTGCTGACCCCCTCCCCCCAGCAGGAACAACAATGACGAACCCGGGTGGGAGGTAGGGAGAACAGGCAAGGAGGGAACACAGTACACCCCACCCAGGGCCCACAATTAACTCCCCCAAGTCCAAAGGCGTGGAGGCTCAGGAGACCGCACAGAGTCCCAGGCCCAACAAGCAGTACGGCGAATTGAATCTGGTGGCCTGCCGGAAAACACGGGCCATCTGGCCCAGAGACTCAGTCCCTCCGGTGGTCGGCCAGTGTTGTAGAGTCACCAGGACCAAAGAGGTGTAGCAGGAGGCAGCCTGCCCACTGGGAGGCTCACTGGTGGGTGACCAGACCATAGGGAAGGATCCCTCATGGCGTCGGACAGGGAGGAGAAGGGGACAACGGTGTCTTTAGGCTGACCCGCAGCACCCTTGATGTTCCCAGCTTGGGACACAGCAACACCCGCGGTGGACCCCGACCGAGCCAACGCTGCACCCTCGGTGGACCCCGACCGGGCCAACGCTGCATCTGCGGTGGCTCCCGATTGAAGCTCTGCAGGACCTGCAGTGGACTCTGGCTGGAGCTCTACAACACCTGTGGTGGACCCCGACTGGGCCAACGCTGCACCCTCGGCGGACTCCGACTGGAGCTCTGCAGCACCCACGGTGGCTCCTGGCTGGAGCTCTGCAGCACCTGCGGTGGCTCCCGGCTGGAGCTCTACAGCATCAACGGTGGCTCCCGATTGTAGCTCTGCAGCACCCATGGTGGGCTCTGGCTGGAGCACCGTTACACCTGTGGTGGTCCCCATCAGGAACCTCATTGCTCCCTCGGTGACATCCCCAGCGAGGGAGGTAGGACTCTCCATGGCCTCCAGCGCTGAGCCTGGATCCTCGGCAGCCTCAGGTGGAATTGGCTGCTCTCCGACGACCCTGGCAAGGAGTTCCGAAAACGGAGGGGGAGAGAAAGAAACGAGTCAGGGTCTCCGGCAGCGGCAGAGCCCAGTGAGGTGAGCCTGGGAGCTGCAGTGAGCTGCCCCTGGCCCTCCTCACCATGAGTCGGGCAGTGTGACTTCAACAAAGGCACAGGAGACATTATGGAGCACACTTGCCTGAACTCAGGCTCCACCGCCGTCCAGGACTCCGGCGATCTAGTGTGCGCAGGTTCTGTAGGTCCGGTCTGGACTCACGTCATTGTAGTCTGCAGACACCCCAGGTAGTGGCAGACCCTCTCCGGCGAACCTAGGAAGGAGCTCAGGGATAACAGGAAGAGAGTGGTTAGGGTCGCCGGCAGAGGTGGAGCCCGGCGAGGCGAGATCCAATGCAGCTGAGGGCTGCACCTGACTCTCCTCACCAAGAGCCAGACAAGATTGATCCAATTTACAGGGGAGAGAAATAAATGAGAGCACTTGCCCAGACTCGAGCTCCACCACCGTCGATCCTGATAACAGTGTCTTTGATCTGGCGTCATAAAGGTCTAGCTGGGCAGATGACTCTGCTGCAGCGGCCTCCGCAGCAGGCATGATGGTGATAGCAACCTCCAGGGCCCCAGGCGATGTCCCCCATGCCAGTGACTCATCCGGCATGGTGGCTGGGGGCTGCTTCTCTGCCAAACCCGGGTCAGGATCCTCCAGGACCTCGGGCTCCTCTTCCGCCTGGTGACTGTTCTCCTGGTTCTGGATGACTCTGGTGGCGTCAGAGGCAGTTTTGTTTCCCTCCGTGTCCACAGCGACTCTGGGTTCCTCGATATGCGGAGGAGAAACCTCCAAGGCAGGCACAGAGGTGGACGGATTTGGGGGGGAAACGGCAGCCCCCGCATTGGCGGAGATAAAAGTCATCAAGGAGGTGGCCATCGGTATGGCTGCAGGCTGGTGTGATGGCCACACAGCATGACGAGAGGCTTGCTGACGTGGAAGCAACTGGGTGCTTCTAGCGAGCCCTCTGGGGTCGGCGACGATGAGAGGAAGCAGGCGGCTTGAGCTCCGGTTCCTCCGGTGAAGGCTCCTCCTGCATCCGGAATTCTCCTCCCGGGAAGAATGGTGACATAGGAGGAATGGGAGAAACAAGAGGACAAACAAGATCGGCAGCTGACAATTCATCAGGAATCAGGCAAGTTATTTCAGGTGACATTAACAGTGACTGAATAAGCACTTGCCTGAATTCCTGGGGAGTGATGACATCAGCTGTTGTCTCTGTGGTCGGGGCATGCTCGTCCTCCAGCTGAAGCTCTGACCTCCTCAGGGAATATTCTTCCAACCTCCCGGCCGACTCCGGGAGAAGCCACGGTTTCACCTCCAGGAAGAGGTCAGTCTCTGCCAGGAGAACCTGTCTCCGTTCCGCTTGCTCCTCTGGAGATGGAGCAGGCCACGGCTTGGGACGAGGAGGCAGGGCTGTCGTTGTAGTGGTTGGAGCCTTCTTCTGACGAGTGTTCCTCTTCTTCTTCGCTGACGGTTCAGGCACCAGATAATCTGGGATTCTAAGCACTGCGCTGGGCAGCGAGTCACAAATGTGGAGAAGCACCGTATTGTCCGAGGAAGAAGGCGGAGTGGCCGCGGGGGGCTCGAACACCGGGAGATCCTCATCCGACCCCTTGCATGGCACAGTGAAGATGTCCCAGAGAATCTTCATCGCCTCAGGATGGTTCCAGAGGCTATCCCTATTAATCACATTCACCAACGTGTCCTGAGCCCGTTGAGCTGTCTCAGAGGAACAGGGCTCCAGTGTCCACGAAAGGATCTCCTCGGGAAACACAGTGAGCACAGCTCCCTCTCCAACAACTCAGCCATGGCGCCCAGGAAACAGGTGAGTGGGAAAGAGAAAAGTAGTTCAAAAAGAAAAACAGATGTGTGGGTGCAACCTGCTAAATCCTACGCTGGCTGGTTTGTTCTGTCATGGACCTCCTCATGCGCTTTTATGCAGCGCACAGAGGAGGGGAAGAAAGGATGGATTTACGCACTGGGTTACGCCACGACACATTTATTAAAGTAAAGACAAATGGTTCCAAAAAAGGTGAGGACATACAAAAATAACAAAGAAACTTACTATTGCCGTCCTTGGGCCGGCATCGCCCAGCAAACGCATGAGTAGAAGCAATTTAACCACAATAGCGTCCCAGAGCTGACATCACTTGAAGGACGCAGGAGAACCATGGCTAAAGTGGAAGTGGCTAACACTTCGTGGCACACAGTACACACACGACTATGTACAACAGCAGACAATTCAATGGACCAGCAATGCTTGACTGGCAAATGCCGCTTAAGTACAAGCATTGCTGGCTCCACAAATTGAGTACACCTGGGCGAGGCTCGAGGATGACAATCACCGGAGTAGAATCAGCTGGCTGTCAAGAGAGAGGGGGCATGGTTGGACCGGCAAGTGTTAGACAACGCCCACGAGAATGCAGGTCAAAGAGGCTGCCTAACAGGCACCGGCCAGAATGGTGGCTACAGGCACGGAAAAGAAAAGGACAAAGACATAAAAACAACAAGAACTCAAAAGATGACACAATCCATAAATCACCCAATACCTGAGCCACAGAGAACAGCCAGAACAGAGTCTAAAGGAAAACACTGGCTTGGTTCATGACAGCAGTCCTGTTTAAGTTTATGTTATCCGGCGAGGCTCTCAC
Organism: Pholidichthys leucotaenia; assembly: GCA_020510985.1. Taxonomy (NCBI): domain Eukaryota; kingdom Metazoa; phylum Chordata; class Actinopteri; order Cichliformes; family Pholidichthyidae; genus Pholidichthys; species Pholidichthys leucotaenia. The sequence goes on from CM035838.1 coordinate 329,000,212, forward strand.
CTGGAAATTTGGCACAGCCTCCTCCAAAACTTCACCTGGATGACAGTTGTTTACACTGCTAGCTGGCTGCTAGCACTCGTTAGCAAATCTGTAGTGGCAGTACATAGGTTGATAAACAACAGATAGCTGCGTTTCAGCTTCAGAGCTTCAGCTTCAGAGCTCGTCTCATTTTCAAACTGGTTTACTCAATAGTGTTGATACTTTTTTTTCCGGTGATGGCAGAATCTCAAGGCCAAATACTAGCTAGTGTAACCCTCACTAACACCTACTCACTTTAGGTGTAGTACCCTTTTTGTTTCTACCTGGGCAAAAGGGATAATTGGGCCAGGTCAGGTAGACTCTAGATTCGTAGGAGCCTGGAGGGCGCAACAACAGATAACACTTACACACGGTGTATGAACTTGCAACTATATACAGTATATTTCAAAAATATGTACATATAAACAGCCACAGCATCTGTAACAGTAATAAAAAAATAAAAATGAAATACTCCAAATATATTTATAATATATACAGTTCTCTAGTGTCCGTTCCAGGTGACTAGTGGAATCACCTCTAGCAGTTCATAGGGGTTTTTTTTTGTTTGTTTTTCTTTTGTTACTTATTTGTACCCATAGGTAGATTTGGTTTGCAGTCTGGTGACAAGCCACCGGCTGCCGGTCGCTGCGTGCGCGAGCGCCCTAAACCTACATGTTTTTGGTGTGCGGGAGGAGACCGGAGAAATCCCGGAGTAAACCCGCGCAACACGGGGAGAACATGCAAACTCCACACAGCTCAGTGTTGGTCGGGGGCTGGGATCGAACCCACGATCTCATGATCCCCGCGATCCCCTGGCCGAGGGTAAAACTGTGCTGCCACAGTGCTAAACCACTGCGCCACCGTGCAGCCAGGGTTTGGGCTTCAGCTCGCCATCCAGATCTGGAGAATCCACTTCTGGTCCAACCAGTCCAAACAAAAAAAACCTGACCTATAAAATAGGTCAGAACACAAAAAAATAACCTATGCTCTATAACTTTTTACAAAATATTTCCAGGTTGTACAACAAATATTTTTTTTAAACACCTTTAAATCACAGGTTCAACATTCACCATTAAATGCATTCAATGGCAAGGGAATTGGGACCCCTGCCAACCGCTACAGCTCAGAAAACTGACTTTTTCTGATGAAAAACTAGCCGAGATTAGCATCGGTGGCTAGCGTTTTTAAGCTAGCGATTAGCATTCACATACACAATGAATGGCACTTACCAAGCTAGGTGACACATGCGTCAATGGGGTTGCCGCGCTCAACGGCGTCGACAGCCTTTGGATCCCAATCTTAAAATTTAATAAACGGGCATTAGAATTTGCTAGTACAGCAATGTCTCATTGTGGGTATTAATTTAGGCTTACCAATCTCAAATTTTGTCCAAGGCAAAAACTGCTATCAGCACGGTAGCTCACCATTTCCGTAAAAGAAACGCACTCTCTCGGTCGATGTCTGCTGCCACTGACAGCGCTCTGCGGATTACACACAGACCGAGTGAGGGCTGGCGTGACCACATTGGCTGGCGGGACCCCATTGGCTGTTGCTGCCAAACTAACGACACAGCCACTGGTCACTCAAAATGCCAAACAAAAACGTCCGGAACTTCACCAAAACTCTCCAGAAAATGCTCCTAACTATTTATGAACATATTTTATTTAAATATTCATATTCAAATCATTCATTCCCATTGTGAAATGGGTGTCCCCCCCTTCCTCTTAAAGCAGTATCGACACTCATAATTCCATCACGTTTTTAACACTGGATTACACTAGCATTACCCCTCGGATACAAATGCAAGTTTTCCACATGTTTACATTAACTTTTCATAATTTGTGCTGTGCAAAAAATGTGCGTTCTATTTAGTCTGAACATACCATAAGGCTCATGCTGGTCTTAGAGTGTGGAGGAAACAAGCTTTTCTCCTTAAGGTGTGTTCACACCAAACGCAAACGGCAGCGCGAATCCATTCAAAGTCAATGGAAAGACGCAAGCTCACAAGAAATCACGCATTCGCACGTTCATGTTTGAGAGATAGCGCTAGCTTTGAGATTCTGCCATCACCAGAGTAAAAGTATTAACATTGGAGAGTAGACTAGTTTGAAAATGACTCACTCACCTGGAGACAGGAGGACCAGGAGCTCTTCAGCTGAATCGGGATTTCGGAGTTTTTTATCCATGGTTTCCTGCCACAGACATGCTAACAAGGCTAGCAAGCTAGCAACGGAAACACTCATCATCTTACAAAGTTTTGGAGACAGGGACAACTTTTTCAGGTGAGCCCTCCGTCGGATAATGTAAACGTAAAGCATGACGTTATTTTGGGGATTTCCACAGGAGGTTGAACACTGCTGCAGAAGTTATAAAGGCAACGTCGCTTGTCTGTATCTCACTCAGATGGTGAATTCATGTCTATTTGCGTGTTTACATTGAGTTACTGTATAATGTAATCATGCTGCGCGAAAAAATTTGCCCATTCACGCTTGGTGTGAAAGCACCTTTAGACTGCTGCCTCCACACCCCAAGCCCATGATAAAAAATGGATGGATGTTGTTTTTGATTGGTGTTGGGGCTCATTAGCACAAACTGCACATGTGAATACTACCCATCTACTGGCCTGTAATACAGGTGGATAGAGGTAGTGATGCATAAATGCAGGTGTATGGAAGCATAGCACATGCAGGCCCAAGAAGTATATGCATATGGGAAAACGTTTTATTTCCCAGGTGTGGTCTGTGTGAATGAGCCCTGAAACTGCAGTCATACCTGCCCCAATATAAACCTGTATACATGTGTACCTACAATTTATGTCAATAAAGGTGCAAAAAAGGCACTTTGGGTTCACATTAGGGATGCAAGTTATCGATTAATTAAATAATAATAATAATAATAACAATCATTAAATGATTAACCTTATCGATCACTTAACAATTAATGGATAAGCTGTAGTGGAGCTGAAATAACGAGGCGGCTTTGAATTAAAAACAGGGTTTTTAATGAATAGCTCCTCTATCAAATCTCAACAGGTGCAGAGCTTAGCAGAAGGCAAGAGAGAGATCTCTGCTTTGCTCGCTGGTTAAATACAAGCATACATAGCACCACTCATTGAAACAGCTGATGTTAGAGTCCACTCATTGAAAAAGGTAACATCTCCCCATTATCTAAATCCCCCCATTAGTCCTGTTAACTCCTCCCTTCGCCTTGGGGGGTGATGGGAAGACCTTCTCCTCTCTCAGGGGTGAAGGGTGTCGAGTCTGTTGCCATGGCGTCCTGTGAAGTCATGGGTCTTCACACAGCGGTGAGATTCCTTTGTTCTTTCAGAGGTGTGAAGTTCCTTTGTATATGTTGTCCCAAACATTTCCACATGCTCTAACCAATGTAGGTATGGAATATCTGAGTGATATATACCACAGGCCCCCCAAACAACTATGAAGGAACACAGAAAGATTCACAGTCTAGGGTAATTACTAAGACATACGACGTGTTACAGCTGTTGCCACAGAAGAAACTTTCAAGCAGCCATGCTCCTAAGAGAGTTCAGTGAAAACATAACGGCATAGTATAATCATAAATCAGTCCTAAACTGTTGCGGCACAATTAGCGAAAATTTGCATAGTGGTGTAATCAGTCCCTGTGCAGTCTGGGTTTCAATCTTCTCCCAAAGCTGCTGTAGGTTGGTTTAGGCGTCCTGCTGGGACCTTGTTGTGAGGAATCTGCAGTGTGGGAAGGAGAGAGATTATCTGTTCCCTGCCTGGGGGCTGAGACTTTCTCCTTGGGGGGTCTACCTCGCCGAGGTGCTCGGGCCAGCTGTGCAGGTCCGTCTCTCAACAAGAAGGCAGGTTTGAGTCTGTCAATGCTGACCGTTTCATTTCTATCCCCATAATCAACCACAAAGTGTTTGTCACCATTTTCCAGCACTCTATACGGGCCATCGTATACTGGGCGTAACGTTGGTTTTAGAGCTTCATGCTTAACAAAAACAAACTCAGCGTTTTTTAAAGTTTGAGGAACAAAAACTCGTGGAAAGGAGTGATGAGCTGGACCGTGGAGAAAGTCCGGACTGTTACTGCCTAAAAACCTTGGGACCGGGAGGTGCCCTGGTTCCGGGTTTTCTGGTAAAAATTCACCTGGTAGTCTGATAGGCTGAGCGAAGACTAATTCTGCAGGGGAAGCGTCTAAATCCTCTTTAGGTGCCACACGCAACCCCAATAAAACCCAGGGAAGTTTATTTACCCAATTTGTGTCCGTTAATGAGGCCCTGAGGGCGGCCTTTAAGGACCTGTGAAAACGCTCGCATAACCCATTAGCCTGAGGGTGATAAGCGGTGGTACGGTGAATTGTTGCCCCTAAACTGTTGGACATGGCTGACCAGAGCTCTGAGACAAATTGAGGCCCCCTATCTGACGTGATGTCTGATGGGACGCCGAAACGTGCCACCCAATTTGTTAGAAAAACGCGAGCGACTTCCTCCGCTGTGGTTACCGCTAGCGGGACTGCCTCTGGCCAGCGCGTGGTGCGGTCTATCATTGTTAGCAGGTGTGTGAAACCTTGGGAGGAAGGCAGCGGCCCCACGAGGTCGACATGAATGTGGTCGAACCTTCTAGCAGGGATTGGAAAAGGCTCCAGAGGGGCTTTAGTGTGTTTGTGTACTTTGGCGCGCTGACAAGGAATGCAAGTTTTTGCCCATTCTTTTACGTTTTTGCGTAGGCCTGGCCACACAAACTTTTCGGCAACCATTTTGACCGAGGCGCGCACACCTGGGTGCGCGAGGGAGTGAATTGCGTCGAAAATGCGGCGGCGCCAAGCAGCTGGTACTAACGGGCGAGGTTGGCCGGTTGAAACATCGCATATTAGGGGGGGCACGCCGTCGCGCAACCCTTTTTCCTCCAGCCTTAACCCTGTTGGTCCAGACAGGAGCGCGCGCACGTCCGCATCACTACCTTGCTCTTCCGCCATGGCTGCATAATCTATCCCTTCATGGATAGGTGCTGCATATGTGTTTGCGTTAGAGAAAAGCTCAGCTGCTGAAGCAGTGTAATCTGTCTCCTCGTGCTCTGGCGGTGCCACAGCACGGGAGAGACAGTCAGCTACTATGTTAAGTTTGCCTGCTACATGTCGAATGTCTGTGGTGAACTCTGAAATCGCAGCTAGCTGTCTTTGCTGTCTGCCTGACCATGGTTCTGAAATTTTAGCCATAGCAAAAGTGAGCGGCTTATGGTCCACAAAAGCTGTGAAACTCCGCCCTTCTAACCAAAACTGGACGTGGCGGATGGACAAATGAAGCGCCAGCAGCTCTCTGTCAAAAGTGCTGTATTTGCGTTCAGTAGGGTTTAGCGATTTGCTAAAGAATGCTAAAGGTTGCCAGACCCCACTGACAAGTTGTTCTACAACTGCCCCTATAGCCAGGTCTGAAGCATCTGTGGTTAGAGCAATGCGGGCTGAGGAATCTGGGTGGACTAACATTGTGGCGTTAGCTAGGGCGCTTTTTACTTCCGCGAAAGCGCGTTCGCGCTCCGGGGTCCATTCGACCGCGTTGGAAGCTTTCTTTTTTCTGAGCGCGTCATATAGGGGTTGCATGAGCTGAGCTGCGTGGGGGAGGAAACGGTTGTAAAAATTAACCATCCCCAAAAATTCCTGTAGCGACTTAACCGTTTGAGGCCGTGGAAAACTTTCTATCGCACGAACTTTGTCTGGAAGCGGAATTGCCCCTGCCGGGGAGACCCTATGTCCCAAAAAATCAATTTGTGATACGCCGAATTTGCATTTGGCTGGATTGATTATAAGTCCGTGCTCTTCCAGCCTCTGAAAAACGGTAGTGAGGTGCTGTTCATGTTCTTCCTCGGATGAACTGGCTACCAGCATGTCATCGAGGTAGACAAAAACAAAGGGTAGGTCGCGTAGGACTGCGTCCATCATCCGTTGAAAAGTTTGAGCCGCGCCTTTGAGGCCGAATGGCATTCTTAGAAATTCAAAAAGGCCGAAAGGGGTTATAACCGCTGTTTTAGGAATATCTTCAGCTCGGACTGGGACCTGGTGATAACCGCGGACTAAGTCTATTTTTGAAAAAATGCGCGCACCTGCTAAATGCAATGAAAAATCCTGAATGTGAGGAATGGGGTAGCGGTCATGCGCTGTAGCGTTGTTTAGCCTGCGGTAATCTCCGCACGGTCTCCAAGAACCGTCGGATTTCGGGACCATGTGAAGTGGTGAGGCCCAAGGGCTCTTTGAACGTCGGCAAATGCCTAATTTTTCAAGAGCTGCAAATTCGTCCCTTGCTATGTTGAGCTTGGCCGCGTCTAAGCGTCGAGCTTTGGCAAAAACGGGAGGTCCGTTTGTTGGAATGAAGTGTTTAACCCCGTGTTTGGCTACAGTGGCTGAGAATTTGGGGGTTGTGAGTGCTGGAAATTGGGTGAGGAGTTGCTCAAACTTACCTCCTGCCGTAGTGACGTTGGCCTGCACAGGTGGTGGAGAAACTCGAGCTGAGCATGGAATAGAAGCAAAAGAGAGTGCATTAACCAGGCGCCTATTTGCAAGATCTACTAATAACCCATGTGCACACAGAAAATCTGCGCCTAACAAGTTAAAGCTCACCGCTGCTACAACAAATGTCCATCTGTAGCTGCGGCCGTGGATGAGGAGGTGCAGGCTCTTTTCCCCGAACGTGTCGATGTCAGAGCCGTTGGCTGCCACTGCTCCGTTGCCCCGGGTGCCCATGGTTCGCTCTGCGTGGGAGGGCATGACGAAACTCAGCTGAGCTCCCGTGTCGATGAGGAACTGCTTGCCTGTGTATCCATCCGTCACGTATAACAGCTTATTCTTCTCGCTGAGAACTGCTGCTGTTAATGGCCCTCGGCTTTGGCGTTTCCCCGACCTCGTAAACTTGCAGGGGGGAACGCATTTGCGGGCTTTCTCTGCGAAGCGGTGGTGATAATAGCAGACGTCGTTCTGCTCGTTGCGCTTGGGCCGCGCCGCTGTCACCGTGGGTTGAGTCTCTCCAAGGCTCGGGGTGTCAGCTCTCAGATCTGCGGATGCCGCTGTGGGTGTCCGTTCTCTGCAGGCGTTGACGAGCCGGTAAGCCTCGTTGGCCAGTGTGCGGAAATCCTGATCGTTATTGCACTTCATCCTGGCGAGTGTCCCTCTCAAATGCGGTGGTAGCGGGCTGAGGAAAATGAATTGGAGAAGGAAATTATCATTATCCTCCTCCTTGAGTTGTAGCAAATCCTCCATGAGGGTCCTTGGATTGCCCCCTCTGTGGCCGTAGACCGCCAGGATTCTCTCGGCTCTTTCCTCCGCTGACGGGACATAATTCGCCACGATGGTCGCCTTGAGTGTCTCATATTTGTCCCGGGTTGGTGGTTGCTGGACCAAGCTCCGCACACACTTCGAAGTTGCGGAGTCGAGCTTGGAGATGATGTGATAAAATTTGGTATCATCTGCTGTGATACCCGCCAGTATAAACTGGGCTTCGGCTTGCTGGAACCAAGATGCAGGGTCTTCTCTCCAGAAGTCTGGCAGCTTGACAGCGACGGCGTTCGTGCACACCATCATTGTCGTGTTCGCCGGGTGAGAGTGCGTTTCTACGGCTCTCGCGGCGGTGTTGGAGCTCGGTTGAGCTCTCTCAGTGCCCTCTGCCGCGGGGAACAGCTGTCTGCTTGTTCCCTCGTCTGCGTCGTCGCTGGCGTGTGCCAGAGCCACCATGGATGAACAGCTTGAAGAGCGCCTCCGGTCCATATTCTCGCGTAAGGGTCACCAGTGTAGTGGAGCTGAAATAACGAGGCGGCTTTGAATTAAAAACAGGGTTTTTAATGAATAGCTCCTCTATCAAATCTCAACAGGTGCAGAGCTTAGCAGAAGGCAAGAGAGAGATCTCTGCTTTGCTCGCTGGTTAAATACAAGCATACATGGCACCACTCATTGAAACAGCTGATGTTAGAGTCCACTCATTGAACAAGGTAACATCTCCCCATTATCTAAATCCCCCCATTAGTCCTGTTAACTCCTCCCTTCGCCTTGGGGGGTGATGGGAAGACCTTCTCCTCTCTCAGGGGTGAAGGGTGTCGAGTCTGTTGCCATGGCGTCCTGTGACGTCATGGGTCTTCACACAGCGGTGAGATTCCTTTGTTCTTTCAGAGGTGTGAAGTTCCTTTGTATATGTTGTCCCAAACATTTCCACATGCTCTAACCAATGTAGGTATGGAATATCTGAGTGATATATACCACAAAGCAGCATTTTCCCTGATATTCAGAATTTTCCTTGGTATCAATATGGTCTTCCATAATATAAAAAACTAATTATTGTTTATAATGTACAAAAAATTCATGTTCATAATGAAATTTATGCTCTGGCTGATATTAAACTTCAGCAGCATAAAATAAATTCTGAATAAAAAATATGTATGAGGGGGGCTGAAAAGTTTATGGTGGTCAAATTTGTCCAAATGTGGTTTATTTTTCAACCGCAGGGATCCAAGCACTGCAACACAGATGAAAGAAGTGTGTGGACTGAAGGGGAGATCATATTGAAAAGTAAACCACATTTGGTCAAATTTGATCACTATGAACTTTTCAGCCTATGAACTTATCAGCCCACCCTCATAGACTAAAGCTGGATTTATGCACCTACATCATGTTGATGTCATTACCAACACACGTTGCCAATGCAGTTACCAGAAATTTTTTCTTATGTGCTGGTTTGAATGCATTGTTGCTCTGCCAAAACGGGTTCTTGCCAATGTGCGGAGTGATTTGTGTTTGTTGTGTGTTTTTGTTTATTAAATACTGACAGACAAGAGCAGACTGTGATGGAGTTTGAGCTAATAAAGGTTTAAAAAGCAACCTTTCATGCAATTGCTGTAAAAGGCAAAAAAGAAGACGCTAGAGCAAACAGTACATACACCCTCTGCCGGCATTTGATAATCTATGTAATTAATGAGGTAAGGAAAAGTTATAGAAATATTCTGTATTTGCTAACTTCCTCAATATTCTTTTGAATTTTGATCATTATTTATCCAACACACCTTTTTATTACTTTCTTCAAAGCCAGAAGTTTACATACACTAATACTGGAAAGAGAACTGTGGACCACTACAAACCTTGTTCATCCTTGGGTACAATTTCCAGATGCCTGAAGGTGCCACGTTCATCTGTTCAAACAGTTATACGCAAGTATAAACACCATGGCAATGTCCAGCCATCATACCACTTAGGAAGGAGATGGTTCTGTCCCAGAGATGAACGTGCTTCGGTGCTAAATGTGTGTATCAACCCCAGAACAAATGCAAAAGAGCTTGTGAAGATGCTGGCTGAAACTGGAAAGAGTGTCATTATCCAGAGTGAACCATGTCCTGTACCGACATGGGCTGAAAGGCCACTTGGCGAGGAAGAAGCCATTACTCCAAATGCAATATAAAAAAGCCAGATTTCAGTTTACAGTTGCACACAGGGACAAAGACCTTAAGTTTTGGAGATGTGTGTTGTGGTCTGATGAAACTAAACTTGGACTGTTTGGCCATAATAACCAGGTTCAGGTTCAGGTTCAGGTTACTTTATTTGTACCCGTAGGTAGATTTGTTTTGTAGTTGGTGACATCCATATTTACAAGCCACTAATTACATTCAACATAGACACAAACACACATCTTACAAAATAGGTAAATATAAAATATGTACAATATAATTTTTATAGCTTGTTCAACTCTTTGACAGCAGCAGGGACAAAGCTGTTTTTGTAGCGCTGGGTTCTACTTTTTGGGACAGCAAACCTCCGTCTGGAGGGAAGAAGCTGAAAGTTGCAGTGCAAAGGGTGGGAGTCATCATTTAAAATCGAGTCGGCCATCCTCTGTACTTGTCTGGTGTACAGGGATGTCAGGCTCAGCTGTGACTCACCAAGCAAACGACTGGACCATCTGACTACCTGATCCAAGGATTTCCTCTGTTTCAGTTTTATCTGACCAAACCATGACATTAAAGAAAAGGATAAAACAGATTCAATAAAAGCCCGATAAAACATAGTCATTATGGTTCGGTCAATTTGGAAGCGTGCAAGTTTCCTCAAACAATGCAAATTTTGCTGACCCTTTTTGCACACCCTTTCACAGTTCACCTCAAAGTTCAATCCACTATCAATAATCGTCCCAAGATATTTGTATGATTGTACACATTTGGTGGTCTGGCCTTTTAGTATGGTGACTTTGTGCCTGGGAGTTTTCCTCCTAAAGTCAATAATCATATCTTTCGTTTTTGGTGTATTCAGCTGCAGGTAGGAATCCTCACACCAGTGAACAAAGTCATCAACTACTGGGCCGTGGCCACTCTCACCATCCTGGAGGAGACTGACAATGACTGAGTCATCAGCATACTTTATAATGTGTCTGTTGTCATGTCTGCTCCGACACATGTTTGTGTACAGGATGAAGAGTAGTGGTGACAACACACACCCCTGAGGAGAGCCAGTAGAAGAGCACTTTAGGTCAGACAATGTGCCATTGACCCTTACTCTCTGCGTCCTGTTGGTTAAGAAATCCAGAATCCAACCCACCAGATTATTGCTTAAATCAAATTGTTGCAGGAGCCTTTCAACTAAAATATGAGGTTGGATTGTATTAAAGGCAGAAGAAAAGTCCACAAATAAAAGCCTGGCGTGTGTCCCATTAAAATCCAGATGTTTGAAAAGCATGTCAAACAGAGTGACAGTGGCATCCTCCACTCCTCTGTGAGGCCTATAGGCAAACTGCAGAGGATCCAATGCATGTTCAGTCTGCCTTAGGACCTCACATCTGACCAGTTTTTCAAAAATTTTCATTAAAATTGAAGTCAAAGCAACTGGTCTAAAGTCAGTTACCGTTTTAGGACAGCTGGATTTTGGAACGGGAACAACCACGGCATCTTTCCAGATCTTAGGCACATGTTGTGTCTGTAAGGACTTATTGAAAATGTAATGAAATATAGGACTCAGTTCATGTGCACAGGACTTTACCAGGTGCCCACATATATTATCAGGGCCCTGACTTTTGTTCACTTTTACAGCGCGGAACTCCCTTTTAACATCCTGCATCTCAATATTAAAGTGCTGATTGTCTTTGAGTTTCTGTTTCAAATCTTGGATTTCTGTGCTAAAATCAAAGGAGTCAAAACGACCATAAAAACAATTAAGAGCATTAGCCAGCTCTGTGTCTGAACTAAAACCATCTAAAAACACACGATTACTGCGCTCTGTGCTCTGAAGGCCTGCAATAGTTTTCATACTGGCCCAGGCCGAACCAAGTTTATTTGCTGCCATCTTGCTTTCCAACTCTGATTTATAATTCTGTTTTGCTCTTAAAATTTTGGCCTTCAGCTACTTAGTGGCAACCTGTAGCTCAGAAACAGACCCCTGTTTAAAGGCAAGAGCTTTCCTCTGTAAGCAGGATTTAACTGATTTAGTAACCCATGGTTTGTTGTTGGGGTATATTTTGACACGTTTACGTGGAACAATCTTATTTTGACAGTAAGCCATGTATGAGCATGTGAGCTCAGCCAGAGAGTCCAAGTCATCCCCGCAGGCCATTATGAACATCTTCCAGTCTGTACAGTCAAAGCATTCCTGGAGGCTGTGCTCTGAATCTTCTGTCCACACATCAATGTCTCTCATCTCCACCTTGCCTCTTCTGAGAGCAGTTTTATATGTGGGCAGCAAATGAACACAGTTGTGATCTGATGATCCTAAAGGAGGAAGGGGGAGTGATTTATAGGCCCTCTCTATGGATCCATAGCACAGGTCCAATGTCTTTTTTCGCCTGGTTGGGCAGGAGACATACTGATGAAAGTTTTTAAGTGTCTTCTTTAAAGAAACATGGTTAAAATCCCCAAGAATGAAGTTTGGCGCCTCTGGAGAAATTGACTGCAGCCGCTGCACCACATCAGAGATGGTTCTGGAGGCGGAGTCAGCGTCTGCCCTCGGATGAATGTACACAACTGTGATGAAAAGTTGGGGAAACTCTCGAGGCAAATAAAAGGGGCGTAGTGACACAGACAGCAACTCCACATCGGGTGTACAGATGCGCTCTCTGACCGTGACAGATGTGCAGTACTGCTTATTAATGTATAAACATACGCCGCCCCCCTGACGCTTCCCAGTTACCTCTTCCTGTCGATCCGAGCGCAGCGGAGCTCCAAAGCCGTCAATCCACAGGTCTGCATCTCGATCATGCGCAGTAAGCCAAGATTCAGTGAAAGCCATGACGCAGCAGTTCTTAAAATCCTTCTGGTAACGTACATTGCCTTGAATTTCCTCCACCTTGTTTCTCACAGACTGTGCATTCCCAAAAATGATCGAAGGAAGAGGAATGTTACCAAACTGACGTCTCCTAAGGCGCAATTTCACACCTCCACGTCTTCCACGCTTCCTCCTGCCGCTTCTCTTTTCACCGCTGTGTCCGTCTCTCAAAATAAAGTCCGGCAGTTGAAGTTTGGGCTCAATCAGAGACGCTGCATCAGCTGTGTTAAAGCGTAGCAACACGTCCCTGGAATATTGTATTCTGCCCGCTATTCTGCTCGCCATGGGGCCGAACGCGTTTACCTCAGAGACAAAGAGCCACAGCACAGATAGCAGCAGTGCGAGAGAGGAGAGGAAATCCATGTTGTAGATACCAGGGAGCTCTTCGCCATATATTCCACAAACGCTCCAGGGCAGAAACGACACAGAGGATTTTCTAAAAACGTAAAAAAGTACAAAAAACACACACACGCACACACGCACTATATCATCAGCTGCTGGTCGCTGCGTGCGCATGCGCCCAAATGTTACCAAACCAATGTTACATTTGGAGGAAAAAGGGGGAAGCTTGCAAGCCTGAGACCACCATCCCAACTAAGAAGTAATGGAGTGGCAGCATCATGTTGTGGGGGTGTTCTGCTGCAGGAGGGACTGGTCCATCCATCCATCCATCCATCGATCTTCTACAGCTTTTCCGGATCTCAGGGTTGCGGAGGCATCAGTTCAAGCAGAGAAGCCCAGACTTCCCTCTCCCTGGCCACCTGCTCCAGTTCTTCAGATACCAAGGCATTCCCAGGCCAAGTGGGAGACATAGTCTCTTCAGTGTGTCCTTGGTCTGCCCCAGGGATCTCCTCCCAGTGGGACGTGCCCGAAACACTTCAAGTGGGGTGCATCCAGGAGGTATCCTATTCAGATGCCCAAACCATCTCAACTGGCTCCTTTGATGTGGGGGAGCAGTGGCTCTACTCTGATCCTCTCCCAGATGACTGAACTCCTCACCCTATCTCTAAGGCTGAGTCCAGCAATCCTATGGAGAAAGCTCATTTCAGTTGCTTGTATCCATGATCTTATTCTTTCAGTCATTACCCAAAGTTCGTGGCCATAGGTGAGGGTAGTAACTAGGGATGGGCATAATTTACCGATTAACCGATAATTGATCATTAAGAATTTCACTGAGGAAGTTCATTTTCGTCGACAAACCGTTTTTTTTTTTTAAACAATCCGAGGTCTTATTAGGCCTAGTGCACGGCCATCCTCAAACAATGCAATGGCAAAATTTGGGCACCAGGGGGCAACATTACACCATCGCCGTACCCTGGTGTACCTCAGTTGATACATGCGGGCTTCCGTAGGGCAATCGCCAAATCATGAAGCGGTTACGGCGAAGTGTTGCGTGGGACCATTTCAATTTAAAAAATGACCAGGTGTACTGCAATCACTGCAATGCAGCATACAAATATACCTCATCGACAGGGTCCATGGAACACCCTTATTACGCGAAGAAACCGCCAACAGTGGTTGCACGCTGAGTAATGGCGGTCGTGAAGATTCTTTTTTTTTTTCAGAAACTTAATTGAGAAGGTTATGAAGATTCAGTGTACACACGTCGAGGGAAGCTGCAGGAGGCGGCGTAGTGGCTCGACGGGAAGACTATTTCGCACAAAATGGCACAAGAGAACAGCAAAAAGTTCTGCGCGGCTAGACTAAGTAACACGAGCGATAGAGCAATGAATGCGGTCTTCGTTTGTTGGGTGGCCGCTCGGCAGGGAGAGAAGCTGGGTAAAACGTCTCGGCCAATCAGCTTGCGGGGTGAAACGTCTCGGCCAATCAGCTTGCGAGATTCCCGAGGGCTCTCCGTGCTGATTCCTGATGTTCTAATGTAGTCTACCTGCCTTGTTACGTACCTAAAAATGTTAATGATTAACCGATTATTAATCATTAATTCTCCCGACGATCGATGAAGAAAATTTCACCGAATGCCCATCCCTAGTAGTAACATAGATTAAACGGTAAATTGACAGCTTTGCCTTAGAGCTTAGCTCCCTCTTCACCACAACAGACCGGTACAACGTCTGCATCACTGCAGATGCTGCTCCGATCCGTCTGTCAATCTTCCGCTTCATTTTCCCCTCACTCGTGAATGAGACCTCAAGATACTTGAACTCCTCTACTTGGGGCAAGAGCTTGTCCCCAACCCGGAGCGGACAATCCATCCTTTTCCGGCTGAGAACCATGGACTCGGATTTGGAGGTACTGATTCTCATCCTGGCCACCTCACACGCAGTACTAATATGAGGAACTATGTGAGAAAAAAAAAAAAAAACAGGAACAATGTGGGACTGGTGTACTTCACAAAATAGATGGCTTCATGAGGAAAGAACATTATGTGGAAATATTGAAGCAACATCTCAAGACATCAGCCAGAAAGTTAAAACTTCGGTGCAAATGGGTCTTCCAAATGGATAATGACCGTAAGTATACCCCCAAATTAGTTACAAAGTGGATTAAGGACAAGAAAGTCAATATTTTGGAGTGGCCATCACAAAGCCCTGATCTCAATCTCATAGAAAATTTATGGGCAGAGCTGAAGAGGCGTGACACATGAACGGAACTGCATGCAATTTGGTGTGATTCTAAAGAATATAGTTGTAATGGTGAGTTAAGTGTCATTAAGTTTGTATGACTACATCAGGAAATACAGGCCAGAGAGAGACTGTACAAATTCCTTGGCCTGCAAAATCAACACAGATTGTTCATTTTACTCAAACACATATCAATAAATAGTAAAACCAGATAAAGTGATAATTTTGCAGTGGTCTCTTTGGGCTCATATTTTTTTTCCAATATATCAATTATCAGGGAAATTTCCAGGAAAACATCTAATATAATAAAACACAATTTCCAATCTTTCCCACCAAATAAAATTACAATTGTGACAGCCACGATGTAGTTGTGTATGTATACTTGAATAAGTGAAATAACACTGTATTTTATTCATTTAACGCGTTATTCCCAACATTGGTGTTACTGTAACGCGACTACTTTTGCAGTAACATGCTGTGTAATGAAATTACTGTTTAAAAATTCAGTAATGCGTTACAGTTACTAAAATTTGATCAGATGCTTTACTCACGTTACTCATTTTATTAATACGGATAGATATTTTAGCGCAGACGATCATACAACTTGCAGTTGCTAGACACCCTCCTCATCAGCTGCCAACTGGGGATGAATACACAGTTTCGGTGGTGATAGGTGGGCTGCCATCCCCAGTGCCACCACCGGCCTCAAGCCACTGGAGGTTGTCATGCCAAAGGCAAAGGCAAGCAAATAAATATAAACTGACGCAGCCATCACACAGTCTCCTCCGCGGGTCTGTTTCCTGTCCTGCCCCAGTTCACATCACAACCTGGTGAAGAAATGCCGTGGTGGTGGCAACTTCTCATATCGAGACCTGATCACCTGTTGTCCGAGTGGTGAGTAGCCCATACCAGCTCCTACCTCTGTGGTTAAACAAGTATTTTCTGAGCAAGAAGCTCACATTTAATGTCCGCATTAAATGCATTTAAAGTTTTCTTACACATAGAGAAAAAGTGACTGTGATTTGTTGCAGTAAAGAACAGCTTCTTCTAAGCGGTGAACTTTCATTTATCTGTGCTTTCTATTTTATTTTATCTCATTATTTACATGTTGTGATATGCAACTATTTCATGGAAGTAAATCCTCTAAATATGCATTTTTTAATGGCTGGTCCAGGGGTGTCAAACATATGGCTTGTGGGCCAAAAACGGCCCACCAGGGGGTCCAAAATTTCCTCTGTGAATTCACAGCTTTATTTCTAGTAAATTTCTGACTTTCTACTGATTACAATAGTTTGTGTAAATCTGAGACATTTTTTTCTTTGTAAGATGAGACTTTTTTTTTCTCATCAGCTTTCTTTTTCTTCTTTTTTCTGATGAGAACAAGGGGCCCTTGATCTTGCTGTGTGTACAAGATGATTTAAGTATGCATTTAAAAGTAACGTGAAAGTTACTTTTTCAAGTAACTAGTTACTTTAATCATGCAGTAACTCAAAAGTAACTCAGTTAATTTTAAAAAGAAGTAACTAGTAACTAACTAGTTACTATTTTTTAGTAACTTGCCCAACACTGATTTTAAACAACAGTATAAAGGCTCATGAGTCTGAACAACACCCATAGACAGCTGGTAAATTAAAGTGGCAAGAAATAATATGTGGACCCTTTGGAAGTGCCTAGTTTTCTGCATTAATTGGTTATAAAAAAAAAATCTGATCTACATCTAAGTTCCAAGTATAAACAAACACAATGTGCTTAACCTAATACCACACAAACAATTACAATATTTAATGTCTTTACTGGACACTTCCATTATACATTTACAATGCTGGTAGGAAAAAGTAAGTGAACCATTATGCTAATGACCAGCAAAAGCCAGGAGATAGCAAAACTGGAGTCCAAGCAACGAAAGAAGACTAGAGTGAGGTGTAGAGCTACTTTGACATATAAAAACACTAAGTTTTTGAGTCTGCTATTCACAAGAAGCATCTGCTGATGTAAGCCATGCCTTGAAAAAAGAGATCTTTGGAGACCTACAATCAAGAATTGTTGATTTGCATAAAACTGGAAAGGATCACAGTGCAGTCTCCAAGACATTACGTATTCGCTAATCCATGGTTAGACAAATTGTCTACAAATGGAGATGATTTAGTACTGTGACTACTCTCCCTAGCAGTGGGCACCCAGTCAAGTTGACTCCAAAGGGACAACACAGAATGTACAATAAGGTAACAAAGAACCCTAGAGTAACAACTAAAGGCTTGAAGGAATCATTGGAACTGGTTAATATGTGGATTCATGATGCAAATCATTGAAGAGACACGATGTCCATGGCAGGACACCACAGAAGAAGCCACTGCTTTAAAAAAAAAAAAATGCATGCCCAAAGTTTGTCAAAGAGCACCTTGATGCACAGCACTACTGGGAAAATGCTTTGTGGACTGAGGAAACTAACGTTGAACTGTTCAGGAAGAATATGCAGTGCTAATTATGGCATAAAAAGGACACTGCATGCCAACATGAAAACATCATTCCAAGGGTGAAATACGGTGGAGGGAGCATCATATGATTTAGGGCTGCTTGCCATCATCAAGGGGAAAATTAATTCTCAAGTTTATCAAGGTATCCTACAGAATAGTGTCAGGGTGGCTGTCTGCTAGGTGAAGCTCAGTAGAAGCTATATGATTCAGCAGGACAATGACCCTAAACATCGAAGTAAATCAACTACAGAAAGGCTTCAAAAAAAGAAAATCTTTCTTTTGGAGTGGCTCAGTCACAGTCCAGATCTGAATCCAATAGAGATGCTGTGGAATGCACTCTAGAGAGATGCACACACCAGACATCCTAAGAATATGGCTGAGCTGAAGCAGTTCTGTGAGGAAGAAGGGTCCAAAATTCCTCCTGAATGTTGTGCAGGTCTGATCAACTGCTACTGTAAATGGTTGTTGGAGGTTACTGCTGCCAAAGGATGTTCGGCCAGTTAGCAAAACCAAGGATTCATTTACATATTCCACCAGCACTGAATGTTGTGCAAGTCTGATCAACTGCTACTGTAAGTGGTTGCTGGAGGTTACTGCTGCCAAAGGATGTCTGGCCAGTTATTAAAACCAAGGGTTCATTTACATATTCCACCAGCACTGTGAATTTTTAATGGATGGGTTCATTAAAGACATGAAATGTAATTATTTGTGAGGTATTAGGTTAAGTCCACTGGGCCCTATTAGGACGATCATTCGTGCACTTTTCCGACAGATTTTCCTGCCATACGCCAGTGTTTTTGTAGTGCATTGTCTGTTTTTTATGCTTTGCATGCCATTAAATTACCAGTAGATAGTGCGCTCACTATGTGCTTGGAGGCGGAGGCTCATTTTAAAAAGGTTTGGCGGCGCGCAATCTAATGCCCATTACTGTTATAGTGCATTCCATGAGAATCCACTTCTGATCAGGAAAAAGAAGGTCTATCGTCAGAAGCGCGTTGTTTAATGATATTTCAGTGGCGTGTTTTGAAATTGCGCAGCTCCGGAGCTCATGTGCTGGGATCTTATTTTAATGGAGAGAATTGGCAGGCAGGAAGGAATGGACTCAGATGCAGGTAGTTCTCCGGTCACACATAATTTATTAACTCAAAGAAACACAAAAGGACAAACAGCACGGGGGCTGTCGCACTAGGAAATAGCCAAGGCAAAACACACTTTAGGATCAACGATAATAATCTTCTCGACACGAGAAACCAGAGGGAAAATAAAAATGACGCCACACCAGAACACAGACTCAGACAGACATATATAGGATAACTAATAATTACATGGACGCAATACAGCTGAGAGACAATCAGGGGCTAAACAGCAACACACATGAGGGAAAGTGGCTATGGGTATGGAACACATGAGGGACTGACAACGATAGGTAAATGAATACAAGGGATACACATCAAAACTTCACAGGAGATTAGGGGGACGCAGAACAACAACAATACAACAGACTGAGGACCGGGGGAGCACAGAGGACAATAATGCAAAATGATAATTACCATGGAACAGACAATGACATCAAAATGGACATAAAGTGTGGACATAGACTAAAACCCATCTCCAGACCTTGACATTTATTGAAGTTAATGAAAGTTCATCCTTTTTTCCTTAAGTTTCAAACCCATTCATATCTGTGTGTTGCATCCATGTGTGATACATTAAACTATTCAGCTGATTTTTCAGCCTATTCCTCCCTGTTTGTTGTTTCTAACATAACTAACTAGGCATTAACTGTGATCGATGTCTTCCTTACTACCAAGTAGCATTACTATCTTGTGAATTTTGGTTCATACACACAGGCTTTAAACCATCATGATCACAATTTACTTTAGATAATGTGCCTCTTTGCATTAAAGGGGTGGGAAGGAGCGCTTTGGATTGTACATAAGTATTCACAGCCTTTGCCATGAAGTTCAAAATTGAGCTCAGGTATAGCCTGTTTCCACTGATCATCCTTGAGATGTTTCTACAGCTTAATTGGAGTCCACCTGTGGTAAATTCAGTTGATTTGACATGATTTGGAAAGGCACACACCTGTCTATATAAGGTACCACAGTTGATCGTCCATGTCAGAGCACAAACCAAACATGGAGTCAAAGGAACTGTCTGTAGACCTCCAAGACAGGATTTTTGAAGCACAAATATGGGGAAGGGTACAGAACAATTTCTGTTGCTTTGAAGGTCCTAATGAGCACAGTGGCCTCCATCATCCGTAAATGGAAGAAGTTTGGAACCACCAGAACTCTTCCTAGAGCTGCCCGGTTGTCTAAACTGAGCAATCAGGGAAGAAGGGCCTTAGTTAGGGAGGTGACCAAGAACCCGATGGTCACTCTGTCAGAGCTCCAGCGTTCCTCTGTGGAAAGAGGAGAACCTACAAGGAACCTACAAGGATCCTACAGTGCACTGCAGCAATCTACCAATTAGGCCTGTATGGTAGAGTGGCCAGACGGAAGCCACTCCTTAGTTAAAGGCACATGGCAGCCTGCCTGGAGTTTGCCAAAAGGCACCTGAAAGACTTTCAGACCATGAGAAACAAAATTCTCTGGTCTGATGAGACACAGATTGAACTCTTTGGCGTGAATGCCAGGTGTCATATTTGGAGGAAACCAGGCACCGCTCATCACCAGGCCAAAACCATCCCTACAATGAAGCATGGTGGTGGCAGCATCATGGTGCGGGGATGTTTTTCAGCGGCAGGAACTGGGAGACTAGTCAGGATAGAGGGAAAGATGAATGCAGCAATGTACAGAGACATCCTGAATGAAAACCTGCTCCAGAGCGCTCTTGACCTCAGACTGGGGAAACGGTTCATCTTTCAGCAGGACAATGACCCTAAGCACACAGCCAAGGTATTAAAGGAGTGGCTTCAGAACAACTTTGTGAATGCCTTTGAGTGGCCCAGCCAGAGCCCAGACTTGAATCCTATTGAACATCTCTGGAGAGATCTGAAATGTTCGCCTACCAGCATGGCATTGGGGTGGAGGATGCGGTGATCTTCCTCCTTCACCGTTCTCTGTCCCACCTGGAGAAGCCCGGGAATATGGTGAGGATCATGTTCTTTGACTTCTCCAGTGCTTTCAACACCATCCAACCGATGATCCTGAAGGACAAGCTGCTGCGCGCAGGGGTGGACCAGCACCTGTCATCATGGATCCTGGACTACCTCACGAACCGGCCTCAGTTTGTGAGAACCCGGGACTGTGTGTCCGACACGATCATCAGTAGCACGGGGGCCCCCCAGGGAACGGTGCTGGCTCCCTTCCTGTTCACTCTTTATACTGCAGACTTCTCACACAACACAACACACTGCCATCTACAGAAGTTCTCTGATGACTCTGCGATCGTTGGCCTCATCTCCAATGGAGATGAAGCTGAGTACAGAGGGCTTATCCAGGACTTCGTGGACTGGTGCCATCGGAACTGCCTCCAGATCAACGCGAGGAAAACTAAGGAGCTGGTGGTGGACTGCCGCAGGCATGGGCAGCCCCTCACAGTACCAGTAAATATACAGGGAACAGACATCGAGATGGTGACATCCTATAAGTACCTGGGTATTCATCTGAACAATAAACTAGACTGGTCACACAATACTGATGCACTCTACAAGAAGGGACAGCGCAGGCTGTTCCTGCTGAGGAGACTCAGGTCTTTTGGTGTACAAGGGGCGCTGCTGAAGTCATTCTATGACACGGTGGTGGCATCAGCCATCACTTTTGGAGTGGTCTGCTGGGGCAGTGGCATTACTGCAGCCGATAGGAAGAGACTGAACAAACTGATTAAGAAAGCTAGCTCTGTCCTGGGGCAGCGCCTTGATCCGATGGAGGAGATAGGAGAGAGAAGGACGGTGGCTAAACTGTCATCTCTGCTGGAGTCCGAGTTCCACCCTATGCAGGACATACTGAATGCACTGAGGAGCTCATTTAGCAGCAGACTACATCATCCCAGGTGCACAACCGAGAGGTTTCGTAGGTCCTTCCTACCAACGGCTGTCAGACTGTACAACCTAAGCAGGGCTGCTCGCAGAGATAGCAAAAAGACGTAACAAACTAATAGTTTTTTGAATGCAAAAGATGCAATAGACTTACACAATGGTCCCCTCCGGCATACAACTAGGAACTTACCGGTCGCTATGGAGGGTGAGAATATGTATGGGCACATAATCATACCATGTAGGATAACTAAGTAGACGGTTATGCTGTTTCATTCCATCTAGCAACAATGCTCTGCACTGTGTGTGTTTATATATTTACATATTTATTCCATCTAGCTACAATGCTCAGCACTGGGTGTGTTTATATATTTATATATCTACATATTATTCCATCTAGCTACATTGCTCCGCACTGTGTGTGTTTATATACTTGCATATTTATTCCACCTAGCTGCAATGCTCCGTACTGTGGGTGTTTATATATTTACATATTTATTCCATCTAGCTACAATGCTCTGCACTGTGTGTTCATATATTCATATATTTATTCCATCCAGCTACAATGCTCTGCACTGTGTGTCTGTGTGTGTGTGTATATATATATATTTTATAGTAATACGTACATATGTATATTAGCTGCTCTTGCTTGCTTTTTTTTTTTTTTTTTTTTTTTTTTTTTTTCTTGCCTTCTGATTGTTGCTCTGAGTGTTGCTATCCCTGTGCTGTTGCAATCCTGGAATTTCCCCGTTGTGGGACTAATAAAGGCTTATCTTATCTTATCTTATCTTATCTTAAATGGCTGTGCACTGATGCTTCCCATCCATCCTGATGGCGCTTGAGAGGTGTTGCAAAGAGGAATGGGCCAAACTGCCCAAAGATAGGTGTGCCAAGCTTGTGGCATCATATTCAAAAAGACTTGAGGCTCTAATTGCTGCCAAAGGTGCATCAACAAAGTATTGAGCAAAGGTTGTGAATACTTACAGTATGTACATGTGATTACTTAGTTTTTATTTTTAATAAATTTGCAAAAATCTCAACAAAAAAATCATGTTGTCATTATGGGGTATTGTGTGTAGAATTTTGAGGAAAAAAATGAATTTAATCCATTTTGGAATAAGGCTGTAACATAACAAAATGTGGAAAAAGTGAAGCGCTGTGAATACTTTCTGGATGCACTGTATATAAACATGAACGCTTGTAGATACCCACGCATGCAAAATAGACTTAATATTGACAAGATAAGCACAGAGATGGGAAGGAATAGGTAAACAGCGATTCTCTATGACAGAGTATATTTCAAGGGCAAACCTGTTGATGTGTGCTGCAGCAAGCCAGACAAGACAGGGAGTGCACAGGAGACACCAAATAATAAAAAAAAAAGATTCAGTTGACAAATGAATGAGTCCCAGGAAAGATGAGGATAGATGAGAGCGATGAGAGATGAGAGGAAAAAAAGGGGCTATAGTCTGTTAAGAGTTGTGGGGCAGCCGGCTCTCTAAGAGCAGAGAGAGGGAAATAAGCGAGAGGGGTGGAGGGAGAGAGAGAGGGAGGAGAGGGAGGGAGGATAAATCCTTACTACATAATGATTAGAGCTCACAAGCCCTTCCTGTGACATGAGTGTAGAAGTCGGGATTACAGCTGGCCAGTGAAGCCAGAGTCAAAGCTCTGCTGATGGGCGAAGGAGGGGCACAGGTTGGAATGGAGAAAAAAAGACATACAGGACAATAAGTACAGATGACTGGAGACTGAAAACAAACAAGGTGTGTTTCGAGGGAGGTCAAGATCCTAGAATTTCAAAAATCCAGTGGCTGACTCACATCTGTGTCCCCTGCTCTGGCCATCTGTCATTGGTCACTGACAGCCTCATCCCGGACAGCTGGATCACTCCTTCCTTTGGTCCTTGTGTGGCTGGAAGAGCCACAAGACTGCCGCTAGCACTGGAGGAGGGTAAAGAAGGGAGATTGGGAAATGAAGATGAGGGTCACCCTGTAGGACGTGTGATCGATGGGGCGCGCAGCATGGACAGGTGTCTCAGCCCAGAGGTGGACTGGATGCGATGTCTTCATGACCAGAGTGCTTAATGCTGAGGATTTGCTTGAGTTTTTGGCAGCTATTTGAGTTTTTTCTGAAGTCACACTCTTTGGCCAAGAGAGGATTTAAGAGGTGTGCAGCAGGTAAAGACTTTTGAAAACAACAACAAAAAAAAGGAAACCACTTCAAAAGTTTCTCCTGAAAGCATCCTGGGATGTCTTACCCGAGCTCCTTCTGCTGAGGAAACTTTAACTCAACGCTGTAACATTTAGCGAAGGGCGCAAGAGCTGAGATTTGTAAAATAGCTTTGTCTCTCCTTTTCCTCCTTTGGCACCTTTCACCTCAGTCTTCCTTCATTGCTCTATCCATCCTCCTCCTCCGCTTTCTGCTGCTTTGCTTCTTCCCTCCCTCCCTCCCTTCTTTTTTTTTCTCCTACCACCGAGTGATAATGTGACCTTCTGCCAAAGTGCTGGAAACCATGCCACTGTCGCAGCGGGCTCCTCTGTTGCTGCTACTGAAATAGACTCAAACAAGTGCAGGAAGAGGAAGGGGGAGAAGAGGGAGAGAAAAAAGAAAAAGAAGAGGGCCAAAGGGGAGAGAAAGGAGAGGGGGGAGGAAGGAAAAAAAAATTAAAAAAGAACAACCTGAACAAGACAGCTGAAGCTGCAGACACAGGATGAGTGGTGACGAGCCAGGGCTGGATGTGGATCGCCAATACAGGTAAGATCACCTTCATCGATCACGCTACACTTCATCGGTCACTTCATTTGACTGGCTGCATTTTTGGTGAAGGACGAAAACTCTTCACTGTTCTTTCTCACTTTCAAAACTGATGTAGTTAAATATATAGAGAGATGGGTTTGGACTCCTCCTGCCTCTCCTTTGCTATCTGTCAGTAGAGAAATTATCAGCAGAGAGGATCAGATCAAGAGCAGCACTCAATGCTGTCCTTGTCGGGAAGGGGGGTGGGTGGGATCAGACATCACAATGTGTCTAGTCCCCCCCCCCCCCAATAACCAGTTGTAGGTGGCTGTAACTGTTGCTTTAACTCCCCAAGCTGCCAGAGGGGATTAAGCAGAGTGGATCGATGCGTCATTGTAAACAGTTAGACAAGCTGAGAGGCGCTTTTGATACCTGCCCGCCGGACCTGCCTGAGATAGTGCTGCTGATGCTGTGCAGCTGCAGGGGAAATTGAACCGCTGCTGGAGAGGGACTTTACAGGATGTGAGAAAATGAGAAGTTCCTGTAATTACTCTGGATTCGTTCTGGCACGCAAAGAATGAACAGGTTCTCTTTTTTTTTTATATGAATGAGACTAAATTATTGGAGGCTCACCCCTGGGACAACATTCAAGTGTGTTCACTAACATACAAGAAAAATTTAAAGAATGCAAACAGTATTAAAGGATTTCTATATCTTAGGAAAAAGGGACAGTGAACGAGTCATGCTGAGAAAACACGGCTATTTCTCCTGGTGCCACAAACACACTGTCTCTTCCCCTTCATGTCAGAAATAAGTTGAACATCTCAACACAAAAAGGCTTGAAAGTCTCACCATCATGTCACAGTGTGTGCCTTTTCAAAGACAAGCCAAGTCTTAAAGTTTGGAAATTTGAATTGCATGAAGCTTGTGCAGCTGTCAGGAACATAAATTGCTCATTGAGCCAGTCTCATGCAAAAGCTCATCTAAGAGCAAGGACGGATATGGGTGCTATTAGGTGTTATCACAGTAAACTATTAGTCTCTGAAAATTCAAAATGTATGAAGTTCAAAACTGTCCGGAAAGCATAACTGCACAGAGGCACTGTATTGTAGGCAGGCGAGCTCTGCGACATGAGAAATATGGCAACATCATAACTGGGCGTTGTTACAAATATTCAGAGAGTCAAGTTATTCCTTGGTGCAACTATTTTTGAATTTTCCTTCTTTTACTGATGTGGTAGACTGCAAGTCTAACTTAAAACATTACTGGCACATGCCTCTAGGGGGAACTACCTTTATTGTTCAGCACTGCTACTAAGGGGACACATTAGAATAAGAGTGTGAAAACCCCGCGCAGAATCCATGTTCAGTCATATATTATGTGTGTTGCAGAATAAACGGCAGAGTTAGCCAAAGAAATAACTCAAGTGTGATCATTGCTACACGGTAGGATATCACACAATTGGCGACGAGGATTAAAAGAAAAAAATCAGCGGCGAGAAACAGAGAACATTGCAAGTGTGGCGAACTCAAGTGACTCCAGTAGTTCGAGTGCAAGTTCAGAGGAGGAAAAACGAGGTTTCCCCACCACGACGAGCAATGGCGGCTGTAATCGGAACGGTAACCCCTTTTGATAACTCGACTCAGTCATGGGAAGAATATAGTGAAATGTTGGACTTTTTCTTCCAAGCTAATGACATTGAGGAGCCAGACAAAAGGAAGGCTGTACTGTTGAGTGGAGTTGGTGCAACTACTTACAGCTTGTTGAGAAATTTAATAAGCCCTGCATTACCGAAAGATAAAACGTACGACCAGCTTACTGCTGAGCTTCAGAAGCACTTCAGCCCCAAACCGAGTGAAATCGTGCAACGATTCAAATTTAATTCACGCATAAGGAGGAACACTGAGTCCATAGCAGAGTATGTGGCAGAATTGAAGAAATTAACACTGCACTGTGATTACAAAGACTCATTGGAAGAAATGTTAAGAGACAGACTTGTGTGTGGAGTGAATGATGACCGAATGCAACGGCGACTTTTATCTGAAACAAAACTCACTTTTGTGAAGGCTTTGGAATTATGCCAAGCGATGGAAACAGCAGCTAAAGATGTGAGAGAGATGCAAGGGAAGCTAACAGAGGACACAGCAACGCATGTTCGTGTGCCTAAGACCCAAGTAGGTGTCCACAAAGTGTCAACTGATAAAAATCATCACAAATTCCCCAGTTGTTATCGCTGCAAAGGCCAGCACAATGCTGCCGAGTGCAAATTTGCCACTGAGCTGTGTCATAATTGTGGCAAGCGAGGGCACATTAAGAAAGCATGTAGAATAAAGGTGGACAGCGCACAGGTGCTGAAAGCGACAGTTAATGGGCAAAAGTATGAAAACAAGGGCCCAGGAAAGGAACAGCGAGCGAATCAACTGAGAGGGGAGGGAGAAAGTGATACAGAAGACATGGGTTTTCACACAATTTACAACACGTCAGAGGAGCTGACCAAGGTAGCGCCCATCACGCGTACCATGAATGTTAATGGAATGAAAGTAACATTTGAAGTTGATACAGGCTGTGGAGTAACCATATTAAGTAAACAGCAATATACACAACTGTGGAAGAAAACAGACACAGCAGAATTAAACCCCTGTTCATTAAAATTAAAAACATACACAGGAGAGAAGCTAGACGTGCTAGGCATGGCACAAGTGAAGGTGCAGCACGAAAACAAAGAAAAGGACTTACCTGTAGTAGTAGTTGGGAGCGAAGGACCAAATCTACTAGGGCGAAGTTGGCTACAAGAACTGGCCATGATTGATCAGTTGGTGAATAAAGTGGAATCTCAGCCCAAATTGCAGCTGGAGGAGATCCTCGAAAGACACGCTGAGGTGTTCAAAGAAGGCGTAGGACAGCTAAAAGGTGTCACTGCAAAGATTAATGTGGACAAGGAGGCCCAACCACGATTCTGCAAACCCCGACCGGTACCCTATGCAGTCAAGCCACTGGTTGAAAGCGAGCTACAGAGGCTGCTGGATGACAAGATCATTGAGCCAGTGCAGGTTGCAGAATGGGCGGCGCCCATAGTCCCAGTGAGAAAGCCGGATGGCTCCATTAGAATATGTGGAGATTACAAACTCACTGTCAATCGAGCATCACGGGTGGATCAGTATCCAATTCCTAAAGTGGAGGACCTCTTCGCACAGCTGAATGGCGGCCGACACTTCACGAAATTAGACATGAGTCACGCCTACCAACAAGTAGTCTTGGAAGAAGAATCAAGAAAGTATGTAACCATCAATACACACAAAGGCTTATATACCTACACACGCTTACCATTTGGAGTAGCTTCCAG
This sequence comes from Pholidichthys leucotaenia, assembly GCA_020510985.1. Lineage (NCBI taxonomy): Eukaryota > Metazoa > Chordata > Actinopteri > Cichliformes > Pholidichthyidae > Pholidichthys > Pholidichthys leucotaenia. Next base: position 329,027,602 of record CM035838.1, read on the forward strand.
TCCTGCTATATTCCAGAGAACTATGGAGGGCATCCTAGGTGGAATTCCAAATGTTGCCATTTATTTGGATGACATCCTTTGTACAGGACCAAATGAACAAGAACATCTGAAAACGCTGGAGGAAGTGCTTCAACGGTTGGAGAAAAGCGGTCTGAGGTTGAAAAGAAGCAAGTGTGAGTTCATGGGAAAAGAGGTGGTGTTCCTAGGCCACAAGATCAACGCCAGTGGTCTACACCCTCTAACAGACAAAGTGGAAGCCATTGCGGAGGCGCCTGAGCCACAAAATGTTACTGAGTTAAAAGCCTACCTGGGCTTGTTGAACTATTACCATAGGTTCCTCCCAAAGCTCTCCACGCTGCTGGCACCACTACATACCTTACTTAAGAAGGAAGAAAAATGGTCATGGGGGGTCAAGCAGCAGAAGGCGTTTGAAGAGTCCAAAGCGCTACTTCAGTCCTGTAGTGTGTTAGTGCACTATGATTCAAACAAACCACTCATCCTGGCGTGTGACGCATCACCCTACGGTGTGGGTGCTGTACTCTCTCATCGTATGGAGGATGGCTCAGAGAGACCCATAGGGTTCGTCTCAAGAACTCTTAGTGCAGCTGAGAAAAACTACTCCCAGCTAGACAAGGAGGGCCTTGCAGTAGTATTTGGTGTAAAAAAGTTCCACAAATACCTGTATGGGAGACAGTTCGCTATAGTGACTGACCACAAGCCACTAATTTCACTGTTCAGTGAAATGAGAGCCATACCCCAGATGACATCTCAGAGAATTCAGAGATGGGCCGTTACATTAGCAGCGTATGAGTACACCATCGTTTACAAAGCCGGACGGGACCATACAAATGCTGACGCGATGAGTAGGCTACCCTTGGATGGAGGAAGAGACAGCACACCTGAGGAGGAGGAGAGAGTGCTATTGTTTGAAGATATCGGCGTGCCCCTGGTGAACGCACAACAAATAAAGAAGTGGACAGACAAAGACCCTGTTCTAGCAAGAGTGCGAGAATACATCTTGCGAGGATGGCCGAAGATGAACAGTCCTGAGTTCATTCCCTATGCCCGACGACAGGATGAGCTCAGCACCCAGGAAGGTTGTATCCTGTGGGGAGGACGCGTGGTTGTTCCACCACCTGGTAGGAATGCCTTACTGCAACAACTACACCAAGCACACCCTGGCATCACTCGCATGAATGCGTTGGCGAGGAGTTACATGTGGTGGCCCAACATGGATGCAGAGGTGGAGGCGCTTGTGAAGTCATGTGCGGCATGCCAGGAGAACAGGAACAGTCCTCCAGCAGCCCCACTACATCCCTGGGAAGTTCCAGATAAACCATGGAGAAGAATTCACATTGACTACGCAGGTCCATGGATGGGAAGAATGTTCCTGATCATAGTTGACGCATACTCAAAGTGGATCGATGCATATTCTGTGAGTAGCTCTACTTCTACTGTTACCATTGAATGTCTTAGAAAGAGTTTCAGCCAACATGGGCTACCTGAAATCATAGTATCAGATAACGGTACATGTTTTATGAGTGAACAGTTCCAAGAGTTTTCTGAAAAGAATGGCATACGTCACATCACGACTGCGCCATACCATTCTTCTTCTAACGGCTTAGCCGAGAGGGCCGTGCAGACGTTCAAGTCACTCATGAAAAAGATGACAGGAGACTCTATTGAAACCCGAATGTCGAGAGCTCTGTTCAGCTATCGAATAACACCCCAATCTACAACTGGCAAGTCACCAGCTGAGCTGTTGTGTGGAAGGAAGTTGAGGTCAACATTTGACTTAATACATCCAGACTTCAGAAACAAAGTGCATGATAAACAAGAGAAACAAAAAGGTTATCATGACATGCATGCTAGAGAGAGAATACTGAGAGAAGGAGACGTGGTCTACACCCGCAACTTTGGCTCAGGACCAGCCTGGGTACCAGGAGAAATAACAGAAAAGACAGGCCCTGTGTCATTCAAGGTGACATTAGGTCATGGACAAGTGGTGAGGCGACACATCGACCAAGTTCGTGGTAGGAGCTCCATTCCCCTGCCGATGGCACCAGAGGTGTTGTCTGACAACCATTCTGAGGAGAGCATCAACGAACCACCACTTCAGGTGATACCTGAGGTACCCGTCTCTGCAGATTCTACGGGCAGCACTGCAGCAGCCGAAACAGTGGAGCAGTCTGAGTCTTCACCTGCAGTTGGCTCACCCGCCGTGAGAAGATCTCAGCGAGCTAGGAAAGCTCCAGACTACTTGAAGGACTATACTTAGTCAGTAGTGAGTTCCCCAGCCACAGGACAAGAATGCGTCCTGGAACCTCACTGGGATGCGGTAGTCAAACCAATTCCCCAGTTAGACTGTTATGTGTGTTATACATATAAAAAAAAAAGAAAAAAAAAAAAGAGAAAGACATTATGTGTATGGCACATGTGTTTAAGAATAGTTTAATCTAGAGGGGAGGGATGTGGTAGACTGCAAGTCTAACTTAAAACATTACTGGCACATGCCTCTAGGGGGAACTACCTTTATTGTTCAGCACTGCTACTAAGGGGACACATTAGAATAAGAGTGTGAAAACCCCGCGCAGAATCCATGTTCAGTCATATATTATGTGTGTTGCAGAATAAACGGCAGAGTTAGCCAAAGAAATAACTCAAGTGTGATCATTGCTACACGGTAGGATATCACAACTGACAACTGGCAGAATATAATTTGCTACCTACAACCAGAAGGTGGCTTCATTGCACCTAGAGTTTATTTATTGTTGCACTGGCTCATTATCGGGGCTGATGCTTAACATTATGATTCCCATTTTGCCATTTTTTTAACTGATGTTGAATAAATTTTTAAAATTGACCCCCATATGCCATGCTGGTTCAGGAATATCTGAACCACAGTACAATTTGATTAGTCATACATGATTTGGTGCGACTGGTCACATACAGTAAGTTTTGTTTTTTATTGTAAAATTTGGCACAGTAAATGACATTTTATCTTTATTTGCATATTGGTTCTAAAAATTGGCCTTATCAATTGATTTCTAGTTTGGCATTCACTACTACATGTCACTTTCATAGAAATATATAAAAATGGTACTGTGCAGCAAAGAACTTGATCTGGTAACTGACACAAGTGCAACTGTTCACCAAACCACATGGATCGCTTGGTTTCCAGTCATATCAAAATAGTGTGCTTGCTTGAAATGCCTGCATGCAAATAAACATGGGCAATTTCTAAACAGCATATTAGATGAGAATCCTATTTTTATTTTGCTTCATTCTTTCACCATCATGAACCAATTTCTCTTGCAATATATCCTGAAGTTTAGTTATAGAAAGACACTTACTGCCCATGTCTAGTTGGAGCTATTTGAAGGTAACCCTCATGGCGACAACTTTAAAAAAAAGCAATGTAGTGCTGAAAAAATAATATTCCCTTCCCCCTTAAAATATAATTACACAAAGACACTTTATCAACAAACTATTCCTCTTTACAAAGTGTCTAGAAGCTGCAGTGAGAGGAGCTCATCCATAGAAAATGATCAGAATGTCTATAACCGAGCGAACAACTGAGTGGCATCTCTTTATCACTGTGTAACAGTTACATTCTTTCGTCATGCCTCTTGGACTTGAGTCATTGCATGGGCAAGAAGTGAATGTGGAAAAATGGCTTTAATGACAGCGGTTGTATGTCACAAAAAGGTGTGGGACTCTTTTAAATGAGAGGTGACAGTGAGGCAATAACACGAGGAATTTACCGGGGGATCCTGTAGAAACAGTGAAACCAGGCTGAACGAACCCCCCTCCTCCCATCCATATACTGCACACTAGGGTGTAGAGTATATGACAGGTTTGTGTCATAAAAACAGACATTAGACAACATTAAATACTGCTGCTCTGGTTTCTTCAGTGACTTATTTTTGTTAGCAACAATGCTCCACACTGTGTGTGTTTATATATTTACATATTTATTCCATCTTGCTACAATGCTCCGCACTGTGTGTTTATATATTCATATATTTATTCCATCTAGCTACAATGCTCCGCACTGTGTGTTTATATATCTACATATTATTCCATCTAGCTACAATGCTCCGCACTGTGTTTATATACTCACATATTTATTCCATCCAGCTACAATGCTCTGCACTATCTATCTATCTATCTATCTATCTATCTATCTATCTATCTATCTATCTATCTATATATATGTATATATATATATATATATATATATATATATATATATATATATATATATACATATATATATATTTATTTATATGTACATATGTATACTCGCTGCTCTTGTTTTTTCTCTTGTCTTCTGATTGTTGCTCTGAGTGTTGCTATCCCTGTGCTGTTGCAATCACGGAATTTCCCCATTGTGGGACTAATAAAGGTTTATCTTATCTTATCTTATGCTAAACATAGTTTTAAAAATTGGGTTTTTAAAATAGTCTTATTTTATAAAACATATGTTAGTTTGAACCTTTTTGTAATTTATGAAGAGGACTTGTAGTTAAAGTTAGATCCATATATATTTGGACATTGACACAAATTTTATAATAGCTGTTTACCAAAACATATTCAAGATACAGTTATATAATCAATATGGTCTTAAATGACAGAATCTCGGCTGTAATTTGAGGGTATTCACATCCAAGTTGAAGTTACAGTTTAGGAATTACAACCATTTTTATCCAAAATCTCCTCTTGTCAGGGCCTCAAAAGTAATTGGACAAATTAACATCACCATAAATAAAATATTAATTTTTAATACTTTGGTGAGAATTGGTTGCAGGTAATGACTGTCTGAAGTCTTTAACCCATAGACATCACCAAACGCTGGGTTTCCTCCTTTGTGATGTCTTGTCAGGGCTTTACTGATGATTGTCTGGGGGCGGCTGTGGCACAGGTGTAGTGTGACCAACTACTGATGGGAGGGTCATGGGTTCGATTCCCACTCTGTCTGCAGTCTGCATGTCGAAGTGTCCTTGAGCAAGACACTGAACCCCCAGTTGCTCCTGGTGGCCAGGCTAGCGCCTGTGTGTGTATGGCAGCTCTGCCGCCATCAGTGTGTGAATGTGTGCGTGAATGGGTGGATAGCAGGATCTGTAAAGTGCTTTGGTCATCCAGAGATGAGAAAAAGTGCTATATAAGTGAACGCCATTTACCATTGTCTTAAGCAAGTGAACTCATGCTTGATCGGGCTGAGATCTGGTGATTGACTGGGCCATTGCAGAGTGTTCCACTTCTTTGCCATTAAAAAAAAAAAAAAAAACCCTCCTGGGTTGCTTTTGCAGTATGTTTCAGATCATTGTCCATCTGTACTGTCAAGCACCATCCAATCAACTTTGGCTGAATTTGAGCAGATATCATCATCATCATCATCATCGTAGCAGTCTGTCGTGGGTGACAATGACCGTTTCATTTAGGTCTGATCAGATTCCTTCACACAGCTCTGTCCTTAGCCTTCCGCTGCCAGGAACTCCTGTCTATATCCAACTTCTGCAAGTTTCTTTTTACAGTGTCTTTAAATCTGAGCCTTGGTCTACCCTGATTGCGTTTGCTCTCACATAACTGTGAGTAGAGTAACTGCCGAGGGAGACGCTGGTGGTCCATCCTCTCAACATGTCCAAGCCATCTCAGGTCCATCTGTATTAGCATGTCCTCCACTGATGGTAGACCAGCTCGTTTCAACACTTCTATGTTGGTTATCTTGTCTTTCCATGAGATGTTCATTATGGCTCAAAGGTGTCTCATCATGTACGCATGGAGTTTCTTCACGTGCACTCTGTAGACCAAGGTTCCAAGGTTGCCATAGCCAGGAGCTGTACTGGGGTTAAGCTCCCAGTGCTCATAAAATGCTCCTTACGGCATGTGTCTCGAAAAGCCTCTGACAACTAAGTCCAACTCCTAGCCTGCCCGTGTGGTTTAGTCTCTAAGCCCGGCGGAACTGCTTTTACTAATAGGAGAAGGGGCGAGGGCGGATCTCTGGCGCCTTAAAACCAGATGCTTCGGGTAGATGGTGGCTCGTCAACCTGGGAAGGTGGCCCATCTAGGGGAAGGTAAACCCTGATTTCAAACCTCCGCTGCCTTGCGGCACACCCGGTCACGGGAAAGGCTTCGGGAGTCAACCCTGAGGAAAAATCCGGAGTCGGAGCCCCTAAGGCAGTTCTCTGTTGTGCTCAACATCGTTCTGGCAGCTCCTGCGACGGCGCTGGTGCCAAACTATAGCAGCCCTGCTGTTCCTTTGGATTCATCAGTGACGTGGAGAGGGGGGACATGCTGCATGGGTAACATCTTGTCCTCCATATCTTCCTGCCCAGGCTTGAATCCTACCAACGCCCAACGCTGGAAGGTAGAACACCGGTGCGCATCGGCCTGTTCAGCCACAGGCGGTGCTGTTCCAGCAGAGTAGACGTTTAGGATTCTCTTCCATGGTCATCATAGACCGACGGAGGCTGACGACTCTGTAGACAGTATAGCCCTATACACTTCAGAATTCATCTGAATGCTTCTGTCACATCATCAATAAACATTAGTGACCAAGTGCCATTGGAAGATTTGCACGCCCATGCCTCACACTACCTTCACCATGTTTTACAGAAGATGTGGTGTGCTTTGGATCATGAGCCATTCCAAGCCTTCTCCGTACTTTCTTCTTCCTATCATTCTGGTGCAGATTGATCGTGGTTTCATCTGTCCAACGAATGCTGTTCCAGAACTGGACTGGCATCTTTAGCACAGAGCATGCATGCTTGTTTCTGGCTGGCTGTACTCTCCCTCGTGTGTCCATTTACTGTAACTGCAACTTTTTTTTGTGGATAAACTTGACTAAAGGGGAAGCAGCAGTAAATCATTTTGTCAGAGACATTGGCTTGATGTGTCCCAGGCTTAAAAGGGACCAAAGATTACCTTTCCCTACTGTGTTTCAAGTAGAACTGCAGTAGGTAAATTCATTTTCCTTGCCGTTACTACATACAGCATAATTACTTATGAACAGCTTTTCCCAATGTACAGTAATCTTACTTGGAAAGAACCATATTTATGGGTTTCTGCTTTTTAATGATAAAGTCTTATAAAATCTCCAAAACCATCTAACTATAGAGCCACTGGAATTCAACAATTTCATATCACAGGCAAGCATGTAAGTGAAACATTGGTTCACAACGAACATTGTGTTACTGTCACAATTTCTCCGTCCAAAATGTAGTCATTACACAAGGTGTGTCCTACCATCACTTTTGTCTGGGATTTTAAGACCTTTAGCGCTTCACTTTAAAAATGCTGCAGTCCTAATCCTGAGGTGGAGGGGGGGGGGGGGGGTGGCGAATATCCCAGCTGCATTCAGTGTAATGCGCTCTTGTGTCAGTCAATGGCTAAGGTTAGGGTAGCAGTAGGGTGAAGGTCCATTTTAGAATATTTATGGACCAGTGTCGACACTCATTTCCTTGTCTCTGTTGGGATATTCACTTCAGCCATCCTTACAAAATGTGTGAGGGTGTATGCTACACATTTTGTACTGGTGGGTAAATGTGACACTTCTATGCATGTTTGTGAGACTGGTCTGAACAATTGATTGTAAAGGAATGAGACAACTTTCCCTAAGGTAACTGTTTAACTCACTGAGATTCCCAATAGTTTCAGTTTATGAAGCAGTTAGAAATCCCAATGAATGACATTGTAAAGGAACCAACTGGACTTTGCATACATCCCATTTTATGCACTAATTTGCAGGCTTTAAAAAAGATTATTCTTTCACTCTGATTTTTCCAGGATTAAAGGAGTTTTTACAGCAAAAATTTAAGAAAAATTGAAGATGAGATATTTTCTTCTTCAGTTCTCATGTTGTTAAACATCTTTCAACCTCAATAATTTTTAAGCAAACCAACACTTTAAAATGATCCATAAGATTACCTCCCACTTGCATTGATTTTGTTGCATATACTGCTTATTCTACAGCTGTAGGCTGACTCTCCCTATAGGAATGAATGAAACTGTAAGCTGAGGCAGTGTTTAAGAGTACGGCCCTAGTTAGGCAGGTGAAAAATGACTCTTCATTATGTTATACCAACCATGTCCTAGTATCAGTAATTGGACGCATGTATGTGAGAGCAATGCAAATGCCCATGCTTGCATGCATGTGTAAATTGAATAAAACCAATTCAACATGGTGCAGTCTCACATCCGCACCACTACACAGAGTAACACTCCAACAACCCTGACGGAGGAATCCGCTGCTGAAATCCAATCAATAACACAAGAGATACATTCTGTAATTAAACAGATTTATTTTGTTTTAAACAGATGCTGGTCTAATCCCACTCCCGCCCCTTCCACTGTGTCATCTCTCTGACACACACACAAATGCAGATTAGAACCTTGACTAATTCAATATAGCACAACCCTGGTTTTCCATATGTCACAGCTAATTCAAGAAAAGTAAAAGACTTATTTCAAACATGCTACTGAACCGTTCTTATCAACAGCACTGAGCAGCTGTAATGAGTCCAAACATGACAGGACAAGTTCTTAATGTTTGATACATTGATTTTCATCATATTTAGAACATTTTAATGTCTGTCTTAAAATTATTTACTTTGACTCCTCCCAAGAAAAGAATAACCAGACCGTCAATGACAGAATCGTTCATTCCGGCCTGACAAAATGACTGAGTACTCAGATCTCCTGAGAATTTACCTTGACCTTGAGCATAGCCTAGATACAGACCCATCTAGAATGTGTTTAAAGTCAAGGTCAGAGGCCTAGAGGAGTAAAATTTTTCGTGAAATCCTAAATGCCCAGATCTTCTGACCTTTGACAATGACCTAGATTTCTACCTGGATGCAGACCTACCTGAGGGTCATTGTGATTGAGTTTCATGAGATTCAAAGTAATTCCCTAGGAGGAGTAGCGATTCCTGTGAAATGTGGGGATGGACAGACGACGGACGCCACATCATCGTATTACCTCCTTTTGGCTTCCACAGAATGAATCTAAAACACACTATCTGCATAGTCCCAATTTAAAAGAATCCACAATCTCTTTAACCATGATTTAACATCTTCTTAAGATCAATGATGCTGTAGCCCAACGAATACAATTCTAGTAAAATATTTTTAAAGCGACTCAATTTAGTTTTTAGTTGGGGCTTGATTTTCTTTATATACAAACTGCATGTCTTTTAATTGTGTTATCACAAATAGAAATAGTTTGACAAGTACTTCTATCAAATTATTGACAAGATAATTTCACTGTGTAGTGAAGTTGATAAGAGTGTCACTGTTTGACTCCTTTCAAAGACCACATTAACCTTCATCCTACCAACATATTTTACATACAAATAGTACCAACTGGGGTCCGTTTGGACCCCACACAAAATTTAACTGTTAATTGGATTATTAAGCAATACCAAAGTATTTTTTTCACTTAAAATGTTTTATTTGGTTAAAACAAAGAACATTCATCTCAAAATTCTATAACCAACTTACATTTAGGCTACAAAGATATCTTAATAGGAAAGAAAATGACAATTTTATCATTTGCACGCACATTTATGGTTTTTCTTTGGAACAAACATAGCACAAACGTCAAATATCAACTTTGATATCAACAAATCAGAGGGTGGATAACAATAATACCTTAAGTAAACAAAATAGTCATTTGTGAGCAATATTTAGTAAAGAAATACCACATTACAGACACTGCTCACAGACAGTTTGTTGAACACTATGAGTGGGACACACAGGCTGTCTACATGAATTGCAACTAAGACGAACTTTCTTGTCGACTTGACGAGGACAAAGGTAGCATCTCTTTCTTTTCCCATCAGAGCCTCCTCTATCAGGTTGTTCCGGATTTGGAAGTTCCACCCCAACCATCTTCATGGCCATATGAATATGGCGCTGCAATGTTGGATTAGCGGACCTGACATGAATGTGAGGTAAGACAAGGTTCTCACCGACGTCCAAGAGAAACATGCGTCGTCTTTGTTTCCTTTCAGAAGATTTCCACTCAGGGAACTTTGCAACCCAGCACACAAATGCAGCAACAGCTCCAACATCTATACAGTTGCCAAACAGAACCACAGGCCATCGGTTCATCTTTCGCCTACAAGAATACATTGTCACCAGATGGTCAAGGTTATCCACTCCACTCTTAGTGGCATTGTAATGCAGTATGATCTGTGGCTTGTGATCATCACCTTCAGTTTGTGAATCGTGGTGCATCGTGGACAGTGCTAAAACAGCTTTGTTGGCCTTTGGTACATGAGAAACAATAGTGACTTGATTCCTGAATCCAAACAATGAACTGTGAACGTCTCGGTTGTTTGCAGCTCTCATGACATCAGGAATATGAGGCTTATTTGAACGAATTGTACCAACATATGTGAGCCCATCAGTCAGTAGGTCTTCAGCCAGTGGAACAGATGTAAAAAAGTTATCAGCAGTGACATTCCGACCACTTTGTCGCCATGGTGCAACAAGTTCCTTGACCACTCGAGCTCCCTGACCGATGTCGCGTTCTTCACCAGGCTGCCTACCAAGGTACACATCACCCTTCAAAGGATAACTGGTATCAGCATCACAGCACCACCATATTTTCATACCATACTTAGCAGGCTTTGATGGCTCAGGCTCCTGGCCTGAGTCATCATCTGACTGCAAAATAATTTGCAGGGCCTGAGCAGCTGTATAGCTTGCACATCTACCTCATTGAGCCATCATTCACTGAAATATAACACAAAATTCACACATTTAATATCATTAACATCATATTTTTCCCTGGGGTCCGATTGGACCCCAATGAGAAATCTGAACTGACAGTACAGAAGAAAACTGTATTTTAAATCAGATTCATTTTTTGTGATTCACAGATGATGACAAACAAAGTCATAAAGCATGATAGCTGTGATCGATAATATGTCCGTGTTGTGCATAACAACATATGTGTGGGGTCCGATCGGACCTCAAAGTCATTTCTGATGACTTTGAGGTCTTAAACATTACCTTTGATTCTCCTCAAATTAAAAAAAAAAAACATTTTTCCCCAATTTCAACAGAAAAGAAAGTGTGTATAGATATAAGTGGCCTGCCTTGTGAGTGGCAACTCAGCACAGTATGAACGTGCACTCCCAATCTCTTGCCTTCTTACCCAGTTTTAAATTTACCAAAAGGAGAAAGCTAGAAACTCTTAGCTCATGGCTGCATAAACCGATATTTTATATCCACGTTGTGACAAATTCCCACAGAAATATTTATACTGCAGTCACCAGACCACACACCACTGCATTTAGAGCCTGTCACTCACAGATTCCATAATGACATCTACTCCTCTTTCTTTATCAGTCTGGTTTGTTATTAAACTAAAACAGGTTCACATCAACAACCCTTCTCTTGTCACAACTCATACTTAAAAGCCATTTATGCAGTAATGCTCTTCCATCTGTGTGGTTCATGTAATTAACTCCTAACAAATATCTCCTTTGCTTATTTGTCCATTGTTTGGCAGCTTGGTAGTTTATAAAATTCCACACATAAGGAGATGATGTGACTTGGCTGCTTGAAATAAATGGGATGGGCCCTGGATTTCTTCTTCTGAAATGTGCTGTCATCAGTGATTAACAGAATAATCACCTGACAGAAAACCAATCACGAGTATATACTGTAGGCATGACAAACTCAGCAGGTCCTCATATCATCATAAGGATGTATTTCTTATCAATTTAAGTTAATGTGAAGTGTGTTTGAGAAGTCATCATATGTGATAAGAATTTTTAGTTGTATCTTCAGACACAGCGAAACGGATGATTTCACAAAGTCACACCTCCTTCCATAATTCTGCTGCCTTTTATGCATGCTAACTTGTCTTCCTGTTTTGTCTATTTTATAGTCTACGGTTGATTTTTTTTTGGGGGGGGGGTGGAGTGGAGGTGGGACATTGTTTTTTAATTTTTATGCACATTGTATTTACTTTTAATATTTTGCAGTATTTTTGCACTTTTCATTCACCTTTTTTCTTGTTTTCTTTATTCTTTAATATTTACTTTTTTATCCACCTCTATACTGAATATTTGAGTAGTTTGGCACTTTCTACACACTTACTTTACTACAAAATCTGTAAATGTATTTGCAAAACAAAATCTAATCTTGACAAAAGATATGAAAAAAATATTTTTATAAAAAGTCTGCTTTATAAGAGTCAGGTTCTAAGACATCAACTCTTAATGCCCTTAAGGATTTTTTTAAGGAACGCAACTACCTGCTCTGTGCTGCTGTGTGTGAGACTTTTAACATCCTGGCCTGTTTGCAGCCTGCAGACGAACTCAAACAACCTATGGGTTTATGTGAGGCTTCTCTGTCAGCTGTCCAGATCTTTCACTAACACTTTGGGAGTTGCATTGCTTAATCAAATGTTAAAGATACTGGAGCTCACACCATCTACGCTCCATCTGCAAACAGCACAGAGAGGATCAAGGATGCTGACATGGGATAAACAGGAAGAGTCTAAGAAGGATGAGAGGACTTGCCCCCCCCCAAAAAAAAAAAATTAAAAACAAAAACAAATTGGCACATGAGTCACAGACAACTCTTTCAAATGGATATTGCTCTGATTGACAGCCAGTTACAAGCATCCAGGACAGTAAAACGTTTACTGCAGAGGGAGGGGACGAGGCTGCAGGACCTCGGATCAATCTATCCAAGGTCAAGGAAGACGAGCAGTAAATTTCACTCAGGATGTGGTGAACCTGCATCACCACGTGATCCCTTTTCTCACCAGTTCATAAGCATCCAGCAGCTGACAGCTATAGCCATGTCGGGACGCCGTGGTAGAGGAGCATCTCTGAAAACTCTCATACCAGGTGCCGTGATCTGACGAGAGCTTTAACGTTGGGCGCAAGTCTGGCGGCTCATGAGACACTTTCTCTTTTTAAGTTTATAGCTGCACTCTCAGGCACAACAGAGACTCCTTACCCATTTATATTCATGGCAAGGAGCCACTCGCACCTCATCTAACGTCCTGCCCCTGTTGAGGAAGAAAACTGACACGGCATACGTGTGTGCATGTGGTGGTGGTGGGGAGCCTTTCCCTTGCTTGTCATTCTTCTGCCTCTTGTGGATACCGACATCAGCCTGAATGCTTGTCCATGTGTGGCCCACGTGTTTGCATATACGCGCGGGAGAAATTGATTAGTCTAATAGCTTTCTATTCACAGCAGCATGTGTGCCACTTAATTTTTCACAATTATCCCTGAGCGCTGGCACAGTGGTGGGGCGGCTTGGTGAAGGATGATGACAACGATAACCTTAGAAGCTGAGCCTGGAATGCTGGGAAGGGGGGGTTGTAGTGGCCATGGCGCTGGGCATCTGAAGAGAAAAAGTGGCCCGACTTTGCGTGATGAATTTAAAGAAATCAGGGTGAGCACTTTCCACTATGGTCTAACAGAAAGTGACACAGGGCGTCCTGCCGGCTCAGTTGGCAAAGGCAGCTCGTGATAGTGACGCTGTTAAGGTTTATTTTCGTTTTCCTTTGTCACATGTTTCTTCCCTCCACTTTCCATCCCTGGTGTCACTCTCCACTGTCGCCTAACAAACGCAGCCAAAATGCTCAACAGAGCGGGAAAGATGCGCTAAAAAAAGACACTTTCTTTGTTGGCACTCAACTAGTTCCAGAAACCGTCGTGTGCATGCTTTCAAAAAGAGATGAGGAATTGTTTTGACTTTTCCCGGAGACTGATTATTTCAGCAGAAATCAATACATCATCTCGAGAGAAAACTATAAAAGCTGGAGTTGTTTATGACATACTTTGATTGCTATCCATATGAGTGGTTTTACATGTCTGAGCTGCAATTACAGAAGCTGAAGATGCATGTCAATACGCTTCTACTGATTTTGACAAACTGACAACTACAAGGCACTCATCCAGCAAAAAACTGAAATTTTTTTTTAAACTATTTCTAGCAATACAAATCTCTCTCATTCGAGATATTCTCCGTAATCATAAATCAAACAATGAATACAGAAGATAAGAGAGTACCCCTTAGCAGCTATGTTTCATCTTTAAATTTTTGACGTTTATGTGTAATATATATATAATATATGTGTATGTATGAAATTACTTGGTGCATATAAATTTCTATATATTATTTTAGCTGTTTGTACTTTTATTTTCCCTGTGTTGTATGTTGTTTGGAGTCTGGATGCGTTTTAAAACCCCTTGCTATTCCAGCCAGTGTCCAGCCAATGTAAATCATCCAACAGGTGGAACACCGGTATGGTAAGAGGTTAATGTTTTTGTTTTTGACTGCAGAGACTGTAGTCCAAGACAATTTCCCCACTGCGACAATAAAGTTTATCTATCATCTACAGTATCTAACATATATTACTATAAATTGCTCTTCTGCTGAAATTTTAATGCACTGTAGCTGTTTCTTCTTATTTTGTAAGTGAAGCAATATTAGGGATAATCAAGACTTATAGATTTTGGTACAAAATTGAACTATTTTTTGATCAGGGAGATACAATTTTTGCTGTGTTACTGCTGGATGCAGACCTTATCAACTGCCATAAAAACTACATACAACAACAGCAGTGACAGTTAAAGCTTTTTATCCCTTTTTAGCCCTTTAAAAAAAGATTCTAACCCTTTTTTTCCAAACAAAAGCAAAATCAATATTCAAGTGAACATTTATGGTCTTTTATTTTGCAACATGAACGTGTTTTTAATTTTATCTGGTTATCAATGTTGGGTTTATTGTATGTCATATTATACAACAGTTAGTTCCAACCGAGGTCACATCAGGCATGTGACAAATCACCCACAGTTACTATATTCATTTATACTGTACTCCCTTTCATGTAATATTGCTTAATTAAACACAGAAACTTGTAGAATTAGCTTTCTTCATACTACCATAGCTACAGCAGTGTTTTGACACTGATGTCAAATTTTAATCTCTTACGTACTCAATCATATGAAATCAGTGATTCCCACAGAATAAAACTGTATTTGTGGTTGCTGTGATAAAATAATATTAAATGACACTAGAATAACGCTTTCTGAAAATAACACTGAAGACTTGTTAGAAGTTGAACCTACTTTTGATGATCTTCTCCTGGGGATGTTTTGGTTAGCAGGTAGGTTTTTAATAAAAACTGGTTATTGTTAGACTAGAAGGATGTTGTTGAGCTTCTTTTGCGGTAGTGATAGTACTATGAAAGGACAAACTACATGTCCAAAGGATGAGGACAAAGCACAATAACAGAACTGAAATTAGAGGGCACTCACAGAGTGCATACCTCCACCAAGGACCTATCTTGCAATGTTAAATAAAGTGAAAAAGTAGCCCAGAATCTGCATTACGACATGGATCACCTCCAAAATCTAGTGGGTTCATCTGTAGACCAAGGGTAGGGCTGGGTGATAAAATGATAATGATAATTATCACAAAATAACTTTTTCTCAATACAGACATAAAACATGGTTGGCAGAATGTCGACAGAACTCGTTCATTCCATGTTTTGGCAGACGACATGAAAAGCCAATGAAAATGAGAATTAGCATGTGGGACACCATGTGGTATATGGGGCGGCGCCTATCTCCGTTTCACTGAGCCTAGGCTACACAGCTACTGTAAGTAGTCAAAGCTACAGTGAGGGGTCAGTCCTCTGGTAGCTCTGTGCGTTAACTTTACTTTCCCCATTGTATTATGCTGAGCACCAAGCTAGAAGGCAAAAAGGACCATTTTTATATGGTCTTTGGTATGACCTGGGCAGGATTTGAACCCACAACCTCCCAGTTGGGGGGCAGATGCTCTACCATCTAGGCCACCACTCCGGTAATGAAAATGAGAATACACCGCAGCAAACCAGTCCTGTGACTGAAATACAGTTAGTCATGTTCGGTCAATGCACACAATAGTGTGCGAAAGAGCACAACACAGATTATTTTTCCTTTCTCGCAGTTAATGTAATGTACTTCATTTATATAGCCCTTTAAAACAACCCGCAGGTAACCAAAGTGCTTTACAGAAAAATTGAACAGCACTAGAAACACACACAGCATAAAAAACAAAAGACAAACAAAGGGATAAGCATAAATACCTAAAAATAAAAGCAAGATAAAAAGATGAAAAGAATAAAGAAATGTCACTGCTACTGTGTAGTGTGTATGGTGCCAAACTGCGACATACCCCCTAGTGGTCAAGAGTGGTAAATATTTTTTGTCAATAAAATAGTTGAGATTTCCAAGGCTATAACTTGAAAGTGGTCAGAGATAATGACTTACTGTCAGTTAGAAAGATGTAAAATATGATCCAAAGTTTCAGATAGGAATAAATTTATGCATCTAATTTGCATAATGTCACGGCATCTCTTTAAATTCCATAACTCAGTCAAAACTGGACTTTGGACATATTTACACAAAAAATGGTTCAGTCTTTTGACACCATTTTTTGTACAGAGGTACCTCATCATCTTATCTTCAAAGTACAGTTGGGTAAAAAAGTATTTAGTCAGCCACCAATTGTGCACGTTCTCCCACTTAAAAGATGAGAGAGGTCTCCAATTTTCATCATAGGTATACCTCAACTATGAGAGACAAAATGAGAAAAAAAAAATCCAGAAAATTATTGTCTGATTTTTAAAGAATTTATTTGCAAATTATGGTGAAAAATAAGTATTTGGTCAATAACAAAAGTTCATCTCAATACTTTGTTATATACCCTTTGTTGGCAATGACAGAGGTCAAACGTTTTCTGTAAGTCTTCACAAGATTTTCACACACTGTTGCTGGCATTTTGGCCCATTCCTCCATGCAGCTCTCCTCTAGAGCAGTGATGTTTTGGGGCTGACGCTGGGCAACACGGACTTAAGATAAGCCTTTATTAGTCCCACAACGGGGAAATTCCAGGATTGCAACAGCACAGGGATAGCAACACTCAGAGCAACAATCAGAAGGCAAGAAAAAAAAACAAGCAAGCAAGAGCAGCTAATATACATATGTACATATTACTATAAAATATATATATACACACACAGACACACAGTGCAGAGCATTGTAGCTGGATGGAATAAATATATGAATATGTAAACACACAGTGTGGAGCATTGTAGCTAGATGAAATAAATATGTAAATATATAAACACCCACAGTACGGAGCAATGTAGCTAGATGGAATAATATGTAGATATATAAACACACAGTGCGGAGCATTGTAGCTAGATGGAATAAATATGTAAATATATAAACACACACAGTGCAGAGCATTGTTGCTAGATGGGATGAAACAGCACAACCGTCTACTTAGTTATCCTACATGGTATGATTATGTGCCCATACATATTCTCACTCTCCATAGCGACCGGTATTTTCCTAGTTGTATGCTGGAGGGGACCATTGTGTAAGTCTATTGCATCTTTTGCATTCAAAAAACTATTAGTTTGTTACATCTTTTTGCTATCTCTGCGAGCAGCCCTGCTTAGGTTGTACAGTCTGACAGCCGTTGGTAGGAAGGACCTGTGAAACCTCTCGGTTGTGCACCTGGGATGATGTAGTCTGCTGCTAAATGAGCTCCTCAGTGCATTCAGTATGTCCTGCATAGGGTGGAACTCGGACTCCAGCAGAGATGACAGTTAAGCCACCGTCCTTCTCTCTCCTATCTCCTCCACCGGATCAAGGCGCTGCCCCAGGACAGAGCTAGCTTTCTTAATCAGTTTGTTCAGTCTCTTCCTATCGGCTGCAGTAATGCCACTGCCCCAGCAGACCACTCCAAAAGTGATGGCTGATGCCACCACCGTGTCATAGAATGTCTTCAGCAGCGCGCCTTGTACACCAAAAGACCTGAGTCTCCTCAGCAGGAACAGCCTGCGCTGTCCCTTCTTGTAGAGTGCGTCAGTATTGTGTGACCAGTCTAGTTTATTGTTCAGATGAACACCCAGGTACTTATAGGCTGTCACCATCTCGATGTCTGTTCCCTGTATATTTACTGGTGCTGTGAGGGGTTGTCCTTGCCTGCGGCAGTCCACCACCAGCTCCTTAGTTTTCCTCGCGTTGATCTGGAGGCAGTTCCGATGGCACCAGTCCACGAAGTCCTGGATAAGCCCTCTGTACTCAGCTTCATCTCCATTGGAGATGAGGCCAACGATCGCAGAGTCATCAGAGAACTTCTGTAGATGGCAGTCTGTTGTGTTGTGTGAGAAGTCCGCAGTATAAAGAGTGAACAGGAAGGGAGCCAGCACCGTTCCCTGGGGGGCCCCCGTGCTACTGATGATCGTGTCGGACACACAGTCCCGGGTTCTCACAAACTGAGGCCGGTTCGTGAGGTAGTCCAGGATCCATGATGACAGGTGCTGGTCCACCCCTGCATGCAGCAGCTTGTCCTTCAGGATCATCGGTTGGATGGTGTTGAAAACACTGGAGAAGTCAAAGAACATGATCCTCACCATATTCCCGGGCTTCTCCAGGTGGGACAGAGAACGGTGAAGGAGGAAGATCACCGCATCCTCCACCCCAATGCCATGCTGGTAGGCGAACTGGAGTGGATCCATCGCTGGTTCCACCAGGGGGCGGAGGTGAGCAAGGAGCAGTCTCTCCAAGGTCTTCATCAAGTGGGACGTCAAGGCCACCGGTCTGTAGCTGTTCAGGTCTTTGGGGTGGGAAGTTTTTGGTACAGGTACCACACAAGATGTTTTCCACAGCTGTGGTACCCTCCCCAGTTTCAGGCTCAGGTTGAAGATATACGTCACAATCTCACACAGCTGGTCTGCACAGGACTTGAGGAGCTTTGCGCTGATGCCGTCCGGTCCCGACGCCTTCCTCGCCTTGATCTTCCTCAGCTCCGTCCTCACCTGGGTCCTGGTCAGGGTCAGGATGGGGGGCTGTGTGTTGGGAGTGGGGGGGTGTTGGTGGAGTGGGGAGTGGGCAGCAGGACTTGATTTCTTTAGAGGCAGCAGTGGTTGTTGTGCAGACAGGGGGGAGGGCGGTTGGTCAAACCTATTGAAAAACAGATTCAGGTTGTTCGCCCACTCCCTGCCCCCTGTGGCCTGGGGGGAGGTATTCTGGAGCCCAGAGATGGTTTTGAGGTTTCTCCAGACCCCGCTGATGTCGCCCTGTTGCAGCTTGTCCTCCATCTTCTTCCTGAAGCTGCCCTTGCCTACTCTGATCTTTCTCCTCAGCTCCCTCTGTACGGACTTCAGCATCTCCCTGTTCCCCGACCTGAAGATCCTCTTCTTCTCTCTCAGAAGTGTTTTTATCTCAGGGTTGATCCAGGGTTTGTTGTTTGAGTGACGCCGTATGGTCTTGGTGGGAACGGATTTGTCCACACAGAAGCTGAGGTAGTCCGTGAAGGTGTGAGTGAGGCCATCGATGTCCTCACCATGTGGATCGGAGAGCTGCTTCCAGGCGGTGGCTTCAAAACAGCCCTTTAGAGTGTCCATTGTCTCTTCAGACCATAACTCCACAGTGTGCATGGCCGGAGGTTGTCTGTGCACTAGGGGTTTGTACACCGGCCGGAGATGAACCAAGTTGTGATCCGATCTCCCGAGTGGGGGGAGTTGTGATGAGGTGTACGCCTCCTTAGTGTTTGCGTAGAATAAGTCCAGTGTTCTATTGTCTCTAGTGTGGCATGTGACATACTGGGTGAACGTGGGTAGAATGGGAGATAGTGAAACTTTCAACTCCCTCCAAAGATTTTCTATGGGGTTGAGATCTGGAGACTGGCTAGACCACTCCAGGACCTTGAAATGCTTCTTACAAAGCCACTCCTTTGTTGCCTGGGCGGTATGTTTGGGATCATTGTCATGCTGAAAGACCCAGCCACGTTTCATCTTCAATGCTGTTGCTGATGGAAGGAGGTTTTCACTCAAAATCTCACGATACATGGCCCCATTCATTCTTTCCTTTACACGGATCAGTCGTCCTGGTCCCTTTGCAGAAAAACAGCCCAAAAGCACAATGTTTCCACCCCCATGCTTCACAGTAGGTATGGTGTTCTTTCTCCTCCAAACACGACAAGTTGAGTTTTTACCAAAAAGTTCTATTTTGGTTTCATCTGACCATATGACATTCTCCCAGTCCTCTTCTGGATCATCCAAATGCTCTCTAGCAAACTTCAGACGGGCCTGGACATGTACTGGCTTAAGCAGGGGGACACGTCTGGCACTGCAGGATTTGAGTCCCTAGCGGCGTAGTGTGTTACTGATGGTGGCCTTTGTTACTTTGTTCCCAGCTTTCTGCAGGTCATTCACTAGGTCCCCCCGTGTGGTTCTGGGATTTTTGCTCACCGTTCTCGTGATCATTTTGACCCCACGGGGTGAGATCTTGCGTGCAGCCCCAGATCGAGGAGCTTATCAGTGGTCTTTTATGTCTTCCATTTTCTAATAATTGCTCCCACAGTTGATTTTTTCACACCAAGCTGCTTACCTATTGCAGATTCAGTATTCCCAGCCTGGTGCAGGTCAACAATTTTGTTTCTGGTGTCCTTTGACAGCTCTTTGGTCTTGGCCATAGTGGAGTTTGGAGTCTGATTGTTTGAGGTTGTGGACAGGTGTCTTTTATGCTGATAATGAGTTCAAACAGGTGCCATTAATACAGGTAACGAGTGGAGGACAGAGGAGCCTCTTAAAGAAGAAGTTACAGGTCTGTGAGAACCAGAAATCTTGCTTGTTTGTAGGTGACCAAATACTTATTTTCCACCATAATTTGCAAATAAATTCTTTAAAAATCCTTCAATGTGATTTTCTGGATTTTTTTTTTCTCATTTTGCCTCTCATACTTGAGGTATACCTATGATGAAAATTGGAGACCTCTCTCATCTTTTAAGTGGGAGAACTTGCACAATTGGTGGCTGACTAAATACTTTTTTGCCCCACTGCATATGAACAAGAAATCAGTACATTTAAAAAAAACAGAAATTTCTCACTTACTTTTGACAAAGTCAGAGTGAGAAGGCAGGCACAGTGCTGCGCTCTGCCACTAGGGGCAAGCAAATTCTCACACTCAAAGGGTTAAAAGCCATCCTGAGCAAATACCTTTTAAGTTTTGATTTAAAAAGGGCCAGGTCAGAGAGAGCATGTAGGTTGGGGGGGATTATTCCAGAGCTGGGGCTCTGAAATAATCTCTGGAATCTGGAATAATAGTGTTGTTAAGGACAAAAGCATATTGGTGAGGTGCAAGCTCAGTGCCGACTGAGTCCTACTGCAATCTTCAGAAGCACCTGATTAAACAGCAACAAGTTCTGACAAAGCTAGTGCTAAGGAACGGCTAGGTATGCTAACAGCAAACACCGGGAAATGGATCTACGCTGAACCCTCATGGCTGGATTTCAGACACGGGTATGCATCTGGACAGTTTTTGACAAAGCAAGAATTAAACTAACCAATTGCCAGATACGTCGTTAAAGACTGAAGACGTGATATCAACAGTGACTTTCCTTCAGACAGCTGAGACTGTGATTCACTGAAATTAAAATGCATTTACCTGCTACCTGGATAAAGATTATTCAAAAATGGATTTTGATATCCAAAAGACATTTGAGGGACTGCTTGGATCATGTCTCTGTCACAGCAGACATTTGGACTGTGGAAAGTAAACATTTTCTTTGGATCACTGCACATCGGATTAATCCATAATCATGAAGGGATGATAAACATGGACAGTTTTATTTCCCACACACTGACACCATGTTCAGTTACACCAACCTAAAAAAAACAAACTGAAGTTCTGTCTGAAATGGTCTGTTTTCAGCCTGCCATTAATTATAATAAGCCCATAATGTAATCCATTAATCAAATTATCTTGCTATGTGTGCAAGATGATTTAAGTATGGATTTAAAAGTAACGTGAAAGTTACTTTTCCAAATAACTAATAACTTTAATCATACAGTAATTGGTAAAGTAACTCAATTACTTTTGAAAAGAAGAAACTAATTACTATAATTAGCCCAACACTGCTTAGGAGAAAAAACAAACCTTTAAGCTTGACAGAAATAATGATTTGATTTATAGCACAGTATACTGTATATCGATACCAGTCAATATGAAAAAAATTATCATGACTGGATTTTTTTTATATTGCACAGCCCTACCCAAGGGTGATAGTGTAAAGAAATCAAAATGTTTAACTCCATAAAGTTAATACCAATGTCTGGTGAAAATGTAATATAAAAAACCTTGATAAAAAAAATTTGTACTGAAAAATCCTGATACACTGATTTGATATTGATTTCCCATATTGTGGGTGGGTGGGTGGGGCACTGAAAAGTTCATAGTGGTCAAATTTGACCAAATGTGGTTTATTTTTCAACCACAGGGATCCAAGCGCTGCAACACCAATGGAAGAAGTGTGGACCGAAGGGGAGACTATGTTGAAAAATAAACCACATTTGGTCATATATGACCACTATAAATTTTTCAGCCTATGAATTTTTCAGCCCCTCCGTACAACAAAGGTATAGTAAATAGAAATGATCAACAGATGTGCCAAAAAAACCCCTTAGTTTTAAGTGAACAACTTATTCTAAACCCCACTGTATTGAGCCCAAAAGTGAGAAACAAGGTTTTCTGTGTATATGATTTTAGGAGAAGAGAGAAAAAGCAAAAAGGTGAAAAAAAAACATTGTCAGTGCAATTTAAGGCATGACTGGAAGAATGCAGACAAACAGAGGACAGATTAAAAACAAAGTGGTATGCTCATATGTGGATTAGTGTGTGTGTGGTAGTCAGAGGCCAGCTGTACATACGTATATGAGCAGGCACCACGTCAACTGGGAGAGCAGGCTGGCGACAGCTGGAGTAGTGGCAAGGGCGGAGGGGTGGGTGGGCTTGTTCTGCATGGGCGAGCTCCGCTTCAGCTTAACCAGGGATTTTGCGCTGATCCCTGCTCTACATACGGCCGCGCATGAGGCGGAATGTCGGGGCCCGCCAAAGACCGACAGCCTCTTCCGCCCACCCCTCCTACACATCACCTGCTGCAGCGGGTTTACATCCAGGTCAGCCCACTGGGTCAAAGTAGGAATATTAATATCAGAACAGCGTGTCACAGCTCGTAAGCCTCAGGTAAACACCCACCCATCTGTTATGGAAAAGTGGATTACATTCAGAACACCGCTGTAATCTGCAGCCTCGCAAAAAAAAATTAATAGCCTTCAAACACTTCTGCAGTAGCACAATAAAAGTGCTAAAGAAAAGAGAGCAGATGCATATCAAACACCTGTCCAGTGAGGAGCAGGGATGTGAAACAGTTTTCTTTTGGCATTTAGATGAAAATGATTATCTTGTATGAACTACATGGGTTCATTTATAGCATGATCAATAAAGTCCTTTTTTTGTGCTAACTGTGGAACGTGACGAGGTCATGCTACACATACTGCTGGGGGGTGGGGGTGCTTTGCGTCTGATGAGATTACAAAGATGGAATTGTAATAAAGGACAGCTATGTAGTTTTCCATCTGCTGTGGCATTTAAAATCTGCTGATCAAACCCCCTCTGATACTATAGAGTCAGAAACTCCAACTGTTCCTTTCTGCTCCACCTCCCTCCCGTATATTTAAATACTTTAATGCACTGTGACACCAGTCAAGCTCCCCACCCCCAACCCACAAGTCCTTGTTCAAAGACAACAGTAAAGAGCATATCAAATTTATGGTGAATTTACCTGTACAGGTTTTCATCCCATGGAAGATCAATCACATGCCGGGTATAGCTCGTGTGGAGGCGTGTATGCTTTAAATGTGTCCATAGAGTGCCGGTGGCAGACATGAAGGCAAAGGGTTTCCGACAGAAACTAATACCACTGAGTGAATCTGTTTGATGTGTTTCTGTCTCCAGAGGTCAGCAGAAATAGATAAATTACAGCTGGTTTGGACTTCAAAGCCTCCAACTGCAGTTTCACTTTGGAATCCTCCTCTTCGGCACGATCTCCCCTCATTCTGGTGCGTTTTCAGATAGCCTGTTGCTTTTTATCATCATGGCCATGATACAGAAAATTATTCCATAAAGAACAGAGCAGTAAATCAATGGACAGGTTTAGAGACAGCCCAAAGGGGGGACTCTGCTGACCTGCTGAGAAGTCAGTCGCTGAAGGACATAAAAATCCTAAAATCTGACCTTCAGAAGGAGGGAGCCATATTTTGTTCAAATGAGCCCATGTCTAATATGGATTTACTGGTGTAGCCACATAAGCCACAGTATTTTGTCTATGCTCTCTTTTAACAAAATTTACCAAGATTAGCAGTTTGTTCTTTACATTCAGCCTGTGCCATTAACCAGCTCACACTTGCCTTTGCTAGGCAAGTTATTTTTTATGCTTATCATATACCACTGTTTATACTGAAATGAACTGTTTTCATGATCTACTGTGTGGGCAAATGAACAATAATTTTTCCACTTTTCCGTTTCATTGTTGAATATTGTTGATAAAAGCTCAATGCTCTTGGAAAGGATGTACATACAGTAGATTTTTCCCCTTGTCCTGTCAAACAGCTAGGTAAGCAGAACAGAAATCTGCTTCCCTTATTGTGCCAAACAGATTTACTTTGCCAAAAGGAGCTTTATACAGCACATACTGTATCTATGTACTGTATATTATTTATAGACTCCTCTTGTAATAACTTCTAATACTTTATTCAAATTGTATTACCCACGATAGACCCAACAGTGGGTGGGGAAGGGAGGGGTGGGGAGGTGGAAAGAAAAGAGAGAGAAACAAACAGAAAAATAACACAACTGAAACAAGCAGAAGTCAAACTGTATCTTCTTCTGAAAAGGTCTCATCATGAGTCTGGTATCTGCACCTGTAAAAGAACATATGTGTGTGTGCATGTGTATGTATGAGAGCGTGTGCAAAGTGAGTGTGTGTGTGTGAGTGGTTTGCCAGGAAACATACAAAGAGGGCGGCAGATCACAGCAACACCCCTTCCCCCTCTGGAAACGCCAAGAAAGCAAGACAGTGCCACCATTCCCCACAGAGCACAAATGACCCGAAGCCAGCAAGCCCCAGGACAGCCATGCAACCGCCCTAGGAGGGATGGTTGAGGAAAGCTGGGCCGCAAGGCGGCCGGCGTGGCTTGCCCCCATGCCTGCACCGACCCGCCGCCCCAGCAGGGCCAACGCCAGCCTCCGGGCCCCGGCGCCAGAAGGCCAACACCCTACTCCCCCCCCCCTTCCCCCGGGCTGGAAACTGGCACACACCCCAGGCACGGGCCCCTCAGTCACCCCCCCCCCCCCCCAGCAGCAGGCCCGCACCCACCCCAGTGCCCCAACCCATGCTCCAAGAGGCCCCAGGCCCCCACACCCAAGGAAGGTGGCAGAAAGGCATGGGGAACCCCAGTCCAAGGGAGCCCATGCAGCCAGGAGGTACCAGGAGGTGCCATCCTCTCAGTCCAGCACCCCCCACCAGCACATAGACTCACTCTTACCCTTGTGCTCTCACTCGTACTCACACACACTCGCTCAGCCACCCTCACTCACACTCCCCTTCACGCAACTCATTCACTCTCACCCACTCCCATACTTATTCAGTCTCGCTCCCATTCCCACTCGCCCTTACTCACACATGCTTCCTTCCACTCATGCTCACTCATATACACACTGTCATTCACGCTTCACGCTCTGACTCACTCTCATTTACTAATGGTCTTTCTTACACACTCACACTTATTTACCCTTAGCACTTGGGGCGGCCATGGTGCAGATGCAGTGGGCACGAACATGCACCAGGGCCCGGCAGCGGCCGGTGAGGCTGCCGGCATGGACCAGCAGCCACACCCCTGCTAACCCACCCCAGGGCAGCTGCAGCCACATAAGCAGCCCACTGCCACCAATGCCTGCTCGGAGTGAGCAACCAGTGGACCCATTACAAGCACCTAGAGTTGCCACCTGACATGCAAAGCACCACACAAATCCAACCCACCATCACCCAACATGCAAAGCACCACACAAATCTAACCCATCATCACAATCACTATTCATCATCACTCTCAGTTGCCACATATGGAGTAACGTGATAATATAGAGTGAAGTACGAGGAGACGAAGAATGATGTCTGAAGATAGAGTTGAGGTTTGATTGGACACATCAGTGATAGAAGGACTACAGCTCCTGACCAGATAGAGTGATGATGTAGAGTGAAGTATGTGGCAGTAATGCACCTATAAACTGGTTGCCAACCGCCAATCAAATCTAAAAGAAGAAGAATCACTACTCATCACTCCCTCACTCTCACTTACTCACTTGCTCTTACTTGCTCACTCACTCTCACTCTCGCTCATTCCTTTCCTCACACCTATTCACTCGTGGTGGTGCCTTAGGATGACGACAGCATGACAGGCCCCAGGTCACCAGCCAGGCCCCAGGTCCCCGGCAGAAGGAGGGCAGCAGGGGTGGAGGAAGACCCCCACCCCCATGCATGAATCATGATGGGTGAGTGTTATTTGTGTGGTGTCATTGGGTGCAGGTTTGTGAACTACCAAAGTGTAGTTAAAATTGAGGGGATAGTGTGATAGGGCATCGCTACCCATTGCTATCGGTGGCAGAGCTCCCATCCCCCACAAGCCCTCAGTGCCTTTAGTGCAATTAAAATTGAGGTGAGGGTGGCCTACCATGCAGTAGTAGACAGAGGGATCCTCTTCACCGACAGCGTATGGCACATCCCCACCCCAAAACCCTAAGTGTATCGAATATGATGTATGATCCACCCAGAATTGGGAGGGGGTAAGACTGGGAGGGGGGCAGTCCAAGACAGAGCCTTTCCCCCAAAAAAAGCCAGCTCCCAAACTGGCTCTGGAAGCCACCCACTACCCCAGATCCCATTCTGTGACCAGGGGCGCCAGGGCGTGCAACCCAGGACCTGCCAATGTTATACTCCAGCGCTCTCCAGCACCACAGGCACAATGGGGCAGCCACACTCACACTTACTCTCATGCATCTTGTACACACCCTGTATGCCCACACACAAACTTATATTTAGTTTAGTTTATTGGTTTATTTGTCATGGACCATGTACAGAAAACACATTAAACACAGGGTAAAGATGCTCTGTACCAGATTATAGCGTTCTCACTAATTTCCATCTGTAGTCCTTAAGGCAGGCAGGAAGATATTAAAAGAAAAACAGCACATATATAAAGCAATTCACGTTGGGTTTCAGAAACTGTTGACCCTGAAATATGCAGGGAGTAAGTTTAAAGGTAAAGAGATAAGAGAGACGGCACACATAAAAAAAAAACAATTCAAGAGTACAATTTCAAAATCCCATTTAAGGGGGAGAGTCAATGCTGGCAGGCTTGATTACTTAAAATCCATTTTCTAGTCTCTCTGGAAAAGTCTCTGTAATTTGTACTGATCTTCAAAGCAGTGGGGAGCTTGTTCCATTCCGTTATAGCTTTGTATGAGAATATAATAATATTATAATAATAATACAGCAATCCACATGTCAAGCGACATCCCAAAGCACCTAGTGGCTACGTGGGTGGAACTATGTACATACAGTAAGAGTGCAGAACATGCAATTGAACACACAGTTGAATAAAATGGCCCAAGGTTTACGGAAAATATACATAGTAGTGGTTTCATGGATGGGTCAATGTACATGAAAGTGTGGAGTGCAAAGACAGATGAGTTATTGTGATAGTTAAAAGGTCCTAAATTCTGAGCATGTTTGGAGGGAGGGGGTGGGGCCTCTGACTGTTTGCAGTTCGGATGGCCCAGGGGAAGAAACTGTTTGTCAGTCTGGAAGTATGGGACCTGATCGATCTAAACTGTCATCCAGAGGGAAGCAGGTCGAACAGGTGGCGGGTGGGATGTGAGGGGTCTCCTGTGATGGTCTTGATCCTTCTGAGACAGGAGGAACTGGAGATGTCTTCCAGGGAGGGTAGAGGGCCGCCGATAATTTTTTGGGGGGTGTTGATGACCCTCTGCACAGCCTTCCTGCTCGCGGCTGTGGAGCCGGCGTACCACACACTCAGACAGTAGGTGAGCATGCTCTCCACTGAGCAGCGATAGAAGACCAGCAGCAGCTTCTGGTCCAGGTTGTTCTTCCTCAGAACATAGAGGAAGTGCAGCTGCTACTGGACTTTCTTCACCAGGGCCTTGGTGTTGACAGTCCAGGAGAGGTCAGAGGAGATGTGGGTGCCCAGGAAGCTGAAGGCAGGGACATTTTTCATGCAGTCGCCATTTATGGGGTGGGGTGGGGAGGGCTATCTGTTCTTCCTGAAGTCCAGTATGAGTTCTTTGGTTTTTTGGACATTCAGGTTGTTTGCTTGGCACCACAGCAGCAGATTGTATACCTCCACCGTGTGTGCCTTCTCATTGTCATCGGTGATGAGCCCAACCAAGGTGATGTCGTCCATGTACTTCACGATGATGGTGGTTGGGTGCGTTGGAATACAGTCAAAGGTGTACAGGGAGTAAAGTAGAGGGCTTAGCACACAACCATGGAGGGAGCCAGTGCTAAGAGACAGTGTGGAGGAGTGGTGGGGGCCAAGTCTGATTGTTTGTGGGTGGTTGGTGAGAGAGTTTTTTATCTCACCACTGTCCACAAACATATACAAACATAATACAACATTAGATCAACATTAGAAGATACTAATGTACTACCTTCCATCAAACTGCTTTCGACAGGTTTATGACCCCTTAGCCCTGCCCAAACCCCACCCACATCCTGCCTCATTCCCCACCCACACCCTACCCCCTTTGACCTGACCTTGACCTCCCCTTGAATCCATAATCATCCTTTGATCAGTGACAACCTTTTATGACCCATAATTATCCTTTGATCAGCAACATCCTTTATGACCCATAATTATCCTTTGAGCCATGACGACCTTTGACCCCTGCCCTGAGGGCTGAGCATGGGAATGACATGTTAACATACGGGAAACTGTGGGGACAGCGCCTACTGTAGTTGCAGAGTTTTATATACATACGGCTGAAGGATCACCGCACAGAAAAAAGATAACGCACAATGGCAGAACTAAAAACGTTGATTTAAATTTTAACAAAATAAAACGGTAAACGGCGATAGCACTTTTTCTCATGAACAAGAAGGAGTTTTACAGATCGTGCTATTCACACACACACACACACACACACACCACTCCTCCTCGCCCACCCCACCCCTCTGTTCCCACGTGTATGACTATGAAGGAGTATACATATAAGCAAAATAGTTTCTACCGCCTCCGATCAACAAAGTTTTAGTTTTGTTGTTTGCAAATCACTTTAGTCTAAAAAATGTATGTTGTACAAAACAAATTTTTACAATATTGGAGGTTTTTTTGTCTAACTTTTGCTGTGATTGTAAGAACAAAATAAATATGTTCCATTTACACAAGTATGGATTACTTCTTTTTTCATTCAAGTTATTCAAAAAATGAATTAATAGTTGAGAGTTTTGTTGTTTCTTAGGCCTTGTCTTTTATTTCACTGCAAAAATGTGTGTTGAAAAAGGTGTTGAACTGAACCGTTGAATTTCAGCACAAAGCACAAAAGTTATCAGCTTATTTTGTAAAACAAACATCTTTTTTTAGAATTTGGCATGGTACATAAACTTGTAAATTGATAAATCTATGTTTGTATGAGTACAAAAAATGCACTTTGTCACTTTTTTTAAAACAACTAAATACTTGAGAAAAGTCCATCCATCCATCTTCTTCCGCTTAATCCTTTTCGAGT
Organism: Pholidichthys leucotaenia; assembly: GCA_020510985.1. Classification (NCBI taxonomy): domain Eukaryota; kingdom Metazoa; phylum Chordata; class Actinopteri; order Cichliformes; family Pholidichthyidae; genus Pholidichthys; species Pholidichthys leucotaenia. The sequence goes on from CM035838.1 coordinate 329,057,285, forward strand.
TGCGGGGGGGCTGGAGCCTATCCCAGCATCTTTGGGCGAGAGGCAGGGTACACCCTGGACAGATCGCCAGTCCATTGCAGGGCCAACACAGAGAGACAAACAACCATTCACTCTCACAGTCATACCTAAGGACAATTTAGAATCCCCAGTTTGATGCCAATTAACCTAACTTGCATGTTTTTAGCATGTGGGAGGAAACCGGAGAAATCTCGGAGTAAACCCACGCAGACACAGGGAGAACATGCAATCTCCACACAGATCACTGTTGGTCAGGGGCTGGGATTGAACCCAGGATCCTCCGGCCAAGGGTGAGTTGCTGTGCTGCTGCAGTGCCAACCACTCCGCCACCTTGAGAAAAGTTTTCTTTTAAATTTTGTGTGCTTAATGCATGGATGGATTACACTTGTAAAGTTTTGAAAAGATTAAATCTTTGTTAGTGGTGTGTGTAGTGCCCGAATAAAAGAGGAGGTGAGGTGATGGTTTATAGTATTTATTAACAAGAACTGTTATACACACAGGAGTCCTTACCGCGGGTACAGGAGTGTGGCAAAGGAGACCGGAGGTCTCCCGCCTCAGGCTTATATAGTGCAGGTGACGCCACCTCCCAAAGGCAGGGCGTCACCCCTCCCAGCCTAGGGCACCGCCATACCAATATACTATAATATTCCTATCCTACATACCCCCCCCCCAAAAAAAACAAAAAACTGCCATCCATCCATCTTCTACCACTTTTCCGGAGGTCCGGGTCGCGGAGGCAGCAGTTCAAGCAGAGAAGCCCAGACTTCTCTCTCCCCAGCCACTTGCTCCAGCTCTTCAGAGAGGATACCAAGGCGTTCCCAGACCAGCTGGGAGACATAGTCTCTCCACCAAGTCCTGGGTCTGCCCTGGGGTCTCCTCCCTGTGGGACATGCCTGAAACACCTCAAGTGGGAGGCGTCCAGGAGGCATCCTAATCAGATGCCCATACCACCTCAACTGACTCCTTTCAATGTGGAGGAGCAGCGGTCCATGGTCCTCAGCGATCCATGGTCCTCAGCCAGAAAAAGGTGGATTGTCCTCTCTGGGTTGGGTACAGGCTCCTGCCCCAAGTGGAAGAGTTTAAGTATCTTGGGGTCTTGTTCATGAGTGAGGGGAAAATGGAGTGAGAGATTGACAGACAGATTGGAGCAGCATCTGCAGTGATGCGGACGTTGTACCGGTCTGTTGTGGTGAAAAGGGAGCTTAGTTCTAAGGCAAAGCTGTCGATTTACCAGTCGATCTACGTTCCTACTCTCACCTATGGTCACGAGCTTTGGGTAATGACCGAAAGAACAAGATCGCGGACACAAGCGGCTGAAATGAGCTTTCTCCGTAGGATTGCTGGACTCACCCTCAGAGATAGGGTGAGGAGCTCCGTCATCTGGGAGAGGCTCAGAGTAGAAAAAAACTGCAATCACACTAATTGCCCAACCAATACATTTGTACCCAAATCATACTCTAATACAAGGGACCTGGCCTAACCATTCACACCACACTGGCTCAGCGGAACCCACCGCTATATAAACATAAAAGTCTCTGAAAAGCAAATGAGCCATTCACCAAATTAAAATAATCCCTCCTAAGCTAAACACAAATACTTAACAAAGAAAAAGGCAGTACCCATCCCATAACCCACAGAATATTTCCCCTCTGGAGATCAATAACGTATACAAAAATCAAATATACATAGACATGTAAACAGGGAACTCCCAAAATAAAGACACACAAAAAAGACAGATACACACAATGGGCAGTTGTCATTCCATTCACACTCAGGTAGTAAAACACCTAACACACATAGCAGCCACGCACACATCCACAACAGTGGTCCTGAGCCTACTAACTGACTCAAGGAGATTATGTCCCTAATGAGACCACCTGCGGCCCTAAAGGCCAGCCCGTGAAAGGGGAATCACTTTGGCCGCCTGTGCTGCAAACAGAAGTAAAATACAACACTGTACCACACTGTATACTACTGTATCACCATACCCTGACCCTACGGTAACTCGTACCCCCAAGTCACTCCCACAGTAAATACATGAATACACTTGCACAACTTCTCATTTGTTTTTTTTTTTTGTTTTTGTTTTTTTTTAACACAGAAACATCAAAATTAAACAGAACATAACAAAACAGCACAGTAGACCACCTGTTAGCCCCATACATTCAACCTGGGTCTTCTAAAGCCCCCCCGGAGTGTCCATCACGAGACCCACTTCCAGAGCGCCTCCGCTTTGTTGTGAATGGAGACGGACTGCATCGACGCCCCACCACTCTCCGGCGTCGCAGCTCGTTGGGATGCCTGTCTGACCCATCAGTCAATTTCAGGTAGCCATCGCCACCAGACTGGACCACCCGCAGATCATCCTGTCCCGCTGTCCCGATTCTGGAACTGTGCACCGACCAAGCCGGGGCTCAACCCTAGGGCGCACTGCATCGCCCTCCCATAGGGGAGCACCCCCTGGCTTCCTTGGTTGGCTGTGCTGCGTTCTGGCTCTCCTGTGACTTAGTTTGTGTCCCTCACCTTGGTTCACGGTACGGTTGGGATCTGCGCCGTCTGGTGTTGCCCCGGACGCCAGATGAAGATGATGAGTCCAGAGCTGCAATCTGTTTATTATTTAATCATGGTAAATTAATATTGTCCAAAAATTAATTTATCTCTGAGTCAGACGGAATAATCTGAGATGAATAGAGGTTTTCATAAAACTTTCAGGAGTTCTTTATTTCTTCAGGATCATGGGTGATATTTCCAGTCATATCCTTAATAGAGTGGATAGTTGTTTTTTCATTAATCAGTTTAAGCTGATTAGAAAAGTATCTCCCGGATTTAATACTATGTTCAAACTTCTCCAGACATAGTCTTTGTATTAAAAATGGTGTCCTTTTGTTCATAATTTCTTTTAGTTCCAGCTTTAACCCTTTAACTGCCAAATTCTCCATATTGCACCTGGGGCAACTCAAGCCCCCCCCCCCCCCAGTGGTCAAGAGTGGTAAAATTTTTTGTCAATAAAATAGTTCAGATTTCCAAGGCTATAACTTGAAAGTTACAAGAGATAATGGCTTACTGTCAATTAGAAAGATGTAGAATATAATCCAAAGTTTCAGATAGGAATAAATTTACACATCTAATTTGCATAATGTCATGGCAGCTATATAAATTACAAAACAGTCAAAAGTGTACTTTGGACACATTTACATAAAGAATGGTCCGTTTTTTTTTTTACTCAGATTTGTCTACATGAGTATGTTTTTATCTAATCTTCAAAGTATATGAACCAGAAAATCAATAAAATGTAAAAAAAAAATGTACAGTGGGGAAAAAAAGTATTTAGTCAGCCACCAATTGTGCAAGTTCTCCCACTTAAAAGATGAGAGAGGTCTCCAATTTTCATCATAGGTATACCTCAACTATGAGAGACAAAATGAGAAAAAAAAAAAATCCAGAAAATCACATTGAAGGATTTTTAATGATTTAATTGGAAAATTCCTCGGTAAAATAAGTATTTGGCCAAAAACAAAAGTTCATCTCAATACTTTGTTATATACCCTTTGTTGGCAATGACAGAGGTCAAACGTTTTCTGTAAGTCTTCACAAGGTTTTCACACACTGTTGCTGGTATTTTGGCCCATTCCTCCATGCAGATCTCCTCTAGAGCAGTGATGTTTTGGGGCTGTCGCTGGGCAACACGGACTTTCAACTCCCTCCAAAGATTTTCTATGGGGTTGAGATCTGGAGACTGGCTAGGCCACTCCAGGACCTTGAAATGCTTCTTACAAAGCCACTCCTTCATTGCCCGGGCAGTGTGTTTGGGATCATTGTCATGCTGAAAGACCCAGCCACATTTTATCTTCAATGCTCTTGCTGGTGGAAGGAGGTTTTCACTCAAAATCTCACCATACATGGCCCCACTCATTCTTTCCTTTACACGGATCAGTCGTCCTGGTCCCTTTGCAGAGAAACAGCTCCAAAGTATGATGTTTCCACCCCCATGCTTCACAGTAGGTATGGTGTTCTTTCTCCTCCAAACACGACAAGTTGAGTTTTTAACCAAAAAGTTCTATTTTGGTTTCATCTGACCATATGACATTCTCCCAATCCTCTTCTGGATCATCCAAATGCTCTCTAGCAAACTTCAGACGGGCCTGGACATGTACTGGCTTAAGCAGGGGGACATGTCTGGCACTGCAGGATTTGAGTCCCTGGCGGCGTAGTGTGTTACTGATGTAGCCTTTGTTACTTTGGACCCAGCTCTCTGCAGGTCATTCACTATGTCCCCCCATGTGGTTCTGGGATTTTTGCTCACCGTTCTTGTGATCATTTTGACCTCACGGGGTGAGATCTTGCGTGGAGCCCCAGATCGAGGGAGATTATCAGTGGTCTTGTATGTCTTCCACTTTCTAATAATTGCTCCCACAGTTGATTTCTTCACACCAAGCTGCTTACCTATTGCAGATTCAGTCTTCCCAGCCTGGTGCAGGTCTACAATTTTGTTTCTGGTGTCCTTTGACAGCTCTTTGGTCTTGGCCATAGTGGAGCTTGGAGTCTGACTGTTTGAGGTTGTGGACAGGTGTCTTTTATACTGATAATGAGTTCAAACAGGTGTCATTAATACAGGTAATGAGTGGAGGACAGAGGAGCCTCTTAAAGAAGAAGTTACAGGTCTGTGAGAGCCAGAAATCTTGCTTGTTTGTAGGTGACCAAATACTTATTTTACAAAGGAATTTACCAATTAATTCATTAAAAATCCTTCAATGTGATTTTCTGGATTTTTTTTCTCATTTTGTCTCTCATAGTTGCGGTATACCTATGATGAAAATTGGAGACCTCTCTCATCTTTTAAGTGGGAGAACTTGCACATTTGGTGGCTGACTAAATACTTTTTTCCCCCACTGTATTTCTCTCTTACCTGTTACCGCGAGGGGGGCTCACCCGCCCACGTGACTGGTCCATTTTCATCCATCGTAGATGATGTTTGTGTGTTTGCTCAGCCATTTACACCATGTACCACATCTACAAACTTATGATTACCCCACGTGAATTTTGTTTGTATTAAGTGGCTATTTTTTCTGTTTGGTGCATTATTCCTGTGGGAATCCATGCCACCCGTGGGCGCCGCCATCTTGGTAATGGGAGCTCAGTTTTTTCTTACATCGACCTCGATGTAACACATTTACTTAGCAATTTACACCCTTGTACTAATCTACAAACTCTTATGATTATCCCACGTGAATTTCATTTGTATTACGCAGCTATTTTTCCCATTTCATGCAAATTCCGTCATCATCGCTGTCGCGATGACCAAACAGCGGCATCCACATTGGTGCGTGAGCTCAAAGCGGAAAAAGGAATAATAATAATGAGGATTTTTCCTTCTTTGCTATATTCCATATCAGCCATGATTCCTGCGGCGCGTGTTTGGCACTTTTTATTTTTATTTATTTATTTATTTTGGATAGATTAAAAGGAAAGATTAAAAGGAAACAGAATAATATAACAAAGGGGAAAAAATCCAACAAGGTCAAATTAAACAATAACTCCTCTGATTATACAGTTCAACATAAGTTATCCGAAATGGGTGATGGCTGAAGCCGCAGCTTATATTGCCCACCCATATTCCATCCAAGAATTCAAAAGAAAAACAAAACAAGAGCGATTACAATTCGTAACAAAGCTAAGACAAAATGTGACAAAAAACAAAACAAAACAAAAAAAAAACGAAGCAACAACACAACACAGACTGGATATGACAATCCTTATGTGATTTTACATGTCATCTTGTATATATGTTTGGAGTATTTCTTCCTTTAGTTTTTGTTTAAATTGTCCAAGCACGGAATTGTTTTCAGATATGATTCCCACTCCTTATTAAAATAGTTAATAAAGTCTTTGTCTTTGAGTAATGATGTATTAAATTTCCAGTTGCTAGTTTTCCTTGTAGCTTTTTTATTCACCAGTGTAAGAGATACTGGATGGTGATCACTGATTACTTGATTAGAGCAAATTTCAGTGTCTGTGATATCCCTCACAATGGAGTTAAGATAAGATAAGATAAGCCTTTATTAGTCCCACAATGGGGAAATTCCAGGATTGCAACAGCACAGGGACAGCAACACTCAGAGCAATAATTTAGAAGATAAGAAAATAAGAGCAGTGAATACACATGCACACACACACACACACACACACACACACACACACACACACACACACACACACACATATATATATATATATGGTATATACTGTCGGTATATACTACTCGGTATATACGGTATATACACGTATATACTACTACACAGTAGTGTATATACAGTATATATATATATATATATATATATATATATATATATATATATATATATATATATATATATATATATATATATATATATATATATATACATACATATATATATATATATATACTGTATATACACTACTGTTCAAAAGTTTGGGGTCACCCAGAAAATTATTTTGTGTTTTCCATGAAAAGTCACACTTATTTACAACCATGAGTTGTAAAATGAATAGAAAATATAGTCAAGACATTGACAAGGTTAGAAATAATGATTTGTATTTTTACTCTTTGTCCCTGCTGCTGTCAAAGAGTTGAACAAGCTGTAAAAATATATTGCACATAATTTAGGTACCTATTTATTAACTCCATTTTATATTTACTTATTGTTGTAGGATGTCACTTGGGTTCTAAATATTGTATTGGGTTTTAGACCTTTGAGTTTTTAACCTCTTTGACTAGTTTTTAACTTTTAATATGACCCTTCTCTCTTACCTCTGGTTTTTCTCTCATCTCTTTGTCTTTTTATACCCTGATTGATGGAGCCTTGAGTATTTTTATCATGTTTATAGTCAGCTTCATATGTGCCTGTGTTTGTGTCTATGTCAGGGGTGGGCAGCGAGGGCCATTCCACTGCAGATTTTCTGTTCCACCCAGTCTCTTCAGCAGGTGTTTGCTCTGATCCCCTTCAAGGACTGCTAATCAGTGAAAGCACCTGCTGATGAGACTGGGTGGAATAGAAAATCTGCAGCGGAATGGCCCTCCATGGCACATGATTGCCCACCACTGGTCTATGTTGAATGTAATTTGTGGCTTGTATATATATGGATGTCACCAGACTGCAAAACAAATCTACCTACGGGTACAAATAAAATAACCTGATCCTGAACCTGAACCTGTATTTGAAATAATAATTTTTTCCAGATACTCAATCTGCTCAAAGGAAGGTCAGTTTTATTGCTTCTCTAACCAGCTAAACTGTTTTCAGCTGTGCTAACATGATTGCACAAGGGTTTTCTAATCATCCATTAGCCTTCTGACGCAATGAGCAAACACACTGTACCATTAGAACACTGGAGTGATAGCTGCTGGAAATGGACCTCTATACACCTATGTAGATATTGCACCAAAAACCAGACATTTGCAGCTAGAATAGTCATTTACCACATTAGCAATGTATATTAGATATTAGAGTGTATTTCTGATTAGTTTAAAGTTATCTTCATTGAAAAAACAGTGCTTTTCTTTCAAAAATAAGGAAATTTCTAAGTGACCCCAAACTTTTGAATGGTAGTGTATATACACACAGTGCGGAGCATTGTAACTAGATGGACTAAACAGCATAACCGTGTATTTAGTTACCCTTCATGGTATGAATATGTACCCATACATATTGTCACCCTCCACAGCGACTGATATTGTCCTAGTTGTATACTGGAGGGGACCATTTGTGTAAGTCTGTTGCGTCTTTTGCATTCAATACTATTAGGTCGTCACGTTTTTTTGCTATCTCTGCGAGCAGCCCTGCTTAGGTTATACAGTCTGACAGCCGTAGGTAGGAAGGACCTGCGAAACCTCTCGATCACGTATCTAGGATGATGTAGTCTACAGCTAAATGAACTCCTCAGTGCGTCCAGTATGTCCTGCATAGCGTGGGACTCGGACTCCAGCAGAGATGACAATTTAGCCACCATCCTTCTCTCTCTTATCTCCTCCACTGGGTCAAGGCGTTACCCCAGGACAGAGCTAGCTTTCTTGATTAGTTTGTTCAGTCTCTTCCTATCGGCTGCTGTAATGCTGTTGCCCCAGCAGACCACTCCAAAAGTGATGGCTGATGCCACCACCGTGTCGTAGAATGTCTTCAGCAGTGCCCCTTGTACACCAAAAGACCCGAGTCTCCTCAGTAGGGACAGCCTGTGCTGTCTCTTCTTGTAGAGTGCGTCGGTATTGTGTGACCAGTCTAGTTTATTGTTCAGATGAACACCCAGGTACTTGTAGGATGTCACCATCTCAATGTCTGTTCCCTGGATGTTTACTGGTGCTGTGAGGAGTTGTCCTTGCCTGCGGCAGTCCACCACCAGCTCCTTAGTTTTCTTCGCGTTGATCTGGAGGCAGTTCTGATGGCACCAGTCCATGAAGTCCTGGATAGGTCCTCTGTACTCAGCTTCATCTCCATTGGAGATGAGGCCGACGATCGCAGAGTCGCCAGAGAACTTCTGTAGATGGCAGTGTGTTGTGTTGTGTGAGAAGTCTGCAGTATAAAGGGTGAACAGGAAGGGAGCCAAAACCGTTCCCTGGGGGGCCCCCGTGCTGCCGATGATCGTGTCGGGCACACAATCCCGGGTTCTCACAAACTGTGGCCGGTTAGTGAGGTAGTCGAGGATCCATGATGACAGGTGCTGGTCCACCCCTGCACACAGCAGCTTGTCCTTCAGGATCACCGGTTGGATGGTGTTGAAAGCACTGGAGAAGTTAAAGAACATGATCCTTACCACATTCCCGGGCTTCTCCAGGTGGGACAGGGAACAGTGAAGGAGGTAGATCACTGCATCCTCCACCCCAATGCCATGCTGGTAGGCAAACTGGAGTGGATCCATCGCTGGTCCCACCAGGGGGCGGAGGTGAGCAAGGAACAGTCTCTCCAGGGTCTTCATCATGTGAGACATCAGGGCCACTGGCCTGTAGCTGTTCAGGTCTTTGGGGTGGGAAGTCTTTGGTACAGGTACCACACAAGATGTTTTCCACAACTGTGGTACCCTCCCCAGCTTCAGGCTCAGGTTGAAGATGTGCTCCACAATCCCACACAGCTGGTCTGCGCAGGACTTGAGAAGCTTTGCGCTGATGCCGTCTGGACCCGAGGCCTTCCTCGCCTTGATCTTCCTCAGCTCCTTCCTCACCTGGGTTTTAGTGAGGGTCAGGTTGGGGGGCTGTGTGCTGGGAGTGGGGGCGGCATTGGTGGAGTGGGGTGTGGACAGCAGGTCTCAATGACTGTAGAGGCAGCAGTGGTTGGTGTGCAGTCGAGGGGGAGGGCGGTTGGTCAAACCTATTAAAAAACAGGTTCAGATTGTTCGCACACTCCCTGCCCCCCATGGCCTGGGATGAGTTATTCTGGAGCCCAGAGATGGTTTTAATGTTTCTCCAGACCTCGCTGATGTCGCTCTGTTGCAGCTTGTCCTCCATCTTCTTCCTGAAGCTGTCCTTGCCTTCTCTGATCTTCCTCCACAGCTCACTCTGTACGGACCTCAACATCTCCCTGTTCCCCGACCTGAAGATCCTCTTCTTCTCTCTCAGAAGTGTTTTTATCTCAGGGCTGATCCAGGGTTTGTTGTTCGAGCAACACCGTATGGTCTTGGTGGGTACGGTGTTGTCCACACAGAAGTTGATGTAGTCCGTGATGGTGTGAGTGAGGCCATCGATATCCTCACCATGTGGATCGCAGAGCTGCTCCCAGGCAGTGGTTTCAAGACAGTCCTTTAAAGCGTCCATTGCCTCCTCAGACCATATCTTCACCGTGCGTATGACCGGAGGTTGTCTGTGTACTAGGGGTTTGTACACCGGCAGGAGATGAACCAAGTTGTGATCCGATCTCCCGAGTGGGGGGAGTGGTAAGATAAGATAAGATAAGATAAGCCTTTATTAGTCCCACAATGGGGAAATTCCAGGATTGCAACAGCACAGGGATAGCAACACTCAGAGCAACAATCAGAAGGCAAGAAAAAACAAGAGCAGCTAGTATACATATGTACATATTACTATAAATATATATATACACTCACCGGCCACTTTATTAGGTACACCATGCTAGTAACGGGTTGGACCCCCTTTTGCCTTCAGAACTTTCTCAATTCTTCGTGGCATAGATTCAACAAGGTGCTGGAAGCATTCCTCAGAGAGTTTGACATGATGACATCACACAGTTGGCGCAGATTTGTCGGCTGCACATCCATGATGCGAATCTCCCGTTCCACCACATCCCAAAGATGCTCTATTGGATTGAGATCTGGTGACTGTGGAGGCCATTTGAGTACAGTGAACTCATTGTCATGTTCAAGAAACCAGTCTGAGATGATTCCAGCTTTATGACATGGCGCATTATCCTGCTGAAAGTAGCCATCAGAAGTTGGGTACATTGTGGTCATAAAGGGATGGACATGGTCAGCAACAATACTCAGGTAGGCTGTAGCGTTGCAACGATGCTCAATTGGTACCAAGGGGCCCAAAGAGTGCCAAGAAAATATTCCCCACACCATTACACCACCACCACCAGCCTGAACCATTGATACAAGGCAGGATGGATCCATGCTTTCATGTTGTTGACGCCAAATTCTGACCCTACCATCCGAATGTCGCAGCAGAAATTGAGACTCATCAGACCAGGCAACGTTTTTCCAATCTTCTATTGTCCAATTTCGATGAGCTTGTGCAAATTGTAGCCTCAGTTTCCTGTTCTTAGCTGAAAGGAGTGGCACCCGGCGTGGTCTTCTGCTGCTGTAGCCCATCTGCCTCAAAGTTCGACATACTGTGCGTTCAGAGATGCTCTTCTGCCTACCTTGGTTGTAACGGGTGGTTATTTGAGTGACTGTTGCCTTTCTATCAGCTCGAACCAGTCTGGCCATTTTCCTCTGACCTCTGGCATCAACAAGGCATTTCCGCCCACAGAACTGCCGCTCACTGGATATTTTTTCTTTTTCGGACCATTCTCTGTAAACCCTAGAGATGGTTGTGCGTGAAAATCCCAGTAGATCAGCAGTTTCTGAAATACTCAGACCAGCCCTTCTGGCACCAACAACCATGCCACGTTCAAAGTCACTCAAATCACCTTTCTTCCCCATACTGATGCTCGGTTTGAACTGCAGGAGATTGTCTTGACCATGTCTACATGCCTAAATGCACTGAGTTGCCGCCATGTGATTGGCTGATTAGAAGTTAAGTGTTAACGAGCAGTTGGACAGGTGTACCTAATAAAGTGGCCGGTGAGTGTATATATATATATATATAGACAGTGCGGAGCATTGTGGTTGGTGGATGTGCAGCAGAAAGTCTAAGCTCTCTCTCCGCGGATGCGGCGGGCCAGCTGGATGTCTTTGGGCATGATGGTGACCCTCTTGGCATGGATGGCGCACAGGTTGGTGCCCTTGAAGAGACCCACCAGGTAGGCCTCGCTGGCCTCCTGCAGAGCCATGACGGCGGAGCTCTGGAAGCGCAGGTTGGTATTGAAGTCCTGAGCGATCTCCCTCACCAGGCGCTGGAAGGGCAGCTTACGGATGAGCAGCTCCGTGGATTTCTGGTAGCGATGGATCTCTCTCAGAGCCACGGTACCGGGCCTGTAACGGTGAGGCTTCTTCACTCCGCCGGTGGCCGGAGCGCTTTTCCGAGCAGCCTTGGTGGCCAGCTGCTTCCTGGGGGCTTTTCCTCCAGTAGATTTACGGGCGGTCTGCTTGGTTCTTGCCATCACTCTTTATTATTCTGTCTTATATTTCTTGCACGCCGCCTAAACTCCAGCCCGGCAGCCACGTCGTTTTCGCTTCAGTTTCTCCCGGTATGTCGAGTTTCTCCGTTAGCACCGGGTGGCGGTTGAGTGCTAGCTAGCTCTTCCCTGCTGTATCATCTCCTGCTGTAAACAGAGGCTCCGTCCACCGACTCGGGAGACCTTTGGGGCGATCTGTGTGTCCGTGATATATATAGAGTGAAAGGTGTGCCGGATCAGAAAGTTATCACCGGATCAGAAAGAAGAAGGAAGATAAAAAGACTCAGAATTGAGCCGCTGTTGCAAAAGGCAGCCAACTCGTGTGGCGCCTGGTGATGAGGTGTACGCCTCCTTAGTGTTAGCATAGAATAAGTCCAGTGTTTTATTGTCTCTAGTGTGGCACGTGACATACTGGATGAACGTGGGCAGAATGGGGGACAGTGAAATATGGTTGAAATCACCTGAGATGAGGAGAAGAGCATCTGGGTGTTCTGTCAGCAGCCTGCCAGTTACTGAGTGGATGGCGTCACGCGCTGTTCCAGCGTTCGCCGTCGGATTTGCATAAATAACAATACAGATCACGTGTGAGTATCCCCTTGGGAGATAGGTAGGCCACATGCTAACAGCTAGCAACTCAATGTCTTTGCTGCAGTGATGTTGTTTAACCGTGATATGTCCCAGTCTGCACCAGCTGTTATTGACATGCATTATCACTCCTCCGCCCCTTGCCTTCCCACTGTCTGGTGTCCGGTCTGCCTGTATTGCGTGGAAACCCTCCAGTTCAATGTTAGCATCTGTTGCTAGTTCTGTTAGCCACGGCTCAGTAAACAACATCAAGCTAATCTCTCTGAAGACGCTCTCGTAGCGGGAGATAGCCGCTAGCTCGTCAGTCTTATTGAGTAGCGATCGTAGATTCCCCATAATAACGGATGGAAGGACGGGCCTGTACCTTATATTTCTCGCCCGCCGTCTTGCTCCAGCATGGCATCCACGTCGTTTCTGTCTTATTTCACCCAGTATGTCGAGGTCTTGCGCTAGCATCTTGGTCCAGTTAAGTGCTAACAGCTGGTCTCTGCTGTAACGTATCCTGCTAAAAACAGTGGCTCCGTCTGCCGGCTCAGGAGACATTTGGGCATAACATGTGTCCGTCCGATGTATAAGGTGTCGCCGGATCAGACAGATTAGCAAGAGAAGCCAGATAGTAAATAGAAATAGGAAGAAACTGATCCGCTGTTGCAAAAAGGCAGTCTACTCGTGTAGCACTGGAAGTAGATAAGATTAGCTTACTAGCTAAGAAAAAGTCTAAATGAGAATATGAGTGGTGCACTGATGAGAAGAAGGTGTATTCTCTATGAGTTGGGTTAAGAGAACATCATGCATTGCAAAGACCAAAATCACTCATGTACTGTCTAAGAATGTCAGTAGCCTGCCATTTCTGATAGTTCCCCATTGTACTGAGCCTGTCAGTTGCAGGATCCAATACCAGGTTGAAGTCCTCCCCTATTATTAGTGTGGTGTCCAAGTGCTCAGAAAGAGAAGTGAAGAAAGTGTGAAACAAGGATGGGTCGTCAACATTTGGGCCGGAAACACTGGCAATATATAGATCCAGATTTTGAACTGAGATTTTTAATATTGTAAATCTACCTTCTGGATCTGCTATAGTGTTGCTAACAACAAAACATATTCTTCTGTTTACCAATATGGCTACCCCCCTTTATTTGGAATTAAAGCAGGCTGAGTATATGTGGGGAAATTCAGGGGAGGTGAATGAATCTACAGATGACTTAGAAACATGTGGTTCCTGTAATAAGACAAAGTCTGACTGCAGATCCTTCAGTCGATTAAAAACTTTTAACCTCATCTCCCTAGTACTGATTCCATGTATGTTCCACATGACATATCTTAATATGGACATGTTTCAACTAACTGGTTTTGTGCTGGAAGCTAGCTAAATGTAATTATGTGCTTTGTTTGTCCATAGTGTGTGTGTGTGCATATGTATGTTGTATAGCTGTGTATGTATGTGTGTGTAGGCATATACTGTATATGTTGTGCATATAGGATATACCTACAGCGGGGAAATAAGTATTGAAAAAGTCAACATTTTTCTCATTAAACATATTTCTGATGGAGCCATTAACCTGAGATTTTTTTTACCAGGTATCATTAACAACCCAAATAATCTATACATCCAAAGAAATCAAGGCAACTGTGTTCACATAACAAGTTATATTTAATAAAGTTGAATCACACAGGGAATAAATATTGAACGCACTTGGTGAAATTCATTTAATATTTAGTAGAAAAGCCTTTGTTGGTAATAACAGCTTACAGACGCCTCCTGTATGGAGAAATTAGGCACAGGCATTGCTCAGGAGTGATTTTCACCCATTCGTCCACACAAACTGTCTTAAAATCTTGAAGCTTCCATGGGGTGTCATGACCTCTGCTCTTAAGTTTGTTCCATAGATTTTCAATTGGATTCAGGTCAGGTGACTGACTGGGCCATTCTAGCAGCTTTATTTTAGCAGCTTTTATTTTGGGATGATTGTCTTGCTGAAATGTCCACCCTTGTTTCATCTTCAGGATCTTGGCAGATGGCAACAGATTCTTATCAGTGATGTCTCTGTACATTTGTCTATTCATCTTTCCTTCAATTATATGAAGTCTGCCTGTATCATGTGCTGAAAAACACCCCCACACCATAATGGGATGTGCAGTGCCATTTCTCCTTCAAACATGCTGTGTGTTTTGGCATCCATAAAGTTCAAATTTGGTCTCATCTGACCAGACTATATTCTCCCAGTATTTTACTGGCTTGCCCAAATGTTGTGCAGCAAACTTTAAACGAGCATCAACATGCTTTTTCTTCAGCAATGGAGTCTTGCGAGGTGAGCGGGCATAGAGCCCATGATGACTGATTGTATTACTTATTGTTTTCTTTGAAATAGCAGTACCTGTTAACTCCAGGGCTTTCTGGAGTTCTCTATGAGTGGTCTTTAGCACTTGGATAACTCTTCTGATAATTCTTTTGACTCCTCTGTCAGAAATCTTGTGAGGAGCTCCTGGTCATGGCCGATTCATGGTAAAATGATGTTCTTTCCACTTCCGAATGATGGTTCCAACAGTGCTCACTGGAACATTCAGCAGTTTAGAAATATGCCTGTAACAAATGCCATCATTATGCTTTGCAGCAATAAGGTTGTGAAGGTCTAGAGATGCTCTTTGTT
The DNA here is from genome assembly GCA_020510985.1 of Pholidichthys leucotaenia. Lineage (NCBI taxonomy): Eukaryota > Metazoa > Chordata > Actinopteri > Cichliformes > Pholidichthyidae > Pholidichthys > Pholidichthys leucotaenia. The sequence goes on from CM035838.1 coordinate 329,072,295, forward strand.
TCTACCCATCATGAGTTCTTTGTGGTGTGACAATCTGATATTCACAGACCTTTTTAAAGGCTATCTATCAGGACTTAACCAGCTGAAATTATTTGCACTGATGATTTAATTTGCACTGATAATTTAGAATTAAGTTTAAAATCCTTCTTCCCACTTACAAAGCTCTAAAAAAATCAGGCCCCTTTTTATTTAAAAGATCTGACACTACCCTATCATCCTAACAGAGCACTACGCTCCCAAAATGCAGGATTACTTGTAACACCTAGAATCTCCAAATGCACAATGGGAGGCAGAGCCTTCAGTTATCAAGCTCCTCTCTTTTGGAACCAGCTGCCAATCTGGATTTGGGAATCAGACTCGATCTCTGTTTTTAAGAATGGGGTTAAAACCTTCCTTTTTGATATAGCCTATAATTAGGGTAGGATCAGGTACCCCTGAACCCTCCCTTAATTATGCTGCTAATAGGTTTAGACAGCCAGGGGACCTCCAACAATACACTGGGCTTCACTCCTTTCTTCACTCTCAATGAAATATTTTTGCTGGTCATCAACATCTCCCAGCCCCTGAACAATAGTGATCTGTGTGGCGTTTGCATGTTCTCCCCGTGCCTGCGTGGGTTAACTCTGGGATTTCTCCCACTTCCTCCCACATACCAAAAACATGCAAGTTACTGTAGGTTAATTGGCATCAACTGGGGATTCTAAATTGTCCTTAGGTATGATTGTGAGAGTGAATGTTTGTCTGTCTCTCTGTGTTGGCCCTGCGATGGACTGGCGATCTGTCCAGGGTGTACCCTGCCTCTCACCCAAAGATGCTGGGATAGGCTCCAGCCCCCCCCCCCCCCCCCCGTGGCCCAAAAAGGATTAAGTGGAAGAAAATGATGGATGGATAAACATCTGTTTGTTCTCTCCCATAGATTGAGTCCCCATCCTGCTGTTTGCTCTCTACATGTCTGTTCTTTTCTTCTTCCTCTTCTCTATCCCCTCACCCCCCAGCCAGTCACAGCAGATGACTGTCCCTCCCTGAGCCTGGTTCTGCTGGAGGTTTCTTTCTGCTAAAAGGGAGTTTTTCCTCTCCACCGTCGCCAAGTACTTGCTCACAGGGGATCGCCTGACTGCTGGGGTATTTCTGCAATTGTGGGGGTTTCTTGACTTTCTATTCCTTTTTCCACCTCTTTTTCTTCATGCATTTAATACTTATTCCCTGTGTCATTCCACTTTATTAAATATAACTTGTTTTGTAAACACAGTTGCCTTGATTTCTTTGTATACTGTACAGTATATGGATTGCTTGGGTTGTTACTGATATCTGGTGAAAATCTCAGGTCAGTGGCTCCATCAGAAATATGTTTAATGAGAAAAACGTTGACGTGTTCAATACTTATTTTCCCCGCTGTATACACTGTTCAACTCTTCTGTACAGCACAAGTATTTGCTTAAGTGTCATTAGCCTCCAAGTGTTCTCTGCCTTTGCAGCTTAGTATTTGTGATACTTCAACAATATAAAGCTGGAAGCCAGAGAAGCTAAACAAAACATTTTAACATCCCCACTGCTTACAATGCATCATTTATTTCGTCATTTGTTAAAATAGATAATAAAAATAAGAATAAAATTAAATTTAAAAAATATGAAACAAACAGAAATTGTACATCTCTGGGACTGCAAACTTCTTTCAGAGAAGAACACTTTTTGGCGCATTAATGTTTGATTGTGTATTTCCAAACTTAATTGCAGTATGCAGGAGCTGCTGTTGCACTTCGTTTTTCTGCAGAGGTTTACCTTTTAAATTCAGCTTAGACTCCAGGGTTTGTCCAAAAGTATCTCTGCTTTATTATTCAGGAACACTCATCTTTTAAGCATAAAGGAATTACAGGGGGAGAACTGAAATACATGAGTTAACACTCACATGCGTACATGCGCTTGCAGCTTTGCCTCTACCATAAATCTTATCTCACTCAAAACAAAGTTGACTTCATGAATAACTGTACAAGAATTGGGGTCCATTCAGTAAATAAACATCATGCTGTCATAAAGGCTGTCTCCACACTTCTTATATCTCCTTTTTAAAATTAGACAAAGCCACTCTCTGCTGATGCTCACATTGGCCTTGCTTTTAAAGAGCAGAGCTGTACGTTAACTTGTTTTGCTACTAGCATTGGTGCTACAGAGGTTCATAGTCATGCAGCACAAGACAAAAACTTGTAGCACGATAAAAATTTGTATTTTGTATTCTTTATTGATCCCCAGAGGGAAATTCAGGGTATCCACCTGGATGGATGAGGCAACCATGGTGTGGCGTCAATCCCTTCACCATTCACATACACAGTCACACCTAGGGCCACTTTAGAGTCTCCAATAAACCTAACTTGCATGTTTTTGGCCTGTGGGAGGAAACCAGAGTACCCAGGGTAAACCCACACAGACACGGGGAGAACATGCAAACTCCACACAGAAGGGTCACCGATGGTCAGGGAGTGGGATCGAACCCACAACCATCTTACTGTGCTGCCACAGTGCTAACCACTGTTCCACCAAGCTGCCTGTTACTTCTCTAAAACTGCCTGCAAGGATAAGGCCCTGTACTTACAGTATGTCGCTCTAGTCTCAAAGACCACTCAAAGTGCTTCACTAGTACTAACTCTCTATTCTAAGAGCCTATCAGAGACAGATACCTAGAGACCATTTAGAATCAGCAGTTAACCTAACATGCGTGTCTTTGAATTGTGGGAGGAAACCAGAACATCTTGAATAAATCCACACAGCACAGGGAGAACATACAAACTACACACAGAAAGGTTCCTGTCAGGATCTGAGCCAGCTTGGTTTCCCCGGCTCGGTCCTGACCTGCCTGTGGGGTTAGGTGCCACAGTTTATGTGTTTATTATGTACTTCTGTGTTGCATTCCTACCTTAGTCTCTGCTCTCTGGCCGGCAGCTGTGAGCCATCTCTCTTTAGCTCACTCTCCTGTGAGCACTGGCTGACAGCCTGTTGATCCGATCACGCTCCCTCTCTCATTACCATCAGCTGTTCCCAGCCCCGTTAATCATCTTTCCCGGCCCTCGCCCAGGTGCTCCTAATCACATCATCACCAGCAGTGCATGTACTTAAGCAGCCTTTTGAGAGTCACGCACTGCTGGGTCCTTGACCGACCAACTGACTGTATGTGTTGTCCACCGTATTGTATGTCTGCTGTGTTTAATCAGCAATTTCACGACGTGTTAACCACTCTGCGTTTGCTGTGGTTCCATGCGCCCTTGCAGCGACGTCAGCTCTGGGGCACAATCGTGGCTAACACGTTTTCTCTTCTTTCGTTCGCTGGGTGATGCTGGCCCCCGAACACCAGCAGTAAATGTTATCTGTGTATTTTTGTAAGTCTTCACCCTTTGAACTGTTAGTCCTTATGTTAATAAATGTGTGTTGGTGTATCGTGCATGTAAATCCTCGCTATTCTTCCCCTCTCCGTGTGCTGCGTAAAAGCGCACGGGAGAGTTTATGACAGAAAGACCTAGCCAAGAAAGGAGGATTTAGCGGGTACACCCACACATCCTTTTTTTTTCCTCTTCCTTTTTGTGTGTCATTTTTCGGGACTGCCCTGTGTTGGAGTTGGCCATGGATTTGGCGGCCCAAAGTTATCCTTTGAGCTTGGGATGGGAGTGCTGCCGAGCATTAATGGACATCAACGGGCTCATCACGTTGGCCAGCGTATATTCTACCCCAGGGGACATTCTCTGGTACGTAGGTCTGGCAGAGGCAGAGGTCCGGCGGTGCCCTCAGCTCGCTCGGCATGCCGAGGGAATGGAGAGGATTACCCGGTTGGCAGCGCTGCGGCGTGGGTGCGGCGAAGTGGAGAGAAACTCCCCTCAGAAGACCAAGCTTGCGTCGAGGGGGAAGGCGCTCCCGGGTCTCCATTCTTCCCGCTTCCCGCCAGAGCGTGATGCCCGCTCCCGTTCCAGCTCACCCAGCTCCAGCACCCAGCTCTCACTGTTGTCCCTCAAGGAAACTCAGGGAGAGGCCCTCCTCGTCTTCGGCAGCCACCATCTCTCCTTCAGCTGGCGTGAAGCCTGCTGGGGCCACCCTGGGAATGCCCACCTCTGTCATTGTGGAGACGGCTCCTCCACAAGCCCTCAAGAGGACCCACGTCACCGCTAACACGGAGAGGGATGATTGTCTGCTGCCTGCAGCTGGAAACATCAATGACCGGGATGACAGGCAAGTATTTTTTCCATTCTAAACCATTCATTGACATTGAATCTTGCCTGTCTCCCGAGGGAGAGGCCCAGTTCTCCTCCTAGTCCGATGTCGTGGGGGTCCTGTCCCTATGGTCCAGTCACCCACCAGAGAGCCTCCCGGCGGGCAGGCCGCCCCCTGCTCCACCCCCCCCCCCCCCCGGTCCTGGTGGCTCTACAATGTTGGCCGACCACCGGAGGGACTGAGTCTCTGGGCCAAATGGCCCGTGTTTTCCGGCAGGCCACCGGACTCTGTTCGCCAGACTACCTGCTGGGCCTGGGACTCTGGGCTGCCTCCTGAGCCTCCATGCCTTTGGACTTGGGGGGGTTAATTGTCAGTCCTGGACGGGGTATTATGTTCCCTCCTTGCTGTTCCCCCTACCTCCCACCCTGGGGTATTTTTTGTTGTTGTTTCTGTTGGGGGGGGGGGGGTCCTCGGGATGTTACCTTGGGTGTCTGAGAATCCACCCATTGAGAGGGGGGCTCTGTCAGGATCTGAGCCGGCTTGGTTTCCCTGGCTTGGTCCTGACCTCCCTGTGGAGTTAGGTGCCACAGTTTATGTGTTTATTATGTACTTCTGTGTTGCATTCCTACCTTAGTCTCTGCTCTCTGGCCGGCAGCTGTGAGCCATCTCTCTTTAGCTCACTCTCCTGTGAGCACTGGCTGACAGCCTGTCGATCCGATCACACCCCCTCTCTCATTACCATCAACTGTTCCCAGCCCCGTTAATCATCTTTCCCGGTCCTCGCCCAGGTGCTCCTAATCACATCATCACCAGCAGTGCATGTACTTAAGCAGCCTTTTGCCAGTCATGCACTGCTCGGTCTTTGATCGACCGGCTGACTCTACGTGTTGTCCACCGTATTGTAAGTCTGCTGTGTTTAATCAGCAATTTCACGACATGTTAGCCACTCTGTGTTTGCCGTGGTTCCATGCCCCCTTGCAGCGATGTCGGCTCTGGGGCACAATCGTGGCTAACACGTTTTCTCATCATTCGTTCATTGGGCGACGCCGGCCCCCCGAACGCCAGCAGTAAGCGTCATCTGTGTATTTTTGTAAGTCTTCACCCTTTGAACTGTTAGTCCTTATGTTAATAAATGTGTGTTGGTGTATCCTGCACGTAAATCCTCGTTATTCCTCCCCTCTCCGTGCACTGCATAGAAGTGCACGGGAGGGTTTATGACAGGGTTTATGACAGGTTCCTAGCCCTACCAGCCTGGGGATTCAAACCTGGTAACTTCTAGCTGTTAGACAACAGTGCTAACCCCTGTACCACTGTGCAAGTAGTGCAGTTTAATCATTTAAAATATAGTATTTCACTTTATGATTAAAAACAACTTCTCAAGACCTAGAAATTATTTTAAATTTACATTCAATTCCACATCAGTCATCAATTCTAACCACCTAAGCACCCACCATACCATACAAACTACCGGGCCAGTTTTGGCCCGCGGACCGTATGTTTGGCACCCTTAGATTAGACCGTTAAAAACAGACTCCATCACCCTATGGAGCTTCCTCTTTCTCTGTCGCACTCCTGCTCCAGAGACCCGCACAAAATGAATCTGCTGTGGACCCATGAGAAGCCGGAAGAAACAGAAAATAATGTTTCTTTTAAAAGTGCGTTTTTTCAGTCACTCCTGGAGCAATGAGGAGCAATCTGCATCCTGTTTCACTTCACATCTGCTCTTTTTTTTCCATGACAGTCCCCTCCAACATAGCACATATCCCACTTTGTGTGGTGCTAAATGCAACACTCAAAAGTGCAGCCTGTGCACACAAACATATGATGCCTGTTCTTGTAAATATGAAAGCTGTTCAGCGCTGATATGAAAAAGAATGTCGTGTGCATTTTGTAGTTCTGTCCATTGTAACAGAGGACAAAGAGCAGCAACAACTGAACTATTTTATATTGGTGTATTTGATTTTTTTTTTTTGATTTTTGATTTTGCACTTACAGTGCTAACCACTGCGCCACCGCACTGCCCAACCACTGAGTTTGACACAGGGCAACAAAATTAAGACATAAAAATGCCGGTGACTCTCCATAGTCTCTCATCGCATCGGTGCTACGTCAGTTCATTTATTCTTTGCACAGACCAATTTTCACGTTGCATGCGTGACATATAGTCATAAAAATATTTGGACACCCCTTTAAATATTCAGCTTTTTATTAAGAGATGTTCACATGCCTATGTCTAACCTTGCTTTTATTTGCTTTTTTTTAAAAAATTATTTTAGCCATTGTAAGTGGGAATGAATGTGGGGGTGTCCTAAAAAAGATGGGGGGTGTCGTAATTTATTCCTCACTATTTGTTTAGAATTACATTTTACAAAAAGTTTATTTGAATAAAGTCTTTAATTCATTTTAATTTTTTAGTTGTATTATGTGAATCTCCCAGTATTTTTAACATTGATATTAAATAACCATATGTCCAAATATGTAAAAAAAAACCCACAACAACCCAAAAACACACGGGCTTATGCAGGGTGTCCTAATTTCTTCACGACTGTATGTTGCATTGTTTAGCCCTGAAGAGGCCAATTTTTCTCTCCAGAGCACCAGTTGAAGTGCATCCTGTGTAGAGGTATCACAGTTTGCATGCTTATAGACCTGAAATTCTAGTGTTGGAGTGTAAACAGAAAATCCATATCTTATACCACCAGTGAAAATTTAAACAGTTTGTATTTTGGCGGTCTATTTCAATGACCCCCGAACCTATGATTGAACATGTTTAGTGCATGGTCGGACATCCTATGGAAGTCAAGGTCAAGGTCATTACCAAAATTGTAGGAAACCAAAATTTGAATCAATAAATCATTTAACAAGCAATGTTTGTTGAATGGTTTCCACTGGAAACTTCCTTGTTATCCAATCAGCAAAGATGAAATGTCCCCAGGAAGAGCAAGCCGGGAAAAGTGAATAGTTGATACGCTCACTGGGGATTGACTTAATCCAGTTTATATTTTCCACCAACTATGAAATTAACCATATTATCTCTGTGCCCATCTTTGGATCTTCCACGTTGAGGTCTGGAGCATTAGCCAGAGGCAGAAGCTGCTCGGCAGCAGTGCAGCAACATTCATGATGGATTTATTCAAAAGTACTAGTTTTGAACTGAATCACTTAGCAGAACTGTAATGGAAGCCAGGGCAGCGAACGAGCCCCACCTACTCCATTCCACCGTTCAGCTGACTCTCACTCTCACTCTCACTTCATTGAGTGGAGCTACATACAGCATGAATAATTCAGTGTACAAATATTTTGAACAGATCTTTTTTGTGAATGAACCAGAAGTGGCTCAGTATATTTTAGTAAACTGTGAATCCCATCACTACTAAGCAGCAGGCTTCAAGTACTGCTTCTGGACTAACCCTGGTTCTAACACTGCTTCAGGTTGTTCTTTTTTTTTTTTTCCCTTTTTTTCTTCTCTTTTTTCCCCCCCTTGTCCTGTCAGGCAACTAGGCAAGCAGAACAGGGATCTGTCACCCTTCTTGTGCCAAAACAGATTTACTTTGCCAAGACGTGCTTATATAGCACCTAACTGTGTATTGTATATTGTTGTAAACTCCTCCTGTAATAACTTTTAATGCTTTATTTTAATTATTTTACCCATGGAAGACCCAACAGGATGGGGAAGAGGGAAAGGAAGTGTGTGGAGGGGGAAGAAAAGGGAGGGGAACAGACAAAAAAACAAACAACCAACAACTAAAACAAACAAAAGACAAACTGCTTCTTCCACTAAAGATGTCTCAACACGAGTCTGGTTTCCACACCTGTTAAAGGAGAGACACTTGCGCGTGTACATCTACGTGCATATATATGAGAGCGCGTGCAAAATAAGTGTATGCATGTCAGTGGTTTGTCAGGAAACATACAAAGTGGAGGGCTGGTCGGAGAAGCTCTCCCCCGGGAACCCTGAGCAGGCAAGGCAGCGCCACCAACCACCACAGAGCACAAACGTCCGAGGTCAGCAAGCCCCAGAAAAGCCAGTCATCCGCCCCCGGAGGGACGATCGAGGGAAGCCAGGTCGCTCGGTGGCCAGCGCGGTGAGCCCGCAACCCTGGACCCACCTGACCTCCGCCCCCCCCAGCGGGGCCAACGCCCACCCCCAGGCCCTAGGTACCAGGAGGCCAGTGACCCCACCCCCCGGGCCGGAGACCAGCCCACGCCCCCCGGCATGAGCCCCCTCCCCCAAGCACCCCCACAGTGGGCCCACCCCAGCGCCACTGCCACACACCCCGGGGACCCCCTTGCCCAAAGAAGTCCCCCCGTCCAGGGGAGCCCACATTGCCAAGAGGCACTACCCCCCCTTAATCCAGCACCTCCCGACTTGCAGACACACCCCTCCCCACAACTTCACACCCACATGCTCCCATGCGCATCCATATGTACTAACTCCCTCTCACTCACCCAGACCAACCCATTCTCTCTCACTTCTGTACCCATTCAAACTCACTCCTCATTCACCCTTGTTTCATAAGGCGGCTGCGAAGCAGATGCAGCGAGCCTGAATGCTCACCAGTGCCTGGCAGTGACCAGGTAGACCACCGGCGCAGGCCACAGAAGCAGACCCCCACCCCCGGCGCCCACCTGAGCGACTGATCAGCAGACCACCGCAGGCGCCACCCGACATGCAACCCGACAAAACCGACCCACCATCACCACCTCCATTCATCACCCCCTCACTCTCACTTACGCTCATATTCAGTCCCCCTCTCACTCCCTTGGTTGTATCTATACATTCAGTAGCACCCAGGGATTCAGGTTGTTCAGAGTTCAGGAGACTCTGGATACTGGCAGGATGTTTTACCATAGCCTCCACACCGAAACTGGAATATTCTCAACCTAAGTGGATTTGATTAGGCTTTCATCTATGTTGAACAGAAAATTCATTGTGTTATGTCTGGAGTTCGAGTCAAGGAGGAAAGCAATAGTGGAGCTGAACACACGTTTATTGTAATACAGGGCGCAGTGCACCTGATCACACATACAGCCGCAGGCAGAGGCAAAAGCAGAAGAGACCGCCCCCTACCTGCAGCCCTTCTTATATGCATGGGGTTGGTGGAACCGGAACATGGAGCCACCACCCTATGCCACACAAATAAGAGCTCCAAATATAATACAATATGAACAATAAATAACTACACTACACCCCCCCCCCCACAGAAAAGGTCCAAAACACACATATACAATCAGCCCACCCCAATTTCGAACCCAAATCATCCACTAAACATAACTGTACTAAAAATCAAAAAAGGGGCCTATGGCATTCACACAAAATAACTAAAATTAGGAGGGACGGGTAGACTGCCGTCCTACCCCCCCCCCCCCACACACACACACACACAAAAACACGGCGAGGCGGGTTATTCTGCCGCCTATGATATATAAAAGTCCAGTTAAAAAAAATCACTGTCGTGTCTCCTACTTAAACAGAACACCAAAATAATCCCAGAACTATAAATACATATTAACAACTAATCAACACATACACATCCATGGCTCGGTGAGGATGACACGTGGCCCCCCAGACCCTTCACCAGTCAGTCCGCCCCTGGAGGTAGTTCGCCTCCCGGACCACAGCTGGTTGCCTTAATCTAGGTACGCCTTCTCCTCCACATCTCCAAATTCTCTGATCGTCCGGGGCCATGTCCAACTACTTTCTTCTGGGCACTCCGTAACTCATTGGGATGACACCACAAGCCATCCGACAGCAGAAGGTAACCATCATGCCGCTCGCCCGTCACCTGCAGCCGGCCCTGGTACCGCTCCATCTTCCACTTTTCTCTCACCCACCTGAACCTCGCCTCTGCCCGAGCCCGAACCCAGTCCGCGACTCCAAGCGGGGCCCTGCACGGCCTGCGGTGTGTCCGCCTGGCACTTGCTCTCCCAGTGCCACTTGGTCCTGCCCCAACTGCTTGTAAATCCGATGCATACTCTGCCGATGTGGCTCCGTGTTCACTGGCCCGCCACAGCTGTGCTCCAGAAATACCTGTGACCATCTCTTGGGCACTGCTCGCCGCCACAGGCTCTTCCCCGTGCCTCCCGGTACCCTCATCCAGGGCGACTTGGACACTGGCACCGGGGCCCTCCTGTGGCGACCCTGAGCACGAAAAGGTCTGTCTACTTTCCGGAGTGCCCAGCAATTGTTCATCCCACACAGCATCATCCCAAACTCTCGGAACCAGTCGGTCCCACAGTCCGCAGCCCAACCACTCTTCCCCAGTGCTGCTCCTGATGGAAAACCCGAGGCCATAGAATAGTTTGCAGCCCATGATGTTTATGCTGCGGGCCATCACGACGAACTCCACATCGGCCATCTTCCCCAACTTGTACCGAGCCATCAGTCTGACGGTACCCACCATGGCCAACTGTCCTCCTCCATAGCCGCAAAGCGGCACTGAGTCACCTCCAATTCTGTAGTGGGGAAAACATTCTCTGACCGTAGCCCAGTTCAGCAGCGAATTCTCCGCCCCCATGTCAATCAGCATCGGTACCGGTACTCCATCCAACTCTACCGTGCAATATGTGCACCCACTGGTACTTGGGGATACAATATGAATCACCGTTGGGGCGGGAGGAGTCAAGCTCTTGCGAGGGATATCTTGTTCAGCTAACTGGCACACCCTTGCAAAATGATGTAGACGGCCAGAATTGCCGCAGCGCTTTCCTCTTGCCGCACACTCTCTAGCCTTGTAGCGGAGTTTTGTGGACCCGCAGCCCATACACCGAGGCTTCCCCGGGGCAGACCTCATCCGTACAGCGTTGGCCCTCTCGGTGTCATCCTCGACACTCCCATCGCTGTCCGGGTCCACTACCTATGTGGCCATGGAGGATCCCAACTCTCATGGTGACAGACGCTCATGTAGCTCCCGAGTTAGCTTATCCACTGCCTCCAGCTGGACAGCCAACTTGACCAGTGTCAACTCACCCAGAAATGTGAGCAGCTTAGACCGGACCGCAGCACAGTTGGTGTGTTCTGCCAACTGGTCGCAAACCATTTCTTCCTCCAACAGTCTGAACCGACACTCAGCTGCTAGTTGTCTCAAGTCCAATACAAACCACTGGATGGGTTCACCAACCTGTTGACGGTGCTGTCGGAACTTAATCGTCCTGACGATGACATTGTCCTGTGCCCCGAAATGGCATGCCATGAGCTCGACCACTACTTCATAACTGTTCGTGTCACCAAGCATGCCCAAAATCCTCTGGCCCTCCATTCCCAGGTTGTGCACAAGCAACGCACGCGCCCTCAGCTTCTCCATCCTTCCCAGGTCCAATGCCACCATATACGTACGTTTTAAAGGCTTCGTACCACCGAGGCCACGGCTCCGGCAGGTCACCTGGAAGCTCTAAGAAAGGCCAAATTGGTGCTCCACACACTTCCATGGCTTTTGTTGTTGTCGCCAAATGTTATGTCTGGAAATGGAGCCAAGGAAGAAGAGCAATAGTGTAGCTGAACACATATTTATTGTAATACAGGGCACAGTGCACCTGACCACACATACAGCTGCAGGCAGAGGCAAAGGCGGAAAAGACCGCACCTGCTACCTGCAGCCCTTTTTATATGCTCGGGGTTGGTGGAACCGGAACATGGAGCCACCACCCTGTGCCACACAAATAAGAACTCCAAATATAATACAATATGAACAATAAATAACTACACTACACATTGGACACGTAGCATGACAGCAGCCACAGTGGTAAGATGTTAATACAGGTCAGTCTAATGTTTCCTATTGTGGCTGCACTGTATTTGAGAAGCCTGTGCTAATTACTTCCAGCACCAGAAAATGTGGAAGCGTGCCAGCCCAACCTCATGGATATAAAGAGCAGTTGTTGTCTTCGTGTGTGTGAATGCAATCCTAATAGTATAGTTGTTGCTGTGAGACTCTGTAGTGGCCCATAATTCATGTAATGGGCTGTTTTACAGGAGCATTAAGAGCAGCCAAACAATTTACAGAGAAATTATAAAGTGAGGATGCATTTGGCATTGTTTCAGTTCATCTTGGGTCTTATGCGTTTTGAATAAGTGTCCAAAGATCAGCCAGGGATTGTAACAGATGTTGTTTTATTTATGATGGTGATCTGCATAATTCCTCTGAATATAAACTGATTCAAATGATTGGTCAGGACCGAAGAGATATGTGGTGCAGGGTTACAAACATTTATAACTGTGGTTTCAGATACTTTCTTTATTCAGAAAGGGTCAGTTTTAGACCAGCATGACTTTGGGTGTAATAAATGCTGCAGGAAAAACTGTGACAGAGAATGCTTTTCATGTTGGTGCTGACTAAAAACTGTGGACGCAATCCAACTATGTCAGATTGTGAGTATTTTTGGATGCAGATTTATTCCCCCCCTTCACCTCATTCTGCTCTCACTGTACTTATGATAATGATGAATCTACAGATTAGTTAAATGGTTCGAGATTTATAAAGATAAGCATGGCTGTGTTTTTTAAATCAGAGCTTAGTTAAACATATTCATACAGGTGTAATCATCTGCTGGTAAATGAACCTTCAGTCTTTGTAATGGTGAATGTCAAGCTGCTTTTTAAGGGCAATCTAACAGTAAAATTGTATTGCACATTTATTTCTCAACCTCAGAAAGCACTGGTACTAATTGCAGGATGTGGTCAGTGAGTCAATGAGGCAGACTCATTAAAATTTATAATAATTGCAATGTGTTCCTGGTATTTTCTAAGATCTTGCTCTCAAGAATGAGTTGAAGATATTTCTGTATTATAGTATACTGGGGTGATAAGTCTATGGATTGGTGTGATGTTTGAATATTATTATCATTAACAGAGGTGAACAGTAACTAGTCACATCTACTCAAATAACTTTTTAACAAAATTGTACTTTATGAGTAGTTTTATTGCAGGATACTTTATTGCTATCTCAGTCATTTTTTAATCCTTGTGATGTCCTGGACCACAGGACATCACGAGGATTAACTCAAAAATAGGGTATACTTTTATGTAAACAAGATCTATTGGCCCTACATTCCAAAACAAAAAGAAAAAATGTGGTAACGGGTTGGACTGAAGTTAAGACTATAGGCCGTATTACAACGATAGGGTTGGTTGATCAGTTGTCAGTGATGCAGAACACATTTATGGGCGTTTCCAAGTTAATTTCCTTATCACAATGGCGTAAAAACGAACTTTCCACTGGTGCATGACGCAAACAGGCCAGTCTAATCATTCAGATGTGTGTTTTGGATAATCCAATCCAAAGCACTTCTTCTACTTCTTCTTCTTTTAGATTTGATTGGCGGTTGGCAACCAGCTTACAGGTGCATTATCACCACGTACTTCACTCTATATCATCACTCTACATATCTTCTACTCGACTCAACTCCAATTTGCAAATAACTCTATACATCACTCTATACATAATTCAAGAAATCTCTGTCTGTGTGTCTGTCTGTGTCAATCAAAAGCGCTCCTTCCCATCATCACTGTATATATAATTCAAGAAATCTCTGTCTGTGTGTTTGTCTGTCACGACCATAGGACTCGCTAAAAGTTGATCGTGAGTGATGACTCAAGATCATAGGACATCAAAGATCAGAGGCAAGCATCACTCACGATTATAGTACTCGCTATGACATCATCAAAGATCAAAGGCAGGCTTCACTCACAATCATAGGACATCAGAAATCAAAGGCAGGCATCACTCACGATCGTAGGACTTGCTCGCTATAACATCATCAAAGATCAAATGCAGGCATCATGGGACTCGCTATGCCATCATCAAAAATCATAGGACTCACTATGACATCATCAAACATCAAAGGCAGTTATCACTCACGATCATAAAACTCGCTATGACATCATCAAAGATCATAGGACTCGCTATGACACCCGCTGACGTAATTGCTTACACCTGCTTTCTATGGGCATGCAGAAATATGTGCTTACACTTGGTTTCTACGGGCATGCACAGGTATGCACTCTGTGTGTGTGTAGGTTCCGCGCGTATCTCCCAAACCGTTTGTCAGACTGGCCTCAGATTTTATACGCGCTTTGCTGAGGTTACAAGTGTGTGCATCCTCAAATTTCAGCCTCCCCAGATATGTGGAAGTTCAGAAGGGGAAATCTTTAATGAACATCCATAGGGAAGCTATGGGCGTTCATAGCTATGACATCATAGACGCACAGATGTTACCATGGTTACTGTTGCCAGGCAGACACATTATCAAAGATCAAAGGCAGACATCACTGAAAGAGTAGTGACGTCAAAGATCAAAGACAGGTTTCACCATGGTTACTGTTGCTATGGTAGCCATGTCAAAGATCAAAGGCAGGCATCACCATGGTTACTGTTGCCATGGTAACAGTAACCTTCTACCGACATTCAGAAATACTTGCTTACACTTGCTTTCTACGGGCATGCACGGGTATGCACTAGTCCCTTTAAAGCAAAGGTCACATTATCTAAAGTGAATTGTCATCATGACGGTTAAAGACGGGTTTTGCGCTGACCAAAGCCCGTGTGTGTGAGCCAAAATGCATGTGATAGTAATGCTGCTTGGTAATAAGGAAGACCTCAATCACAGTTGATGCCCAGTTAGCTATATTAGAAAGAACAACTGGTGAAGAATGGGCTGAAAAAAATTAGCTGAATTGTTTAATGTGCACGCAGATGCAACACAGACATGAAGAAAAGAGGATGATGCTTGTGCAAACTTTCATTAACGCTGGCATGAAAGTCACTCCCGGCTGTGGGGAAATAGAATGCTCCCTCCCTTGTTGCTTTTGTCGACCAAGGGTCTCCCCCTATCCGTCTTGGGTAGGAGGCGATCTGACACAGCTTCCTGTCCACCTCCAGCCCCTGCCATGAAGCGAGCCCACTCTCAGCAGCCTCTGCCAGGGGCTGACGGGTGGCTGTCTGAAAGCTTGCTGGGCTGGAAACCCAGGGCGCACAACCGACGCAGATGTGGATGCATCTCCTGTCTCTCTGGGGAGTTAGTGAAAAGTAACACGCTGCTCACTCCTTGTTCATTCATTTATTCCCCTAAAAATAAAATCATTAATGCCTCATAAGTCTGTAATGAAAACGAAACTCCCCCCCGTGCATCACATTGGAACACACTGGCACACATGCTCGCTTTTCATTCCTTCATTCCCACTAAAAAAATCATACATTAATGCCTAATCTATACTCCAATGGTAAGTCCACAATTAAAATGAGAGTGTGGATGAAATTTAAAAAAAAAAACTAGTATGTGATCATCAGCCATGCACTTTTCCAACAGACTTTCTGCCGTGTGCCAGTGTTTTTGTTAGTTTCTGTCAGCACATTGTCTGTTTTTTATGCCTTGTGTCATGCCATGAAATAACCAGTTGACAGTGCGCCCGCTCTGCACTGGGAGGAGGAGAGTCATTTCAAAGAGGTGTGGCGGCACGCAATCTGATGCGCATTACCATTAGTGCAGACTGGTCTCTTTGTGTCATGCACCAGTGAAAAGTTCGTTTTTACACCGCTGTGATAAGGAAATGAACTTGGACACGCCCATATATGAGTTCTGCATCACTGACAACTGATCAACCGACCCCATATAATTAAAATGACGGCCGATTATGACTGTTACAACATCCCAGCGCATGCCGTTTCATGATCTCTGGAGCTGCGCGATTTCAAAACACGCCACTGAAATTACATTAAACAATGTACTTCTGACAATAGACCTCCTTTTTACTGATCAAAAGTGGATTCTCATGGAATGCACTATAGTAGTAATGAGCATTAGACTGTGCACTGCCACACCTCTTTGAAATGAGGTACGTCCTCTGAGCACATAGCGGGCACACTGTCTACTGGTAATTTGATGGCATGATGCAAAGCGTAAAAAACAGACAATGCACTGACAAAAACTAACAAAAACTCTGGCGCACAGTGGAAAGTCTGTCTGAAAAGTGCACGGATGACCGTCAAAATAGGGCTCTAAAGATATAATATACAGTATCTCACAAAAGTGAGTACACCCCTCACATTTTTGTAAATATTTTATTTAATCTTTTCATGGGACAACACTGAAGATGACACTTTGATACAATGGAAAGCAGTCTCTGTGTCATGGATGATCCTCGCGGACCACTAATGAGACGCTGTAGGTGACCAATGCGTTTGCATATTTATTAACAGACTGGAAAAAGGTACAAAGGAATGAGCCACAAGGGGCAAAACATAAATAAAGGCTACACTAGACACTCTGAAGACATACAGAGAACTAGGAAGACTTATTGGGAGCACCAATACAACACTTACGTGAGAATAGCGAGGGCGAAACCTAACACTGAAAGGAACTGGCTTCGGACGTAGGGAAACCAGACTGCATAAGGCGAGGTCGCAGCCCGGAGTGACAGAAGCTGCTCCCTTAAATAGGACCAGATGATTAATCAGCTGATGAGGGTGTCATCAGCTGAATCAAAACCAGCTGTCACTGCTGAGCTTGGCTCTGACAGCCGGAAGCCCCGCAGAGACGCTGTCAGAATAAGAGGTCTGATTCCACCAGGAATTAATACAGAATGGGAGGAAAATAATGCATGACCGGAGCACAGACGAGATCAGCGCTCAGACCATGACAGTACTCTCCCCCAAAGGAACGCACTCTGGGTGTAAACGCAACATCCAAGCCTCCCCCCCCACCCAGAAGGCTACGAAATCCCACCCAGGGCGGGTGGAGGGGGGAAAAAAAGCTCGGAGGGCAAGAGTCAAGAAAAAAAACCCCACCAAGGAATGGAACCGGGAAAAAAAAAATGACAAGGGCCAATACAGAACAAATATGAACATGGTGCACAACAAAGCAAGGAAACAAAACCCACAAATATACTCCATAATGCACAGGGAGAAAACAGATATAACAATGAATGCAGATAATACAGATACTATGCCTAACGACCATAATACCCAGGCCAAATGAGACAAAAAGCAACCACATAGCATCTCCTCAAACAGGAAGGGAAAAGAAGGAAAAAAACAAAATCACGCTAAATAGCGGCAAACCACAGACAGTAGATAAAGTCCCCAAATATCTGGCAAAGGCGACAAAAGCGCATATTACAGACTACCAAGGGGGAGAAAGGGGAAAAAAACAAAACAAAACACACGCCAAAGAGCGGCGAAACACAAACAGTTTCAAATAATTCAGATGACAAACGAAATGCAGACAATTACAGTCAGTACAACTAAATGGCAATAGGCAACAAAAAAACCTCTCACAGACTACAGAGAAAAACCCAAAAACGCACTAAATAGCGGTGATATGCATACAGTTTCAATATAGTTCAAATACAAAACACCAGCACATCCCTAATATTTCAAAGGAGAGGGAAGAGGAAAAAAAAAACACAGGGATGACGACGGGCAGAGCACAATAGCACAAAAACAAATAGTTCGGGTGGTCTTCCTGCAGCCAGCGTCCAGAACACTGGCAGGGAAAAAAGGATTAGTTAGGGTGGCCTACCCCAGTCCCAGGCCCGGAGAAACAGTACCTCTGGCAGCCGGACCAGGTTGCCGAACAGAGAATCCAGTTCATTGGGTGGCCGACCCAGGACGGCAAACGGGCGAAGCAATCTCCCAGGCGGCCAACCCGCGTCATCCAGCCACCAGGACTGCAGGGGAGAACTCAGAGACAGCCTCCCTATTGAGAGGGATAGCGAGGGAGAGCCGAGCCGATAACAGGGAATGCCAGCGGCCCCCGATGGAAGGGAAAGGGGAACAGGGAAAGGATGAAGGGCCAGTCCGGCATCGACCGGCGGAGGATCTGCAGCTCCTTCTCCGAACCCCACACGGACTGGCGCTGTGCTCTCATTGGATCCCAAGCGGGACCGTGCTGCACCCATGACGGACCCTGACTGGGCCGGAGCCACACCCACGGCGGACCCTGATTGGGTCAATGTAGCACCCACGACGAGCCCCGACTGGGCTGGAGCAATACCCACTTTGGACCCCGACTGGGGTGGCGCAGCACCAGGGATGACCTCCAGACACGGACCCAGAACCTCCAAGGTGACGATCGGAACGGACTCATCACTGGTGACCCTGGGATAAGGCTCGGAAGAGAGAAGAAAACCGGGATCAGGATCACCGGCAGCAGCAGAGCCCAGCAAGACAAGCTCGGACGCCGCGGACGGCAGCGCCTGGTTCGTCTCCCCGAGAGACAGGCAAAAATGCTCCAGGATAGAGGAAAGGAAGACAAAATAGAGCACTTCCCTGATCTCGGGCTCCACCACAGCCCAGGACTCCGTCGATCCAGGTTCAGAGCGCTGAAGGTCCAGCTCTGGCTCCCACTCAACTGCGGCGGGCTCCGCAGCCGGCATGATGGTGTCCAGAGTCCGGGGATTCCCTGACGCTGACGTCCACACTGAGGGCCCACATGGCATGGTGGCAGGGGATCCGTGACCTGCCGACTGTCCCTCCGTGGAGACCTAGGGACGCTTGCTCGTTGGCACAGGCTCCAATTTGCAGTCCACCCTCCTCCTCTGCCCGTGTCGTGGCTGCGGGGCTGGAACCAGGCTCTCCAGGCCCACAGGCTCCCTCCTCATCTGACAGCATAGTCATGGCACCGAGGAACACTCAGGGGATGGAGACACAAAAGTAGCAGGTTCATAATTAATCACCGCAGCAGGTGGAGGGAGCTCGGGGGACTGTGAACCCCGAATTCCACCCCCCAGGGATCAAACAAGGCAATTCACCCAGTGAAGGAAAAGAATGAAGAGACACTTGCCTGATCTGCTGAGGACAGATGGAACCTGCTGCAGTGGGCTTGGTTCTTCTTTTTCCCCTATGGATGGTGACGGGGGGGGGGACAAAGAGGAGCTGCTCGTACCGGATCAGGCACAGAAGCAGCCGGAGACGGACTCGTGGAGCTCACAGCAGCTGGGGGGAGCATCGAGGTGGAGGGAGAAACAGCCGAGGCAATCCGGAAACGAGGAGCTGACGGAACAGCAGGGACAGATGACCCGGAGGCGGAGGCTGCTGTGTTTTCCTCCTGTCGTGACGCAGGAGCAACAGCTGGCTGGGAGGCAGAGTTCCTTCGGCGACCCGGAACTGGATCCAGACGGGGTTCTCGCTGAGGCTTACCACGGGCATTGTGACGACGTTTACTGGCAGAGGGCGAGGCGAAGGTGAGATCTGGGAAACGCTGCTCCTGCGCAGAAACAGAGGCGAGCAGGTCGGCGTATTCGGGGTAATCATAAAGTTCTGGATTCCTCTCCACCAGCCTGACCGCTGCTGCCACATGCTTCATTATCTGGGTTAGATGGGAGGCGGAGCGAGCTGCAGCCACTTGGTCCTGGATGGTGATAGCGGTCCGCTGTATCTCCACCAAGGGAATCCCGACTGACGTCTCTCTCCGCTGGGGATGATTCCTGGGTGGTGCGAACTCCTGGATTGGATGAGGGACAGGAATGGGATCCCGAGGCGAGGAGCAAGGATGCCTCCTCTTCGGCTTCCTGACGGAGTTTCCCTCCAGCCCACGGAGCTTCTCCTGGTGAGCAGAGATGTCTGCCAACCTCGCTGTGATTTCAGGGTGGTCAGTGTAGCAAGAATGGCGGTTAATAGTCGCCTCTGCGAGGTCCAGGTACCAGCGTGCATCACTGGGAGTGTCGTAAAGGCGAGCAGTGGAAAGGATACCATCAATATCGATGAGGGCCATTACCAGCTCGTAGCCCAAGCGCATCGCATAGGCCTTGGGCGGCGCCATCTCCCAGCACACTGGTACAAGAACAGGGGAAAAAAATACAAGCCCAAATTAAGCAAACTTACGGTCACCGGCGTCTCGTTTGGGCTGCGACCTACTGTCATGGGTGGTCCTCGCTGACCACTAATGAGACGCTGTAGGTGACCAATGCGTTTGCATATTTATTAATCTCTTGCACTCCGGGATACCGCGGGCGGTCTCGTCTCTGCGTCCTAGCGCACCCTTGTGCGCACTAGGACGCACACTGTGCGTCTCAGAGCGCACTGAAAAAAAAAAGCTGCATTTCCGTTCTTCCACTACAGACACAGCCACGAACAGAAAGCCAAAGGAGTGCTTTGATTGGTTTAGATTTGATTGACCTCTCATTCGACTAATAAGAGCCTTGAATTGGGTTTCTGAAACCTTGAAGAACCAATGACTGAAAACCTAGCAAGAAGGACCACGCCTACCAACGGCTGTGAATACAGCGAGCCAATTGAAGCAGAGAAGTTCGACTATTGAAAGCGTGCGTCAAATCTGTTTTGTGTAAGCCGCTGGGTGACACACACGTGTTCACCAGTTTTTTTTTCTTACTACTGTTCTTATTTGTTTTGAAAAATCGTTCGCCAAAACCGCAATTATGGAAGCGCAAAACCACAATAATGGAATCATGGTTTGACCGGGTCGCGTGACCAGAACCACGAGTCGTAACAAGCGGACCAACGTCATGTTCATCTGACAATGAGGAAGAGAAGTTCGCCAGCGACACTGCTGTTGTGGATAGGTTAAGTGTTATAAGCTAAATTATTCTTTATCCCTGAAAATTGTAATCAAAATGACTTTTGACCGATCGGTAAATTACAACTGTGCGTCATCGCCACATGATGGACCGGTCCGTGCGCCGCGTCCGGTCGGTGAACGCCCCCCCCCCCACTACTCTTCTGTAGCGAATTGCAGATATATTGCAGATATTTTAGTACAACTGTGCGTAGCAGACCGCGGGGACGGTGCGCCGCGTCCGTCATGTGGCGATGGACAATGTCCATCCTCTGTAGCGGGGGTGGGGGGGTGGGAGTTGTTATCCTCTACATTACAGATATTTTAGTATAATTTTTATTGCACTGTGGGTTATTTTTTCTTGTAAAAAAAGCCACACATTTTTTACGTGGCATGCATCTTTGTGTGTGGGGGGTTTGATTGTTCATTCATTCATTCATTCATTCATGAAACCCCCCCCCCCCACACACACACACAGCCCTGAGTGTCACCTTTCATTAGAGCCCAAGATCAAGCTTCTATATTGAATCATTCAAAAGTTACAGACGTTTTTCCAAACTGTGCCATTTGGCACAATTTGGCACAGTTCAAAAACACCTGGGAACAACCTGACAAAAAAGCTGTGTAATATATTCATTTTTTTGTGGTATTGTTACAAAATTTTTACTTCAGCTGGATAACACTTGGTTCTACATTTCTGTTGCATTTTCAAGCCCGGATCTGACAGCTGTGTGTTATTTGCAAGCATTTGTATCCAAAAAAACACCCAGGCAAACTTTATTTTCTTCAAGTTCAGTATGTTTAGATGACTGTTACTCAGTGGCAGGAGCACTTAGAGAGATTATGACTGTTTTGCCAAAAAATTCAAAGTGTTTTCTTTTAAATGAGACCAACCCCATGAAGATGCTGCAAAGGGTTGAAGAACAGCTTTTGATTTACTTTGGGTACGTTATTTTTAGACGTTTTTAGGGAAATTGACCAGAGTGCAAGGGGTTAACAGACTGGAAAAAGGTACAAAGGAATGAGCCACGAGGGGCAAAACTAGACACTTTGAAGACATACAGAGAACTAGGAAGACTTACTGGGAGCACCAATACAACACTTACATGAGAATAGCGAGGGCGAAACCTAACGCTGAAAAGAACTGGCTTGGGACATAGGGAAACCAGACTGGATAAGGCGAGGTCGCAGCCCGGAGTGACAGAAGCTGCTCCCTTAAATACGGCCAGATGATTAATCAGCTGATGAGGGTGTCATAAGCTGAATCAAAACCAGCTGTCACTGCTAAGCTCAGCTCTGACAGCCGGAAGCCCGCAGAGACGCTGTCAGAATAAGAGTTCTGAGAGCACACCAGGAATTAATACAGAATGGGAGGAAAATACTACATGACCCGAGCGCGGACGAGATCAGCGCTCAGACCATGACACACTGTACAGCTTGTATAACAGTGTAAATGTGCTGTCCCCTCAAAATAACTCAACACACAGCCATTAATGTCTAAACTGCTGTCAACAAAAGTGAGTACATTCCTAAGTGAAAATGTCCAAACTGTGCCAAAAGTGTCAATATTTTGCGCAGTCACCATTATTTTCCAGCAGTGCCTTAACTCTCTTGGGCATGGAGTTCACTTGAGCTTCACAGGTTGCCACTGGAATCTTCTTCCACACCTCCATGACGACCTCACGGAGCTGATGGATGTTAGAGACCTTGTATTCCTCCACCTTGCATTTGAGGATGCCCCACAGATGCTCAATAGGGTTTAGGTCTGGAGACATGCTTGGCCAGTCCATCACTTTTACCCTCAGTTTCTTTAGCAAGGCAGTGGTCATCTTGGAGGTGTGTTTGGGGTCGTTATCAAGTTGTTATACTGCCCTGTGGCCCAGTTTCCGAAGGGAGGGTATCATGCTCTGCTTCAGTATGCCACAGTACATGTTGACATTTATAGTTCCCTCAGTGAACTGTAGCTCCCCAGTACCGGCAGTACTCATGCAGCCCCAAACCATGACACTCCCACCACCATGCTTGACTGTAGGCAAGACACACTTGTCTTTGTACTCCTCACCCCGTTGTAGCCACACACACTTGACACCATCTGAATCAAATAAGTTTATGTTAGTCTCATCAGACCACAGGACATGGTTCCAGTAATCCATGTCCCTAGTTTGCTTGTCTTCAGCAAACTGTTTGCGGGCTTTCTTGTGCATCATCTTTAAAAGGGGCTTCCTTCTGGGATGAAAGCCATGCAGACCAATTTGATGCAGTGTGCAGCATATGGTCTGAATACTGACAGGTGGACCCCCCCACCCTTTCAACCTCTGCAGCAATGCTGGCAGCACTCATACATCTATTTTCAAAAGACAACCTGTGGATATGACGCTGAGCATGCGCACAATTTCTTTGGTCGACCATGGCGAGGCCTGTTCTGAGTGGAACCTGTCCTGTTAAACCGCTGTATGGTCTTGGCCACCATGCTGCAGCTCAGTTTCAGGCTGTTGGTAATCTTCTTATAGCCTAGGCCATCTTTATGTAGAGCAATAATTCAGTTTTTTCAGATCCTCAGAGTGTTCTTTGCCATGAGGTGCCATGTTGAACTTCCAGTGACCAGTATGAGAGAGTGTGAGAGCGATAACACCAAATTTAACACGCCTGCTCCCCATTCACACCTGAGACCTTGTGACACTATTGAGTCACATGACACCGGGGAGGGAAAATGGCTAATTGGGCACAATTTGTCCATTTTCACTTAGGGGTGTACTCACTTTTGTTGCCAGCCGTTTAGACATTAATGGCTGTGTGTTGAGCTATTTTGAGGGGACAGTGAATTTACACTGTTATACAAGCTGTACACTGACTACTTTACATTGTATCAAAGTGTGATATCTTCAGTGTTGTCCCGTGAAAAGATATAAGATATTTACAAAAGTGTGAGGGGGTGTACTCACTTTTGTGAGATACTGTAGAACTGATTTATACTATTTTGATGGTCATCTGCGTACTTTTCTGACAGACTTTCCGCCGTATGCCAGTGTTTTTATTTTCTGTCAGCGCATTGTCTGTTTTTTGCACCTTGCATCATGCCATCAAATTACCACTAGACAGTGCACCCACAATCTAATGTGCATTACTATTATAGTGCATTCCATGAGAATCCACTTTTGATCAGGAAAAAGGAGGTCTATCGTCAGTAGCGCATTGTTTAATGATATTTCAGTGGCGTGTTTTGACATCACACAGCTCCAGAGCTCATGAGGAGCATGCACTGATCTTATTTTAATAGAGAGAGTTGTAACAGTCACCATGTAATCGCCCGTCATATTAATTATATGATGATCACACACTAGGTTTTTTTTTATCCCATCCACACTCTCATTTTAATTGTGGACTTACCATTGGAGTCTATAGATTAGGCATTGATGTAGGATTTTTTTTTTTTTTTTTAGGGGAATGAATGAATGAACAGGGAGCATGTGTGCACATGTGAGGATTTTTGTTTTCATTACAAACTTATTAGGCATTAATGTGTTTAATTTTAGGGGAATAAATGAGTGAACAAGGAGTGTGCAGCATTTTACTTTCCACTGTAACTCCCCCCAGAGGCAAAAGAGGCATCCACATCTGCCTCAGCCGTGCGCCCTTCCACCCCGGCAAGCTCCCCAACAGCCACCCGTCAGCCCCAGGAAAACCCTGATGAGAGTGAGCTCGCTTCATGGCAAACCTGTGCCAGATCACCTCCCTGAAGGCAATCTGGTGGAGGAGGCAACAATGGCACAAAGAGACCTCCGTGCCATCGTTAATGAGAGTTTATGAAAATTTGCAGAGGCATCATCCTCTTTTCCTGAAGTTTCAAACCCATTCATGTTTGTGCACACTACATTTATTTATTTTATTTTATTTACTGGTTTATTTGACAGAGACATTGTACAATAATTCACATTACTGTAAAATGCACCAGAATTAGCCAAAATGGCTTCATCTTAGATGTTAAATTGTCATCCTAAAAATAAGGCAAGGTTACATTATTATTTACAAAGCCATTAAACCATTCAGTTGATTTTTCAGCACATTCTTCACCGTTTGTTCTTTCTAACATAACTAATTGGGCATCAGCTGTCACTGATGTCTTCCTTATTACCAAGCAGCATTACTATTGCGTACATTTTGGCTCACACACACAGGCTTTGGTCAGAGCAAAACCTGTCTTAAACTGTCATGATCACAGTTCACTTTAGATAATGTACCTCTTTGCATTAAAGGGATGGGCAGGAGCGCTTTGGATTGGATTATTCAAAACACAGGTCTGAATGATTAAACCGGCCTGTTTTCATCACGGAAAGAAAGTTTGTTTTTACGCTGTTGTGACAAGGAAATGAACTTGGAAACACCCATAAACGCATTCTGCATCAGTGACAACTGATCAACCGACCCCGTGGTAATACAATTCAATTCAATTCAACTTTATTTATATAGCGCCAACAGTTATCTCATAGCACTTTCAACTGTAGGGGAAACCCCCACAGTTGCAGAAAAACCCCAGCAATCAGGTGATCCCCTGTGAGCAAGCGCTTGGCAACGGTGGAGAGGAAAAACTCCCTTTTAACAGGAAGAAACCTCCAGCAGAACCAGGCTCAGGGAGAGGAAGTCATCTGCTGCCACTGGCTGGGGGGTGAGGGAATAGAGGAGATGAAAAGAGCAGACATGTAGAGAGCAAACAGTACAATGTTAATGACCAGCAAAAAATAAATATTTCATTGAGAGTGAAGAAAGGAGTGAAGCCCAGTGCATTATTGGAGGTCCCCCGGCTGTCTAAACCTATTAGCAGCATAACTAAGGGAGAGTTCAGAGACACATGATCCCTCCCTAATTGTAGGCTATATCAAAAAGGAAGGTTTTAACCCTATTCTTAAAAACAGAGATCGAGTCTGACTCCCGAATCCAGATTGGCAGCTGGTTCCACAGGAGAGGAGCTTGATAACTGAGGGCTCTGCCTCCCATTGTACTTTTGAAGATTCTAGGTATTACAAGTAATCCTGCATTTTGGGAGCGTAGTGCTCTGTTATGATAATAGGGTAGTATCAGATCTTTTAAATAAAAAGGGGCCTGATTGTTTAGAGCTTTGTAAGTAAGAAGAAGGATTTTAAACTTAATTCTAAACTCTATGGGAAGCCAATGAAGGGAAGCCAGAACTGGAGAGATAGGATCTCTCTTTCTAGTACCTGTTAAAACTCTTGCTGCCGCATTCTGGATCAACTGAAGACTGTTTAAAGATGTTTTAGGACAACCTGATAATAAAGAGTTACAATAATCTAATCTAGAGCTAACAAAAGCGTGGATCAGTTTCTCAGCATCACTCTGAGACAAGATGCTCCTAATCTTGGCAATATTATGCAAATGATAGAAGGCAGTCTTAGAAACAAATTTAATTGAAAGACAGATCTTGATCAAAAATAATTCCAAGGCTCCTCACAGAGCTATTAAGAGAAAGAGTAACCGCATCCAAACTAAAAGTTTGATTTGGAAAGGTATTTCTAAAGCTTTTTGGACCAACAAGAATGACTTCAGTCTTATCTGAATTTAATAGCAGGAAATTGCAAGTCATCCAAGCTTTGATTTCCTTAAGACAGGCATCTAACTTGGCTCATTGATTACTATCATCTGGCTTCATTGACAGATATAATTGTGTGCCATCTGTATAACAATGAAAATGTATATAGTGATTTCTAATAATGTTGCCTAACGGAAGCATATATAAACTAAAAAGAGTAGGGCCTAGCACAGATCCCTGTGGAACTCCATGACTGAGCTTTGAGCTGAAAGAAAACTCATTATTGACATGAACAAACTGGAACCTATCAGATAAATAAGATCTAAACCACTGCAACGAAGTTCCAATAAGTCCAACACAGTGTTCTAATCTATCAAGTAGAATATTATGATCAATAGTATCAAAAGCTGCACTAAGGTCTAAAAGGACAAGAACAGAAACAAGTCCATTATCAGATGCGATAAGGAGGTCATTAGTGACCTTCACTAAGGCTGTTTCAGTACTATGATGGATTCTAAACCCAGATTGAAACTCTTCAAGTAAACCATTTCCCTGCAGGTGATCAAATAATTGCACAGCAACAACTCCTTCTAAGATTTTTGAAATGAAAGGGAGATTAGAGATTGGTGTATAGTTAGCTAAAACTCCTGGATCCAGCATTGGCTTTTTGAGTAAGGGTTTAATTACAGCCGTTTTAAAAGCCTGCAGTACATGGCCTAAAGTTAATGAAGAATTGATTATTTGAAGAATAAAGCTACCAATAAATGGGAAGACTTCTTTAAATAACCTGGTAGGAATAGGGTCTAAAAGACAAGTTGAAGGCTTGGATGAGGAAATTATTTTATCTAACTCTAAAAGGTCAATTCCAGTAAAAGGTCAGGTCCTTCCTACCTACGGCAGTCAGACTGTATAACCTAAGCAGGGCTGCTCGCAGAGATAGCAAAAAAAAACAACAAAAGGTGATGACCTAATAGTACTGAATGCAAAAGACGCAATAGACTTACACAATGGTCCCCTCCAGTATATACAACTAGGACAGTATCGGTCGCTACGGAGGGTGACAATATGTATGGGTACATATTCATACTATGTAGGATAACTAAGTAGACGGTTATGCTGTTTATTCCATCTCGCTACAATGCTCCGCACTTTGTATATATATTTATATATTGATGGTCACTCAGTCACCCCCTCCCCCCTGGCCAGAAACCTCGGCATTATCACGGACCCCACCCTCTCCTTCAAATCTCACATCAACCATATCACCAAAACATCATTTTTTCATCTTCGTAATATTGCACGCCTCCGTCCCACCCTCTCACCCTCTGCTGCTGAAATACTCATCCACGCCTTCATCACCTCCAGACTTGATTACTGTAACAGAATTCTGTATGGACTTCCTTCCACCATCCTCCAAAAACTACAGTATGTCCAAAACTCAGCCGCCCGCCTACTTACTCACTCCCGCTCTAGAGACCACATCACTCCTCTCCTCCGTCAGCTCCACTGGCTCCCCATTCAACAGCGCATCAATTTCAAGATCCTCCTCATCACCTATAAAGCTCTTCATAACCTCACCCCCTCAGACCTTACTGACCTTCTGTCTCGTCATTCTCCCACTCATCTCCTCCGCTCTGCTGACGCTCACCTTCTTACCCCCATCACCAAGACAAAATTCCGCACCCTGGGTGATAGATCATTCGCCATCGCCGCACCAACCCTCTGGAATTCCTTGCCCCTTCACATCCGGTCTGCCAACACACTTGCTTCTTTCAAAAGTCAACTCAAAACCCATCTTTTCAAATCTACCTATAAAAACTGACTGCCTCTTCTACTTATGTATACCTACCTTGTCTGTTTACCCGTTCTCTGTATGTTTGTCCCTATGCTGCTTTGTAAAGCGTCTTTGGGTATTTAGAAAAGCGCTATATAAGACTGATGTATTATTATTATTATTATTATTATTTATATATTGATGTGTATGTACAGTATGTATATCCACTACTCTTATTTATATCTTCCGTATCTTCTTAAATATTGCTCTGAGTGTTGCTATCCCTGTGCTATTGCAATCCTGGAATTTCCCCATTGTGGGACTAATAAAGGCTTACCTTATCTTATCTTATCTTAATTGGAGTAAACTCATCCAAACAAATATCAATTGAAGGAGTTGTAGTAGTTACTGTATTTAAGTTAACGGTGGAAGAATCTGATTGATTTTATCTCTGATAGATGAAATTTTATTATTGAAAAAGTTCATAAAGTCCTGACTAGTAAGTTCTAAGGGAATGCTAGGATTGACAGAGTCCTGACTCTTTGTCAGCCTGGCTACAGTGCTGAAAAGAAACCTAGGATTATTCTTGTTCTCTTCTATTAATGCAGAATAATAACTCGTTCTAGCTTTTCTAAGAGATTTTTTATAAATTAAAAGATGATTTCTCCAAGCTAAATAGATTTCATTTGAATTAATGGAGGACCATTTTCTTTCTAATTGATGAGTCTTCTGTTTTAAGCTACGAGTTTCTGTGTTGAACCAAGGGGTTAGAAATCTCTGGTTAGACTTTCTCTTTTTTAAAGGGGCCACCAAGTCTAGAGTCTGATGCAGAGAAGCTGTAACACTATCTACCATGCTATCAATTACAGAAGGAGCAAGCTGTCTATAGCTTATTTCCGTTGTGTTGACACATGGCATCGAGGAAACAATCTGCATAAATTTGGTAACAACATCATCTGAGAGGCATCTACTGTAGTAATAATTTTCTTTAGAAGCCAAATAGTCAGAAATAGTAAAATCAAAGATTAACAGACAATGGTCTGACAGTACAGGGTTATGAGGAGACACTACCAGATTTTCTATTTCTATGCCATATGTCAGAACAAGGTCCAACATATGGTGGAGATAATGGGTAGAATTTCCTACTTTCTGAGAAAACCCTATCAATTCTAATATTGAATTAAATGCCATATTAAGGCAATCACTATCTACATCTACATGTATATTAAAGTCCCCTACTATAATTATTCTGATTTCAGCACTAAATCAGCTAAGAATTCGGCAAATTCAGATAAAAACTCTGAGTAGGTTGATGGAGGACGATAAATTATGGCAAATAAAATTGGGTTTAGCCTAAAATTGCTAAAATGCCCAATACTGAGGACCAGGCCCTCAAAGGAATGATAACGTGTTTTTACTTAACATTAACTAGTAATTTGTAATGGTAAATTATTGCTACTCCTCCTCCATGACCAGAACTTCTGGGATTTTTACAGTTTAAATAACCAGAGGGAGTTGATTCATTTAAACCCACATAATCCTCTTGTCCTCACCAAGTCTCTGTAAGGGATATTAAATCAATCTGATGATCAACTAGAAAAGCACTCATAGAGCGCATACCTCTGCCAAGGCTCTGTCCGTTTCTCATGGATCACCTTCAAAATGTAATGGGTTTGTGCGTAGGCCTATAGCCACTTGTGGTGAAAATTGCATCAGTCTGTCCATCAGTTTTGGAGTATTGTTGCTAACACACTGTGAGAAGATAAGAGCCTTGGCTGAGGTAAGCATTCTCAGATCATCACCAAAATGTAATGGGTTCCTCTCTAGGCCAAGAACCACCTCTGGTGAAAATTTCATCCAAATCCATCCAGTAGTTTTTGTGTAATCCTGCTGCACAAATACAAAGAAAGCCCCTGGTGGAGGTATGCACTTTCAGATCATCACCAAAATCTAATCATCTGTAGGATACCCCATTTCTGACAATCCCTGAAAATTTCATGAAAATCCGTCCATTACTTTTTGAGTTATCTTGCTAACAAACAAACAGACAGACAGACAAACCAACGCCGATGAAAACATAACCTCCTTGGCGGAGGTAATTACAGATCATGGACTAGCAGAGACTTGGGAGTTAGAGACCTAATATTTAACAAACCGCATTTAATTTTTAAATTATGAGGAGGAACAGAGGCCAAACCATTCAATTTAGAGGTTTCATATTTAATTTGAATTTTACCAACTTTTTGTTTAATCACTTATATATTATATTTTTATTTACTTTGGAGGGAGCAGACAATGATTCTCTGATGGGGAAGACAGGGGCTAAGTTGAGGGGTGGCGGATGAAGAGGAGCTGCAGAGAGGCATTTAAGACTGTGACTCTGCTTCCTGGTCCCAACTCTGAGTTGTCAATGTTTTGGAAATTTGGATAAAAATGATGCCAGATTGTTTGATAAAAGAGACGCACCATCCAAAAGTGGGATAGATGCCGTCTCGTCTAATAAGACCAGGTTTTCCCGAAAATGAGCTCCAATTGTCAATGTAGCCCACGTTGTTTGCAGGACACCACCCAGACAGCCAGTGGTTGAAGGATGACAAGGATATACAGCCCTGTATGTATAGATAGATAGATAGATAGATAGATAGATAGATAGATAGATAACTTTATTGTCTGTCCCAGTCGGTGAAAGAAATTTTCCTTTGACACGGCTACAATATAGCACATTGAGCACTCTCAAGACATGTTCAAACTCACAAAATAAAAATAAAAAGTAAACATGGTCAAAAAGGAAGCAGAAAATAAAATCATGTGCAGTATAACTATTTGACTTTGTTCAGAATGGTTATTACAGAGGGAATAAATGATTTCTTGTAAATGTTTTTATGGGCCAACAGAACTTTATATCGTCTGCCTGATGGCAGTCACTGAAAAGAGTGATGAAGGGGGTGAGATGGGCGGTCACAGAGTTCTGGTACAGTTCAGACAATGGTCTCTGTGGCCAATGATTTTACTAGCCTGATTAACAATACGGGAAAGCTTTGTTTTGTGCTTAATGAAGAGGAAGCTGTACCAGGATGAAATGATAAAAGTAAGTATGGATTCAATTAATGACGTGTAAACCAGAATTAAAATATGTGTGCTGACATTAAAAGTTCTGAGTTTCCTCAGCAAATGGAGGCGTTGTTGTGCTACTTTTGTAAACAGTCAACATTTTATGCAAAACACAGGCTGCAGTCCATCTCTATTCCCAAATATTTAAAAACTTGAAATGATAAAAGTAAGAATGGATTCAATTCATGAAGTGTAAACCTGAATTAAAATGTGTCTGCTGACATTAAAAGTTCTCAGTTTCCTCAGCAAATGGAGGCGTTGCTGTGCTACTTTTGTAAACAGAGTTAACATGGTATGCAAAAAACAGGCTTCAGTCCATCTTTATTCCCAAATATTTAAAAACTTGAACTTGCTCAGTAGACTGACCCTGGATGCTGAGGGAAGTAAATAGAGTAGTTAAAAATTTTTAAGAAAAGAGAGTCTGGAGCACACTGTCCAATTTACAGCCTTTATTGGTGCACAAACTGACGTTTCAACACCGTCTGTGACTCTGAAGAAGACAGAGACAGTGTTGAAACATCAGTATGTGCACCAATAAAGGCTGCAAATTGGACAGTGTGCTCCAGACTCCATCCATCCATCCATCTTCTTCTGCTTAATCCTTTTCGGGTTGTGGGGGGGCTGGAGCTTATCTCAGCATTTTTTGGGGCGAGAGTTAGGGTACACCCTGGACAGATCGCCAGTCCATCACAGACTCTCTTTTCTTAATGAGTTTGATGTCCTTGAGCTTAGAGGCACCTGCTACAGCTTCAGATGATTGAGGAGGAAGCGCAGATGCTCCTTTTTCCAGTAGTTAAAAGTTTCTCTTTGCTCCCACAGCACAACTCCTTAGTCTCTGTGGTGTTTAACTCCAGAGAGTTTTGATTAAAAGTCTGAGCTAAATCGTTCAGACTGTTATAATAACAGTGAAACCAGGCAAGGTCATTTTTGACCCCAGAGGACAAATCGTGTATGGCAGTCTGAAGAACATTATGAGGGCTTTAAAGAAAAACCTGCACTTTTACTCAAGTACATTTGGCCATACTCTGAGTAACTTTATTTTAAACTGATTTGAAATGACTGCAAGTTAAGTTTTTCTCATCAGTTTTTCTTCTTATCAAATTTGAAATCTGATAAGAGGAATGAAAGTCAGTAGAAGCAAGACCACTTACAGTTGAGTGAATAACCCAGCATTTTCACTGACTCCAGATGCAGTGCAATGCGGATGGCTCCTTGTGTTCATCCCTACCAGCTCCGTTTGTATTTTTCAGCGGTGTGGATAACAACAGAGTTCAAAATACAAGATCGTACAAAAATTATACAAAATAATGCAAGCTCTCAAGAAAGACCTGAGAGTGACCGAGATGAACCGATCACGATCATGTGATAACAACAAGCAAGTGCGATGTAGCTGCTCTCCACCTGGATTTTTTGGCTGTAAATAAAACGTAAGTAACCCATTAATTTTAATTCTATGAAGTGTTTGTATGTTATGTCAAAGTTTTTATCTTCTCTGACACAGTGGTAGAGGAGTAGACCCCTGAAAATAACGGACGATCCTTAATTCATTTTTAATGAACAAGTAGCTATATATCGCAAGATACCATGGCATTTCCTTGTGGATTGGGTCCGGCATCTGTCAAAAATATATTTGTTGCATTTTATTAGCAAACCAAATCTGACAAGCTGGGTTCATTCCGCAGTGGCCTGGACCAGGTCAGGATTAGAAAATTGATGAGAATGGGGAACTATTTGCTGCAGAGACCGTATCGCATCTGTAATGGGCTGCCTCCAGAGTCGGTGTAAATCCAAGGTAACAAGGAGGCTGGTGTAATGGTAAAGATGCAAGGAGTGGAGGTAGTGAAAGTAGATGAGGACAGTGCAGAAAAGAGGTAAAAAAGAGTGCAGGCAGGGTGGAGACAAGTGTCAGGGGTGATTTATGACAGAAGGATAGTAGAGTGAAAGGGAAGATTTACAAGATAGTAGTGACACCTGCTATGATGTATGGTTTGGAGACGGTGGAACCGACGAAAAGACAGGAGACGGAGCTGGAGGTGGCAGTTGAAGATCTTAAAGCTGGATTTATGCACCCATATCGACGTGACACAGCTGTGATTGAATCAACACAGTAGCAATGCCCGACATGCACCTCTCCCAAGATGGAAAGGTGCATGTCGGTAACGCAGGCTGTGATTGGTCTGCTTTGTCTCCTCCTTCACATTTCCTGGTTCTCATCTCTGTTGTGCTCATTCATTGCGGCGCCACTTCCAAAGTGAATCAGATAAACTATTCAAATTCAAAAGAACATTGAGGAAGTTAAGCAGAGATAGAGAATGTAAATGGAATTCACCTATATAGCACTTTTTCTCATCTCTAGATGACCAAAGCGCTTTACAGATCCTGCTATCCACCCATTCACACACTGATTGCGGCGGAGCTGCCATACACAGGTGCTGGCCTGACCCACCAGGAGCAACTGGGGGTTCAGTGTCTTGCTCTAGGACACTTCGACATGCAGACAGAGTGGGTATTGAACCCTTGACCTTCCAATGAGTAGTCGGCCACAATACACCTGTGCCACAGCTACCCACGACTCATTCTAACCCCAGTAATTACATAGATTGACAAATGAGGGCAGAAGTAGTGGTTAGATGTACCGTAACACCTTTTTTTTTTTCTATGTTGCAGCAGTTATATGAAAAGTTGCTTTCTTCACATTTATTAGCTCCAACTCCATCACAATCTGCTCTTGTCCATTGCTATTTAATAAACAAAAACACAATGAACACAAATCACTCTGCAAATCCATTTTGGCAATGGAACAACACATTCAATGCTTTAAATTTTAGTATGACTAGAACCTCACAAATTGCAAAATTTTAACTTATATGAAAGGAGTTGCAAATTTACAATTTAATAAAAGCTACAAATTCACAAGAAATAAAAGGTATAAAGTTACAAGAAAAAGTCGGAAATGTGCATGCAAAAAGTTGCACACTTGCAAGTTTCCTAGCATTGAATTTTTTTTGTTTTCCTCTTCCAGGTTTTTGTTTTTGACTTACTGTATCAAGTGGAAGGGAGATGTGTGGTGGTAGGCAGGCTTTTAAACACAGGACTCACATAAAACATATTACTTCACTTCCCGAATGGTTCGCTGAATAAAGGTTATATCATAACTGCTACTGTTGGCCGATTTGACAGGAACCAACATTGACAGTAGGGAGGATGACTTTGAGCATGTCGGCCACAGACTCAGCAGGCTGCAGATCCACGGATGACTGTATTGATCATGTAGCGAGAGATGGGACGGGGTATGTTGTTAAACATCTGCAGCACAGGCGCCATGCCCAGAATATAAAGGGAGTCATTAAACACTGCATCACACGTCAGCCAGATGTATTTACTGTTGTGGCCTCATGGTAATGATCTGGATGAGGAATCACTTGAAGGACTTGATACCCAGGCTGGAAGTCACTGATACATGGCAGGTTTTTAATGGGGTCAAAACTTATATAGATCAAGGAAGACAAACTGGAACTAAGAACAGAGGAGGCATTAATACAAAGATGGAAAGGTATCATGTGGAGGGAATGAATGAGTAAATAGCACTGAATAAAGTGCTTGATAGTGACAGCAGTCGTTAATTGCCATGGTCCAAATCATGGTAGAAATTAAAAAAAAACAACAAAAAAACAAGATCTAAATTTAAAAACAAATAATTAAAATCTAAAGATCTGTATATTCTGATGAACTCATTTAAAGATGTACTGATAATGGCATGAAGTACTCTACTGAGTAGTACATAAATGTGACCTGAAGACAGTCTCTAATGATGTGAGGCAGGCGACCTTTGTGAGCTGTTAAATGTGATGGCTGCCAGAAGTCATTCAAGTTTAAACAATAAACCAGCCAACATGGACAAGGCTCTGTGCATTAATTGCCTCTAGACAGTTTTGGCTATAGAAGGAAACTGTATCTCCAAGCTCCACAATAAAATCAGTACAAAAATGAAACTCATTATATAGACTCATTACTACAGAATGATATATTTCAAGTGTTTTTTTTTCTTTTAATTTTGATGGTTAGGGCTTATAGCTCATGACAAGTCCAAATTCAGTTTCTCAGAAAGTCAGAACACAACATAAGACCAATTTAAAAAGGAGTTTTAATACAGACATGCTGGCCTACTGAAAAGTATGTCCATGTACAGTGCATCCAGAAAGTATTCACAGCACTTCACTTTTTCCACATTTTGTTATGTTACAGCCTAATTGCAAAATGGATTAAATTCATTTTTTTTCCTCAACATTCTACACACAATGCCCCATAATGACAACATGAAAAATGTTTTGAGATTTTTGCAAATTTATTAAAAATAAAAAAAACTAAGAAATCACATGTACATAAGTATTCACAGCCTTCGCCATGAAGCTCAATATTGAGCTCAGGTGTATCCTGTTTCCACTGATTATTCTTGAGATGTTTCTACAGCTTAATTGGAGTCCACCTGTGGTAAATTTAGTTGATTGGACATGATTTGGAAAGGCACACACCTATCTATATAAGGTCCCACAGTTGACAGTGCATGTCAGAGCACAAACCAAGCATGAAGTCAAAGGAATTGTCTGTAGACCTCCGAGACAGGATTGTCCCGAGGCACAAATCTGGGGAAGCGTACAGAAAAATTTCTGCTGCTTTGAGGGTCCAAATGAGCACAGTAGCCTCTATCATCCATAAATGGAAGAAGTTCAGAACCACCAGGATTCTTCCTAGAGCTGGCCGGCCGTCTAAACTGAGCGATCTGGGGAGAAGGGCCTTAGTCAGGGAGGTGACCAATAACCCGATGGTCACTCTGTCAGAGATCTAGTATTCCTTTGTGGAGAGAGGAGAACCTTCCAGAAGGACAACCATCTCTGCAGCAATCCACCAATCAGACCTGTATGGTAGAGTGGCCAGACGAAAGTCACTCCTTAGTAAAAGGCACATGGCAGCCCACCTAGAGTTTGCCAAAAGGCACCTGAAGGACTCTTAGACCATGAGAAACAAAATTCTCTGGTCTGATGAGACCAAGATTGAACTCTTTGGCGTGAATGCCAGGCGTCATGTTTGGAGGAAACCAGGCACCGCTCATAACCATGCCAATAGTGGTGGCAGCATCATGCTGTGGGGATGTTTTTCAGTGGCAGGAACTGTGACACTAGTCAATATAGAGGGAAAGATGAATGCAGCAATGTACAGAGACATGCTGGATGAAAACCTGCTCTAGAGCGCTGTTGACCTCAGACTGGGGTGACGGTTTATCTTTCAGCAGGATCACGACCCTAAGCACATAGTCAAGATATCAAAGGAGTGGCTTCAGGACAACTCTGTGAATGTCCTTGAGTGGCTCAGCCAGAGCCCAGACTTGAATCCAATTGAACATCTCTGGAGAGATCTGAAAATGGTTGTGCACCGGTGCTTCCCATCCAACCTGATGGAGCTTGAGAGGTGCTGCAAAGAGGAATGGGCCTAACTGCCCAGAGATAGGTGTGCCAAGCTTGTGGCATCATATTCAAAAAGACTTGAAGCTGTAATTGCTGTCAAAGGTGCATCAACAAATTATTAAGCAAAGGCTCTGAATATTTATGTACATGTGATTTCTTAGTGTTTAACTTTTTGATAAATTTGCACAGTCCCTTTTGGACTAAGGCTGTAACATAACAAAATGTGGAAAAAGTGAAGCGGTGTGAATACTTTTCGGATGCACTGTACACATTCAATACTTGGTTAGGGCTTCTTTTGCATGAATTACTGCATCAATGAGGCGTTGCATGAAAGTGATCAGCCTGTGATACTGCTGAGGTGTTACGAAGGCCCAGATTGCTTTGATAGCAGCTTTTAGCTTGTCTGCATTGTTGGGT
The DNA here is from genome assembly GCA_020510985.1 of Pholidichthys leucotaenia. Lineage (NCBI taxonomy): Eukaryota > Metazoa > Chordata > Actinopteri > Cichliformes > Pholidichthyidae > Pholidichthys > Pholidichthys leucotaenia. The sequence goes on from CM035838.1 coordinate 329,109,301, forward strand.
CTGGTGTCTTTCATCTTCCTCTTGACAATAACCCATAGATTCTCTGTGGGGTTTAGGTCAGGAGAATTTGCGGGCCAATCAAACACTGTGATGCCATGGTCATTAAACCAGGTTTTGGCAGTTTTGGCAGTTTTGGCAGTGTGGGCAGGAGCCCTGCTGGAAAATTAAATCAGCATCTTCATAAAGCTTGTCAGCAAAGGGAAGAATGAAGCGCTCTAAAATTTCCTGGTTGACAACTGCGCTGACTTTGAACTTGATAACACACAGTGGCCCAACACCAGCAGATGACCTCGTTTCAGATGAAAGAAAATTTTGCTTTTCATTTGGAAATCAAGATCCCAGAATAAGGATGAGGAGTGGAGAGGCACAGAATCTAAGTTGCGTGAGGGAGAGTGACGTTTCCACCGACAGTGATGATTTAAAGAGTCATGTCATCTGTTGGTGTTGGTAGCAGAAAAGTACCAAAAAAGTAGCAAAACCTGGTTTAATGACTGTGGTATCAAAAAGCACAATTATTTCACTATAAATATTTAATTATTTCATGGCTTGTGTTTATGGATTAATTTTATCTGTCAACCTCATAAATAGTTCATGTATTTTTTTCATTTTGTCACTTCTGTCCCTCTATATGTGACAACCTGCTACTTTTAAAGCAGCATATTTGCAATAACCCAGTAATTTACTTCCAATATATTTTAATAAAACAAATGGAACAGAAACATTGCAAGTTATACGGGATGTTACATTTTCCAGCTTATTCCACTTGAAAAAACCAGCATGAAAAGAGTGCCTGGCACGGCATAGTTTGTGCAATTCCTAGTACAACAAGGAAAAAAAAAATAGCCAAACAATCTGTTAGTAGTTAGCTACACTGGTGGTCAGTGTTTATATAAACAGTCACATCCATCTTGAGCATATATGCTCAACTCACCCATGATTGCTATGTCAATGGCATCCTCCCAAACCAGCTTTGTGTCCACCGGCTTCTATAGTGGGGGAAAAAAAAAAAAAACTCGGGCAGGGAGGAGTCCTCCCAGGCTGCTGTAGTGTTCCATTGGCTGTATTCCACTGCGATCTCCTCCGAGAAAGGTAAGGTAAAGCTCGGCAGAGTGCTGAGGGCCGCTCTGTCACCGGCTTAACCATTCCTCCTTCATCCTCCTCACAGCCAGACGAACCACTGGATCACCCACCGAAGCCGGAACACTGCAAGCAGCAGCTGGCGGAACCAGTCCAGAGGACACCGAAGGCTGGGGGCATCTGATGTGGTTTTGTGTTTTTGGAGTTTTGGATCGGCTTACTTGCAGTCACAGTCATAGACCTCATGGTCACGCTCAGCACCAGGCTGGAAATGCCGCGCATTACACCTTAACCTGTCTGACACTACAGTTTTGCATTTCCAGGTTCTGCTTTTTCTGTTCCGTCAAAATTAATCACACTATAAATTATATTTAAGAATTGGAATCTTGACATTTATGCACCAATTCAGAATCTTTTGTGTCCAAATAGAGACACATTGGAAAAATGATTATTTTGCCCACCCCTACTTCCTTGTGTGACATCATGGGAAAATCACAAGAAATCAGCCAAGATTTCAGGAGGAGAACTGTGGACCTCCACAAGTCTGGCTGATCCTTGGGCACAATTTCCAGATGCCTGAAGGTGCCACGATCTTCAGTTCAAACAATTACAGGAAAGTATAAACACCATGGGAATGTCCAGCCATCATACCGCTCAGGAAGGAGACAGGTTCTGTGTTCCAGAGATGACTGTGTTTTGGTGCAAAATGTGCATATAAACCCCAGAACAAAAGCAAAAGACCTTGTGAAGACGCTGGCTGAAACTGGTAAAAGAGTGTCCTTATCCACAGTGAAACGAGTCCTACACCGACATGGGCTGAAAGGCTGCTCAGCAAGGAAGAAGCCATTACTCCAAAAGCAACATTAAAAAAAAAAAAAAAAAACATATTACAGTTTGCAAATGCAGACAGGGACAAAGACCTTAATTTCTGGAAACATGTCCTGTGTTCTGATGAAACTAAAATTGAAGTGTTTGGCTATAATGACCATCATTACATTTGAAGGCAAAAGGGAGAAGCTTGCAAGCCTGGGAACACCATCCCAACTGTGAAATACGAGGGTGGCAGCATCATGTTGTGGGAGTGTTTTGCTGCAGGAGGGACTGGTGCACTTCACAAAATAAATGGCATCATGCGGAAAGAACATTATGTGGAAATATTGAAGCAACATCTCAAAACATCAGCCAGGAAGTTAAAGCTTGGCCATTAGTTTTTTGGTTTTTTTTTTGCTTTTCTTATTTCAGACGAGGATGAAAAAAAGATGTTTTTACCTTTACATGTTTTGACTGCCATCTGCAGTCTTTCTCTGAAGTGTCAGCTGATCACTGTGAAGGAAGACTGCAGATGCCAGTCAAAACATGTAAAGGTAAAAACATCTTTTCATCCTTGTCCGAAATAAGAAAAAAAAAAAACATGATTGAAAAGGAAGACAAAATTAACCTACTCGAGCTATTAAAGTGCTGATGACACGTTCTTGACTTCCTCTAATTTTTCAACACATAATACAATATTACGAAATAGGTTGGTCTGTGCAGTTCTAAGTCAAATAGGCTTTTTTTCACTCGAACACCCAAAGTTTTCATGAGCGCAACGTCACCCATACGTCAGTGGCTGGAAAACCCCCCGGCCATGTTGTAACGTCATCAACGGAACACAGCGCTTGGCTGCCCTTTGTACACACAGGATGGAAGCGGTTAAAAACATCGACCATGGTTCCAGCACACGTAGTCTGGAATTGGTTTGTGTTGTCCAATCTTCAGACGATTATAGTTCCGAAGAATGGGATGACAATGAAGAATCTGGGGGCATCAAACCGTATAGGTTTGAGCCGTGTCAAGCGGGCATTGTGACTAGCGATTCAGACTCAGTGACAGTCAGCTGTTCATGTTTTGTGTACATCATCTGCCGTGTTGTCAGCCAGCCAATATTACCAACACTATCACGACGTGTTAGCCACTCCACACAGCCGTGATTCTGTTGCACCCCTTGTAGCGATGTCGGCTCTGGGGCGCAACCATGGTTAACACGTCTCCTCTCCATGTTTGCTGGGCGATGTTGGCCCTGAACGCCTATTGTTTGTGTTTGTGTTTTTTTTTTTTTTGTAAGTCTTCACCTTTTGGGATCAGTTTTTATGTTCAATACATGTGCTGTGGTGAATCCTGCGCTTAAATCCTTGTGTAAATCCTCGTTATTTATGCGTAAATCCTCCCTCTCCGTGCGCTCTTACGCAGGGCAGGGAGAGGGCACATAAAATAACGAGGATTTACGTGTAGGGCTCACCACAGCACATTTAATATAGAACGACAGACAATTCCCAAAAAGTGAGGACGTACAAAAAACACACTTACTGATGGCGTTCGGGGACAGACATCGCCCAGAGAACAAATGAGAGGAGACGTGTTAGCCACAGGTGCGCCCCAGAGCCAACATCGCTTCAAGGACACACGAGAAACATGGTGAACATGGAGTGACTAACATGTCATGAGAATGCTGAAAATGCTGGCAGACTAACAGCATAGATGATAATACAGTGATCCCTCGCTACTTCGCGCTTCACCTTTCGCGCCCTCAGTGCATCGCGGATTTTTCAAAAATATTCATCAAAAATTCAAAATTGAGAAATAATGGCCGGGCGCTAGCAGAAGGCAGGGAGACTACATTAGACCATCAGGTATCAACACGGAGAGCCGCACAACTCAAAAAATCCACCTCTCTGTTCGCTGTTCTCGTGTTGGCTCAGCTCGGAAATCTCGCAAGCTGATTGGCCGAGACGTTTCACCCCGCAAGCTGATTGGCCGAGACGTTTCACCCACCTCCTCTCCCTGCCGAGTGCCGCAAGGAAGACTGCATTCATTGCTCTTTATCGCTCGTGTTACTTTTAGTCTCGCCGCGTGGAACTTTTTGCTGTTCGCTTGTGCCATTTTGTGCGAAATAGTCTTCCCGTCGAGCCACTACGCCGCCTCCTGCAGCTTCTCCAGCTCTATCGGAAGCTGCCCTCGATGATCCTGCGCTTCTAGCACCTGACGATGAGGCGTCACCTGAGGAGCAGTAAAGCTCTCATTAACCTGTGCAGTAAATCATTTTCATCTTGAGTTACGTATCTTGTTATAAGAATAAAAGAGTTCTAAAAACATATTTATGTACACTTTATTTACATCTACGTATGTATGTACACATACACACACACACACACGTATCATATGAGAGAGAGAGAGTGAGAGAATGAACGTATGTATTATTTATGGATGACGTCATTAGGGGTGACGCTACTTCGCGGTTTTTCACTTTTCGCGGTCGGTTCTGGAACCCATTAACCGCGATAAGTGAGGGATCACTGTACTATTGACCAGCAGTGTGTTAATGGCAAACGGCTGCCTATATATAAACGCACTGCTGGTGATGGTGTGATGAAAAGCACCTGGGCGAGGACCAGGAAACATGATCAGCGGGAGTTTGAATCAGCTGGTGATAATGATAGCGGGGACGTGTCTGGACCAGTGAGATGTAAGCATGCAATCACAGAAAGTAGGTCAAAGCTGTGTGTAAATCCATTAATCCTTCCCCTCCTCCGTGCTCCTCCTGCCTAAAAGCACACCAGGAGGCTTATGATAGTTGGAGCTGAAGCGTGTGATGTGGTCCTGTGTTTATCTAAGCCTGAGACACAACGTGAAGGCATAGCCGTAAGATTAAAACAAGAAATCAGATAAACTGTGAGCTACAAAGCTGTTGTCATTCTAGTTAACAACACCGGAGTCCGTTCTGTCGAGTACGTCATTGGGGTGCCGCCCTTAATTCGGTGGGCGGCACAACAGTCCAGTCAGCGGCTGCGGCTTTTTGATGATAACTAGTTTAATAAACATTGACAAAAACTCTAAAACTGGCCACTCTAAAACACTGACAACAAAGTCAATGTTTTAGAGTGGCCATCACAAAGCCCTGATCTTAATCCCATAGTAAATTTGAGGGCAGAGATGAAAAGACGTGCAGGCAAGGCAGCTTACAAACCTGACTCAGTTACACCAGTTCTGTCAGGAGGAATGGGCCAAAATTCCAGCAAACTGTTGTGAGAAGCTTGTGGAAGGATAAACAAAATGTTTGACCAAAGTCATACAATTCAAATGCAATGTTACCAAATACTAAGGAAATGTACAGTGGATATAAAAAGTCTACAGACCCCTGTTCAAATGCCAGGTTTTTATGATGTAAAAAAATGAGACTGAGATTAGTTATTTCAAAACTTTTTCCACCATTAATGTGACCTATAACCTGTACAACCCAATTGAAAAACAAACTGAAATCTTTTAAGGAGAAAAATAAAAAAAACCAAACCTGTTTGCATAAATACACACACCCTTAAACTAATACTTTGTTGCAGCACCTTTGGCTTTTATCACAGTACTCCGTCTTTTTGGGTAGGAGTCTATCAGCGTGGAATATCTTGATGTGGCAATATGTGCCCACTCTTCTTTGCAAAAATATTCCAAATCTGTCAAATTGCATGGGCATCTCCTGTGCACAGCCCTCTTCAGATCACCTCACAGATGTTCGATTGGATTCAGGTCTGGACTCTGGCTGGGCCATTCCAAAACCTTAATCTTCTTCTGGTAAAGCCATTCTTTTGTTGATTTGGATGTGTGTTTTGGGTCATTGTCGTGCTGAAAGATGAAGTTCTTCATTTTCAGCTTTCTAGCAGAAGCCTGAAGGTTTTGTGCCAACACTGACTGGTATTTGGAACTGTTCATAATTCCCTCCACCTTGACTAAGGCCCCAGTTCCAGCTGAAGAAAAACAACTGCAAAGCATGATGGTGCCACCACCATGCTTCACTGTAGGTATGGTGTTATTTTGGTGAGGAGCAGCGTTGTGTTGGTGCCAAATATGCCTTTTGGAATTATGGCCAAAAAGTTCAACCTTGGTTTCATTGGACCATAACATATTTTTCCCACATGCATTTGGGAGATTTCAAATGTGTTTTTGCAAAATGCAGCCATGCTTGGATGTTTTTCTTTGTAAGATAAGGCTTCCGTCTTGCCACCCTAGACGGGGGATTGTTGTCACATGTACTAAACAGTCAGTACTTGCCAGAAATCCCTGCAGCTCCTTCAATGTTGCTGTCGGCCTCTTGGCAGCCTCCCTGACCAGTTATCTTCTCGTCTTTTCATCAATTTTATAGGGATGTCAAGTTCTTAGTAATGTCACTGTTGTGCCATATTTTCTCTACTTGATGATGACTGTCTTCACTGTGTTCCATGGTATATTTAATGCCTTGGAAATTCTTTTGTACCCTTCTCCTGACTGATACCTTTGAACAATGAGATCCCTCTGATGCTTTGGAAGCTCTGTGCGGACCATGGCTTGCGCTGTAAGACGTGACTACAAAAATTTTAGGAAAAGCCTACTAAAACAGCTGAACTTTATTTGGGGTTAATCAGAGGCATTTTAAATGGTGGTAGGTGTGTGCTGACTCCCATTTACTGTAACATGAGCTTGAATGTGATATGTTAATTCTGAACACAGCCACATCCCCAGTTCTAACAGGGTGTGCATATTTATGCAAACAGGTTATTTTAAGTTTTTTTATTTTTCCCCTTAAAAAATCTCAGTTTGTTTTTCAATTGGGTTGTAGGTCACATTAATGGTGGAAAACGTTTTGAAATGATTTATCTTGGTCTCATTTTTTTACATCACAAAAACCTGGCGTTTGAACAGGGGTGTGTAGACTTTTTATATTCACTGTATGTAAACATCTGACTTTGAAGAAAGTAATCAAAAAATTCTCAACAAAATTTAGCAAATATAAAAATGACTTAGCAAATAGCTAACTGACCTAAAATAGGAAACGTTCAGTCTGATTTAATGTCAGACAGCAAGAAAAAACAAGATATGTGTCTTTTTATATACTGTACATAAACGTCTGGTCTCAACGCTATGCATGTAGACAAAAATTTTCCCTTAATGGACTCAGAGGTGTCTTGACTGCTGAGTCGCCCTTCTTCCGTGGTGATACCACAGTGCCTAAAGAGTGCACCTGACATCTTCTGACTGGCTGCTTGGCCATAAAAAAATGGTCAAGATGACATGACAGGTCAAAGGTCAGCATAAGCTATACATTTGTTTTGACCCACCTACGTAAGTCCAGGGACTGCCCAAGTTGGTCAGCAGGTGTGATGTAGGTGACCCTTAACCTTGGATGACCTCTTGACCGGAGTCAAAGGTCAAATTTGTTTTCTGTTATATGAGACCTGCTGGATTGCTCCGAAATGATGTCAGGCAAACCCTGGAAGACTTGGCTGACAAATGGTCAAGCATTTAAACTTTTCTGCTGTATGGGACCTGCTGGGTTGTCCCATATAATGTCAGGTGAACCTTGACAGATTCAAATGACCAGTGGTTAAGCACTGACCTTTGGTGCCCTTTTGACCCAATATATAAAATCAAGTGTTAACTTTGTTTTTTTTGGCTTGTTCATAAAGCATCCTGTCATAACCTTGAGTGTATTGGCCTCAGCAACCTCTGGTCATGTTATTAAGGTGTGTAATCATTTTCCACTTCATGATGAGTCTACATTGTTTTTTGGTTAAAAGGCATTTTCTATGTCATGACCTTGCAATTGCATCATCATCATCATCATCAGGATTAAACACTGCATGCCATATTCAATGGGTATCACTACTTGTACTATGTATTTGGGATGTTGTGCTTCTCAATAGAATACTGAACCATTTGGTGTTGCATTCACCACTAAATAGGTGCTTGTGAATTTTGCTTGTACCTGGCTGTGTTTTGTTACTATCTGCAATTTGCGCTAGAAAGACCAAGCATTGTGTAACTCCTGATCACACTGGTCAACAAATTTATTGTCTAAGGTTTTTTTAGCTGAGTTAGGACAATTTTGATGTGCTGAATCAAAAAATCACATTGGCTTTGCTCAATCAGGTCAGCTTTTGAACTATGGCCACATGTTTTTTTTTTTACATTTTTGTGTACATGTACGGGTAGTTTCACTTTATATGATGCAAAATTCTTTTTTATTTCTTGAAGTTCTCTGAATTTTGAACAATGATGACGTAACATTCAATTTACATGTACTTACCTTTACCAATGTCTACTATTCAATTTACAGTACAACTGTACAACTGCTGTACAACTGCTTACAACTTAGTATAAAAACCTGACCTGATCAAGAGAAACGGATGTCATTTTCGGATTCAGCGGTGCAAAATTGTCTTAAATCAGTTGAAAAAACACAGACGACTTACAAAAAAATTATTTTTGTTATGTTGTGTTATCATTCATATTATTGTTAGCAGTTGCCCACTTAGCCAAGAGTTGGTACCTATACATGAGTTGCCTTACAGTTTGTATTACAACATAATGCATGCCCCTGTCGCTTTACTTCATCTACAGTTACCACAGACATTTTTCCTGAAATAACATTTGTGTTATCACTGTGACACTTTAGTGGATGGAAAGATGGCAGGGACTTCGGTCCTAATACTAACAATATACACTGCTCAAAAAAATTAAAGGAACACTTTGAAAACACATCAGATTTTAATGGGAAAAAATAAGCTGGATATCTACACTGATATGGACTGGATAATGTGTTAAGAATGAAAAGATGCCACATCTTTTGATGGAAATGAAAACACTCCAAAACTTAAAGTGAAGAAATTGTGGCAGGCTAGTCCAGCTTACTCAGATTAAAAAGTGTTCCTTTAATTTTTTTGAGCAGTATACTTACCCAACATTAGCTAACCTCAATAAATTAAGAGTAAAAATGGAGCCAAAACAATAAGAGAAACAGCATGGCCTTTAAAGTGCTCTCATACTGAAAAAAGGAAAGGTTAGCATGCAGGATTATGCTCACCGTGGGCTACATAGACAATTGGAGCTCATTTTGGGGAAAACCTGGTCTTATTAGACGAGACAGCATCCATCCCACTTTGGATGGTGCATCTCATTTATCTAACAATCTGGCATCATTTTTATCCAAATTTCCAAACTCTTGACAACTCAGAGTTGGGACCAGGAAGCAGAGTCGCAGTCTTACATGCCTCTCTGCAGCTCCTCTTCATCCGCCACCCCTCAACTTAGCCCCTCTTCTTCTCCATCAGAGAATCATTGTCTGCTCCCTCCAAAGTAAATAAAAAATATAATGTACTGTATAAGCATTCCAAAGTGATTAAACAAAAAGTTGGTAAAATTCAAATTAAACATGAAGCCTCTAAATTGAATGATTTGGCATCTGTTCTTCCTCGTAATTTAAAAATTAAATGCGGTTTGTTAAATATTAGGTCTCTAACTCCCAAGTCTCTGCTAGTCCATGATCTGTTAATTGATCATCAGATTGATTTAATATCCCTTACAGAGACTTGGTTAGGGCAAGAGGATTATGTTGGTTTAAATGAATCAACTCCCTCTGGTTATTTATACTATCAAAATCCCAGAAGTTCTGGTCGTGGAGGAGGAGTAGCAATAATTTACCATTCCAAATTACTAGTTAACCCCTTGCACTCCGGGCAATTTTCCTAAAAATGCCAAAAAAAAAACGTGCCCAAAGTAAATCGAAAGCTGTTATTCAACCCTTTGCAGCATCTTCATGGGGTTGGTCTCATTTAAAAGAAAACACTTTGAATTTTTTTGCAAAAAAAACCATAATCTCTCTACGTGCTCCGGCCACTGAGTTACAGTCATCTAAACATACTGAACTTGAAGAAAATAAATTTGGCCACGGTGTTTTTTTGGATACAAATGCTTGCAAATAACATACAGCTGTCCGATCCAGCTGGAAAATGCAACAGAAATGTAGAACCAAGTGTTATCAAGCTGAGATCCAAATTTGGTAACAATACCACAAAAAATGAATATTTTACACAGCTTTGTTCTCAGGTAGTTCCCAGGCGTTTTGGAACTGTGCCAAATTGTGCCAAATGGCACAGTTTGGAAAAACGTCGAACTTTTAAATGATTCAATGTAAAATCTTCATTTTGGGCTCTAATGAAAGGTCACATTCAGGGCTGTGTCTGTGTGTGTGTGTGGGGGGGGGGGGTTGTCCCCCCCCCGCTACAGAAGACGGCCATCGCTACATGACGGAATAGACTCATATGCTTCCCCCCGCGGACTCATATGCTTCCCCCCGCGGGGCGTTCACGGTCCAAACGCCCCCCCCGCTCCTCTTCTGCAGCGGGGGGGGGGGGGGCGTTCACGGTCCAAACACGGCAAATGAACCGTTTATCGCGGCGCACGCACTTCGTACTTCGTGCGCAGTACAGTTGTAATTTACCGATCGGTCAAAAGTCAATTTTGATTACAGTTTTCAGGGAGAAATAATAATTTAGCTTATAACACCTTACCTCTTCACAGCAGCAGAGTCCTGGCGAACTTCTCTTCCCCATTGTCAGACGAACGCGACACTGGTCCACTCGTGGATCCCGATCAAAACATAATTCCAATATTGCGGTTTTGGTGAATGATTTACGACCTTTGTCGTCGGCCTCCGTCGGTCTATAATGACGGAAGAGAATCCTAAACGTCTATTCTGCTGGAATGAGTGCAGGTCCCACTTGTGGGTGTTCTCCATGCTGCTGGGTGAGCCTGGGTCTGTAGCAGGTTCGTCCAGCATCCTTTGTTTTCATCTGCTGCAACAGTAAATATCTCTTCACCAGCCCGAATTTCTGTGCTTCAATTGGCTCCTGCATTCACAGTAGGCGGGTCCTCCTTCCTAGGTTTTCATTCATTGGCTCTTCACGGTTTCAGAAACCCAATTCAAGGCTTTTATTAGTCGAATGAGAGGTCAATCAGATGAACTAATCTGTTCGCGGCTGTGACTGCAGCTTTTTTTTTCAGTGGCGCTTGGAGGCCACACCACCTACATCACCACCATCAGTATCTCTATCATGCGTCATGCGTCCGAGCGCGCACGAGGGCGCTCTCGTGCGCCCTCGTGCGCCCTAGGACGCAGAGACTTGCCCGCCCGCGGAACAACGGAGCACAAGTAGTTAATGTAAAGCAAAAAACACGTTATCATTCCTTTGAGGGCCTGGTCCTCAGTATTGGGCATTTTAGCAAATTTAGGCTAAACCCAATTTTATTTGCCATAGTTTATTGTCCTTGATCAACCTACTCAGAGTTTTTATCCGAATTTGCCGAATTCTTAGCTGATTTAGTGCTGAAATCAGAATAATTATAGTAAGGGACTTTAATATACATGTAGATGTAGATAGTGATTGCCTTAATATGGCATTTAATTCAATATCAGACTCGATGGGGTATTCTCAGAAAGTAGAAAATTCCACTCATTATGTCCACCATACATTGGACCTTGTTCTGACATATGGCATAGAAATAGAAAATCTGGTAGTGTCTCTTTATAACCCTGTACTGTCAGATCATTGTTTGTTAACCTTTGATTTTACTATTTCTGACTATTTGGCTCCTAAAGAAAAATATTACTACAGCAGATGCCTCTCAGATGATGTTACCATATTTATGCAGATTGTTTCCTCTATGCCATGTGTCAACACAACGGAAATAAGCTATAGACAGCTTGCTCCTTCTGTAATTGATAGCATGGTAGATAGTGTTACAGCTTCTCTGCATCAGACTCTAGACTTGGTGGCCCCTTTAAAAAAAGAAAAAGTCTTAATCAGAGATTTCTAACTCCTTGGTTTAACACAGAAACTCGTAGCTTAAAACAGAAGACTCGTCAATTAGAAAGAAAATGGTGCTCCACTAATTTAGATGAAATCTATTTAGCTTGGAGAAATCATCTTTTAATTTATAAAAAATCTCTTAGAAAAGCTAGAATGAGTTATTATTCTGCATTAATAGAAGAGAACAAGAATAATCCCAGGTTTCTTTTCAGCACTGTAGCCAGACTGACAAAGAGTCAGGACTCTGTCAATCCTAGCATTCCCTTAGAGCTTATTAGTCAGGACTTTATGAACTCTTTCAATAATAAAATTTAATCTGTCAGAGATAAAACCAATCAGATTCTTCCCACCATTAACTTAAATACAGTAACTACTACAACTCCTTCAATTGATATCTGTTTGGATGAGTTTACTCCAACTGACCTTTTAGAGTTAGACAAAATAATTTCCTTATCCAAGCCTTCAACTTGTCTTTTAGACCCTATTCCTACCAGGTTATTTAAAGAAGTCTTCCCATTTATTGGTAGCTTTATTCTTCAAATAATCAATTCTTCATTAACTTTAGGCCATGTACCGCAGACTTTTAAAACAGTTGTAATTAAACCCTTACTCAAAAAGCCAATGCTGGATCCAGGAGTTTTAGCTAACTATAGACCAATCTCTAATCTCTCTTTCATTTCAAAAATCTTAGAGAGAGTTGTTGCTGTGCAATTATTTGATCACCTGCAGGGAAATGGTTTACTTGAAGAGTTTCAATCTGGGTTTGGAATCCATCATAGTACTGAAACAGCCTTTGTAGAGGTCACTGATGACCCCCTTGTCACATCTGATAATGGACTTGTTTCTGTACTTGTCCTTTTAGACCTTAGTGCAGCTTTTGATACCATCAATCATAGTATTCTACTTGATAGATTAGAACACTATGTTGGACTTAATGGAACTTCGTTGCAATGGTTTAGATTTTATTTATCTGATAGGTTCCAGTTTGTTCATGTCAATGAGTTTTCTTTCAACTCAAAGCTCAGTCATGGAGTTCCACAGGGATCTGTGCTAGGCCCTACTCTTTTTAGTTTATATTTGCTTCCGTTAAGGCAACATTATTAGAAATCACTGTATACATTTTCATTGTTATGCGGATGACACACAATTACACCTGTCAATGAAGCCAGATGATAGTAATCAATTAGCCAAGTTTGAAGCCTGTCTTAAGAAAATCAAAGCTTGGATGACTTGTAATTTCCTGCTATTAAATTCAGATAAGACTGAAATCATACTTGTTGGTCCAAAAAACCTTAGAAATACCTTTCCAAATCAAACTTTTAGTTTGGATGTGGTTACTCTTTCTCTTAATAGCTCTGTGAGGAACCTTGGAGTTATTTTTGATCAAGATCTGTCAATTTCAATTCACATATTAAATTTGTTTCTAAGACTGCCTTCTGCTTCTATCATTTACGTAATATTGCCAAGATTAGGAGCATCTTGTCTCAGAGTGATGCTGAGAAATATGATCCGCGCTTTTGTTAGTTCTAGATTAGATTATTGTAACTCTTTATTATCAGGTTGTCCTAAAACATCTTTAAAAAGTCTTCAGTTGATCCAAAATGCTGCAGCAAGAATTTTAACAGGTACTAGAAAGAGAGATCAAATCTCTTCGGTTCTGGCCTCCCTTCATTTGGCTTCCCATAGAGTTTAGAATTAAGTTTAAAATCCTTCTTCTTACTTACAAAGCTCTAAACAATCAGGCCCCTTTTTATTTAAAAGATCTGATACTTCCCTATTATCCTAACAGAGCACTATGTTTCCAAAATGCTGGATTACTTGTAATACCTAGAATCTCCAAAAGTACAATGGGAGGCAGAGCCTTCAGTTATCAAGCTCCTCTCCTGTGGAACCAGCTGCCAATCTCGATTCGGGAGTCAGACTCGATCTCTGTTTTTAAGAATAGGGTTAAAACCTTCCTTTTTGATATAGCCTACAATTAGGGAGGGATCATGTGTCTCTGAACCCTTCCTTAGTTATGCTGCTAATAGGTTTAGACAGCCAGGGGCCCTCCAATAATGCACTGGGCTTCACCCCTTTCTTCACTCTCAATGAAATAGTTATTTTTTGCTGGTCATCAACATCTGTTTGTTCTCTCCCATAGATTGAGTCCCCATCGTGCTGTTTGCTCTCTACATGTCTGTTCTTTTTATCTCTATCCCCTCACCCCCCAGCCAGTCGCAGCAGATGACTGCCCCTCCCTGAGCCTGGTTCCGCTGGAGGTTTCTTCCTGTTAAAAGGAAGTTTTTCCTCTCCACTGTCGCCAAGCGCTTGCTCACAGGGGATCACCTGATTGCTGGGGTCTTTCTGCAACTGTGGGGGTTTCCCCTACAGTTGAAAGTGATATGAGATGACTGTTGTTGTGAAATGGCACTATATAAATAAAGTTGAATTGAATTGAACTGTTTCCTCCCACATGCCAAAAACATGCAAGTTAGGTTAATTGGCATCAACTGGGGATTCTAAATTGTCCTTAGGTATGACTGTGAGAGTGAATGGTTGTCTGTCTCTCTGTGTTGGCCCTGCGATGGACTGACGATCTGTCCAGGGTGTACCCTGCCTCTCGCCCAAAGATGCTGAGATAGGCTCCAGCCCCCCCCCCCCCCCCCCGCGACCCGAAAAGGATTAAGTGGAAGAAGATGAATGAATGAATGAACTGAACTGTGTTGCTTTCTGTCAGTACAGTTGTGGACTTTTTTCTTAGCAGAGCAACAAATAAATCATAATCTGTGGTCAGTTGTTACTGTCAATTAATAAATGGGCTTTGTGGAATTGTTGTACAAAGGCAATCTCTTGAAGCTGTGTGGTTAGAGTGAAATATAGTCTTGTCTTGTGCCCTTGGCAACTCAGTCATGCTGTTATTCTCTATAAGCCCACTCCCTCTTCATATTGATATATAAGTAAAACCGCTGTGTCCTGTGCCATTCAGGCAGGGAGCACCCTCTCACATTATCTCCTTCAGCTTTCAATTTACTATATCTTAATTCATTTTTTAAACAAATGTCATGTCTTTTATAGTAAGGTCAAATCTCAGGTAGAGAAAAGGTATGAGAAAATTATATCTGGCCCAGAAAAGGATTATTCTTTATTGAACAGTACAATAGTATGGCAATATGATAATACAAAAAAAAAAAAATCTGCTATGTAAAAAAATACCTGATATTCTGCAACAGTTGTGCATTACAGTGTGCTCAGATTCTCATCATTGGCTATGTCACTGTGTCACTATGAGCAGAAAATCCATTCAGCTAATCAACAAAATATTCAATTTACAGAAGCAGATAACATGGCTGTATGGATGTATGGTGCAACATGCAGATGTGCTTTTCTGTATGATTTATCTGCTTAATTTATCAAAAACACACAAATGTCAGTGGTTTGGAGATACAACTGACTCAAAAAGAAAAAATATATATTATATTGTCATAGGATGATAATTTCCCAGCAGCTATTCCGAGCTTTTCTCTGGAAAGGAGCTCATTCTGTAGAGACTGTTTCCACCGCACATCACCCACTAGAGGGGGATAATACACAGTCAGGGACTTTCACTGCTCATTTTTCTTGCAGTCTTACATTTTCTTGTTAAATGTAATCCATCTCTGCATTATTTTTTTCTGTTATGACTTTTTAACACTTTGTCAGTGAATTTTAACGTTAAAAACAGTTTATCCCTTTTAGGATTCTTTGATGGGGCTACATGTTTTAATATAAGTGCAGTTTTTCATTGTATCTACATTAACAAAGTTCATGAGTAAGACAGAACAAAAGCTTAAAAAATAATAAAAAAAGAGTTTAGAGTTTAAGTACTAACTGTATACAAAAAGTGAAAAAAATTAAATACTGCACTTCCTTGACCATACAGGAGGCCCAAGACTATTCCATCTGCCATAGCATGACAGGTTGGGTATGTATATCAGTGAAATGTATACCATTAGTTGCCACTGCAATTAAATGAATCATTTCATGTAATAGTTTTGTTACCTTAGGGTACACTTACAGTTGTAAAGTCAATAATGTGTAACTAAATATATGGAATGTCATGCACCTCACCATACTCACAATAACACTGTATGCTTATTAGGAATGCTGTACTTCAAAATCTAAGTCTGAAGCAGTACAACATCTATAATTAATTAGTCATGTGAAAAAATTAGGACACCCTGTATAAGCCTGCGTGTTTTTTAACATATTTGGACATATGGATATTTAATATCAATGTTAAAAATTCTGGGAGATTCACGAAATACAACTAAACAATTAAAAATGAATTAAACACTTTTTTCAAATTTTCTGTAAAATGTAATTCTAAATTAGGACACCCCCCCATCTTTTTAAGGACACCCCCACATTCATTCCCACTTACAATGGCTGAAATACATTTTAAAAAAGGCTAATAAAAACAGAAACAAGGTTAGACATAGATATGTGAACATTTTTTATTAAAGAAATGAATATTTAAAGGGGTGTCCAAATTTTTTCACATGACTGTAGGTGCTTGTGAATTGCTGTATTTTAGTTTTCAGGGTTTCCTCTGGTAATATTTCTGGGTGGCGGCTAGCCACGCCAGAAAATTTACTGCCACACTAATGAGGAGATATGAATTTAAGAAAAATATATGAAGCAATGACTTTCCTCAAGCGCGCACACGAACAACGCGCGTGGCCATCATCCGCACAGAGTTTAGAAGTGCCCTGCCCACACGAGCTTTTCGGTCAGTCAGCATGCAGTGTCTCGCTAGCGGCAGCAGCATCTTCATGGGAAAGGAGTGAAAACCGGGAAGTCAAACAGCAGAAATGGACTCTATTTGAAGAGAAACTTTGTGAAGAAGCCCGCTGTTTCTTTGTTGGTGAAAATCCTGATGCGTCAGCACCTTGGTGCTACCTATTGGGTGGGAGTGAACTACAAATGATGGTTGTGTGCATGCGTCAACCGCTTGGCCTGGGTAAATGAAAAAAGTGAGCATGTACAGCGCCACGTGCATGCTGGGCTTGTCCAAAGCATATGCGGACCAAGGCGGACTAGAGGGGAAATGCAGCATAATAAGGCTTGACTGTCCGACAGAAACATGAGTTTATTAACCCCTTGCACTCCGGTCAATTTCCCTAAAAACGCCAAAAATTAACGTGCCCAAATTAAATCAAAAGCTGTTCTTCAACCCTTTGCAGCATCTTCATGGGGTTGGTCTCATTTAAAAGAAAACACTTTGAATTTTTTGGCAAAACAGTCATAATCTCTCTAAGTGCTCCGGCCACTGAGTTACAGTCATCTAAACATAGTGAACTTGAAGAAAATAAATTTGGCCTGGGTGTTTTTTTGGATACAAATGCTTGCAAATAACACACAGCTTCAGATCCGGGGTGGAAAATGCAACAGAAATGTAGAACCAAGTGTTATCCAGCTGAGGTCCAAATTTTGTAACAATACCACAAAAAATGAATATATTACACAGCTTTTTACTCAGGTAGTTCCCAGGCATTTTGGAACTGTGCCAAATTGTGCCAAATGGCACAGTTTGGAAAAACGTCTGTTACTTTTGAATGCTTCAATGTAGAAGCTTCATTTTGGGCTCTAATGAAAGGTCACACTCAGGGCTGTCTGTGTGTGTGAGGGGGGGTTGTCCCCCCCCTCGCTACAGAGGATGGACATCGGCCATCGCTACACAATGGATTAGCCTCATGTGGCGATGTGGGACAGCAGCGCAGTCACCGCGGCTTCCCCGCTATTCTTCTGTAGCGAGGGGGGGGGGGTGCGTTCACGGTCTGGACGCGGCGAACAACCCCTTGTACCGCGGCGCACGAACTGCACCGCGCCGCACAGTTGTAATTTACCGATCGGTCAAAAGTCATTTTGGATTACAATTTTCAGGGATAAATAATAATTTAGCTTATAACACATTACCTCTTCACAGCAGCAGAGTCCTGGCGAACTTCTCTTCCTCACTGTCAGACGAACGCGACGCTGGTCCGCTCGTGGTTCTGGTCTCGCAACCCGATCAAAACATAATTCCATTATTGCGGTTTTGTGCTTCCATGATTGCGGTTTTTGGCGAACGATTTTTCAAAACAAATAACAGTAGTAATTAAAAAAAGACTGGCGAAGACGTGTGTGTCACTCAGCCTTCGTCATCAGCCTCCGTCGGTCTATGACCATGGAAGAAATCATAACGTCTACTCTGCTGGAACCAAAACAAAATAAGCACCGCCTGTGGCCGAACATGCCAATGCGCGAATGGCACTCCCTGTCACACAGGTTGCATTTGTGGATGGTCTCCGTGCTGCTGGGTCTGTGGGGTTCTTCCTGCAGTCCGTTTTTGATCCGCTGCAGCAGCCAGTCTTCACCCAGCCTTAAAAAAAACAGCTCGCGAACTTCTCTGCTTCAATTGGCTCACTGCATTCACAGCGTTGGGAGGCGGGTCCTTCTGGCTAGGTTTTCAGTCATTGGTTCTTCAAGGTTTCAGAAACCCAATTCAAGGCTCTTATTAGTCGAATGAGAGGTCAATCAGATGAACTAATCTGTTCACGGCTGTGTCTGCAGCTTTTATTTTCAGTGCGCGCTTGGACGCCATACACCACCTACATCACAATCTCCATCATGCATCCTAGAGCGCAAGAGAGCACCCTCGTGTGCTCTAGGACACAGAGACTTGCCCGTCCGCGGTACAACGGAGCGCAAGAGGTTAAAGTACTTTAAAAACGTAAAAAAAAAAATCATAAGAGGTATGTAAGCACTGGAGGCATTTATCATGGTTTTTAACCTGCTGGAAACAGGAGCAATAACGATAGAGTCGCTTAGCTAAGAGACATGGTTAGAATTCAAATGCAGCCTGCTTCATATGAAGAGAAAGGCAAGGGGGACTACTGAATTGCTGAGGATATATTTCAGCAGCCACAACAATGTTATGTTCCCAGTTATGTACCTGGCAAGTTAAGATGACTGAAATTCATGAAGTCAGTGACTTTAATCTTTCAGCAGCCTTCAAACAAACTAACCATGCCAGCATTTGGATTTCAAAATAAGGGAGGTTTTTCTTGACAGTGAGGAGATTTCTAAAAAAAAAAAAAAAAAAAAACTATAAATATATAGAAATATTATAACAGAAATAATGGCATCCTTGGTCATTTAAGTTCATTTAAATCAATTGTATTTTTTTTTTTTTGTAATAAGAGTTAAATTATTGTTCTGTTCTGACTGCAAAGTTATGGTCAAAAATATAAATTGTTATAAGGAAAAAGTAAAAAAAAATATACAACAGTCTGTTTCAAATTTATTTAAAAAACAGTAATTTTATTTAAAAAAACAGACAAAAATAAGCCACAAATTTTTAATAAAGTTTCAAATGTACAAGAAAAGTGAATTTTACAAGAGGAAATTACAAATTTGAGGAAAATGGTTTCAAATTTAGATAAATTTACAGAGAAAAGTAGAAAACTATAAGAAAATTGTTATAAATTTTGGAGAAAAACCTCAAACCTTCAGAACTGAAGTCATTACTCAAGTTTTAAGTGGGTGCTCTTTATACCCTTAACTAGAAATTTTTGGTTGTCTCCTTTAATTTACATGGCACTTGATATTTTTTTATATAGTTTGTATACCACCATAGACAGAGAGAGAAGCTGAATTAGACAGAGCTCAGAGAGGGCAAGATTAGACAGAAGAGATGAGCCAAGGAGAGGAAAGTGTTCAGGCAGAGGGTCCAGGAGAGGTGAGAGCAGAGGAAGGAGAGAAGGATGACACCAGTAAAAAGTCCAAATACAGGATGTCTGGGTGGGTCCCCAAATGGCCCAATATTCCAACATTCACACCTTGGTTGTACAATACTTCAAATTGTAAGTTCCATATGCATGGCAGTGGCTAAGGAGGTAGAGCGGGTCGTCCAATAACCAGATGGTTGTTAGTTTGAATCCCGCTCTCCCCAGATATCCTGCCGTTGTGTCCTTGGGCAAGACACTTTACCCACCTTGCCTCCAGTGTCCATAACACTGGGTATGAATGTGTATAAATGTTAGCTGGCAGCCGGAGAGGCCGTTAGCTCGGATTGGCAGCCATGTTTCCGTCAGCCTGCCCCAGGGCAGCTGTGGCTACAGTAGTATCTTGCCACTACCATTGTCTGTCTGGAGTGAATGAATAATGTATCTGTAAAAAGCGTCTTTGAGTGTCTATGATAAAGTGCTATATAAATCTGATGTATTATTATTATATGCAAAGTTACTGTGCAAAATTTAAAAAAAGAAATAAATAGTATAAAATTAACATATTCATACATTTGTGTTTTCTGCCCCCCCCCCGAAAAATATGTTGCCACCGCGCGAAGGTCTTTAAGCCAGAGGAAACACTGGTTTTACTTGTACAACAGTTAGTTCTGACCGAGCAATTTGACCGTACAATAAGGACTCCAGGAGTTACTATAATCCGCAATAATTTCACTCCAATTTCACTGGCTATGTATCACTCCACTTCAAAGGTGTTCTAGTAACGTTAATTACCAACAGTAATTTTCTATAAACTCTGACAATTGCAGTACTGTTTTGAATACCTTAATTTCCACAGCCGGGTCATACCAAAGACCATATAAAAATGGTACTTCCCGCCTTCTAGCTTGGTGCTCAGCATAACAGAATGGGAGAAGGAGAAGTTGTTTCATTTCAGTGAACCTATAACCACGTGACTATGATCTTCAGGACAGGAGCATTATACCAAATTAATCACACCTGTGGATGCACACCTTATATATATACTCCTTGCAGCCACCCATTCTTCCTCTTTCTATCCTCCTAGTTGGTAAGTGCTTATACCAGTCTGTTTAACATTGTGTTTTTGTGCTGTCTGGGCTGCCTTACCTTGGGTACCCCATCGCTGTGTCATAAAATTGTTGTGTTTTCTGCTGAATGAGAGAAGGTTTGCAGCAGCTGTGCAGCATGGCGTGCACTGTCCGTGCCTGCTTAGAGGAATGTGATATACACTTGCCTTCCTTTCAGCTGGAACTGTTAACGGTTAGCAGCGTGAGGTATGCACCACCCTTACCTGCTTAAGGTTTGTGATGTATTTTTGTGCCTTCTCTTCAGGCAGAAGAACTGTTTAACCCCTTGCACTCTGGTCAATTTCCCTCAAAACGCCTAAAAATAACATACCCAAAGTAAATCAAAAGCTGTTCTTCAACCCTTTGCAGCATCTTCATGGGGTTGGTCTCATTTAAAAGAAAACACTTTGAATTTTTGGGCAAAACAGTCATAATCTCTCTAAGTGCTCCTGCCACTGAGTAACAGTCATCTAAACATACTGAATCTGAAGAAAATAAAGTTCGCCTGGGTGTTTTTTTTAGATACAAATGCTTGCAAATAACACACAGCTGTCAGATACTGGCTGGGAAATGCAACAGAAATGTAGAACCAAGTGTTATCAAGCTGAGGTCAAAATTTTGTAACAATACCACAAAAAATGAATATATTACAGTTTTTTTCAGGTTGTTCCCAGGCGTTTTTGAACTGTGCTAAATTGTGTCAAATGGCACAGTTTGGAAAAATGTCTATAACTTTTGAATGCTTAAACATAGAAGCTTCATCTTGGGCTCTAATGAAAGGTGACACTCAGGGCTGTGTGTGTGTGTGTGGGTTGTTTATTCATTCATGAATGAATGAACAAACAAGCCCCCCCCACACACACACACACAAAGGAACATGCCACGTAAAAAATGTGTGGCCTTTTTTTACAAGAAAAAATAAACTACAGTGCAATAAAAATTATACTAAAATATCTGCAATGTAGAGGATAACAACTCCCCCCCCCCACTACAGAGGAGCTTGGCGCACAAAAAACGGTCCGTCAATGGTCCGTCGTGGCCATGACGCACCGTTGTAATTACCGATCGGTCAAAAGTCATTTTTATTACTATTTTCATTGATAAAGAATAATTTAGCTTATAATACTTACCTGTCCACAACAGCAGTGGCGAACATCTATTCCTCATTGTCAGACGAACATGAGGCTGGTCCGCTTGTTATGGACTTGTGGTTTTTTACGGACTTGTGATTGCGGTTTAGGCGAACGATTTTTCAAAACAAATAAGAACAGTAGTAATAAAAAAAGACTGGCTATCGCTACCGTTACACACAGGTCTCAATGTGTGTCACCCAGCGGCTCAGACAAAACAGATTTTACGCACGGGATGCACGCGTTTCAATCGTCGAACTTCTCTGCTTCAACTGGCTCGTTCTATTCGCAGTCATTGGTAGGCGGGTCCTTCGTGCTAGGTTTTCAGTCATTGGTTCTTCAAGGTTTCAGAAACCCAATTCAAGGCTCTTATTAGTCGAATGAGAGGTCAGTCAGATCTAAACCAATCAAAACACTCCTTTGGCTTTCTGTTCGCGGCTGTGTCTGTACTGGCAGAAAGGAAATGCAGCTTTTTTTTTTTCAGTGCGCACTGAGACGCACAGTATGCACTGAGACGCACTAGGACGCAGAAACGTGACCGCCCGCGGTATCCCGGAGTGCAAGAGGTTAACAGCTTAACAGCACGTGATATGCTTTATCTGTTTGGGATATGTGATATACTGTATTTTGCCTTCATCAAGCAGGAATTGCTTCACAGTTTAACAGCACGGTATAACTTGCCGTTAATTCTGTATCGTTTTCTTTTTTTCGACTGAGAGTCTTCTTAAAAAAAAAAAGGAGACGTCTTCTTTGTCTGGGTACTGCGCGCTCCTGTGCTTAGTGCATTCTCGCCACTTTTGGTGGGGGGAGTGGTACTGCATACAGGTGGGAACTGAAATCTAATACTGCTATGTTGTCTTCTGCCTAGCGCCTGTACTCATGGAACAGCCCTTTGGCCTGTTTACAATGATAATAATAATAATAATAACTGTCTTATTTTCTCTCCTGTTGTTCTCTTGGAGGAATAGTGGCTTCTGTGGGGAGTGAAGGAGGGGGAAATAGCCCGGACACTGGTATGCCACCAGCCCAGGGCTCCATCCCTCCATGTCTAAGTGCTCCAGCTAGAACCAGGAAGGTCGGCAGGAAGTGGAAGCGGATTGAAGGAAGCCAGCTACATGATCCATGGGTGGACTTCATGCAGAGGCAATTGGAGGAGATGCGTAAGACCATTGAACATATGGTGGCAAATCAACATCGCCTTTTAGGTATGCCATACCAGGCTCCCGTATGTGTCCCAGGACCACATAATAATGCAGTGTCCCTCATTGCCTCTGATAACTTGGGTAAGACCATCAGCTTCGGTTGTGGCTCCAGTGGGAGAATGGATATCTCTGAGGATAATGATGAAGTCGACAGTGACCTTGACCTTCCTGAGCCCTATGATATATCTCTCAGGGCACTGCTGTCTGGAGCAGCATCAGCTGCTGGGCTTCCTCCTCCATCTTCTCCACCTAGGGCTTCGGCATTGGACAGGGGTCCTGCATCCCGCAGGCAGGTTTCCTTGCCAGTTTATCCTGACTTTGTGGGTCGTCTGCAGAAGTTGTGGGCTCGTCCAAGGGAGGCTGCTGGTCCTCTCTCCAGGCTCAGTGTTCTGAGTGGTACTGCGGAGCAAGGCTTGGATGGTGCGTGAAAGTGGGCCCTATCTTTGCACTGCTAGCTGGAGCTCCCCACTCAGGCAGCAAGTCTATTCGCCACCCTAACAGGAAATGTTGCACCACTGATGGGTTAGTGGCTCGTGCCTACCAGTCGGTGGCTATGGCCTCTAGGGTGGTGAATGCTAATACTAGGGATGGGCATTCGGTGAAATTTTCTTCACCGATCGTCGGGAGAATTAATGATTAATAATCGGTTAATCATTAACATTTTTAGGTACGTAACGAGGCAGGTAGACTATATTAGAACATCAGGTGCACGGAGAGCCGCACAGCTCAAATCCACCTCTCTCTCTGTTCGCTGTTGTCATGTTGGCTCGGCTCGGGAATCTCGCAAGCTGATTGGCCGAGACGTTTCACCCCGCAAGCTGATTGGCCGAGACGTTTTACCCAGCTTCTGTCCCTGCCGAGCGGCCACCCAACAAACGAAGACCGCATTCATTGCTCTATCGCTCGTGTTACTTAGTCTAGCCGCGCGGAACTTTTTGCTGTTCTCTTGTGCCATTTTGTGCGAAATAGTCTTGCCGTCGAGCCACGACGCCGCCTCCTGCAGCTTCCCTCGACGATCCTGCGCCTCTAGCACCTGAGGAGCAGTAAAGCTCTCATTAACCTGTGCAGTAAATCATTTTCATCTTGAGTTACGTATCTTGTTATAAGAATAAAAGAGTTCT
This sequence comes from Pholidichthys leucotaenia, assembly GCA_020510985.1. Classification (NCBI taxonomy): domain Eukaryota; kingdom Metazoa; phylum Chordata; class Actinopteri; order Cichliformes; family Pholidichthyidae; genus Pholidichthys; species Pholidichthys leucotaenia. Next base: position 329,133,319 of record CM035838.1, read on the forward strand.
AAAAACATATTTATGTACACTTTATTTACATCTACGTATGTATGTACACTTACACGTGTGTGTGTGTCTTCTACCGAATCTTCATGACCTTCTCAATAAAGTTTCTGAAAAAAAAAAAAAAAAGAATCTTCACCGACCGCCATTACTCAGCGCGCAACCACTGTTGGCGGTTTCTTCGCGTAATAAGGGTGTTCCATGGACCCTGTCGATGAGGTATATTTGTATGCTGCATTGCAGTGATTGCAGTACACCTGGTCATTTTTTAAATTGAAATGGTCCCACGCAACACTTGGCCGTAATCGCTTCATGATTTGGCGATTGCCCTACGGAAGCGCGCATGTATCAACTGAGGCACGCCAGGGTACGGCGATGGTGTAATGTTGCCCCCTGGTGCCCAAATTTTGCCATTGCATTGTTTGAGGACGGCCGTGCACTAATAACCTCGGATTGTTTAAAAAAAAAAAACGGTTTGTCGACGAAAATGAACTTCCTCGGTGAAATTCTTAATGATCAATTATCGGTTAATCGGTAAATTATGCCCATCCCTAGCTAATACACTTTTTTTTAAGTGTATTTAGCAGGCCTGATAAGAGACCTGGACTCAAAAAGTGGAACTGACCTTCTACCGGAGTTGGTAAACGTGGTGGACACTGTGATCCAAGGAGCTAGCTCACAGGCTACAGCACTTGGCTAGAAGGGAACTCCTTGGCCCAGCAGCATGTGTGGCTGAGCTAGTCTGGATTGGCGGATATGAACAAGGCTGCTGTTTTGGAGGCTGTGATAGTGCCTGGTGAGGTATTTGGGCCAGCAGCAGAAGCGGTGTTGGACGAGGTGCAGAAGGTGAGACTGCGCACGCAGTCCTTTTATCGGCCAGGACCATCCAGGGCATGTGTCCAGAGACCTCTTGAGGGGTGTGAGAACCCACAATGGCTTCGCTTCACAAAGCCAGGTTCCTTTCAGAGTTCAGGTCCTGCCAAACCCCGCCAGCGTCCCTGACAGTACGCTTCCTATGACGTCAACTTTCTCCACGGTGCACCTCAGGAGTTGACGTCAGTGCATCTCATGTCCATGGGTGATCGATACACTGGAATATGGATACCACCTACAATTCAGATCTCATCCTGCCCAATTTCAGGGGGTTTGGAGACAAAAGTAAAGGGGGTCACTCTTTCCACAGTTCTGGGCAACAAGGTCTCTGCCCTACTGGTAAAAAAAATGCAATACGGTCTCTGTCTCCAGGGGAAGAAAGGCAAGACTGTTACTTGACCTATTTTCTTGTTCCCAAGCAAACCAGGGGTTTCCACATGATTCTAGATCTGAGGCGGCTGAACGGGTATCTCAAGGTGCTCTCCTTCCTGATGCTCAGGCTGAGGACATTGTTTCAGGCTATAAGGCTAGGTGATTGGTTCACAACAGTGGACCTTCACGATGCCTATTTCCATATTCCCATAAATCCAGCCCACAGGATGTTCTGAAAGGTTTTCCTTTCAGGGCAATGCCTTCGAATGCAATGTCCTGCCTTCGTTCAGTCCCTGTTGCCTCGGAAGTTCATAAAATGTATGGATGCTGTACTTGCCCCACTGCAGCAGAAGATCATTTGAGTTTTCAATTATCTGGACGATTGGCTGGTTTGTGCACCATCGGAAGCTATAGCAAGGAGCCATATGGAGACCATATGGCTCACCTGGTGGAACGTAGGTTACATCTGAATGCGGAGAAAAGCTGCCTGATTCCAACCACGGTTGTTGAGTACTTGGGGCTTACCCTGGATTCAGGTGCCATGAGGGCATCCCTGACTCCAAAGAGAAGGCATACATCAGGGAATGCATCAAGAGCTGCATCTCTCAGAGGACTGTGTTAGTGCAGCAGTGCCAGAGGATCTTGGGTTTCTTTACTGCAGCTGCCCAGATGGTGCCACTGCGTCTTTTACATACTCATCCCCTTCAGCGGTGGTTCGTGCTTCAGATGGTGGTTTCGCCCTGAGACAAAAGGGGGAGGCTAGTTCTTTCCAAAAGGGCCTCATGGTTCTCAGGTGGTGGAGACACTCCTCAGCAGTCCGAGATGGTGTTCCCCTGGGCCAAGAGGGCTGCAGGGTGACCATTACAACCGGTGCCTCTGTAACAGGCTGGGGTGCAGTCTGGGAGGGCAGGTTTGTTCAGGGGCACTGGACTCTGGCTCAGCAGTCTTGGCATATAAATCATCTCAAGATGAAGGCAGTACGTTTGGCTCTGAGGATTTTTCTTCCAGTCATTCAGGGCAGGAAAGTTCTGGTACGAACGGACAGCACAGCTGTGGTGTCATATATCAACCGGCAGGGAGGTCCGAGGTCCCCCTCCCTCCATGTGGGGGCACGTTGTCTGCTCTTGTGAGTTCAGGCCAAAGGTATGTCCCTGAGTGCTTTTCACCTGCTGGGGCCCCAGAACATAGCAGCAGATCTGCTGTCATGAGGGGGTCCCCATCCTGGCGAGTGGCGACCATATCCAGAGATAGAGCAGATCTGGCTTCGGTTTGGTCAGGCGGAAGCAGACCTGTTTGCGGCGGCAGAAAACACCCACTGTGCTCTCTGGGCCTTGATGCATGGCCCGCCAGGTCCGCTAGGTACAGATGGTCTGAGCATTGCCTGGCCGCCAGTGAAACTGTTTGCCTTTCAGCCACTGCCTCTTCTGCCGGCTTTCCTTGCAAAGGTGAGGCGACTGTCTGTTCAAGTAATTTTGATAGCCCCGAATTGGCCTAAAGACCATGGTTGGCAAAGATCCATGAGATGTTGAGAGGTCGTCCTTGGCCTCTCCCAATCAGACGGGACATGCTCTCACAGGCACAGGGCAGGATTTGGCATCCAAATCCCCAGCTCCAGAGACTTCATGTAAACTTAAACTTAATTTATATAGCACCTTTCATATAACAAAGTGCAGCTCAAAGTGCTTTACAGTTAAAAACAATTCCAGATAAAACACAAATAAAACAATAAAAAGACAAAGAGAGCCCTCTCCAAGCCCTACCTCCCACCCCCACTCTCATCCAAGGCATACATCCACCTGACCCCCAACCCACCCCAGAGCCCGCCTCCTCCCACCCTGTTCCACCCCACCCACAAGTAATAATAGGCATAGTTAAAGCATGGTTGAGGACTGTGGACCAGAGTGAGGACATGCCATCATGGGGGGACCGTCAGCACCAGGAGCCAGTCTCAGCCCACAGCTGCAGAGACACCGCCACAGGGGCCACCCGGGCCCAGGCAGACAGAGGAATCGATACCACAGCCAATAGGCTGTGACTGGACTCCCCTATACCACCAAGCCAGGGCCACCACCACAGCAGCATCCCAACCACCAGAGCCAATTACAGTTCCAAGTGCCAAGAGCCCCCAATGAGGAAACACTAGGGCAACAAATACCATAAGATAAAATAAAATACAATAAGAAGCAGAGTAAGATCACGAATAAAAATAAAGAGAATAAAATGGTTAAAGAAATAATAAATATACCTATATACAGTATATAGTAATGCAAAACCGGATTGAAATAATCTAAAAATATAAAGATATATAAATAAATAAAATAGCTAAATAAGTATATAAACATAAATGATAAAATTAGTTAAAAGCTAAACTAAAAAGGTGGGTCTTGAGCCTCCTTTCAAAAACATCAACGCTCTCTACAGCCCTGAGGTCCCCTGGCGGGCCGTTCCACAGACAGGGGCCGAAAAACTTGAATAATGCCTCACCGTGGGTTTTTATCCTAACTTCAGGTATCATTAAAAGGCCAGTACCAGAGGACCTCAGGGTCCGTGAGGGACGATATGGTAAAAGCAGATCAAATAAATAAGAAGGACCATTAAGAGTTTTATAAACTAATAAAAGAACTTTAACATCGATTGTATAACTCACAGGGAGCCAATGCAGCGATTTTAAAATTGGCGTAACATGCTCTCTCTTTCTGGTCTTCGTCAGCACATGGGCTGCTGAATTCTGTAATAGCTGTAAGTTGCTGATCATCTTTTTAGGAAGACCAGAAAGGAGAGCATTGCAGTAATCAATATGACTAGAAATAAAAGCATGCATCTCTGTGTTTTCTCATGAGAGGAACGGGCAGACTCTGGCTATATTCTTTAGATGATAAAATCCAATTTTAAAATATTATTAACATGCGGAATAAAACTAAGTTTAGAGTCAAAAATAATGCCCAGGTTTTTAACTCGTCTTGATGGAATAAGACACAATGTTTGTAATCTTGGTAAAAGTTTGTCTCTCTGAGCTTCAGGACCAATAACTAAAACTTCAGTTTGTCCTGGTTGAGCTGTAGGAAATTCTCTGCCATCCAGGACTTAACGCCTAAAATGCAGTTAAAAAGGACATTGATTGGTGCTGGGACATTAGGAGACACGGAAATGTAAAGCTGGGTATCATCAGCATAACTGTGGAAACTAATTCTGTGTCTCCTGATGACATTGCCTAGTGGCAGCATGTACAAATTAAAAAGAATTGGACCTAAAATCAAACCTTGAGGAACACCACAATCCATGTTGTATCTCTTTGATGAGTGTTCACCCAGGGTGACATAAAATTCTCTGCCATTGAGGTAGGATTTGAACCAGCTAAAAACAGTGCCTGACAGGCCGATCATATTGCACAGTTTGTTTAAAAGAATATCATGGTCTACTATGTCAAATGCTGCACTTAAATCCAGTAAGACCAGGACCGAGAGCATGCTCTTGTCCATGTTGATTCTAAGATTTAGAACCTTGATTAGGGCTGTCTCAGTACTGTGATTAGACCGAAAACCCGATTGAAATGTTTCATGCAAATTATGAATTTTCATAAAATCATTTAACTGGTTAAAAACTACTTTCTCTAAAAATTTTTTTTTTCCACAATATCTTTATTGAACCTTTTTTTTTTTTTTTTTTTAACAAACATGATACAATCAAACACTAACACTAAAGTACTACAAAAAAAAAAATGCACTAAAAACACCAACAACCACCAACAAAATCAAGTCTTCAACAATGCTCCTCTGTTTAGTCTAGACAATCCAATACATAAGTATACATATTATGTTCACCAGTTTGGAATTTACAAGGTCCACACACATCATTCACCTTCTTCTTCAAGAGTTATGTTTAAATTTTTTACATAATCAATAAAAGGTCTCCATATATTCTCAAACACAATTTCCTTTGATTTTAGTATATATGTTATTCTTTCTAATGGAAGGTTTGTTAACATCTGTCTTAACCACTGAGTCACATCTGGTCTATGAGTCTTTTTCCATAATAGTGCAATACATTTTTTGGCATTAAGCAAACTGAGGTCTATGAATGTTCTTTCACTTTTATTAAAATTATGCTTTTCTGGGTACAGACCCAACAAAAACAGTTTAGGATTCAATATGATTTGTTTTGAGATTATTTTTTCAATTGTTACCCTCACCTCTTCCCAAAACATTCTTATTAATCTACATTCCCATAAACAATGAAATAGGGTTCCTTTACTTTCCATGCATTTTGTGCATGTATCTGGTATATTTTTGTTATATCTATTTAACTCCTCCGGTGTAACATACATCCGCATTAACCATTTGAAATGTATCAATTTAAGGCGTGCATTTATTGATTTGGTTTGAGCTTCTGTACAAGCCAATTCCCATTGTTCCTCCGAAATTTCAATTTGCAGATCTTCTTTCCAGTAGTTTAATCTTTTCAGTGAATTTTCACTTGAAGATAGTGTCAGTGAGTTATAAAACTCTGAAATAATACCCTTTCTTTTACTATCTTTCATCATCATTTTTTCCAAGGATGAATAAATAGGTCGAGTGAGAGCTTTATTTTGATTTGATCGAATAAAGTTTCTAAGTTGAAGATATTTAAAAAAATGTGTTCTATTGAGATTAAATTTGATCCTCAGCTCTTCAAAAGACATTATGTTGTCTGCACATGGCAAATATAAATCCTGAATCTTTTGTATCCCTTTTAAATTCCATACTTTAAATACAGCGTCCGCTCTCCCTGGTTTAAAATATTGATTACCCCATATTGGACTAAATTGTGACAATAACTGTGGTTCTTTTAAATAGTTTTTAGCTTCACACCATATTTTGATCATATGCTTTACAAATGGATTTTTAACTTGTTTTTGTAATTTTTTTGCCGAATCTGAGTATATGAATATGGGAAGAGGTAAAGGTAAATTGTATGATTCCATTTCAGTCCAGTGAGGGAGATCATTTGATGAAAAATAATATGTCATAGACCTCAGTTGTGCCGACCAGTAATACAACATAAAATTTGGACATTTCAGACCTCCACGATCAAATGGTAAATATAATAAAGACAAACGTAATCTAGCCCTCCTGTTGTTCCATATAAATTCCACTAACTTTTTTTTTATTCTTGAGAATAGATCTAAAGGTGGTGATAAGGGAATGTATTGAAATAAATAAAGTATTTTAGGTAAAATATTACTTTTAAGTATATTGATTCTCCCGATCATCGACATTGGTAGTGACATCCATCTCTGAGTTAACTCATTGATATCTGACATTAAGGCTTCATAGTTGACACTGGCGACTGATTCTAGCTTAGGCATAATTTGGATTCCTAAATATTTAAACTGATTTACAACATTGAATTGATTTACCTCAGGGGCTGGGTAATTTCTCTGGGTCTCATTTAGCATTAATATTGAAGATTTAGTTTTATTTATTTTATATCCTGATATTTCCCCAAAATTCTTTATTAAATTCAACAAGGTTGGAATTGATTTTTTTAGATTCGACATAAACAAAATTATGTCATCGGCGTACAGGGAGATTTTATGTTATGTTGGTCCAACTTTAATTCCATATATTTGTGAATGTAAACGTATCGCTATCGCTAAAGGTTCAATTGCCATAGTAAACAGTAAAGGTGAAAGTGGACAGCCTTGTCGACATCCTCTATTGATTTTTATTGGTTTTGAAATATTGTTATTTGTTAGGATTTCTGCTGTAGCATTATTGTATATTATTTGAACCCATTTTATGAAATTATTTCCAAGTCCAAACCTTTGTAGGACTTCAAAAAGAAAGGGCCATTCAACTCTATCAAAGGCCTTTTCGGCGTCCAATGATAGGAGAGCTGTATCCGGTGCTTCTTTATTAAAATAAATAATATTAAATAGTCTTCTTACATTATGGAAGCCTTGTCTACCCTTTATAAAGCCATTCTGATCTCGATTAATAATATTTGGTAAAATTTCTTGTATTCGTCTTGCTAAAATTTTACAGATTATCTTAAGGTCGGCGTTTAATAGGCTTATTGGTCTCATATTTTCACATTTATTAGAGGGCTTACCTGGTTTTGGCAGCAGTATAATTAAGGCATTATTTATGTATGATGGTAAATTATTATTTTGAAATGCTTCTAAAACCATTTCCAAAAAAGGTTTTATTAATTTATTCTTAAATTTTTTATAAAGGTCAACTGGAAGACCATCTGGTCCTGCACTTTTTCCTGATTTCATATTATCAATGGCTAGCCCAACTTCTTCTTGACTAATTTTAGACTCCAATATCTCCCTGTTTTCATTTGGAATACACGGTATAGATAGTTCGTTCAAAAACCCATTTAGTTTTGTTAAATCAGGTTCATTTTTGGTATCATTTAATTTTTCATAGTAATCTCTAAAGGCTCTATTAATTTCTAAAGGATCTATAACTACCTGTCCATTACTTATAATACTGGTAATTGGTGTTTTAATTTCTAATTGTTTAATCTGCCATGCTAATAATTTTCCTGATTTTTCACCTTGTTCATAAAAAGATTGTTTCAATCTTAGAAGACTCGAGGCAGCTCTATTCGCTGATTTTTTGTCGTATTCAGCTCTCAAAATCAGTAATTCATTCTCCAACCTTGGGTCACTTCCTGCATACACTTTTTCCTGAAGACTTTTTATTTTATGTTCCAATTTAGCTCTCTCCTCTCGAGTCTTCTTAGATTTTGATCCTGTATAACTAATAATATGTCCCCTAATAAAAGCTTTGAAAGCCTCCCACTTTACACATGCTGATGTTTGTGTAGTATTGATGTCAAAGAACTCGTCTATCTGTTTTTCTATATACTTGACAAATTCCTCATCCTGAAGCCATTTATGCTGAAATTGCCATCTACCTGATTCCTTTGTCAATTTTTTATCTACATATATTAGACAACAGGGTGCATGATCAGAGATCACGATGTTATCATAAAAGCAGTTTTGAATCTTGGACCTTAATTCTGTGGAAATCAAAAAATAATCAATACGTGAGAATGTCTTGTAGGTACTGGAATAACAAGAATAGGCTTTAACTTGTGGTTTCATTTCTCTCCATATATCTAACAATCTCAATTCTTTCATAAAATGATTAATAGTCATCCTACATCCAATGTGCGTACAATCCAGTCCTGTTGATCTATCCACACCTGGATTCAATGTACAATTAAAATCCCCTGCTATTATATGTTGCCCTGTAAGTGATGATAAGATGAGAAATAAATTAGCAAAGAACTTCTGATCATCTATATTGGGACCATATAAGTTCACAAGATTTATATTTTCTAATAGCAAAGAACCTTGAATGATTACATATCTTCCAAATTTGTCTCCAATTACATTTTTCACTTGAAAAGGAACTGATTTATGTATGAGAGTCATAACTCCCCTGGCTCGGGATGAAAATGAAGAGGTGAATACACTTCCCTGCCATCTACTCCTAATTCTTTTAACATCCTCCTCTATCAGATGAGTTTCTTGTAAAAACACAATTCTTGAACCCATGTCCTTTATTTTATTCATAACTTGTTTAAGTTTTTTTAAATTTTGTAGACCTCTGCAATTCCATGAAGTTAAATTAAGGTTAACACTTTGGTCCATGATCAATAGAGAGTTTGGGATTACCTTGCAGTGTAAACATGCTCATACAGAGAAGCAAAAACATGAGTGGTTGAACATTCATCCTACAAACTACACACAAACAAATTTCCCCTTCCCACACTTGTGGCAAACCCCCCAAAATCAAAAGAAAAATTCTGTCTCCCGATATAGCCATCGACCGTTCCACACCCACGGGGAACAGCCTAAGCCACTCCTTCTTCATCCTCCCAATCACCCTAACTCTACTGCTTTTAATGACGTAACATTAACTCTCCTCTGTAGTTTTCCAACTTAACTCCAAAATTTTTAACAACTTTGTACATCATAGTTTTTGTTTGTTTGTTTTGTTTTTGTTTTGTTTTTTTAATATATAATACAATCTATATTTTGTAAACTTACTATTTACTTCAAGTCAGTCAGATGCCTGTGCAAATGCTTAATTATTCTACCTTATATTTTGTTCATGCTTAGCTCCCACCAGTCTCTTCTTCTTCTTTGATCTTCTTGATGAACTCCTGCGCCTCCTCTGGGGTCTTGAAGATGTGGGTTCTGCCCTCATACGTGGTCAGCAGTCTCGCAGGATAGATTACACCATGACGAATCCCAAGGTTGCGCAGCTCCTTACGTACGGGATCAAACTGCTTCCTCAATTGCTGGATTCCTGTGGCCAAATCTGGGTAGAACCGCACCTGCTGGTCCTGGTGTTTAATCTCTCCTTTAGCACGTGCAGCGTTGAAGATCTTCATCCTGTCTCTGTTGCTAAGAAACTTCATAATTAAGGTCCTCGGCGGTCCTTTATCTCTCCGTGGGCCAATACGATGTGCATTTTCCAGAACCACTGCTGATTGCAACTCCTCGCTGCCCAGCACCTCCGGAATCCACTTTTCCAGAAAGGAACATACGTCCCGACCTTCTGATTCCTCTGGAAGACCCACCAGCCTCAAATTATTCTGTCTCGACCGAGATTCCAAATCCAAAATATTATCTTCCAGAGATTTATTTTTTTTTTCCAAAGTGCGCACCTTTAATTGAAGACGGGTGACGTCATCTTCAGCACTAGCGAGACGGAGCTCCATCTGCGCCGTTCGTTCTACACAGTCACCCAATTCCTTTCTTATTCCTTCCAGCGCTGTCATAATCCCATCAAATCTAGAGGAAAAGTCCGCTCTCATTGAACTCATGGCAGCCATCAGCGCATCTGCGCCATTCCCCGCCGAAATCGCACCGCCGCCAGCCTCCTCCGCCATATATGGAGCCTTGTTTGCTGCGTCACAGACCTGAAAGTCCGTTAATTTGGACTGTTTCGGCGGCTCGCTTTTTCCTTTTCCTGGTTTTCCAGCCTTAGGCTTCGCCGACATATCCTCGCCCAAATGCTGGGATACGTTCTGTCCCAAATGAGAGAGTTATTTGCCGATTTTTTTCTCCAGGAGCAGAGCAGAGCGAGACACGTCCGTCCTACGTGGCAGCCATAACCGGAAGTCCACTTTCTCTAAAATTTTACTTAAAAATGGCAGGTTGAACACTGGTCTGTAATTGTTCAGTACTTCAGTGTCTAAATTATTTCTCTTCAGAACAGGCTTGACAATGGCTGTCTTAAAAGTACTAGGAAAAACTCCTGTCTGAAGAGAATAATTTAAAATGTTTAAAACATCATTAACTAAAAAGCTACAATTGGATTTAAAAAATGATGTAGGAATTGGATCTAAAAGACAAGTTGCTGGTTTTAACTGGAAAATAACTTTTTCCAGCACTTTAGCATAAACCAGGTCAAAACTGTCCAGTGTTTCCCCACATAAAAACAAAGGTTCAGCTGTATTAAAAACAGTAGGTTGTAATAGACTAATGGTTGATCTTATAGTTTCTATTTTACTGCTGAAGAGAGCTGCAAATTCCTCACATTTGGAGCCTGTAGACATCCTGCTAGACATGTTAGAAATCGGGTTTATTAACTGATCAGTTATTGAAAAAAAGAGTTTTTGGATTATTGTGATTATTGATGATGAGTCTGGAAAAATGTGCTTGTCTTGCTTCTTTTATTGCTTTATTGTAGGTGGTAAGTTGATGTATTAAAATTTGGAGGTTAATTTTTAATTTGTTTTTTCTCCATTTTCTTTCAGCAGCTCAACATTTCTGTTTTAGTTGTTTAATTTCTTCAGTCCTCCAGGACGGGGTTGGATTAGTGGAAAACTTTTTTGTTTTTAAAGGAGCTACTGTGTTGAGTGCTGATTCCAATTTTCTGTTAAAACCATCCACAATAAAATCACAAGACGAGGGTAAAAAGTCAATAGGAACCTCACTTAAAAACTCAATAAATTTAGCAGCCATCTCAGCAGTGAGATGGCGCCTCCTCACAGCCTGTTCTGGGATAAAATCATCATTCTGTTTAGAACAACTGGTGGTAAAAAATATACAAATATGATCTGAGATGGCTAAATCTAAAATAGAGGTGATGTGTGCTGACAGGCCTGAGGTGATGACTAGATTCAGAGAGTGACCTTTAAGATGAGTAGGTTGTGAGATATGTTGGGTGCAATTCATGCAGTTAAGAACATTTAAAAAAAAATCAGCTGCAAGAGAGTCTGATTCATCATCAATGTGTAAGTTAAAATCACCTAAAATAATAATCTGATTGTATTTGCTGTAGATAATGGAGTGAATCTGCGAAAAATGAGAAATAAAAGATGAGCAGTATTTGGGAGGCCTGTAAACACACATACAGACTATAGGAGGACTGCTAAAAACAAAGGAGTGGTGTTCAAAAGAGGGATAAGAATCAGTGGTAGCGTCTCTAAAATTCAGTGATAATGAAAAAAGTAGCTGCCACACCCCCTCCCTTTTTCCCTCTCTATTAGAAAATAAAAAAGTTATAGTTAGGAGGGGTTGCTTCTAAAACAACTGATGGTCTATCTGTGTTCAGCCATGTATCACATAAAAACAGTCAAGCGCATGCTCTAAAATCAAGTCATTGATAATAAAAGACATTGTATAATGATCTGACATTTAAAAGTGCCATTTTGAGGGGTGTGCTATTGGGTGGTGTGTGTATGTGTGTGCACTTGTATGAGATTATTGCGGTTAACAGAGGGTACAGAGGATTTATGATCGTGAGTATTTGACCTGGGCATGGTTATAACTGGGATTTTATACGTGCTGTGTGAGTGAGAAGAAATCATGTTCAGCCTGGAATGCCAGCCTAATCACCTATAAGAAATCTCTCCGTAGTGCTAGGTGACAGTACTATTCATCCTTGATAGAAGAAAATAAAAACAACCATAGACTTCTTTTTAACACTGTGGCTCAGCTAACCAAGAGCCAAAATGACATAGATCCCTACATTCCTCCAACTCTTAGTGCTGATGACTTTTTGAATTTTTTAATAATAAAATTGTCAGTATTAGGAATAATTTTCCAAAAAAAATAGCCCCCTTAAAAATACCAAGCCTCTGCCTAACACTGCTGTGCCCACAGGCTCAGAACTCCACTCTTCTGAATTTTCTCATATTAGTCATTCTGATCTAGCCCTAATAGTGTCAGCCTCTAAGCCAACGACCTGTCTCTTAGACCCAATCCCCGCTAGACACCTGAAGGAATCGCTATCTCTGATTAGTCCACTGCTTTTGAATATAATTAATATGTCTCTATTGACAGGACATGTACTGCAGTCTTTTAAAGTGGCAGTAATTAAACCTCTACTTACAAAACCTTCACTTGATTCTGGGATTTTGGCTAATTATAGACCAATATCTAACCTCCCCTCCCCCATCCTCGAAAAAGTAGTCGCCAATCAACTGTGCACTTTTTTAGAAAATAATTCTATATTTGAGAAATTTCAGTCAGGTTGTAGGAAACACCACAGCACAGAGACAGCCTTAGTGAAAGTTACTGATGACCTCCTTATGGCATTTGACAAAGGACTTGTCTCCATCCTTGTCTTATTGGACCTTAGTGCTGCCTTTGACACAATTGACCACCATATTCTGCTAGAGAGATTTGAACAGCAAATTGGTTTGAAAGGAACAACGCTAAGATGGTTCCAGTCTTATCTATCAGACCATTCCCAGTTTGTTCATGTCCATAACAAGTCCTCTACCCAGACCACAGTTAGCTATGGAGTTCCACAGAGATTGGTACTTGGACCAGTACTGTTCACATTATACATGCTGCCTTTGGGAGACATTATGAGGAAACATTCTATTCATTTTCATTGTTACGCTGACAACACTCAGTTATATTTATCCATCAGTCCAGATGATCCCAGCCATTTGGGTTCACTCCAGGAGTGTCTTAAGGATATTAAAACCTGGATGAACTACAACTTTCTATTGCTGAATACAGACAAAACTGAAGTCACTGTTCTTGGCCCCAGACATGCTAGAAGTACTCTTTCTAGTAAGATAAGAACACTAGATGACATTGCACTGGCTTCTACGTTTTCTGTTAGGAATCTTGGAGTTGTCTTTGACCAAGATATGTCTTTCAACCCTCATATACAGCAAACCATTAAGACTGCCTTCTTCCATCTGTGTAATATTTCTAAAATTAGGTCCATCCTGTCCCATAAAGATGCAGAGAGGTATGTCCACACCTTTGTCACCTCTAGGCTAGATTATTGTAATTCACTTTTATCAGATTGTCCTAATAAGTCCATAAAGTTTCTACAACTCATTCAAAATGCAGCTGCATGTATCCTAATGAGAACAGGGAGAAGAGATCACATTACCCCAGTTTTGGCTTCTTTGCATTGGCTCCCAATAAAATATAGAATTGAATTCAAGATATTGCTCCTAACTTATAAAGCCCTTAATGGTATGGCTCCTTCTTACTTGCAAGAACTCATAGTTCCCCATCATCCAACCAGAGCTTTGCGCTCCCAAAAATCCAAACTACTGGTGGTCCCCAAGGTCTCCAGAAGTAGATTGGGAGGTAGAGCTTTCAGTTATCAGGCTCCCCTCCTGTGGAACCGTCTTCCCAGTTCAGTTCAGGAGGTAGACACTCTGTCTTTATTCAAGAGTAAGTTGAAATCTTTTCTCTTTGATAAGGCCTATAGTTAAAAATGTTGCCGCTGCCAGGCCTTCACTCGCATGTGCAGCCTAACCAGGCTTGATACTGGAATGTCTGGCTTTGAATATTGTATTTGTTACGTTTGTTTTGAATGCAGCTACTGCCAAGCCTCCTACTTTTTACCTCTTTTTTCAACCCAGCCGGTTGAGGTGGATGGCCATACTCTATGACCTATGGTTCTGCTCAAGGTTTCTGCCCGTTAAAGGGAAGTTTTTCCTCACCTATGTCACCGCAGTGCTTGCTCTTAGGGGTCTCTGCTGGGTTCTATAAATTTGAAAGCATAGCCTACACCCACTCTTTTCTGTAAAGTGCCTTGAGATAACCTGTGTTGTGATTTGGCGCTATTATAAAATAAAATTGATTTGAATTGAAATGGTGTGTCAGGAGGACTTACAGGATAGTAGAGGCAGTTTAATGTTTGCAGATAAAAGACTTGCTCCATCCCGAGAGGGGTGGAGGCCATCAGGTCTAAAAAGTTCTGGCTTATTGAGAAGGGCAGCTAAATTGTCCACGAAGGGGATGCCTTTTTTGTTGCAATAGCCTTTCAGCCAGATGTGAAGCTGTCACAGGCGGCTGAACTTCACATCACCAAAACGAGGCGGAGGGAGTGGCCCAGAAATGACCACCTGCTTCCCCGTGTCCAGCAGGCGGTCAACAAGGTGGACGAACTCTTGTTTCAGAGTCTCAGACTGCTGCTTCTTCAGGTCGTTTGTGCCCACATGCACAATGATTGTAGCAGCAGATGGATAAATCTGAACCAGGTGCAGAGCTGCAGATGAAATGTCTGTTACACAGGCACCTGGATGGCAGAAGGTCTGTCCACCACACACCGCTACATGTCGGACCATGGAGGTGCCCACTACAAGCACCGCTGGAGAGCGCCGCCCTGATGTGGAGGTGGGAGGCCAGAGGATCAGGCGAGCCGCAATGGTGGAGGAGCCAGGAGTTGCCCCAATAGCCACAGCAACACTGGAGGGAGCCTTTGGTGAACAGGCTTGGCAGACGCTCTGTGCTGGAGGTAGCAGGGGAATCCTGAAGGCGAGCTGGAACTTGTGCCGCCCCGGATGCAGCAGGGGAGCCTCGGCAAGTAGCCAACCAACTGTGGGGGCTGGCCCAGCTCTCAATGTTGTCCAGCGGCTGCTCCTTGGCTGGAACTACAGCCTCAGCAGCAGCAATGACAGAAGTCATCATCTGAGCAGGTGGAGAAGAGTGATGCTCGGCAGCAAGGATAAGATAAGATAAGATAAGATAAGATAAGCCTTTATTAGTCCCACAACGGGGAAATTCCAGGATTGCAACAGCACAGGGATAGCAACACTCAGAGCAACAATCAGAAGGCAAGAAAAAAAACAAGCAAGCAAGAGCAGCTAATAAACATATGTACGTATTACTATAAAATATATATATATACACACACACACAGACACACAGTGCAGAGCATTGTAGCTGGATGGAATAAATATATGAATATATGAACACACAGTGCAGAGCATTGTAGCTAGATGGAATAAATATGTAAATATATAAACACCCACAGTACGGAGCATTGCAGCTAGGTGGAATAAATATGCAAGTATATAAACACACACAGTGCGGAGCAATGTAGCTAGATGGAATAATATGTAGATATATAAATATATAAACACCCACAGTACGGAGCATTGTAGCTAGATGGAATAAATATGCAAATATATAAACACACACAGTGCAGAGCATTGTTGCTAGATGGAATGAAACAGCATAACCGTCTACTTAGTTATCCTACATGGTATGATTATGTGCCCATACATATTCTCACCCTCCATAGCGACCGGTATGTTCCTAGTTGTATGCCGGAGAGGACCATTGTGTAAGTCTATTGCATCTTTTGCATTCAAAAAACTATTAGTTTGTTACGTCTTTTTGCTATCTCTGCGAGCAGCCCTGCTTAGGTTGTACAGTCTGACAGCCGTTGGTAGGAAGGACCTACGAAACCTCTCGGTTGTGCACCTGGGATGATGTAGTCTGCTGCTAAATGAGCTCCTCAGTGCATTCAGTATGTCCTGCATAGGGTGGAACTCGGACTCCAGCAGAGATGACAGTTTAGCCACCGTCCTTCTCTCTCCTATCTCCTCCATCGGATCAAGGCGCTGCCCCAGGACAGAGCTAGCTTTCTTAATCAGTTTGTTCAGTCTCTTCCTATCGGCTGCAGTAATGCCACTGCCCCAGCAGACCACTCCAAAAGTGATGGCTGATGCCACCACCGTGTCATAGAATGACTTCAGCAGCGCCCCTTGATGGATCTGAAATTTATTGCTCAGCTGTGTCAGATGAAGAAGGTTGTGGGACGGAGCATCTGGCATGGTATTTGCCCTTTTTAACTGGCACCCATGGCTCCGAGCTGTATGGAGTCAAGCAGGCTTGGGACTTGGGTTTAGCTCCCAGGGAGGGCCAAGCGTCGTCATTCAGTACCGGGACATTGGCAGAGATGATGGAGTTTCCACCAGTGGTGGCAGTCCCAGACCAGGACAGAGTGACACTGCTTTCCGATCCACATCCAGAGAACTCGGTGGGGCAATAGGTGGCTCCTCTGTCATAGGACCTGGAGTGGAGCACCACAAGATGTTTTGCTTGTGTCGTAACAATAGACAAAAACTCCAGGATCATGTCATCTGTGTCCCTGAGGTCCTGTTTGAGTCGTCTGATGTCATCTTTCAACTGTGAGTAATCCGGCAGGCAAACTTTACAAACGACCATGGTGCTGTTAGCGTGTGTTAGCCAAAAAGCTAACAACAAGCCTGGTGAATAGTAGTAATATTAGCTAAGAAGTGTTAGCCCTGAGCCTGAGCCCAGTTAGCCCTGTGCCTTTGCCTTGAACGTTTGTCTTCTTAAGGTAGTTTATGTGGTGATGTGAAGCTTTTCACTCACTACTCCGTTAGCTGCAAGTGCTTAGATAGTTGATAGTTGTCAGCAGCAGCAGCCCCAGTAGTACACAGGATGGCCCTTGAACGGGAGCAATTGTATAAACTTGGCTTGGAGAAGGAAGTTGTAGACACAGTGCAGGCTTCACGGTCCCCACCCACCCAGCTGCAATACAGTGGGAAGTGGAGTGTTTTCGAACTGGTGTCGGACCAAGGGGGAGAATCCCTTGACATGTCACATCTCTGTCATCTTATCTTTCCTCCAGTACTTTGCCCTAGGTTGGGCAGAGTCGACTATCAGGGGCTACCTGGCAGTGGTGTCTACTGTCCATGAGAAATGTGATGGCTTGTCTCCTGGGACGTATCCCTTGGCTAAGCAGTTTTTGAGAGGCGTGAGACGGAGCTGTCCATCTCGGTGTCCATTGCTGCCTACTTGGGATCTCCAGACAGTTCTTAGGGCTCTATGCTTACCCCCTTTTGAGCCACTCTCCAGTGGTGACCTTCGTCTGCTCTCTTGGAAGACTGCTTTTCTCTTGGCAATTGTCTCAGCCAAGCGGGTTGGTGAACTGAATGCGCTCTCTGTGGATGCAGCATGCCGTAGGTTTGATGGTGATCGGGTGGTTCACCTGCGGCCCAACCCAGCTTTTCAGCCCAACGTGCTGGCTAGTGGGTTTGTTTCCCACCCTCTTGTGCTCAAGGCCCTCTACCCTCCCCCCCACACCTCTTCAGAGGCTGAGTGGCTCCATAGTTTGTGCCCAGTAAGGGCCCTTAAGCTTATGTTGACTGTACGAGGTCTGTCCATTCTTCAGACAAGCTTTTTGTGTCCTATGGGGAATCCACAATGGACAGGCCTATCTCTAAGCAGCGCATGTCCCATTGGATAGTCGATCTGATTGCTTTTGCATATGTACAGGTTGAGGTGGATCCACCAGATAGGCTGGTGGCTCACTCAACTTGGGGAATGGTCACTATGCGGGCATTGTTAGGGGTGCACCCCTGGAGGATGTATGTGCAGCCGCTGGCTGCACATACATTAACTGTCGTTAAGTTGTATCTTAGTTTTTTCCCCTCATTTGAGCCAGCAGGTGTGCCTTGTACTCAGAATGTTTTTTTTTTTTTTTTGTTCAGCTCCAGTTACCTGGAGGAACCGGCTTAACTTGTATGCATCCAGTTAAGTACAATAAGGAGTCAAACTCATCTGATTGTGTTTGTGCTTAATGGCGTGATTGGGGCATTGTGCTCCTTTGGCCTGTGGGTGACGCCACCTCCATTCTTCTCAGGACTCATTTGGTATACAGTTACCACGTGGTTACAAGTTCACTGAAATGAAATAAAACGTACATTTACAGATGTAAATATGGTTGTATGAATGAAAGCAAACCTGTAACCATTCCTTGTCCTTCATTGGTGGAGGCAGGCTCCTCCCAGTCATTAGAAAGAGGATGAGTGGGTGGATGCAAGGGGTATAAATAAAGTGTGCATCCACAGGTGTGATTAATTTGGTATAATGCTCCTAATCAGAGGGTCATAGTCACGTGGTTACAGGTTCACTTTCATTCATAAAACTGCGTTTACATCTGTAAACATACGTTTGTGGTGGCGCCATGCATGGCAGTGACCCCTCTGATTCTACATGTGATTAACATTGTAGATAGGAGAAACATAATTTCGTTCTACTGTACATGATTGGTTGTATGGTCTAAATGACAACAGAGATGGCTTCTTCTTCTTATGAGTCAATGGAAATACTGACTGTGCAAAGAAGGATTATGAGGCACAGGGTGAAATACGAGGTACCAATTATACTGTATGGTGCAGTATGGCAGCATTGTTATGATCAAAATTCAACATTAGAATGAGTTATTGGACAGTGAAATGGTATGTGGTAGAAAAGATTTCCTGTACCTAATCATTCTGCAGCGAAGCTGTAGCAGCCTGCTGAAGAAAGTGCTCCGCTGTCTGTCCACTGTGTGGTGGAGGGGGTGATCAGGATCATCTATGATGGATCGCAGTTTGTTCAGTGTCCTCTCCACGATAGATTCAAAGGTCTCCAGCCTGAGACCAATTACAGAGACAGCCTTCTTGATAATCTTGTCAAGTCTATTGATGTCTCTGCCTCTGATACTGCTACCCCAACAGACAGCAGCAAAGAAGATGGTGTTGGCAACAACGGCCTGATAGAAAAGCTCCAACATCTTGTTGCACACGTTGAAGGATCTCAGCTTCCTCAAAAAGTAGAGTCTGCTCACCCCCTTCTTGTACACAGCATTGGTGTTAGATTTCCAGTCCAGTCTACTGCTGATTACGACACCCAGGTTTTTGTAGTCCTCCGCTACCCCCACAACCTTTCCCTGAATCAGCAATGGCTGTGAAGGCATCCTCTTCTTTCTAAAGTCAATCACCATCTCTCTGGTCTTGCTGACGTTCCGTCTCAGGTGATTCTGCTCGGTCCAGTCAACAAATCTGTCTACCAGTGCCCTGTACTCACCCTTCTCTCATCCTCTTATACACCCAACAACAGCTGAGTTATCAGAGAATTTCTGCAGGTGGCATGAGTTGGTGTTGTACTGAAAGTCAGTGGTTTATAAGGTTAAGAGAAAAAGAGAAAGCACAGTCCCCTGTGGAGCTCCCGTGCAGAGGTCAATGGCAGGTGAAAATTAACCAGCTTTGGCCACCCTCTATTATAACAAAATGTAGATATTTACATTCATAAGCTAAATAATCTCTTTTTAGAATCATAGTTGGCAAATTTGGGAGCAAGTGCCTCCTCCGTGTTGCAATGGAGCACATCAATATTTGTTTACAAACTCTTCTTCTTCGGTGTCCCAGAAGTGAGGTTTTCGGGTGGTTATTTGGGAGACATCAGTCCTCCAAGGCAAGAGCAGTGAGTTATACATGTCTGCCACCTTGTGAGGTGGAATACTTAGTACAACTGGGGATTTTTTTTTTATCGTTTATGGCCACATCACAAGATACATCACATGACAGGCACAGAACTGGGACATAGACAGTGAGGGTGCTGTCTATGTCCATGAAACCAAGACACAAGAAGGGTTAATACCAGTACGGTTGGTTTAAACTTTCTCTTCCTCATTCAAACCTTTCTTCCAGCTCTTCGCCCCTGGCGACTCCTCCTGAATTTGTCCGGGATAAGGGGCTTAGCTCCAGGTATCCCATTCAGTGCAAACAGCTGGTCGCATGGGTAAACAATCCATTTTACTCCACTGTCCTCCATAGCCACAAGGAAGAAATATAGCAGGAAAAGCAGCAGAAAAAAAAATAGTAAAACTTGATCCAGTCGTTACTTCAGTCTTATTACCCAGCCTTGATAACAAAGAACACACTAGAGAGAGAATACACTAAATAAAGACACAAAGTTAGGAAAAACGTTAACCTGCTCATTTTAAGATCATTAAACAATTTCACGTCTGTTTAAAAAACAGGCAGTGCTAGAGTTTGTTTACTGTCTCTATTAACAAACCACAATACCTTTGTGGTGATGTACTCTTTGTTTCATCTGAAAATGCAAAGAAAATCAAGAAAAATGTGCTAAATCGTTAGCATGCGCTAAATCACTAGCATGCTAACTACTAGTTTCTGGAGACCAATATTAGATATGTTTTGATCTGGGATTTTCTGAAGGATCGACTTAGCAGGTATGTTTTATAAACACATTAGATTTAGATTTTTAGATTTAGTATACTTTATTGATCCCCAGAGGTTAAATTGAGGGTCATCCACCACCTGGATGGATGAAGCAGCCACGATACTGCGCTATCCCTTAACCATTCACACACACATTCACACCTAGGGCCACTTTAGAGTCTCCAATTAACCTAACCTGCATGTTTTTGGCATGTGGGAGGAAACTGGAGAAATCCCGGGGTAAACCCACGCATACACGGGGAGAACATGCAAACTCCACACAGATCACTGTTGGTCCGGATCGAACCCACGATCCCACGATCCCCACAATCCCCAGGCCAAGGGTAAACTGTGCTGCCGCAGTGCTAACCACTGCGCCACCGTGCAGCCCCACATTACTTTTGCATTTAACAATATCTAATTTGTTTACATGTGTGTGAAATGACAATAGACATCTTCATGCTGACTGAAATATTTAGCTGCAGTTACTGGCTAGTGGCTACATTCAGAAGGGACTATTTTTTCTCAGCTGCGTAAAATAACTGGTTAAACAAACAAATCATAATATTTTGTCCAGTATTGCTGTCATTTAATAGATTGTGCTTGCAGAACTGTTGTATGAAAGCAATATTACACTCGAGTTCGTTATGGTATCATGAATATACTAACTCCAGCAGGGTGTGATGTGGATTGTGCCCTCCGCAAAGTAATAAGGGCACAGTATATTCATGATACCGAACTCAGTCTTGTGTAATATTGCTTAACTAGCTGCATACATTATACTTGTGCATCAATGAAAATATTGGGTCT
Organism: Pholidichthys leucotaenia; assembly: GCA_020510985.1. NCBI lineage: Eukaryota > Metazoa > Chordata > Actinopteri > Cichliformes > Pholidichthyidae > Pholidichthys > Pholidichthys leucotaenia. Next base: position 329,154,622 of record CM035838.1, read on the forward strand.
TTTTGCAATATATTAAAAAAATGATAACCTTTTATATATTTAATATTCATTACACACACAGTAAAATATTTCAAGCCTTTTACTGACTTATGTGCATATCGTCCGACAGTTCTTGCAACTGGCTCCTCTCTTCCACAGAGCTCCCACTCATAAAGGGCTTCTCCACATTTAGCTTACCTCAGGGGCCCTTTGGTGGCATGCTAAAAGTTGCACAGGAAGGGCTCTCCCATCGACAGCTTCCGCTCAAGAAGGGATCCTCTGAGGTCAGCTTCACTCCTCTATGGTTTGCTTCTTTCAGGGCCTTTGTTGGCCTTCCTAAAGCAAGTCACTTAGGAAGAGCTTTGCTGCCAAGAGGTCTCGGTCAGCCCTTCAGCAACATAAGCAAGCCTTTCTATCTTCACCTCACTCTCGGCAGGACTCAGAGGAATAATCAAACCAAAAGAGGAGCCCTTTGCTCTTGTTTGTGTATTACAGTGTGGATGGAAAAAAAAAGCTGTTGTGTATCTTATATTACAATTAAAAAGACAGGTAACAATATTTAACAATTAGATTAAAAGTTTTACATCTCCATCCATTAAAATAATGGGTAATTAAATTCAAGTGCATCCTGTGAATATTTATTTGTGTCAGTGTCAGTACGTGTGCAGGTACGAATATAAAATCCATCCATCTTCTTCCGCTTAATCCTTTTCGGGTCACGGGGGCGCTGAAGCCTATCCCAGCATCTTTGGGCGAGAGGCAGGGTCCACCCTGGACAGATCACCAGTCCATCGCAGGGTCAACACAGAGAGACAGACAACCATTCACTCTCACAGTCATACCTAAGGACAATTTAGGATCTCCAGTTTGATGCCAATTAACCTAACTTGCATGTTTTTTGGCATGTGGAAGGAAACCGGAGAAATCCCGGAGTAAACCCACACAGACACGGGGAGAACATACAAACTCCACACAGATCACTGTTGGTCAGGGGCTGGGATCAATCCCAGGAACCCCCGGCCAAGGGTGAGTTGCTGTGCTGCCGCAGTGCTAACCACTCTGCCACTGCAGTGCTTAAATACTGATTGGTAATGCGCCACAGACTTTAGACATGCCTTTTATTGTTCAGAGGTGCATCGTCAGAAAATGCAACATCATTATCATCATCATCCGTCCTCTGTGGATGGAGCAAAAGAAGCGGCAGCAACATGTTGGGCCCAAATTTTCCTGTCCTTCATCAGCCTTAACACCTCCCGCTCCTCAAGCCCCATATCCCTTTTGATTGTGTCAGGATAACTGAGTCTTTGTCTGCCACGGCTAGTGCAATTACTGACTGTAGTCCACAAGACCAGGTGGGAAACAGTCTGGTCCACTGTGCATAGGCAGTGTCCAGCAAACCGTAGACATCTCACTTTTATTGTTGTTGTTATGAGGGGTAATTTTCCATACACAACTCTGTTAGGAATATGGCCTTTCCAACTTTTGTTAAATGCTCTCTTCAGTAGTTGTGTATAAGATAAGCCTTTATTAGTCCCACAACGGGGAAATTCCAGGATTGCAACAGCACAGGGATAGCAACACTCAGAGCAACAATCAGAAGGCAAGAAAAAAAAAACAAGCAAGCAAGAGCAGCTAATATACATATGTACATATTACTATAAAATATATATATACACACACACACACAGACACACAGTGCAGAGCATTGTAGCTGGATGGAATAAATATATGAATATATGAACACAGTGCAGAGCATTGTAGCTAGATGGAATAAATATGTAAATATATAAACACCCACAGTATGGAGCATTGCAGCTAGGTGGAATAAATATGCAAGTATATAAACACACACAGTGCGGAGCAATGTAGCTAGATGGAATAATATGTAGATATATAAAAACACAGTGCAGAGCATTGTAGCTAGATGGAATAAATATGTAAATATATAAACACACACAGTGCAGAGCATTGTTGCTAGGTGGGATGAAACAGCATAACCGTCTACTTAGTTATCCTACATGGTATGATTATGTGCCCATACATATTCTCACCCTCCATAGCGACCGGTATGTTCCTAGTTGTATGCCGGAGGGGACCATTGTGTAAGTCTATTGCATCTTTTGCATTCAAAAAAAACTATTAGTTTGTTACGTCTTTTTGCTATCTCTGCGAGCAGCCCTGCTTAGGTTGTACAGTCTGACAGCTGTTGGTAGGAAGGACCTACGAAACCTCTCGGTTGTGCACCTGGGATGATGTAGTCTGCTGCTAAATGAGCTCCTCAGTGCATCCAGTATGTCCTGCATAGGGTGGAACTCGGACTCCAGCAGAGATGACAGTTTAGCCACCGTCCTTCTCTCTCCTATCTCCTCCACCGGATCAAGGCGCTGCCCCAGGACAGAGCTAGCTTTCTTAATCAGTTTGTTCAGTCTCTTCCTATCGGCTGCAGTAATGCCACTGCCCCAGCAGACCACTCCAAAAGTGATGGCTGATGCCACCACCGTGTCATAGAATGACTTCAGCAGCACCCCTTGTACACCAAAAGACCTGAGTCTCCTCAGCAGGAACAGCCTGCGCTGTCCCTTCTTGTAGAGTGCGTCAGTATTGTGTGACCAGTCTAGTTTATTGTTCAGATGAATACCCAGGTACTTATAGGATGTCACCATCTCGATGTCTGTTCCCTGTATATTTACTGGTGCTGTGAGGGGCTGCCCATGCCTGCGGCAGTCCACCACCAGCTCCTTAGTTTTCCTCGCGTTGATCTGGAGGCAGTTCCGATGGCACCAGTCCACAAAGTCCTGGATAAGCCCTCTGTACTCAGCTTCATCTCCGTTGGAGATGAGACCAACGATCGCAGAGTCATCAGAGAACTTCTGTAGATGGCAATGTGTTGTGTTGTGTGAGAAGTCCGCAGTATAAAGAGTGAACAGGAAGGGAGCCAGCACCATTCCCTGGGGGGCCCCCGTGCTACTGATGATCGTGTCGGAAACACAGTCCCGGGTTCTCACAAACTGAGGCCGGTTCGTGAGGTAGTCCAGGATCCATGATGACAGGTGCTGGTCCACCCCTGCGCGCAGCAGCTTGTCCTTCAGGATCATCGGTTAGATGGTGTTGAAAGCACTGGAGAAGTCAAAGAACATGATCCTCACCATATTCCCGGGCTTCTCCAGGTGGGACAGAGAACGGTGAAGGAGGAAGATCACCGCATCCTCCACCCCAATGCCATGCTGGTAGGCGAACTGGAGTGGATCCATCGCTGGTTCCACCAGGGGGCGGAGATGAGCAAGGAGCAGTCTCTCCAGGGTCTTCATCAAGTGGGACGTCAAGGCCACCGGTCTGTAGCTGTTCAGGTCTTTGGGGTGGGAAGTTTTTGGTACAGGTACCACACAAGATGTTTTCCACAGCTGTGGTACCCTCCCCAGTTTCAGGCTCATGTTGAAGATATACGTCACAATCCCACACAGCTGGTCTGCACAGGACTTGAGGAGCTTTGCGCTGATGCCGTCCGGTCCTGACGCCTTCCTCGCCTTGATCTTCCTCAGCTCCGTCCTCACCTGGGTCTTGGTCAGGGTCAGGATGGGGGGCTGTGTGTTGGGAGTGGGGGGGGGGTGTCGGTGGAGTGGGGAGTGGGCAGCAGGACTTGATTTCTTAGAGGCAGCAGTGGTTGTTGTGCAGACAGGGGGGAGGACGGTTGGTCAAATCTATTGAAAAACAGATTCAGGTTGTTCGCCCACTCCCTGCCCCCCGTGGCCTGGGGGGAGGTATTCTGGAGCCCCGAGATGGTTTTGAGGTTTCTCCAGACCCCGCTGATGTCACTCTGTTGCAGCTTGTCCTCCATCTTCTTCCTGAAGCTGTCCTTGCCTTCTCTGATCTTTCTCCTCAGCTCCCTCTGTACGGACTTCAGCATCTCCCTGTTCCCCGACCTGAAGATCCTCTTCTTCTCTCTCAGAAGTGTTTTTATCTCAGGGTTGATCCAGGGTTTGTTGTTTGAGTGACGCCGTATCACGTAACATCCATCTATACGTGCCTCTAGTTCTCTTGTAATGGTCCATGTTCCTGACCCATACAAGAGGATGGATTCTATGCAGGCTCTGAATATGTTGATGTTAAGTTGTCAGTCAAGATTGGATTTCCAAATTTTCTCCAGCTTGTTACATGCCTTCCAGGCTTGAGCTTTCCTTGATTTGAAATCAAGAAAAGAGTAAGGCACATGTGATCCAAGATATTTGAAATTTGGAACATTCTCCAGTGTGACCCCTTTCTTGGTTTTAATGTTATTTATTGGGTCGATGTTGAGTAGAACAGCCTTAGTTTTTCCTTCGTTTAGATGAAGGCCAACTGCATTTGAAGCCGACTCAATGCTATGAAAGAGAGATTCTGCTTTCTCTACTGATGTGGCAAGTAGGGCAATGTTGTCATCAAAGCCCAAGTCACAAAGACCAACCTCCGGGTGTCTGCTGCTCCTTCTACGCTCAAAGACTGTACCTGTGTCCTCATATGTAGAAGAAAGTGCCTGGCGCATGATATAGTCCAGAACAATGCTGAAAATGTATGTAGCCAAGATGTCGCCTTGCAAGACACCTGCCGAGATATTGAATGGCTCTGTTTCACCATCGCTGGACATGACAATAGCTGTAGAGTTATCATACATGATCTTCATTGCTTTGAATATATTGTCCGGGATGCCATATGCTTCAAGGATCTTGATTTGCAACATATGTAACGTACATTATTAGCAATGCCCTGAGTTTGCACCCATGAAGCACCTATTTTAAACAAGCCTCCTTCTTTGAGGGCAAATAGCATGTACAGTCAATCGACAATTAGATGGCGAGAGCGCAAAATGTAAAAAATACACAATATACTGACAGAAACTAACACAAGGGAACTCTGAGGCGAGTGCAATATCTCTCGCCTCTGTTTTCTTTGAAGATCCCAATACTTACTGACGGAGAGCAGTTTTCAACTACTTTTCAATATAATTACTGTGGCAGAACCAAATTACAATAAAACCAATCATCCACGAATACACAACAAAGTGTACAACCCATAGTTGTAGGGCAGGATCCCGAGGTGAACCTGTGTAGCAAGATTGGTGACCTTAGAGAGCTTTACATGTTCTATAGTAAGAGAACATGGGGAGTGTCAACCTTGACCTTTGACCTTATGCCCCCAAACCTGGAGTCAGAGGTCATGGTCTCAGAGTGAACCTGTGTACCAGGTTTGGTGACCCAAGCTTTCTTTGTTGTTATTACGGAGAATTATCTATCTGGTTCTGTATAGTTGTGATTGCGGAGTGGGCATCGGTTAGAATGCCAAGAACTGGGCTGGATGAATCTTTATGGTCTTTATTCAGACTTGCTTCAACACTTGTTCCAACATGGGTGGGTGTGTGTATGTGTGTGTGTGTGTGGTTCTGTAACAAATAAAAGGGAAGAGCATATCAGATATAAATTCTACTTAATACTTCAATAACATAAATAACCAGGAAAATATAACTAAAGCATTGGTGGAAATATAACAGCTTATAATGAACAAAAATAATGTTAGTCAAAACCAATATTAAATAGCAGACACGTGCTGCCCTTTAGGTAGGCCTCAAAGCCTTAACTACTACACTAATTGTTAAAGTAAACAAAGGCACACTTCTCTCATTTACAATATACCCATAATTACACAAGCTCAAATACAGGTGACTACTTTAAACAATATATATATAGACCTATGAACCAACAACTAAAATAATAATACAGTAACAAGAACATAGTGTAGCTTAGCCCCTTAGTCTATAGCTAACAATGGTAAACAGCGGAATATCATGTCCTTAAAATTATCCAGGTGAACAATAACCATACTAAACGTCTTAATAATCTTCTACAAATCACTCACCTGTCTCATGGACGCACACTCTAATAAAAAGGACAACTAAATGGACATATGCTACCATCAACGATACTCAGGGCAAACTAATGAACAGTGTAATAAGTTCCTTCCTCACAAAAACGGCCGCGCCCCCAGTGGTCAGTCTGAGAACTGCATCCAAACCTGTAATATCTTTAATCACAGTCCTGCCTTCATAACACAGCCGCCCCCAAACTTGCTCCGTCAAGTTTGAAGACTGTTCACTATCCATCTTGGTCTGGTACAGCTGGGAGGCGAATGAGGCGACTCACAGGTCTCACATAGGTGCGGTCCTTAACCTTGACTTCAGCCGATCGGATTAAGCCATCAGGTCCTGGAAAAACTTTACTGATCTCACCAACTGGCCAGGATGCTCTTGGAAGTTGGGGGTCCACTATCAGTACAACTGTGCCAACTTGAATGGGGGAGGTGTCCCTTTGCCATTTGGACCTGGTCTGGAGAGTTGGCAGATAGTGGCGTAAAAACTGCGTCCAAAACCGGTCACTCAATACTTGACAAGTTCTCCAGTGACGGCGTCCAATAAGCTCAGAATCATGATACAACACTTGGGGAAGTGAGGGATCCAGCCGCCCCATCAGCAACATGTTTGGGGTGACGGGGTCTGGATCGGCCAGGTCTGACGAGACGTACCCCAATGGTTTTGAGTTGAGGATTCCTTCTATCTCGATCAGCACCGTTTGGAATACTTCAGCGCCTACAACTTGAGAGCCGAGAGTGGATGTTAAAGCAGCCTTAATGGATCTAATCTCTCGCTCCCAAGACCCGCCAAAATGAGGAGCGCTGGGAGGGTTAAAGCGAAACTTGAGCTGGTACTCTGCAAGTTGAGCCTGCAGGGAAGGATGCAGGGCATTGAAGGCTTCTTGAAGTTCACGATTTCCACCTCGGAAATTAGTGCCTTGGTCACAAAGTATTTCAGCAGGTTTCCCACGGCGAGAAATAAACCTACGTAGTGCCATCAGGAAGTAGTCGGTACTGATGCTGGACAATATTTCAATGTGAACAGCTCTAGCTGTCAAGCATTTAAAGAGCAGGCCCCAGCGTTTTCCGTTACGGCGACCCACTTTTACTAACATGGGGCCGAAGCAGTCAATGCCAGTGGAGAAGAAGGCTGGCTGCTGTAACCTGAGACGAGACACAGGAAGGTCAGACATCTTTGGGTTCACTGGTTGGGCTCTCCACCTTTGGCACTCTGGACAGGAACGCTGCTCACTCTTTATGGCTTCACGGCCTCGCAGAATCCAAACTTTCCTCCTCAGTTCCGCAAACAACCTCTCAGTCCCTGGATGCTTCAGGTCACGGTCAGTCTGCTGGATGAGTAACCTGGTTACAGGATGCTTGGGATCCAGGACAACAGGATGTTTAACATCAGCTTCCAGATTAGGGCAGCGTCTGAGCCTCCCGCCTACCCTGATGAGCTTAAGTGACTGATCAAATTCAGGGGCGAGTGTGTAGAGGCGGCTTGAGGTAGGTATTGGTTTTGCTGCTGAAAGACACCGGACTTCGTCAGGAAAACTGTCTCTTTGAGCAGATCTTAGAATGCAGAGCTCAGCCTCCTTGAAATCGTCTGCCGATGGGCTTCCTCCTGATGTACTGGCCGCCCCATGAAGGCGGGTTGCAGTTTCCTTTAGTAGGTCATTGAAGCTGTCATAATTTGTTGCATCGGGTATAGAGTCGGTGCTCACGGATGTAGCCAGACATATCATGGCTTTACGCTGCTCCTCTGTGAAGTCCTCACAAGGGGGAAGTGGATGCTCTGGCCATTGCTGTGGGGGGAGCAACAAGAAGGGAGGTCCACATGCCCAGCGGGACTGACTTGTGAGCTCTTGTAATCTTCTACCTCTGGTGAGGTCATCGGCGGGGTTGTCCATTATTGTCACCAACTTCATGATTTCCGTTTCATAGGCTTTAGCCTTCTCAGGGTCTCGACTCAAGCGTTTTTCAGTGCCTCGCAGGCTGGGGAGGACTGCTTCGGGTGGCACGGACAGAGTAGGCATGTTATTGACACGCAAAAGAGGGGTTGCATATCTCTGAGTGCCTTCCACCCTCACCCTGATTGTCTTTGCTTCCAGAAGGTCCATAACCTGTTGCTCTTTCAGAGACTGTGTAACCAGCTCTCCATTCCTGTATGGGAGAACATCAAGTTGCCATAGCTTCTCTACATGACTGAAGAGCTCTGCTGAAAGGGAGGCTGTGGACAAGAACAGACATTGTTTGGGCTGATAGTTCGGACAAGAAGAGTTGACAGGTCCTTGTAGTGTCCAACCCAACCTGGTCTTAACTGCAGCAGGGCCTCCAGGTGGACCTAAACGTACAGGTTGGATGGGAGTAACCAGATGGGGACAGTCAGAGCCAATCAGCAGCAATGGCTGGGCATTTGTGAACGACTCTAATGGTAGCTTTTTCAAGTGTCTGTACTTCTGCTGAAGTGATTTCACAGGGTATGAATGCTCAGCCAGCCCTAAATCATCTGCGGTGAAGGCCTTATTGATGGTGAAGGTCTTCGATGGGTGGCTCACAGGCGAAACTTTAACTGTCACTGATGCCCCATGCAGTGTTCTCAGTCCTTGTCTCACAGTCCGCAGGGAGAGACTCTCTGGGGTTCCCTTTAACTTCAGCTTCTGGGTAGCCTCTGGTAGCAGGATAGTCCTCTCAGATCCGTCATCAAGTATAGCGAATGTCTCCAGCGTATGCTCGCCATTTTGCAGCAGAACTTTACTGATCTTTAGAAGGACCTGGTTGCACCCTGCTCGACGATCTAGGTAGAGAACATCTGCGGATGATTTATTCTCTGGCTCTGAGGTTGCTGGGTTAATTGGTTTAGATGCAGCTGCACGCAGATTCACTTCATGCAGGGCTTCCAGATGCTTCCCTTTGCATATTTTACATTGCACTTTAAGTCGGCATTGGGCCGCTTGGTGGCGCCGACCACAACGCCAGCAGCAGTTGTTAGACTTAATCCAGTTAACCTTCTGATCCTTTGTCAGTTGCTTGACGTTAGCACACTGATCCAGAAAATGTAGGGTATTACTGCAGTAGGGGCAGTATGCTTTGGGCTTGTCCTGTGCATCTGAGGTGTGATGAGTTTGAGCTGGAGACTCTTTTGATTCACTATCTTGCGTTGCGCCGAGGAGGACCGTTGTAGCTCTCTTAGCAGCTCTTTTATCTCTATTTGAACTACCGCTGTCTCTCTTGTTATCTCTGTCCGCTTCATCACTTGGATGACCAGCTCATATTCCAGCCACTCTGCAAAGTCTCTCAGTGATGGCACTCCACTATTTTGTGGGTAGAGGTAGCGGCGGAAGGCAGCTCGGAGGTCTTGAGGTAGCTTCCTTGTGAGTCTCGCCACATGAGACCCGCACTTTAGCTCTACTTGTCCATCTTCTCCAAGCTGCTCAAGCATCCCAACTAATGCTCGAACTCTGAGAGCAAACCTTCTGAAGCCTGCCGTATCACTGGGACGAATATTGGGCTCATCCATCAGCTCTGCTATTCTTTGTAGGGACAGGTGGTGTGGCTGACCATAGTGCTTAATGAGAGAAGCCATTGTGTCTGTGTATGGACAAAGAGAGTTACTGTATGAGTCCGCAAGAAGAAGAGCATCCTCAAATTTAAGGTGATCACAGAGCACTTGATACTTAAATCTCTCTGTTGCGTCAGTTGGGAGGATGTTGTCCAAAGCCAGTCTTAGCCGAGCGAACTGCCTAGGATTAGCCTGGGTGAATTCTGGGATTGAGGGCTTTGGGCCTCTGTAGATCTTCTCCTTCGGAATGAGAGACTGAGTGGGAGTAGACACTCGCTCTGGAGACAGGATGTGGCCCTCCAAAGGGCCAAGAGTTTGAGATGCCAGGGCAGACTGCTGCATATGGGTCTGAGTGTCTGTATTTGTAGTTACTGCCGCCGCATCTTGCTGCACTCGTAACTCTGGTAGACGCTGGCTACGCTCTTGGACAATACCTGGTGGTTGCTGGGGTAGAGCAAATTGCACATGTGGAAGATCAGGATGATCCCTAGGGAAATAAACTGGTGGTGGAGGTTTTGGCCACTCCTCTTCCTCTTGTGCACCTCCTATTGCTGCAGGTAGGGCATCTTGATGTAGAGAGGCTTGGGTGGGCGTATCTGTGTAGAGCCACGAACCATTAGCCGAGACGTTAGTGCTTCCTGGTTCCACAGGTTGCAGACTTGCAGCAGCCAGTGTAGTAGTACCACGGTCTATCTGTCTACTCAGATCTGTAAACATCATCTGCAGACGCCTGTTGTCCTCCTGCAGCTGCTGTACTATGCTCATAAAGCCGTGGGGGGCACCGGATAATACTGGTCCGGTGAAGGGGGTTCCAAGATAGCCAGGAGATGGGTCACTGATCTGTCCTGGGTGTTGCGGGAGGGGCGTCATCTCGGCGTATCCCTCTGTGGCCCTGTACTGCTCTTGTGGGGCAGGTGGCAGCGTATATCCCTCATAATCGTTCATCCATCCTGGTGGTCGCACTGCCCTTCTTAGACGGGCACCACCTCTCTGCGGACCATACTCCATCTTCACTCCGTAATCACCAGATCCTGGGTTTCGGCACCAAAACTTTGTTATGGAGAATTATCTATCTGGTTCTGTATAGTTGTGATCGCGGAGTGGGCATCAGTTAGAATGCCAAGAACTGGGCTGGATGAATTCTTTATGGTCTTTATTCAGACTTGCTTCAACACTTGTTCCAACATGGGTGGGTGTGTGTATGTGTGTGTGTGTGTGTGGTTCTGTAACAAATAAAAGGGAAGAGCATATCAGATATAAATTCTACTTAATACTTCAATAACATAAATAACCAGGAAAATATAACTAAAGCATTGGTGGAAATATAACAGCTTATAATGAACAAAAATAATGTTAGTCAAAACCAATATTAAATAGCAGACACGTGCTGCCCTTTAGGTAGGCCTCAAAGCCTTAACTACTACACTAATTGTTAAAGTAAACAAAGGCACACTTCTCTCATTTACAATATACCCATAATTACACAAGCTCAAATACAGGTGACTACTTTAAACAATATATATATAGACCTAAGAACCAACAACTAAAATAATAATACAGTAACAAGAACATAGTGTAGCTTAGCCCCTTAGTCTATAGCTAACAATGGTAAACAAATCTACCTACGGGTACAAATAAAGTAACCTGAACCTGAACAGCGGAATATCATGTCCTTAAAATTATCCAGGTGAACAATAACCATACTAAACGTCTTAATAATCTTTTACAAATCACTCACCTGTCTCATGGACGCACACTCTAATAAAAAGGACAACTGAAGGGACATATGCTACCATCAACGATACTCAGGGCAAACTAATGAACAGTGTAATAAGTTCCTTCCTCACAAAAACGGCCGCGCCCCCAGTGGTCAGTCTGAGAACTGCAACCAAACCTGTAATATCTTTTATCACAGTCCTGCCTTCATAACAGTTGTTGAGATATAGTTTATAAGCCATTATGATATTGTGTGTGAATGTGTGTGTGAATGGGTGGATAGCAGGATCTGTAAAGTGCTTTGGTCATCAAGAGATGAGAATAAAAGTGCTATATAAGTGAATGCCATTTACCATTTACCATGATATTGACCTTTGACCTTGCGATCAACCCCTTAACCCCAAACCCATAGTTTGGTGAGTGTGTAAGTCAGCCAAGATGTGTATTAATTGATGTTACTGTATCGATTTGAAAAGCCTACATAATTTATTTCAGTAGTTATTGTGTTTAGAAGACCTAGGGAAAATCTGAACTCTAACTTTTGACCTCAAGGTCATCCAGTGAGAGTGAAATTGCAATATGACAGTATATTAAACCGTGGTACCAAGTTTCAAAACAATCAGAACCAAACTGTAGGAGGAGTTGACTTCACAAGACAATTACTGTCTATGAAGTGATGTGAAACAGGAGGTCATAGTTCAGGGGCTAAAAGTCCTGCAAAAACCATCCAATCAGAACCAAATTGCAATATGCATATCCTCTGTGGATTTCAAACCATGGTACCAAGTTTCAAAACAAATTGGAACAAAACTGTAGGAGGAGTTGATTTTACAAAAGTGGGACAGATGGATGGACATATGGACGGGGTGACCCATAACATAATCCCCCTTCAGCCTTCACCCAAAGGGGTCAAAGAGCCCTTTGGGCTTCATCCAGCTGGGGATAAAAACCATTGGCACAAGAGGCAAAGCATGGTGCATATGTGCACTTTAGATCATCATAATAGGGCCTGTAAGGTTTAGATAATGGCAGACAAACCTTACAAAAAATCTAATCTGTGATTCAGAACATCGTGAGCTACTGTATTTTCTGAAAAACAGATGAGCTAAAGTTAAGAAAAACAGCTTTGTTAGTCTACATTTATCAAGTGTGGACATATTTAAATGTTTAAATATTATTAGATAATGATGGAGTACTTTTATTAGAGCCTTAAATCAGATGGGCCTAACCAGCATGCATACAAGTACTGTGAAGAACAACAGGGTTTTGCTCATAATCTTACTGTAACACCAAGTACAGTATAACACATGGTAAATCCAGTTTGGAGCAGCATCATGATGCAAACAACAGCCTGTTTCCTGCCTGTGGCTCAAGCTACAGTATGTCTGTTGTATCTGCTACAACCTGGCATCAGAGTCAAACCACAGTTTCTTTCGTTATAATACAGAAGTGTAAATATAGTCATGTATCCACCTTATTCCACTGAAAATCTCTTAAACCAAGTGATGCATATGGTAAGTTTTGATCCTCAACATCAGAGCGAAAGCCTCACTCCTGATACACACTGGGATGATTTTTGGAGGATTTAGTTAAAGGCCAAAAGAAAATCTTTTTTGGTATCAGTGCAGTTTACAGATGCATCTGACTTTTCAAGCTTCAAGGGGTCAGCAAAGTGAAAATCTGTCATTCTGCTACATAACAGAGCACTGAACAGGATAATCTAAACATCACAGTTCGAAATGATCAATATGTTTTTTCTGAGCTGATCCTACTATTTATTACAAATAACCAAACAGACACATTACTCATATTTGGAACTTATAAACATCTAAATCCCCCAAGTCAAGTTATGAGAATGAGTCTGTCAGTGTTTTCTTTTGGTTGTTTGTTTGTTTGTTTTTTTTTAACTTGGGTGGGTTGCCCAGATATATAAGCACTGACACAAAAAAATGTTGACTTTTTTTTGGTATTTTACCATTCACCCAGGAGAGTGATCCAATTCATTGGAGTGGATCTCAAGGTAGATCTGATATATTCCTTCTAAAATTTCCCAAAGACCTGCCCAGTGAAGACAATAAAGGCTTAGGCCTCAATAACATTTCACTTCCTTTCCAAAGTCTCTGGTTCAATAGTCTGACAGACTAACTACCACATGCAGGCTTTGTTCCAACCTATAGAGCGACTGAAAATTGAAACCTGCAGAACTGGTTCATGTGCCACTAAACTGAGCTCATCAACACTCACCGATAATCAATCAATCAATCAATCCATCCATCCATCCATCCATCCATCCATCCATCCACTACTGCTTCACAGGGCAGCAGTCTAAAGAGAAGCCCATTGGAAAATTAGCTCACTGGAGGGCAGACCCAAGTGGCTCTTTTGGGCTGAGCCTGGTTGGGTCCCATGAGCAGAAACCAAGCCACCAGGTGCGTGCTGTTAAGCCTTCCCCCAGCCTGGCTGCAACATGGGGCCTGATAATCCCACAATGTGTAGAACACTAGATCCTTGCTTTTATGTTTTTCATGGAGATGTACTTCACTGGTCTTAGTCTGGATCTTCACCAGGGAGCAATCTGCCTTGGGAGACTCCACCAAGGACAAGTTGCCCTCAACAGCATACGCACAGTGGTGTGAAAAAGTGTTTGCCCCCTTCCTGATTTCTCATTTTTTTGTATGTCACTTAAATGTTTCAGATCAAACAAATTTAAATATTAGAAAAAAATAAAAGTAAACACAAAATGCATTTTTTAAATGAACGTGTTTATTATTAAGGGGGAAAAAATCCAAACCTACACGACCCTGTGTGAAAAAATGATTGCCCCTCAACCTAATAACTGGTTGGGCCACCCTTAGCAGCAACAGCTGCAATCAAGCGTTTGTGATAACTGGCAATGAGTCTTTTACAGCACTGTGGAGGAATTTTGGTTCACTCATCTTTGCAGAATTGTTGTAATTCAGCCACATTGGAGGGTTTTTGGTATGTGGGAGGAAACTGGAGAAATCCCGGAGTAAACCCACACAGACACGGGGAGAACATGCAAACTCCACACAGACATGCCAAAAACATGCAAGTTAGGTTAACTGGCATCAAACTGGGGATTCTAAATTGTCCTTAGGTATGACTGTGAGAGTGAGTGGTTGTCTATCTGTCTCTCTGTGTTGGCCCTGCACTGGACTGGCAATCTGTCCAGGGTGAACCCTGCCTCTCGCCCAAAGATGCTGGGATAGGCTTCACGCCACTCCAAAGTCTTCATTTTGTTTTCTTAAGCCATTCAGAGGTGGACTTGCTGGTGTGTTTTGGATCATTGTCCTGCTACAGAACCCAAGTGTGCTTCAGCTTGAGGTCACGAACAGATGGCCGGACATTCTCCTTCAGGATTTTTTTGGCAGACAGCAGTATTCATGGTTCCATTTACCACAACACATCTTCCAGGTCCTGAAGTAGCAAAACATCCCCAGACCATCACACTACCACCACCATATTTTACTGTTGCTATGATGTTGCTTTTCTGAAATGATGTGTTACTTTTACGCTGGATGTAACGGGACACACACCTTCCAAAAAGTTCAACTTTTGTCTCATCAGTCCACAGAGTATTTTCCCAAAAGTCTTCGGGATCATCAAGATGTTTTCTGGCAAAACTAAGATGAGCTTGTATGTTCTTTTTACTCAGCAGTGGTTTTCGTCTTGGAACTCTGCCATGCAGGCCATTTTTGCCCAGTCTCTTTCTTATGGTGGAGTCGTGAACACTGACCTTAACTGAGGCAAGTGAGGCCTGCAGTTCTTTGGATGTTGTTGTGGGGTCTTTTGTGACCTCTTGGATGAGTCGTCACTGCACTTTTGGGGTAATTTTGGTGGGCCGGCCACTCCTGGGAAGGTTCACCACTGTTCCATGTTTTCACCATTTGTTGATAATGGCTGTTACTGTGGTTTGCTGGAGTTCCAAAGCTTTAGATATGGCTTTATAACCTTTTCTAGATTGATAGATCTCAATTACTTTATTCCTCATTTATTCCTGAATTTTTTTGGATTGCAGCATGATGTCTAGCTTTTGAGGATCTTTTGGTCTACTTCACTTTGCCAGGCAAGTCCTATTTAAGTGATTTCTTGATTGAGAACAAGTGTGGCAGTAATCAGGCCTCGGTGTGGCTACAGAAATTGAACAGCTTTGCAAAGATGTGATAAACCACAGTTAATTTATGTTTTATTGGGGGTGTAGCGATATTTAATGAAATATAGTGTAATGTACAGGAATTATTTATTTTATTTAATAGTGGGTGTGCGAGGCGACAGAGTTGAACAGTCACCCCAGCACTCACTAAATAAAATAAAAAGCATTCATAAAAAGGGGGAATCAGTCTCAAAATTTAGTGAGTTCTTTTACTGCCATGACCCAGAAAAGCATATATGCAAAAGTGAAACGCTTCAACTTCTCTCGTTTACAAGTTTATTAAATGAAACTCATTCAGGTTACATGACATGGCATTCAAATGATGGATAAACAGATTCAAATGATAAACAGGTGTTTGATATCACATCAACTGTTAATGGATTCCTGAGCATAAAATCTATAGTTTAACCTTTGTGGAACCAAGAGGAAACCAGATTTTATGTTTCAACTGTAATGCAATGGAAGGCTGAGGTACCTAACAAAATCAGAACACCACTTTATGGTGAAAAATTACATATGCTGATTATCTGGAAAAGGAACTTCTGAATTAATCTATAAAAATGAAGGGAGGCTACTTAAAAATTAATAAGAATTTTCCTTCAGTTTATAGTTTTGTCCTATGGCTGAGGGACTAACTGTACCATGAAATATTGGTTATGTTCAATTATAATTGATATTTAGGACATCTCATTTAAACCCAGCAGACAGGAAAAATGGGAGTCTCACTTATGAACAGCTGTAGCTCCAGGTATTCAGCAGTGGTCGGTGCCAGCCAGTGGTATTGTTCGGGAAGGCTCAGCGGCTCTTCCAAACAGCGTTCGGAACACAGGACTCAACCGGGTGTGGGGGGGGGGTGGCTTGCGAGAGTGTAGCCGGTGAAATTGGCGGCTAAGCCCCGGGCCAGGCCTGATGTCCTTTGGCAACCAGTCCTAATTTAATATGTCCCCGGCCCGCAGGACAAATCCAAAGGCTGAAGGAAAAATGTTTTTAGTCAGTTTCACCCACAAGCTCTTGGTTTCTTGACGGGGTCAGACATGGCTGAGCAGGGAAAGAAAGTCCAAAAATCTCTATCAGTTCACTTTAAAACAGGAAAATTAAAAATCCACTTTAACTGCATGAAAAGTCAAAAAGTCCAAGGAAAAAAAAAAACATTCAAATAGGATAAGAACGGCTTCTGAGGTGAAGGAAAAAGGATTTGAGAGTTTCACTCTGAGTTTCACTCAGACTGTATAACCTAAGCAGGGCTGCTCACAGAGATAGCAAAAAGACGTGACAACCTAATAGTATTGAATGCAAAAGATGCAATAGACTTACACAATGGTCCCCTCCGGTATACAACTAGGAAAATACCGGTAGCTACGGAGGGTGACAATATGTATGGGTACATAATCATACCATGTAGGATAACTAAGTAGACGGTTATGCTGTTTCATTCCATCTAGCTGCAATGCTCCACACTGTGTGTGTTTGTTTGTATATTTATATATTTATTCCATCTAGCTACGGTGCTCCGCACTGTGTGTGTTTATGTGTTTGCATATTTGTTCCATCTACAATACTCCGCACTGTGTGTTTATATATTTGCATGTTTGTTCCATCTAGCTGCAATGCTCCGCACTGTGTGTGTTTATATATTCATATATTTATTCCCTCTTGCTACAATGCTCCGCACTGTGTGTGTGTTTATATATTCACATATTTATTCCATCTAGCTACAATGCTCCACACTGTGTGTGTTTATATGTTCATATATTTAGTCCATCTAGCTACAATGCTCCGCACTGTGTGTTTATATATCTATATATTTATTCCATCTAGCTGCAATGCTCTGCATCGTGTGTCTATATATTTATGTTTATATGTACATATGTATACTCACTGCTCTTGTTTTTTTTTTCTTGCCTTCTGATTGTTGCTCTGAGTGTTGCTATCCCTGTGCTGTTGCAATCCTGGAATTTCCCCGTTGTGGGACTAATAAAGGCTTATCTTATCTTATCTTAAAGGCGAGCTCATAGGAAAAGAATAGTTTCTCCTCAGTTACCAGGAAACAGGCAAAGCTTATAAAAAGGCGATTTAAGAAAGCTAGTGCAGGACTTGACAAGGTTCAGACAAGGTACACACAAAAGAATTCTTAAAACTCACAGAACAACTTAGACAAAGACTGGAGACTGGAGCGGTCACAAGGGCGCGGCACTTCTGAACTCTGCGTGGATGATGGTCACGCGCACTGTTCGTGTGCGCGCTTGCAGACCATAATTCTATCATATTTTTTTCTTAAATTTATATTTCCTCATAGGAATGGTGGGAAATTTACAAGTGTGGCGGGCCGCCACCGGGAAATGGTGCCAGAGGAAACCCTGACCATGGACTCTTGGACACTTGGAGGTGCTGATTCTCATCTCAACCGCTTCACACTCGGCAGCAAACTGTCCCAGTAAGACCTATAGGTCATTGCTGGATGAAGCCAACAGGACAACATCATCTGCAAACAACAGAGATGAGATCCTGTGGTCACCAAGCATGACACCCTCCGTTCCCTGGCTGCGTCTAGAAATACTGTCCATAAAAATTATGAACAGGATCGATGACAAAGGGCAGTGCTGGCGGAATCCAACTCTCACTGGGAATGAGTCTGACCAGATGTTGGCAATACGAACCAAACTCTCACAACGGTCGTATAGAAACTGGATAGCTTGTAATAACAAGCCTGATACCCCATACTCCTGAAGCACCCCCCCAAAAAACACCACAAGGGACACTGTCAAATGCATTCTCCAAGTCCACAAAACACATGTAAACTGCTTGGGCAAACTCCCACGGATGCTTGAGGATTCTCGAGAGGGTAAAGAGCTGGTCTGATGTGCCACGGCCAGGACAAAAACCACATTGCTCCCCCTGAATCAGAGGTTTGACCAACAGCCGGACTCTCCTCTCTAGTACCTTGGCATAGACCTTCCCAGGGAGGGTGAGGAGTGTGATCCCTCTAAAATTGGAACACACCCTCCAGTCCCCTTTCATGAGGAGAAGAACCACCACGTTTTGCCATGCCAAAGGCAGTGTCCACAACCTCCACACAATGTTCCAGGGCCTTGAGGTACTCAGGGTGAATCTTGTCCATCCCTGGGGCCCAGCCACCAAAGAGTTTTTTAACCACTTTGGCGACCTCAGCCCCTGTGATGGGCAAGTCGTTCCCCTCATCCCCAAACCCTGCTTCCTCTTTGGAAGGCGTGTCAGTGGGATTGAGGAGATCCTCGAAGTATTCCTTCCACCACCCAACGATATTCCCAGTCTAAGTCAGCAGTGCCCCATCCACACCATACACAGTGTGGACAGGGAGCTGCTTCCTTCTCCTGAGTTGCCGGACAGTTTGCCAGAATCTCTTCGACGCCGACCGAAAGTCTTATTTCATGGCCTCACCGAACTCCTCCCACACCTGAGTTTTTGCTTTAGCAACCACCTGAGTTGCACTCCGCTTGGCCTGCCGGTACACCTCAGCTGCTTCGAGAGTCCCACAAGCCAACCAAGCTTGATAGGACTCCTCCTTCAGCTTAATGGCCCCCCTTACCACTGGTATCCACCACTTAGTTCAGGGGTTGCCACCACCAGATGCACTGACGACCTTGCAGCCGTAGCTCTGGGCAGCCACTTCAACAATGGAGGTGGAGAACATGGCCCATTCAGACTCCATGTCTCCAGACTCTCTCGGGATGTGGTCGAAATTTTTCCGGAGATGGGAGTTGAAGACCTCCTGGACGGGGCCTCAGCCAGACATTCCCAGCACACCCTCACTATACGTTTGGGTCTACCAGGTCTGAATGACATCCTCCCCTGCCATCGGATCCAACTCACCACCAGGTGGTGACCAGTTGACAGCTCTGCATCTCTCTTTACCCGAGTGTCCACGACACACAGTCGCAGGTCTGAAGACACGATGACAAAATCAATCATCGACCTGTGACCTAGGGTGTCCTGGTGCCAGGCACACATATAGACACCCTTATGCTTGAACATGGTGTTTGTTATGGACAAACTGTGGTTAGCACAGAAGTCCAATAACTGAACACCACTCGAGTTCAGATCGGGCAGGCCGTTCCTTCCAATCACCCCCTCCAGGTTTCGCTGTCGTTGCCCACGTGCACATTGAAGTCCCCCAGTAGGACAATGGAGTCTCCAGGAGGAGGACTCTCCAGCACCACCGTCAGAAACTCCAGAAAGGGTGGGTGCTCTGAACCATCATTTGGTGCATAGGCACAAATCATGGTCAGGACCCATTCCCCAACCCAAAGGCACAGAGAAACAACCCTTTCGTCCACCGGGGAAAACTCCAATATAGTGGCAGCAAGGTGGGGAGATACAAGAATACCCACCCCTGCTCGTTGCCTCTCGCCCAGGGCAACTTCAGAGTAGGCCAAGCTCCAGCCCCTCTCCAGGAGACTGGTTCCAGAATCGGAGCTGTGTGTTGAGGTGAGGCCGACTATATCTAGCCGTTATCTCTCAACCTCATGCACCAGCTCAGGCTCCTTCCCCACCAGAGAGGTGACATTTCATGTCCCAAAAGCCAGTTTAGAAAGCTTGGGATCAGACCGTCAAGGTCTCCGCCTTCGACCGCCACCTGATCCACATAGCAATGGACCCCCATGGTCTCTTCTGCAGGTGGTGAGCACACTGCATGGCGGACCCATGTAACTCCGTCGGGCTGAGCCCGGCCGGGTTCCATGGGTGGAAACCTGGCCACCAGGCGCTAGCCATCAAGCCCCTCTCCCAGGCTTGGCTCCTGGGTGGGGCCCCGGTAACCCCATACCAGGCGGGGTACACTGAATCCTTGTTTTAACATTCACCATGAGAATCTGTTGGATCGTTCTTAGTCTGGCCATTCACCCAGGACCAGTTTATCTTGGGTGACCCTACCAGAGGCGAATTGCCCCAGACAACATAGCTCCTGGGATCACTAGGGCACACAACCCCCCCCCCCCCGCCACGATAAGGTGACGATCCATGAGGGGTAATTTTTTTGTTAGCAAATATAAAAATTATTTAACAAATAGAAATAACATTAGTCATCCTAACTGACAGAACAGGTCAAGTTTAGTCTGATTTAATGTCTGAAAATGAGGGGGGAAAAAAGGTTTTGCATCTTTTTATGTAACATCTGGTTTCAACTGTAAATTAACACATTTGTAAAATATTATGAAGTGCATAACTATCACATGTAGGTTGTAGTGTTTACTCTTCTGGGTGTGTGGTATGCTGGCTCCATGACAGAACAGGAAGGCTGTGCAGAGGGACATCAACACCGCCCCAGAAATTATCGGCAGCCCTCTGCCCTCCCTGGAAGACATCTCCAGAGCCCCCTGTCTCAGAAGGATCAGGGCCATCACAAGAGATCCCTCTCATACTGCCCACCACCTGTTTGACTTGCTTCCCTCTGGACGATGGTTCAGATCAATCAGGTCCCACACCTCCAGACTGACAAACAGTTTCTTCCCATGGGCTATCCGAACTGCAAACAGTCAGAGGCCCCACCCCCTCTCCCTCTGAACGCTCACATGCACAGAACTGAGGACCTTTTAATTATCACTATAACTTACCTGTCTTTGCACTCCTCACTTTCATGTATATTGACTCATCTGTGAAATCACTACATATTTTCCATAATCCTTTGTCCATTTGTGGTGCAGTGGTTAGCACTGTTGCCTAACAGCTAGAAGGTTCCAGGTTCGAATCCCCAGGCTGGCAGGGGTAGGAACCTTTCTGTGTGGAGTTTGCATGTTCTCCCTGTGCTGTGTGCGTTTACTCCGGGGGCTCCGGTTTCCTCCCACAATCCAAAGACATGCACGTTAGGTTAATTGGTTGTTCTAAACTGTCCCTAGATATCTGTCTCCTATAGACCCTTAGAATAGAGGGTTAGTACTAGTGAAGCGCTTTGAGTGGTCTTTGACACTAAAAAAAGCGCTATATAAGTACAGGTCCTAATCCTAATTCTATTATGTGTTCTGCACTCCGCACTCCTATGCACATAGTTCCACCCACTAAGCCACTACCGTACCTGTGTATATACCAATGGGCTATTTATTAATTTTACTTTTACCTTTACCTCAGTCATATGGTTAATCGTGTGTTCTGTAACTGTTTTATTTCAAATTTTTCTCACTTACTTTATTGCGCAGTAGCCTGGTGGAGCACCCACAATTTTGTTGTGCTGTACAACTGT
The DNA here is from genome assembly GCA_020510985.1 of Pholidichthys leucotaenia. Taxonomy (NCBI): domain Eukaryota; kingdom Metazoa; phylum Chordata; class Actinopteri; order Cichliformes; family Pholidichthyidae; genus Pholidichthys; species Pholidichthys leucotaenia. The sequence goes on from CM035838.1 coordinate 329,176,141, forward strand.
ACAATGACAGTAAAGCCTATTCTGTTCTATTCATGCAAGATGGCTTGTACCAGGAATCGACCATGTGACAGAGCTAGAATACATGGAGGAATTGTTTTTAAAGTCATAACAGACCTGGCTCATCTACAGCCTGCCTTCTCTTATTTTTTCCACCCTTTTCTAAGAAACAAAGACCGATAGATACTTTATTGATTCTCATGGGGAAATTCAAGCATCCAGCAGCTCCAACAAGAGAACAGCCATAGCTCACTTCTCAGTCCCTCCTAGGTTGCAGAGAGAACTACAGCACAGAGCCACACTTTGCTTTATGCAGTTGCCAAATCTCTTGATGAGTTTATACACTACAATAAAGCCACAGGGCTATGACGCCTAGTAGGGATTACCAAGGGATTACAATATATTCACCCCACTGGGATTCCATCACATGGTGGATCAGCTCTCTCTGACGGGACCCAGTGTGCAGCACTCCTTGAGGGCCACAAACCCTACTGTGACAGATTTGACAAAGAGCCTAACCAAGGCTGACAGTTCAACACAAACTGCTGTCTGGCTACAATGTGACTGTTAAACTAACATTACAGGATTCTGCTCCAACATTTCTCTTCCAGAGGGCAGAAAACAAAACATTTGGCAGTAAGTATCATATTATGGCCAAGAGTACATTAGTGACACATTGCAGCTCAAAAAACATTAGTAAAAGCCCCATTATCAAACTTGATAGTCTAATTATTGTTTTTTAGGAACTCAGACATGATCTCTTCTGAAATGTGTTTTATTTCTTGAAGTGATGACAGTCTATAACAGGAGTCCTCAAATGTTTTTGCCAGGGGTCCGCAGGTCTGGAGCACTGCCAATATGCTGCATGGGTGTTTTTTTATGTTTTGTTATGTTATGTTACGCTTTTATGTTGGGAGGGACAATAAACAGAACATTTTCTCCAGAGTAAATATTGAGAGGACACTATAATAATACTTATAGTGTAAGTATTATTGTTGTCAGTCACAAATTTATGAGAAAGAATGTATAAACATACACTTATGAGAAAAAAACTGCAAATTTATAAGAAAAGTCAAATCTATGAGAAAGAAAATTGCAAATTTAAAAGACACAATTGCACAATTACAACAGTCGAGTTTACTAGAGAAAAAGTTGTAAGTTTAGTGAGAAAAATATGTAAATTTACAAGAAAAATCTCATTAAAAGGTTACAAATTTACAAGAAAAAAAATTCCAGATTTAAGATGCAAAAACAGCAGATGTATGAGGAAACAGTGGCAAATTTACAACAAAAAAAGTTTTACAATTGCAAATAAATGTAGTAAATTAATGAGAAAAAGGTTACAAATTTATGAGAAAAGTTGCAAATTTTAAAGAAAAAATTGTCCCCTTCCGGACTCCCTTGATTTACGCCCATGTCACCTGGTTGTTCTGCTGTGGGAGAGTTGGGTGAAGGCAGTTACTTTCAGCATCAGCTAGCGGAACATTAGTGCACGTAACAGCACCAGAGATGGGTGTGCCCACACACACGGGCAATGAGCGCAGTCTTCGAGCTACAGTGGCAGCAAGGCCATGTTGGTCAGTCAAATCTGCTGTTTGAGCGGAGTGATTACAAGCACAGGTGTCACTCAGTGCGTGTAAATAATGCTGAAGGCAGCGCAGCAAAGTTGGTAAGTTAGTATATTAAATAAAGGTGAAATAAAATAAACAGCAACATAGTCCTTCAGTCAAAAACACAGAATTTCTAACATAACTGTAAATAAGCCTACTGCTGTCTGATGGTGGCTCTCTGACTTTTGTTTTTGCGTCATGTTTGGATGGCTGGTCCGTGGTATCAAAAAGGCTTTTGGTCCGGACACGGACCGAGGTCTGCTATTTGAGGAGCCTGGGTCTACAATATTCATTCATCTTGAACGCTTTACCCTATTTGGATTATGGTCACGAGGGGTGGGGGGTGGAGCCTACCCCAATGTCTATGGGCAAGAGGCAGGGTGCACCCTGGACAGACCACCAGTCCATCGCAGGGCCAACACAGAGACAGACAGCCACTCACTCTGACATTCATACCCATGCACAATTTATCCCCGGTTGATGCCAGTTACCTCAACATGTATGTCTTTTGATTGTGGAAGGAAACTGGAGTACCCCGCAAAAACCCATGCGGACACAGGGAGAACATGTAAACTCCACACAGAAGAGTCATGACTCGCCCAGGGGGTGGGATCAAACCCACAGCCTTCTTACTGTGCTGCTACAGTGCTAACCACTGCACCACCAAGCTGCCTAGTCAACAATACTTCAGGAATATTATGCAAAGAGTTCAATATCAATGAATATAGCACCATGGTGACACAGTCTTAGGCCTGACATGCAGCGGAGGGCCAGAGACATCACGATTACCTCTTTTCTACCATTGTGGTAAGAGTGCAGTTGCCATAGCCTGTCCTGGGCCAGTCAGTTTCTAAAGATACCAGTTTAGTTTTCCAGTCGTAGAGTCAAGCTTACAACAATATGATGACATTAAATTCAATTCAACTTTATTTGTACTAGGCCTAATCACAACAAAAAGTCATCTCAAGGCACTACATACATAAGGCATTAATCTTAGGTAATTCAAAGAAAACCCTAATGACCAAACAATCCCCTATGAGCAAGCACTAGGTGACAGTGGGAAGGAAAAACTCCCTTATAGGGAGAAACTTCCGGAAGAACCAGGCTCAGGGAGGGGCAGTCCTCTGCCACAACTGGTTGGGGGAAAGAGGGGAAAGAAAGAAAGAAAGAAAGAAAGAAAGAAAGAAAGAAAGAAGCATGCGTAGTGGGCCTCATTGATGAGGACTTCACTACGCATACGACTAGCAATATAACAGTATGCATAGTACTGCCATATAACTAGTTATATGACTATAATATGTAGGAAGTCTAGTCAAATAGGAAGGTAGCCATCATCATTTTACAGACATGACATTACCAGGACCCCAGACCATCTTTGTACTGGAGCTGAAAGAAATGAAGCACCAGCACCAGTTTCTCAAACAGGTGCACTGAGTAACAGTGCTTTCACAGAGGAAACATGGAAAACAGTGCTCAGCCTGGCTCTCCCACCAGCACCGACTCCTTTGGAAAAGGGGTACATAATGCTGCATTCATGGTAAATGGCATATAGCATTTTTTCTCATCTCTAGATGACCAAAGCGCTTTACAGATCCTGCTATCCACCCATTCACACACACACTGATGGCAGCAGAGCTGCTATATACACAGGCACTGGCCTGACCCACCAGGAGCAACTGGGGGTTCAGTGTCTTGCTCAAGGACACTTTGATATGGAGACTGCAGACAGAGCGGGAATCGAACCCCTGACCCTCCGATCAGTAGTTGGCCACGCTACACCAGCGCCACAGCCGCCCCATCATGATACCCTGTAACTTAGAATATAATATTGCTTTTAAACAACAGTTTCACAAATGCAGTATATATAAGTTGACACTAATAAGTTACAGCGAGATTATGAATTAATGTTATGTTGTTCCAAGAAGACTAGTTTCACAAAACAAAAAAAACAAAACCATTCCCAGTTGCTACAATCAAAAGTTAACATAAACATGGAGCATAATAAAGACTAAAAAAGTTTGCTGCCATTTGACAAATATGATCAATGAAATTTGCTATTGTCCACCAGTCATTATTTATATACTGTGGAGAGACGAATAACCAGGCCGAGCGTTCAGAGCAGAGGAAACTTTATTCTTCTCCGTCTCACATCCACCCAAATCAAAAGCCTTAAAAACTCAGGTTGCAGGCACTCTCTTTTATATCACAACACTCCTCCGCTACCTGAGGTGCTGTATTAACATATCAATCCCCCATGACAATTCCCCTTGTCTCCCAGCACCTTTGTGCTGCCATGCCCTTCAGTCTAATGGGAAAACTACTGAGTGGGTCCCCCACACCGCCCCCCCAGACTGAGCCTTAACCCTCATGTCCTTTGGGCTTCAGCCTCCGTCCATAGCTGCTGTAACGGGGGGGCTTCGGTTCCGAGGCGCTGCTATGCCAGTGGAGGGGTTCTTGGGGGTGTGTCTGTCTGTGGGAGGACAATGGGGGGGCGGGGGACACCTTCAGCATGCTCATGTGACTGATCTGATGAGTCATTTACCTGGGGAGTTCTCAGTGGGGGTCTCCCGCGCCGAGGAGCACGGGCCAACACCACCTGTTCATCTGCTAAAACAACGGCGGGCTTAAGCCTGTCTATACAGATTGTCTCCCGGCGACCCCCCAAGTTTAACAAAAAATGTTTGTCCCCAGGCTCCAGCACTCTGAACGGGCCATCGTAGGGCGGCACAATGGGGTCCGGTGGGCATCGTGCCTGACAAATACGAACGACGCAACCTTCAAGGTCTTTGGCACAAAAGAGCGGGGAAAACAGAGGTGGGCCGGGCCGGGTAGCGTCCCTGCCTCTGCACTATGCCGTGAACACGGGGATGTGTCGGTGTTCGGCGCAGGGTTATCCGGCAAAAATTCCCCGGGGAGCCGCAGCGGCTGGGAAAAAAACAGCTCTGCTGGGGAGGCCGCCAAATCCTTCTTCGGTGCGGAATGCAACCCTAATAGAACCCATGGCAACCGGTCCACCCAATTTGCATCTGTAAGCGAAGCCCTGAGCGCTGCTTTAAGTGACCTATGGAAACGCTTGCATAACCCATTGGCCTGTGAGTTGTACGCGGTCGTGCGATGAATTGTGACACCCAGGCTCTGGGCCATGGTGGACCAGAGGTCGGAAACAAACTGCGGGCCCCAATCGGACGTTATGTCCGAAGGGGCGCCGAAACGTGCCACCCATGTTGTCAAAAGAGTGCGTGCTACATCTGTGGACGCGGTGGAAGCTAGCGGGACTGCTTCGGGCCAGCGCGTGGTGTGGTCCACCACTGTCAGGAGGTGTGTGAACCCCTGCGATGGCGGGAGGGGGCCCACGAGGTCCATGTGAACGTGGTCAAACCACTTAGCCGGGATATGGACGGCTCCAAGGGGGCCTTTGTGTGCCTGTGCACTTTGGCTCATTGGCACGTTACGCAGGCTGCCGCCCACTGTTTCACCTGTTTGCGCAGGCTTGGCCAGACGAACTTCGCTCCCACCATTTTGACTGACGAGCGCACTCCTGGGTGCACCAGGGAGTGAACCGACTCAAAAACGCGGTGGTGCCAAGCGTGTGGGACCACCAGGTGCAGGCAGCCCGTGGAGACGTCACAGAATAGGGGGGTCCCCCCGTCCTGCTGTACTCTGCTCTCCAGCCTTAGCCCTGTTTGTCCAGACTGGAGCGTGCAAACATCTGCATCGCCGATCTGCTCAGCGGCCATGGCCATGTAATCTATCCCCACGTAGACTGGGGCCACTAATGCGCGCAAGAGGCAGTCCGCCAACACGTTGGGTTTACCGGCCACATGCTGAATGTCGGTCGTAAACTCTGAGATCGCGGCCAGCTGTCTCTGCTGCTGGCCCGACCATGGTTCCGAAACCTTGGCCATCGCGTACGTTAGCGGCTTGTGGTCCACGAACGCAGTAAAGTTGCGCCCTTCCAGCCAGAACTGGAAGTGGCGTATGGTCAGGTGGAGAGCTAGTAACTCTCTGTCGAATGTGCTGTATTTATGCTCACTGTCACGCAAAGACCTGCTAAAAAAGGCGAACGGCTGCCAAGAACCGGCGACTTGCCCTATGGCCACATCTGAGGCGTCGGTAGTGAGCACTAGCTGAGCCACTGGGTCCGGGTGTGCCAGCAGTGCGGCATTCGCCAGGGCTGTTTTAACCTCGGAAAACACCTGCTCTCGCTCAGGAGTCCAGTCAACTCTGTCCGCAGGTTTCCGTTTCTTAAGCGCAGCGTACAATGGCTGCATGAGCTGAGCTACGTGTGGGAGGAAACGGTTATAAAAGTTAACCATCCCCAAAATCTCCTGCAGCACCCTGACCGTCTGAGGCCGGGGAAAATCTGCCACCGCGCACACTTTGTCCGGTAAGGGTGTCGCGCCCTCCGGTGAGATGCGGTGGCCCAAAAAATCGATTCCCGTCACCCCGAACTGGCACTTCGCCGGGTTGATTATTAATCCGTGCTCCCCCAACCTCTGGAAAACCATCCTAAGGTGGGCTACATGTTCGTCCTTGGATGCGCTGGCCACCAGGATGTCGTCCAGGTAGACAAACACAAACGGCAGATCGCGCAACACCGCATCCATCATGCGTTGGAATGTCTACGCCGTGCCTTTTAACCCAAAAGGCATGCGTAAAAACTCAAAAAGACCAAACGGGGTTATTACTGACATTTTAGGTATGTCCTCAGCGCGCACCGGGACCTGGTGGTAACCACGGACCAGGTCTATCTCGGAAAAAATGCATGCCCCAGTGAGGTGAAAGGAAAAATCCTGAATATGTGGGATGGGGTAGCGGTCGTGCACTGTGGCGTTATTTAATCTGCAGAAATGTCTGCAAGGTCGCCACAATCCCTCAGCCTTAGGAACCATATGTAGCGGGGATGCCCATGGGCTGTTTGAGCGTCTGATGATGCCCAGCTTTTCCAAGTTGGCAAACTCCTCGCGCGCTATGGCCAGTTTAGTTGCGTCCAAGGTCGTGCGAAAATGGGCGGCCCCGTGGTGGTAATGAAGTGCTCCACCCCGTGTCTAATGACAGTCGTCGAAAAGGTCGGGACCGTGAGTGCTGGGAACTGGGTGAGTAGTGTGTGGAACTTACCCCCCTGGCGCTGTGACGTTGGCTAGTGTTGTGGGCCCAGCTCTTCGAGCTGTACAGGGGAGAGAATCAAAAGACATTGCATTAATCAGACATCTGTTAGCAACATCGACTAGTAGTCCGTATGCACACAAAAAAATCAGCGTCTAAAATGGGGAAGCTGCATGCCGCTATGACGAATGTCCATTGGTATGTACGGCCGTGCAAGAATACAGTCAGTGTCCTCTCACCAAAAGTTTTAATGTTTGCGGCCGTCAGTTCGGGGCCGCTAGTTCCCACCACCCGGTTGGCGTAGGAAGGCAGGATGAGGCTCTTTTGGGAGCTGGAGTCCACGAGGAACCACCTCCCTGAGCGGGAGTCTGTCACATAGAGCAGCTTGCTTGCTTCATCGGCGGTCGCAGCTGCTACCGACTGCTGGCCCTGGCGTTTCCCGAGCGCTTGAATTGGCATGGTGGCACGCATTAGCGTGAGTCCTCTCCAAAATGGCGGTGGTAGAAACAGAGCTTTTCTCTCCTGTGTCTCTCCGGTGCTTCTTGGCCTCCGCTGCAGCCACCGTCACTGGCTCCTCACCTCCGCTGGCCGTCTCGCTGGGTTCCGACGCCGCTGCGTTCACTGTAAGGGCTGTGGTGGTGAGGATGAGCCGATCTGCCTCTTGGGCTAGAGCCCGGTAGTTGCGTGTGGCCAGCAGCAGCGAAGTGGCAAGGACTGCCCTGGCTGTTGTCAGGAGGTTCTGGAAGAAAAGGTGGGCAAAGAGGAAATGCCCGTCATCTGTGCCCATCAACGCCAACATCTTCTCCATCAATTTGACCGCCGACCCATCTCCCAAGTCGGAGCGTGTCAGGAACCTCTCTGCTCTCTCATAGTCTGAGAGCGTGTAGCGCCGGGTCAGCGCGGTTTTGAGAGCACCGTATTTGTCGCGGGATGGGGGCTGTTGGAGCAGGCTCGCCACCTGCTAGGTTGTGCATGCGTCCAGTGCTGCAACCACGTAGTAGTATCTGGTGTCATCTGCCGTTATTCTCCTGAGCGCGAACTGGGCCTCGGTGTGGAGGAACCAAGACTTCGGGTTGTGTAGCCAAAAGTCTGGGAGTTTGACCGAAACGGCGCACGCGTTGCTGGCACTTCCCGTCCGGGTCGTCTCCGGGGTGTTCATCTTGCGTTCCATTGTGTGTCAAGGGTCACCAGTGTGGAGAGAGGAATAACCAGGCCGAGTGTTCAGAGCAGAGGAAACTTTATTCTTCTCCGTCTCAAAAGCCTTAAAAACTCAGGTTGCAGGCACTCTCTTTTATATCACAACACTCCTCCGCTACCTGAGGTGCTGTATTAACAAATCATTCCCCCATGACAATTCCCCTTGTTCCCCAGCACCTTTGATCTGCCATGACCTTCAGTCTGAGGGAAAACTACTGAGTGGGTCCCCCACAATACGGGCCTTTCCAGAGTCTTCTGCATGGTCACTTTGGTTAAATGGTGCAGCGGCTGCTCTCAATAACTGCATTCAGGATTCCTGGATAAAGCAACTATTCAATTATTCTGATCACACAGCGATTTTGAGGAGTGATCAGGATGATAAACATAAACTCAGCTTGTAAATCTTGTTGGTAATGGACATGACATGCTCAACAAAAATACTGGGAAGCAGTGGCCCGTAGGGCTGCATCTAATGATTAATTTGCTATGAATTAATCTGGCATTTGTTTTAATTAGTCAAATAATCATTTTATCTATTAAGTTTAAGCCAGAGCACTCTGAAGTGAGTGCAATATCCCCCACCTCTGTTTTCTTTGAAGCTCTCAATATCTTACTGAAGGAGAGCAGTTTTCTACTTTTTTATGTGCATCAGTGTATATCACACCCTGGTCCTAAGTTTCAAAACATTTGGTACAAAACTGTCCCACAAAACATGTCACTGTTTTGTGAAATCAACTACTCCTACAGACGGGCAGACAGACAGGCAGACATAGCCATAACACAATCCACCTCTAGTCTTCAACCGGCAGGGGATAAAAAGCATAACATTCAAAAGCCCCGAGCTCAAGGTGACCTCATCCAATGTCTTAGTTTGTCAAACGAATAGTACAAAGCCAAAAAAGAATTCAACCTGTAATGCAAAAACAAGACAAGTAACAAATTTGTCATGCTTGAGATCCTGAAAAAAAAAAAAAAATCATATTTTTAGAATTTTTGCTGGAAAAGGGGTAAAGGCAATTGGTCTATTATCAAATTAGTTGATTCTTTTTCTGTCAATTGACTAATCATAGCAGCACTAGTGGCCTGGCTTTGCTGGAGCCATTTTGGTTTCTCCACTTTTGTTTACATTCACCACCTTTTACTGGCATCTTCAGATGAAGTAAATAGTCAGAAGCATGTGAGGCTTCAGTAGAAACTGTACACCATGAGGCTGTAATTTAATCTTTGGTGTAACTAATTACAATAACAGCTAAAGAGGCTTATTACTAACATGAACCTGATATACAACAATCTAATTGCAAGTTTGTGAAGTCCGTCTCTTTTCAAACAGTACCTCACTGTGGAAATCAAAGTACACAACACAACATTACAATCCTCAAATGTTATAAGAAGCCACAAACACAGTTAACAGACAATTATTAAAGCTTATTAAAGCACAGCTGAAGCCAAGTGTGGTACAGGCTGGGTCTGGCCTCACTGTGGTGCAAAGCCCAACTCCCTGTGTGACAGATGTTGGAAAGGATTGGGCTGCACGGTGGCGCAGTGGTTTAGCACTGTGGCAGCACAGTTTTACCCTTGGCCGGGGGATCGCGGGGATCATGAGGTCGTGGGTTCGATCCCAGCCCCCGACCAACAGTGAGCTGTGTGGAGTTTGCATGTTCTCCCCGTGTTGCGTGGGTTTACTCCGGGATTTCTCCGGTTTCCTCCCGCATACCAAAAACATGTAGGTTTAGGGCGCTCGCGCACGCAGCGACCAGCAGCCGATGGCTTGTCACCAGACTGCAAACCAAGTCTACCTACGGGTACAAATAAGTAACAAAAAAAAAAAAAAAAAAAAAAAAGGAACCTCAGTAGTAAAGTCCTGAAAAGTGCAAGTCTGCTCACTTTAACCTCCCAAGGTTCTGACAATCAGCTGTCAGAGGAGGGAAAGTCAACAGTAATGCTAACGGCAATAACCGATAGATGAGCACACAAGTTAATAATAAAATCACCCACATAACCTCTGCGAATAATACATGTTCTGATTTGTTTCCAGGTCTATTAGAGCCCTTACATTGTTATTTGGAATGGGTAAATGATGGAAACAACACCACGACTAGGCTAGGCTAAGTGTGCAAACAACATAAGCTATGGTATGCTTGATACATAAATCAATAAATAAACCAGATTACAACTAGGAGTAAGATAAATTTGGGTGTGATTTACAGATTAATTAGAGCCAATTCAGTGTTACTTTGAATGGGTGAATGTTTGATAAGAGATGTAAATAATGCTACGCAATGCTATCTGGAGTAACAAACAATAGCTACTGGGCACTGTGCATATAAGTTTATAACAAAGTAAGTCACATATTACTGTGTGTAAAATATGTTTTGGTTTGATTTGCAGGATCATTAGACCCTATGCAGTGTTATCTGGAATAGTTAAATGTTTAATAACAAGTAAACAACACTCAATATGAGCAATATGCCAGCTTGCTACCATAAGCCTTTGTGCTTTATGTTAAGTGTCCAAGCAACAGATGTGGGCCAAATGTTTCAAGTAGACGGCACTAGAAAAGTGGGCTGCTGGGCTGAATCAAGAGAAAGATAGCCAAAGGCGAGTCAAGTGCAAAGTCTGACTTCTTGCACTTTTAAGGTAGATGCTAAGTTATAGATAACAGCTTCCCTGCTCTCTCATGCAAATATAAGTTAGTTAAGTTATTCCCATGCCAGTGGTGTAGGGTGGCTCCTATCTTTGTTTCATGACCCTAGGCCACACAGCTAGGTCCTCTGGTAGCTCTGTGTGTTAACTTTCCTTTCACCATTCTATTATGCTGAGCACCAAGCTAGAAGGCGAAAAGTACCATTTTTACCTGGTCTCTGGTATGACCCAGCTGGGATTTGACCCCAGCCTCCTGGTTGGGGGGCGGATGCTCTACCAACTAGACCACCACTCCAGTTGGTTTATATGCAAATATAAAATGTTTAATCAACCTTGGTTGCAAATAATGAGCACAAACTCTGGGAAAACTTTTTTTTCCCTTTATTTCCTTTCCAAGAGAAGAAAACCCTCCTGAACTACAACACAAATCTTAATGACATTCTGGCTGTCAGTTACTCAGCATAGCCAACTCACACAGGCAGATTAGGTTTGAATGCTTCATCCTGCTGAGAAAATTAAGTAACAACTTCAGAATAATGTCACGAGAGTAGAATTATAAAGCCTCTTGTTCTCCATTTGTTGCATTAAACACTGGACACCATCTGTTGGGTAATACCACAGAATACAACAGCAGCAGGGCAGCAGCTGCCACCTAAAGACACAGTAGCCTGGACACAGGCACATGTTGTGCACCAACATGATAAAATTCCACTCTGGGCTCCATTAATGGGCTCTTACATCATTATTATCTTACCCTATTACAGCAGGCAGACTCGCATGCTGAGCACAGATGAAGTGAAAAGGTCATTTAAGAAAACTTTCAACAAAAATCTGTTTTGTTGGCAGGTCATCATGGATTACTGAGAATTATCACAACAAATACACACTCTTCAGAAATGATCAGGTGCCACTGTTGGTATCTAACAAGTCAATCTCTTCTTTTGATCCCCTCCTGCAGGCAGTAGGTGACTGAGATGGGCGTTCGTCTAGGTTGCTTGAGCGACTCCCTGTGGTGGCCGCCGCTGCTGCTGCTCTTCTGCACCATCCACTGCTGTTTAGGCCGGCCGTTTGGGATTCCCACGCCTGCTGTGAATGTTGCAGTGGTGTTCAGTGGCACGGCCTACCAGACAGAGATCAAGGGGCGTTTGAGCCGGGAAAATTTCATGGACCTGCCGCTGGAGGTGAACCCCATCACTGTGCTGGTAAACAATACCAACCCACGGGCGCTGCTCACCCGCATCTGTGACACTCTCTCCACCAACCGTGTCCATGGAGTGGTGTTTGAGGACAATGTTGGCTCAGAGGCCGTGGCACAGATCTTGGACTTCATTTCTGCTCAGACGGCTGTGCCAATTGTGGGCATTAGTGGAGGCTCTACTGTCGTCCTGCCATACAAGGTAAGTTGGGCATTGAGTTTAAGTATAAAGGGATTAAAAGGGACATTATGCACTTTTTCTACATGTTGAACATATTTCTAGAGGTATGAATGAAATGTTTCTGACATGGTTTGGTCAAAATACATCAGGATTTAAATACTGCTGCACAATTTTCCACCCAGACTAAACACCCTTCTTCAGAATAAGCCATTTCAGCGCATGTTTCTTTAAATCCTAATGAGCCCCAGTTGACTACAGCCTCCCTCTTTCATCACTGCCATGGATCCATGGCTGATGGTTCAGTATGCCTATATTAACAATTACCTTTCAGCTGTCAGGGCCAGTCTGCGCTAGCTAACATAAAATTGGCTAAATTTGAGAATGTAAAAGCCCAAATATTTTACAACTGGGGCAGGGGTGTGTGGTTTGAGTGATCTATAGAAGTATTTTTCAACCAGGGTTCCCTGGAACGCTCAGGTGTCTGTGGGAAAGTTTCTAATTTCACTGCTTAATTGGTTCAAAACTTTGCGAGTAATTTGCCATGGTTTTGCATGGGTTCTGTAGGCACACATGCACTTATGCACAACAGCAAATGGTGGCCTAATGGATAGGAATGTGGACTGGTGACTGGAGGGTTGCCAGTTTCATTCGTGGACCAGCAGGATCAGATCTGGGTGGGACAGATAACATAGCAGTGTTTGCCCCACCCTCATTAACCCCACTGTGGTGCCCTTGAGCAACCAGGTGTGAGTGTGTAATTGTGAATGTGAACAGGGTGTCCCTGAAAAAGAGTTCGCCTCTCATTGGACCTCCCGTGTATAATAATTTTTTTTTTCTTTTTTTTGGACCAATTAAGAAGTGAAATTAGAAAATTTCCCACAGAAACCTGAATGTTCCAGAAAACCCTGGTTGAAAAACCCTGATCTATATGATATGATGGGTCCGTGAAGTAAAATAAGCACAGAAAAAACCCTAGAAAGTTGAATGGTTGGCTCTGGTAATTCAAGGGGAGCCAGAAGCCTTAGCTAAACTATCATGGCCAAAATATAAAAATAAACCAGAATGACATGAGCGATATTATCAGCTGTGGATTAATGAACCAGCTGAGAACATGGATGTATATTAGGGTGACTTTAAGTTACAGAGAAGAGCCAAAAACAACTGTTGTCACAATGATTTGTGCTACTGAGCAAAATCAGCTAACAGACAATTTTTTCTGGTCCAATCGGGCAAAAATATAACAAAACAAGACAGAATGACGTGAGATACATACGTAACTGACTGTGGATTAATAAACCAGCTGGAAACACAGATGTCTAGCGGGGGAGAGTAGCCATAAAAACTGCAGTCACTAAGTTAACTCTGTAGTAATCGCTGTCGATGAGTGGATTTAGACTCCCATGGGGATACTTCAACCATCATTAAAATGGGTGGAGATTAAGCTGGGAGGGTGGTATCATTCCAATGAGCTCCCTGTTGTGAAGTGATATTACAACAGACTGCTCAGACTTGATGACGAAGGCATCAAGGATGACGTCATCACATCCGGCCGTATATTAGGGGACTGACGACAGGAGACTGCCTCTTTGGCGCGCCGCCTCTATGCCACCACCAGTCTGTACTTATTCACAGCTGGCTTAGTAGCTATACTACTGTAACACGTGCTGTTAGCAGTCTCTGTTTAATAACATCATCGGTCTGTACAGCTGCCGCCTCCACTGTCCTAATTCCAGACATAACATTTGGTGACGAGGAGAAAACATCAAAAATTCAATATGGAAACGTGCTTGGGCCCCTTGCCACCATTCCTCGCGTCCCTGGGTGAGCCGCCTATCCCATGGCCTCACTGGTTCGAGTCGTTCTGCACTTATGTGTTGGTGATAGACCTGGCAAGACACGGCGGGATGAGGCTGCCAGCAATTTTAATCCACAGCCTGGGTACCAAGGGGCAGTGGGTATTTGGCAATTTAGGACAGGCGGACATGTATGAGGAGTGCATCATGCTGCTGGTCGAACACTTCGCGGCACCCGAAAGTGTGCTAGTGAGAAGGATTTGTTTCCAACAGCACCGATAGCAAGCGGGAGAGACGTCCCAGCAGTACATCGTGGCCCTCCGCTGTCTGGCAACTGTATGTAAGTTTGGCCATTTAGAGGATGAAATGGTGCAGGATCAGCTAGCGGAACACACCAGCAACACACAGCTGCAGGTGAAGCTAATCATGACTTCGGATGACCTACCGCTGGCGAAGGTGGTGGAGTTGGCATTCCAGCTGGATGCCGCCAACAAGCTAACATCACAACTAAGTGAGCCACAACAATGAGCCCCGCTAGCACATGCAGCTACCCCAGCAAAAGAACCTGGTCACGCCGCAAACTTCTCAGAGGACACCGAGGTGAACACCGTGAAACATCATTCATGCAGTAACTGTGGTTGCCTGACGCACCAAGAGCAAGCACACCACTGACATCAAGCCCGCCACTCAGTTCAAAAGAACCACCAACAACCACCATCCACGCAGTGGGCTTCAGATGGGCAGCGTACAAGTGGTGCATGGTGAGGTTAGACGACGTCAACTTACCGTTACTGCTGGACACTGACGCTGTGAGGTCAGTGATGAACTGGGTTACAGTTAAAAAATTCTTCCAACCATTGTATTGGGAAGAATCCAGTGAAGTTGCACAGCTGTGGGCACACACACATCAACCTAGCAGGGACCATATCGCTGACGGTTCGCTGCGGGTCAAAAGTCCTGCCAGCATTCGTCTTCCAGATAACCACACACGGGGACAAGATCCTGGGGTGTGATCTCTTTTACAAACTGGCTTTTACCATCCATGATAATCTTGGGCTGCATTTGACTGCTGATGATGGGAGCTCAAGACACCCGGACGAGGGTACAGCCATTCTGAGCCTGACACCACAGAGAGAACACAGCAAGGAGAGGGGGCAGAAACCGGACTCGCCTTGCATCCTCGCCCGGTGCTGGCCTCAAGGAGCCGCCACAGTGCTGCAGGATAGAGAGTTTGTGGCCCAGCAGGACCCAGCAGAGCAATGCCAACCGAGGGCGCGTCAATGCCAAGAGCAGCCAAACCACTCGCAGTGTTGGAATGGGTTCGGGTCCGACGATCCAGATGCCTGGACCCACAGACGATCCCGTCATCACCGATGAAAATCGTCCCACAGTTGGGGCCAGCCACCTTTCAAATGGCATGCCAGCCATCTACGAAGTGTGAGAACAGCTGCCCTGGAACCGATCCAGCCAGTGTGGGACCCAGACTGGGACTTTGCAGCATAACACCCAGCTCCGCCGCACCCAATGCCTCTAGAACCGTGTCCACCGAGGGCCCGCCAGAGGGCCCCAAACTGAAAAACTCAGCAATGGCTCCAAACTCAGTCATGCAGGATCAACCTATGGTCTACCTGGTGGCCCAGGTTCTGTTCATTCCATTGTCATAGCTGTTCAACAATATAGAAATGTTCATAATGTTTTGGTTTTCCCAGGGATGGGGGGGTGGGGGGTGGGGGGTCAATGTTGTGAAGTGATATTACAACAGACTGCGCAGACGTGATGTCTGTATAAGTACAGGTCCTTTGTTATCACAGATGACGTCCTCACGCCCAGCCCCATATTAGGGGACTGGCAGCATGAAACTGTCTCTTTGGTGCTCTGCCTCTATGCCAACACCAGCCTGTACTTATTCACAGCTAGCTTAGTAGCTATACTACTGTAACACGTGCTGTTAGCTGTCTCTGTTTAATAAAGTCATCGTTCAGTACAGCTGCCGCCTCCACTGTCCTAATTCCAGACATAACACTCCCATTCTCATGTTATAACTGGAGCTAAATCAAAACAGCTCAGGCAATGTGAGGTACTGTGACAAAGGCAGATTGTAACAACTATTCCAGAAAAATACTGCTTTAAGGTGTCATGAGACAGCTTTAAAGCAGCACTATGTAACTTTCCTGCTCTTGGTAGGGACACTGAAATGACTACTATTGGCATGCCAGTAGTAGTAGCTAGTCACAGGTGGCCATGTTTGTTGATAGCTGGAGTTGTGCGCTGTGATAGTTTAATAGGTCTTAGGAAGTAAAACATGTCACTTGTAGCATTTTCAGTGTTAATCCAAGGTAGGACCCATGTACAGCATAATTACACACAGAATTAGAAAGTGCAACACTTGGGTAGCTACAGTATATCCAGATTTTTATTTTCATATTTTTAATACATTGTCAACATTATATTCTATACCAGCAGCCATACATGCCGAATTCTTTTTCATTATTTCATTTTCATGTATTATCAGACAGAGAAACAAACAATACATCAAACCACACCAAAAACATACAATTTTTCAATAAACTAATAGTGTTGCTGTATGAAGGCCATATGTTTTAATGCAAAGAACAAAAACAGCAACATATGGCAAACTTTATGGCTGAACAGGTAGCTGAGCTCCACAAACTGTGAAGTGTGATTGCAGTGCAGATGCAACAAAACCAGCTGTGTTTTGTGACTCCACTCATTAAAAAAACATGACAGATTTGACAAGTTTTGGCCTAGAAGGGAAACACTTCAAAGTGTGATGGAATTTTTAAAAGTGTGTTTTTTTCCTTTACCCTTATATGGCCAACCATTCAGACTGAACACATTGTTTACTATAATAGTGACCCTAATGGTCTCTTGAAGAAACAACACATCTGAGTGAAGTCACAATGACCTGATTACCACCATCTTTACAAGACTGGACTGACATTGTGGCCTTTCTGCATAGGATATGTACTGTAGATACAGCCCTCTCTGCACAAAGTCTGGGTTGTCATATTATTTCTCAGATTTCTACCAAAACTCTTGATATCACCATCAGCTGCAGAACTCAATGTATACAAATGATACAGATTGAAGATGGCCATTGAACACACATGCAGACTGGCAGGCTCTGCATGTGCTTCTCTTAAATCTCCTTTTAAACCTTTTAAACCTCCTCAACATGTATCTTTTAGACCTACTTTATTCACAAAACGAACTCAGCTACCACTGGATAGTTGGTACTGTTTTAACTGTCTGTCTATGTTTACTAATCAATGTGGCGGCGCCTCACAACTGTTGAGAACCACAATGGTACGATCACTCATCAACAACATCTGCTGTACGGCACATTTCTGGACAATGGCTGTGCCTGGGTGCTTCCTGCGAAATGGGTACAAGTAAGCCCTGGAAGTACAGCTTTGGGGTCTATCTATCTAGCAACTATGATATTATTAGCAGGAGATGTGGAGGCGAACCCAGGCCCACAGCCTTTGGACAGTGGAAACCCGGTTGGGCCGGCACGGCTAGCGCAACAGTTGTTGCTAAACTGGTCAACCTTGTCACCACAGCTAGCCGAACAACCACAACTAAACTGGAAAACCTGGATACCACAGCCAGAATAACAATTTCAGCTAATTTGGCCAACCTGGCCCCTGCAGCCAGCACAGCAGCTAAAGTGGTTAACTCTGCAGCCACAGCTAAACTGTTTACAATGAAATCCACAGCACATGGTCCCTTCAAACACTAGTACAGCAACAGCTACTGTTTCGGCAGACCCACGCTGATAGGACGGCGTTCATAAGTCAGCACCGACCCGGGCACCAGGGATGTTGGTGTTCCAGCGGCCTACCTGGCGGGGGGGAAGGGGGTGCTGCCAGGCGGAGTCGGGACAATGAATTGTGGCTCAACGGCGAGGTGATGGCGCCAGCCCAGTCCCCCCGAGGTGCCGGTACAGCAGCGGCTCTTCCAGCGAGGGACATCCATCAAATGGAGCTGCGTCGATGGCTTGGAGCCCGACGGCTGGATGTCAGTTTTGGCCCTTTTAACCCACACACCGATGCATTGGTGGCTCTTTCGGCGATGGATGTTTGCCGGGCCAAGCGGTGTCGATGATTCATGGCCCAGCAGCTGGCTGTTGATGTCGTCCCGGTCTCTCTGGACACTGATGCAGCAGGGGCCCGTCTAGAGGGCCCCAAACTGAAAAATGGACCACTCCCACTTACACGGGGTGGGACTGGACATCCTGGCAGATTAGCACATCTGTCACAAGGTCTGTGGTGGACTTTTGCCAGTCGGTGCATCGTGACATGCACTATACAAAGAGCAGCTATAAACAAACCTATCATCTGGTCAGTCACTGCAACAGATACTGGAGTCAGTTTGTCTTGGCCTGTCCTTGCCACTGATAATACCGCTAACTGCCAAGAAAGTGCCACTAGTCCAGCAAAAGCTAGCGGTAATCAAATACTTTGCAAGCAGTTTCATGAAAGGGTCAGTCAGAAAGCAACTCATACCGGCTTGGACATTGCCCGGGTTAACAAAGTCAGGAGTTCCTGGCAGTGGAAGGCGAAGGACAGAGCTGCGTGGAGGAATCTGATCAGACCTAAATGAAACAGTCATTGTGGCCCCCGACTGATGATGACGACGATGACGAGAATGACCATAATCTCACTTTAGTAATATGCAAATTGTCAAAATCATGATACAAAAAAACTACTGATGATGGAAAATGTATCTCGTACATACCAAAGCAAAACATAGAATCATTTGAAAATGAGGTACAGCACGTAAAGTGGAATGAAATAAAATGTGATACAAAGTGTGAACAGACATGTGAAAATATATCAACAATCAAAGAAATTATTTCCATGGGAAATGAGTCGGGAGATCTTTAATGAGCAGCCATCATATAAACATCTATCCATTTCAAATTCCAGTGCATGGGCTAGTGTATTTATCGTGTTTGTTTGCATCTGTTACTAATATTACTCATTCCAAATAACACTACATGGTCTCTAATGAACTTGTGAATCAAGCCAAGACATATATCTTGCTCCCAGATGTCAAAATACAAAATAACACTAAGCACAATAGAAAACAGGATCTACCTTGTCTAAATGAAAAATTAGGGAATCTCATGAAAAAAAGGGGTTTAGCTCTTAAAAAATGGCTAAAAACTGATAAAAGTACAGATAAACTGATTTTTAAAAGCCTCAGAAATGAAGTCACCATGCAGCTCCATAAAACAAAAGCAAATTTCTTCTTAGACGTAATCAAAAATGCAAAAGGGAACAACAAAAACCTCTGGTAATGTATTGATAAACTCACAAGAAAAAAATGCAAAAAAAAAAAGTGAAGTCATAAAAAATTTGAATGGAAAACTTCACTCAGCTGGCTTAGTTATAGCCAGCAATTTTAATGAGTATTTTATCAAACTGGTACAAGAACTGGGTCTGAATTTTACACAAACATACCCGCACCAAATTAAAATAAATCATGAAGCAGATCTAAACCTTAAACCCACAAATGAAGTAAAGCTTAACAAAATTTTACCATCTCTATCAAGTTACAGAGCTAAGGAAATTCATGGACTAGACACTGTGTTCTTGAAAAAACAAAGATACTTTAATAATTCCAAATACATAACTAATAAATCAATCAATACATGAAAATATATTTCCTGATGCATTGAAACCTGGCATTGTAACCTCCATACACAAAGCCGGAGACAAACAGGAAATTAGTAATTATAGGCCAATAAGCCAACACAGCACCCCCCTCTGATCATCGATGGTGCCGCTGTGGAGAGGGTGAGTAGCATCAAGTTCCTGGGGATGCGCATCTCTGAGGACCTCTCCTGGTCCAACAACACCACATCACTGGCCAAGAAGGCTCAGACTCACCTACATTTCCTTTGCAATCTGAGGAAAGCACGAGTCCTGCCCCCATCATGTGTTCTTTCTACCAGGGCACCATTGAGAGCATCCTCACCAGCTGCATCACAGTGTGGTACAGAAGTTGCACCGCCTCCTGCCGGGAGACACTACAACGTGCAGTGAAAACACCCAGCAAGACCATTGGTGCCCCTCAGCACCCCTCTCAGACATCTACCTCACCCGCCTCACCCACAGAGCCATCAACATTGCAGGCGACACCTCCCACCCCTCACACTCCCTCTTCAGCCCCCTGCCCTCGGGAAAAAGGTACCGGAGCCTCTGGACCCACTCCACAAGACTGCTAAACAGCTTCGTTCATCAGGCCATCAGGACCCTGAATTCTGTCTACCCCCAATCCCGGACCCGAACCAACAGTAATACGTTTGCTGCTGTATGTCTCTGCACTTTAACTGCAACCATTTACACAAATGCCATATCTGCTGCTGTCTGTCTGTCATTGCTATACTGATCATGCGCGGTCCTATCTGTTACTATCTGCACCTACACAACTGCACTGAACTGCAGCTACGAGTATTACATCTCTAGTTTTGTGTATAGGATTGCTGGGTAACCGTTTATCTCTATTTGCACTATGGGAGGTCTGGATCTATCTTTTGTTGCCATTTGCACTACAGGTTGCATTACTGTACATAGACTGCTGTTGTTTTCTTTTTTTTCCCAGCCTTATTCCTTTTTCTTTTTTATATTGCGCATACCACTAAAGAGAGAGAGAAACACCATTTCAATTCTTCTGTATGTCCTGTATAGTAGTATTGACAAATAAAATCTTTGAATCTTGAATAAGTATACTTCCTGTTTTGTCAAAAGTCATTGAAAAGGTGGTAGTAGACCAATTGGTACAACATCTTGAATCTACTCAGCTGCTGCATCCCATACAGTTTGGTTTCAGACTGAACCACTCAACGAAGACTGCATGTTGTTACTTTATTGAAACAATTAAAGAAAATCAGGACAAAGGGGGTGGTAGGAGCCATCTTTTTAGACTTGTGTAAAGCCTTTGGTATGGTCAGTCACCCAGTCCTTCTTTATAAACTATCAGGATATAAACTGTCCATGAATACCCTTAGCTGGTTAAAATCATATCTATCTGGTCACTCCCAGTGTGTGTGCATAAACAATACTGTATCCCAATCAAAGGCACACACCATGGGAGTACCACAAGGTTCAATTTTAGGTCCACTGCTGTTTACATTGTATATTAATAATTTGCCATCAGTATGTAAAAATGACATAAAAATTCAGATGTATGCAGATGACACAGTCATCTACACACATGGGAAGGATGCCAAACAAGTGGCTGACAAGTTAATGATAGCAATGGAGAAAGTTTCAAAATGGCTTAATCAATCATGCCTCACTCTGAATGTAGGGAAAACAGCTACCATGTATTTTACCAACAAACCAAATCATACACACTACCCGAGTATAACTGTAAATGGAGCAGATACAGAAAATGTAACAGAGTAAGTATTTGGCCATCACATTAGATCCCATACTCAGCTTTAAAAAATACATAAAACGGATGAGCAGCACTCTGAAATATAACCTTGCAAACTTTCGATGCATCAGAAACTCACTTAATCTAAAAGAATCAAAAACCTTTCTGAATGCCATGATTTTGACACCTTTCTCCTATTGCATTTTATGCTGGTCACAAGCCAATAGTACGACTCTGAAACCCTTGGAATCCCTGTATAAACAATCCATCAAAATTGTGGATAAGAAGACACAACAGTATCACAGTTGTGGTATACTTGCCAAACGCAAGATGTTAAGCTTTGAACATATGATCATGTATGGAAATATACGGTTTGTTTTTAAAATTATCCATGGTTCTGCACCTCCACCTCTTAAGACTTTTGTGTACTTAACTTCTGAACAAAATACCAGAAAAACAAGGTCTTTCTCTAGGTGGCATTGTTGCATCCCCCTATGTAAAACTGCTTTTGGACAATCAGCCTTCTCATACAAAGCTATAATGGAATGGAACAAGCTCCCCACTGTTTTGAAGACCAGAACAAATTACAGAGACTTTTCCACAGAGACTAAAAAACAGATTTAAGTAATCAAGCCTGCCAGCATTGACTCTCTCCCTTAAATGGGATTTGAAATTGTACTCTTAAAATTTTTTTATGTGTGCTGTTTCTCTTATCTTTTTACCTTTTAAACTTACTCCCTGCTTGTTTCAGGGACAACAGATTCTGAAATCTGACCTGAATTGCTTTCTATATGTGCTGTTTTTCATTTAATGTCTTCCTGCCTGCCTCAAGGATTACAGATGTATATTAGTGAGAATGCTATAATGTGGTACAGAGCATCTTTACCCTGTGTTTAATGTTTTTTTTCTGTACATGGTCCCTGACAAATAAACCAATAAACTAAACTATCAGTGACTCCACAACAAGAATCTGCAACTATTTAAAACTTTGCTGGTTGAGGTGGTGCTGATTTGTCAGTAGCAAATGTATAATTAGGTGACAGCTACAGAATGCTGTTGTTTAATTCCGTTTCAAAGTGTAATACACTTAAGAGTGCCCAGCCCATAGGCTTACAAAACACTACAGTGCATCTGGAAAGTATTCACAGCACTTCACTTTTTCCACATTTTTTTTTTAATGTTACAGCCTTATTTCAAAATTAAATTCATCGTTTTCCTCAAAATTCTACACACAATACCCCATAATGACAATGTGAAAAAAGATTTTTTTTTTTTAGATTTTTGCAAATTTATTAAAAATAAAAAACTAAGAAAGCAAATGCACATAAGTATTCACAGCCTTTGCTCAATACTTTGTTGATGCACATTTGGCAGCAATTACAGCCTCAAATCTTTTTGAATATGATGCCACAGGACTTCCGGCTATGGCAGGGTAGAAGGCGGCAGCATTGGGAAACGTGCTCCCGACATTTTGGCTATAAATAGCCCAAAGAAATGCAAATTTGCAAAAAATTTTATCACACTGAGTTGTAAGAGCAAGGGCTCCAAGATGCTAAAAGCAAAAAATATTAGAAGGTTTACACAGCGCAAATCACACGAGGAAGACGGAGACAAGCAGACTTCAGCTGCTAGCAGTGCCATGGAGGATAAGGACATGCTAACAGGTGCATCAGAACAAGCTAGCAGTGCGAGCCTGGACCTGATACTGAAAGAACTATGTGAATTCAGAAAAGACAACAAGATCCAGCTGGCAGCTATCAAAGAAGAAATCAATAAAACAAACAAGAGACTAGAAGCAGAAGAAAGAATCATGGAAGCAGAAACTCGACTACAGACTAATGAAGAGGCCCTGGCTGAGATGCTCAAACTTCATATCAAAACGGAGGCTAAGCTGACAGACCTAGAGGGACGATCCCGGAGAGACAATATCAGATTATATGGAGTGAAAGAGGGAAGAAGACAATTGAAAACGTAAAGATGATTCTCCATCAGTGGTCGATTTTGTGAAAAGTTTATTAAGGGAGAATCTGGAATTCTCCGACCCTGCGGAGCTACGAGTGGAAAGAGCACACCGCGCACTGGTGACGAAACCTCCGCCAAACACACCACCACGATCAATCATTGTCAAAATGGTCAGCTGCAGGATGAAAGAAGAAACTTTGAAATTGACCTGGCAGAAACGTGGATTTCAATATCTTGGGAGTGGTGTTAACTTGGATCATGATTATGCACCTGAGATTATGAAAAGGCGGGGGGAATACACTGAAGCAAAGTACATGTTCAAAGAGAAGAAAATCCGGTTTCAAACCCCGTTCCCAGCAAAAATGAGAGTTTTCTATCCAGAGGGAACGATGCTATATGGCTTGGCTGAGGAGGCAACCGCTGTCATGGAGAAGAGGGGATTCCCGGTGATGGTCGTTAAGCGCCCAGAGACTCTTCTGGAACAGATACAGCAGCTATTATGGTACACAGAAAGGAAGAGCAGATAGGAAGAACTCGGGCGACTGGAGAACGCACCCGGGATTACAAAGAAAGATTACAAGCATTCAGACGTCAAGAGCAAGAATGACTCAAGGAGCAACACAGAGAGACCGAATGGAAATACAGACAGTGAGCTTAATATTTATAATAAGACACCAGCACAGAATTAAATATGTAAGAAGTAGATTAAAAAATCCCACGCTAAAATATACATACAGTTTGGCGATATAGAGCTTACATAGTCGGATACTTTTCCTATGCTGTAAGAAGATGGACATTGGCAAACTGGCAAAAGAAGGCCCTCTCTCAGAAACAGATTTGA
Source organism: Pholidichthys leucotaenia (assembly GCA_020510985.1). Lineage (NCBI taxonomy): Eukaryota > Metazoa > Chordata > Actinopteri > Cichliformes > Pholidichthyidae > Pholidichthys > Pholidichthys leucotaenia. The sequence goes on from CM035838.1 coordinate 329,200,076, forward strand.
GAGGCTCCCCTTCGAGGTTCCCCAATTGTAGGGACCAATTTGGGGTCACACTTAAGACCCCACGGATGGAAGTCAACAGTTCTGTTGTATGTTGGTTTTTTTTTTTGATTTGGAGTTCTTCTTCTGCTGCGATTCTGGGCAGCCTTATTGTTCAATGTTTACGCATATTCAGGGAGACAGGGAGAGCTACAGTATACTATATACTATATATATACTATATATATATATATATATATATATATATATATATATATATATATACACACACACACACACACACACACACACACACTACCGTTCAAAAGTTTGGGGTCACTTAGAAATTTCCTTATTTTTGAAAGAAAAGCACTTTTTTTCAATGACGATAACTTTAAACTAATCAGAAATACACTATATACATTGCTAATGTGGTAAATGACTATTCTAGATGCAAATGTCTGGTTTTTGGTGCAATATCTACATAGGTGTATAGAGGCCCATTTCCAGCAACTATCACTCCAGCGTTCTAATGGTACAATGTGTTTGCTCATTGCATCAGAAGGCTAATGGAAGATTAGAAAACCCTTGTGCAATCATGTTAGGTCTGCAATGCTGTAATTGCTGCAAATGGAGGATTCTTTGACAAAAGCAAAGTTTGAAGGAAAAAATTATTATTTCAAATACAAATCATTATTTCTAACCTTGTCAATGTCTTGACTATATTTTCTATTCATTTTACAACTCATGGTGGTAAATAAGTTTGACTTTTCATGGAAAACACAAAATAATTGTCTGGGTGACCCCAAACTTTTGAACGGTAGTGTATATCAGATTCTGCTATTTTAAAAGACACCAGAACAGCTAAAAAAAGGATTAGTAGCAAGATAAAAATTATTTCTCTTAACGTTAATCGCCTGTTGAACCAAATTAAACATAGTAGAATTTTAATGAAGAAAGAACAAGCACAAATGGAATATTTACAGGAAACCCACTTAGACTGTAAGGAACATGAAAATTTAAAAAAGAATGGGCTTTACCAATGTTTTTCCCTCTTCATGCAAACCCGGACGAAGGAGAGAAGTTGCTATCCTCCTCTCAGGTAAAAATTTGAGCTTGAAGCGGCATGAAATAAAGCGGCGTTGGTGAAGGTTTTAAGTTGAGTTTATTAAATCATACCGCCTTCACAGGATCCCCGCTCCGGTGCAAGTGTGAGCAGACCGGAGCGGGATCCTCAGGCTCTCAGATGAGGGGACACAGAGTGTGTGTCCAGCAGCAGCAGTTGAAGAGAGAGAGTGAGCATGGGTTACAGGCAGATTGAGCATGGGTTATAGGCAGATTGCTGGCCTCTGCTCCAGCTGCAAGACAAAGAGGTTACAAGGCACATCTACATATTGATCTCAGTCTCTAGGTCACAGTAAGGACAGGACGCATGAACACAATGCATGAAAGGCACATTAACATCACAGTAGTGAGCCAGAAGAAGTGGGGCTGCCTGTAGACATTAATACACACATTTCACTGTTCTGTTAATTGCTCTAGCCGAGCGCTGTGTCTGTCCAGTCTGTTGTGGGGGTTACACCAACCCGCCACAAGCTAAGCGATAAGGAGGGCTGTTTTATTTTGGTAAAGGAAAATATAGAGGCAAATCCAATTACATAACTAAATACAGTGGTGTGAAAAAGTGTTTGCCCCCTTCCTGATTTCTCTTTTGTATGTTTGTCGCACTTAAATGTTTCAGATCATCAAACAAATTTAAATATTAGACAAAGATAACACAAGTAAACACAAAATGCAGTTTTTAATTAACGGTGTTTATTATTAACGGGAAAAAAAAAATCCAAACTAACATGGCCCTGTGTGAAAAAGTGATTGCCCCACTGTTAAAACGTAAATTAACTGTGGTTTATCACATCTTTGAAAGCCGAGTTCAATTTTCTAGCCATTTCTGAAGCTTTGGGACTCCAGCGAACCACAGTGGGAGCTATTATCCACAAATGGCAAAAACATGGAAAAGAGGTGAACCTTCCCAGCAGTGGCCGACTGACCAAAATTACCACAAGAGCGCAATGACGACTCATCCAAGAGGTCACAAAAGACCCCACAACAATATCCAAAGAATTGCAGGCATCATTTGCCTCAATTAAGGTCAGTGTTCATGACTCCACCTTAAGAAAGAGACTGGGCAAAAATGGCCTGCATGGCAGAGTTCCAAGACAAAAACCACTGCTGAGCAAAAAGAACATAAAGGCTCTTCTCACTTCTGCCAGAAACATCTTGATGATCCCCAAGACTTTTGGGAAAATACTCTGTGGACTGACGAGACAAAAGTTGAACTTTTTGAAAGGTGTGTGTCCCATTACATCTTCTGTAAAAGTAATGCAACATTTCAGAAAAGGAACATCATTCCAACAGTAAAATATGGTGGTGGTAGTGTGATGGTCTGGGGCTGTTTTGCTGCTTCAGGACCTGGAAGACTTGCTGTGGTAAATGGAACCATGAATTCTGCTGTCTACCAAAAAATCCTGAAGGAGAATGTCTGGCCATCTGTTCGTGACCTCAAGCTGAAGCGCACTTGGGTTCTGCAGCAGGACAATAATTGAAAACAAACCAGCAAGTCCACCTCTGAATGGCTTAAGAAAAACAAAATGAAGACTTTGGAGTGGCCTAATCAAAGTCCTGACCTGAATCCGATTAAAATGCTGTGACATGACCTTAAAAAGGCGGTTCATGCTTGAAAACCCTCCAATGTGGCTGAATTACAACAATTCTGCAAAGATGAGTGGGCTGAAATTCCTCCACAGTGCTGTAAAAGACTCACTGCCAGTTATCACAAACGCTTGATTGCAGTTGTTGCTGCTAAGGGTGGGCCAACCAGTTATTAGGTTTAGGGGGCAATCACTTTTTCACAGAGGGCCAAGTAAGCTGGGATTTTTTTTTTCCTCCTTAATCATAAACACCTTCATTTAAAACCTGCATTTTGTGTTTACTTGTGTTACATTTGTCTATTATTTAAATTTGTTTGATGATCTGAAACATTTAAATGTGACCAACATACAAAAAAAAAAGAGAAATCAGGAAGGGGCATTTTTTCACACCACTGTATATATGCACTTCCTGGAAGTGACTTTCACTTCTTCAGGAGAATCCTTGATATAATGACAACAGAGACAGTAGGCCTTCTAATTTGTGAGGGACACCTCGATATACTTCTACAGCCAAAACTGGATACCTCCAATGGTAAAACATCTGACAAACAGCCCTTAATTAAGAAAATTAATACACTATTTGAAGAGGTGGATCTAACTGATATTTGGAGAGATTTGCATCCAAACAGAATGACATGTTTCGGGACCCAGGAGACAGACACTGACACGGGCAAATTAGTGAACAATAATCTTTATTAGAGTGAAAGGGTGTGTAGTGCAAGTGTGAGCGTGTGGATAGTATCCTGGTCACTGGAACTGAGCACTCTGGACGGAGACCCGGCAACCCTGGAACATATAAGCACAGACCATTACTTTTGTCCCACGCTAATGACAAGCTATCAGTAGTGAGGCTTACTTGGGAGAAGTGCAGGTTACGTCCTGCTGAGAACCAGCGGCCATGTAACGTGGAGGTGAAGGCGTCCGGTAACGAGCTGGGGCTTCCACCTGTGACTGAGGCGAGGACAGGTCTTCCAGTGACTCCGGCTGTGACACCACAGACCGGGGCGATGACAAACCAGCTGATGACAAGACGAGTGATTCCACAGAACGTGGTGACGATGATAATCCAGACGATGACAAGGCGGGTGATTCCACCGAGCGTGGAGACCATGACAATCCAGACGACGACGAGGTGAGTGATTCCACAGAGCGTGGTGACGAAGACACAACAGATGACGATGACCCAAACTCCACCGGTAACGGTGGCCAGTACTCCTGTAACTGATACAGTAATAATTCAGGAATTTGTGGAGCCAGACGTACCGGTAGTCATGGTGGTAGCGAGCCGCTACGTGAGCGAGTTGGCGTAACCCCGTCAGCTGGGGACGCAGGTCCGCCACCAAGGGAGTCCACCTGTGCACAGGGGTAGAGGTTAGGAGTAGAGTAGCAAACAGCTCTCTTACGTGCTTGACTTTGAACTGAAGTCCTTGACGAGGCGAGAGACGTTCTAGACGAGGCCAGAGAAGATTCTGACGAGGCAGTTCCTGACGAGACAGTTCCTGACGAGACAGTTCCTGACGAGACAGTTCCTGACGAGACAGCTTCTGACGAGACAGCTTCCGACAAGACAGCTTCTGACAAGACAGTTTCTGACGAGACAGTTTCTGACGGGACAGTTTCTGACGAGGCAGTTCTTGACAAGACAATTCTAGACGAGACAGTTTCTGACGAGGCAGTTTTTGACAAAACAATTCTTGACGAGACAGACTCTGACGAGACAAGAGAATACCTTGACGAGGCCAGAGAACGGAGTTCTGGTTCTTTCTCTGACGAGGAGGACAGACGACTCCGTGCCGGGCTGTCAGCAACGCTGGCTTTTAACAGCTGCTGATTAACCCCTGTGGATCTGTGCGCAGCTGGAGTTAATGATGCTAATGACGGCCCAGAGGCCGCCATGACACAGAAGAGACTATACTCATTATTCCTCACCCCACTTGCTATACACACGAATCGACTATTTCATAACATCTGGAAAAGACAAAGACAAAATAAATGCTTGTGAAATTGGGACAATAGATTTAAGTGGTCTGCTCATATATACCTATCTGTAGATTTCCAACTACAACCAAAAAATATAAATTGGAAGCCAAGTTCCAGCCTGCTCAATGATCCTCATTTTAAAGAGCAAATTAAAAAAAGAGATAAATTTTTATTTAGAGAGTAATGACAGTGGTACTGTGTCCCCTCCAGTTTTATGGGATGCTTTAAAGGCTGTTTTAAGAGGAACAATTATAGTAATATCTTCCAATAAGAAGAAAATGAGGAACTACAAAATAAAAAGAACTAGAGAAAAAATAATAATGGATCAGGATAGATTGGAAGAAATCAAAAAAATTAGAAATGAAATTAATGATTTGACTACTAACAAAGTTAAGAAAAAACTAATGTTTCTTAAACAGCGATATTATCAAAGTGGATCTAAATCAATGAAAGTTCTAGCTTGGAAACTTAAAAAGAAAATAGCACAGCACGCAGTTCATAAAATTAAAGATCCAAATACTAAAATGATAAAAGGTAAACTAAATGAAATTCAGGGGGCCTTTGAAATATTTTATAAGACTTTGTATTCTAAAACCACAACATGTAGTACTACTGACAAACAATTTTTTGGAATCTTTGGACTTACCAGTACTAAATGAGAAACAAAGTAAAATAATGATTGAGGATATCACAGAAAAGGAATTAAAATTAGCAATAAGTAAACTTAAATTAAACAAATCACCAGGATCAGATGGATACACTGCAGAGTGGTATAAGGAGCTTAAAGAAGAACTGATGCCGGTGATACTATCCACATTCAATTGGGTTTTAAAGAAGGCACAAATACCACCTAGCTGGAACAAAGCAATCATTTCTGCTGTACCAAAAGAAAACAAGGATAAATTAGAATGTGGATCCTATCGGCCAGTATCAGTTCTTAATATTGACTATAGGCTATTTACTGCCATTATGGTTAGATTAGAAAAGTCTTTACCAAATTTGATACACAATGACCAGACCAGCTTTATCCGAGAACGCCAAACACAAGACAATATACGCCGAACTCTGCATATTATCAGCCATATACAAAGAAATAACACTGCAGCAATGGCAATTAGTATTAATGAAGAAAAAGCCTTTAATTCTTGCAGTAGGTTTATTATATAGTGTCTGTATAGTTTTGATCATTTTATCATGTAGGCCAAATCTGTGCAAGACTTGATTAAGAAAGCACCAGTCCACACAATCAAAGTTAGCGGCTGTTTGTCAAACAGTTTTAACCTGGAAAGAGGACCTAGACAGGGCTGTGCATGCTCACCACTATTATTTGCACCATATTTGGAACCATTTGCCCATTATATCAGACAAAACAAAGAAATACAAGGCATCAATATAAATGGGAAGGAGCACAAATTGGCCTGGTACGCACATGATATTTTGATCTACCTGGGACAACCAACAGATTCCCTACCTAAACTTATGGAATCATTTGAATATTTTGGCCAATTATCAGAATACAACATTAACATAAGTAAAACACAATTGCTTAAATACAATTACAGCCCACCAGAAGAAATCAAAAATTATCATCAACTAGCTTCGCAAACAGATTTTAGTACTTGGGAGTACTTGGGAGTACTTGGGAGTACTTGGGAGTTATAATACCATAAGACCTCTCTGAACTACTAGAATGAAATTATTCACCAATACAAAGAAAAATCAAAGAGGACATCACAAGATGGAACCTAATTCCATACCTAAACTTTAACTCAAGAATTGACTCAATTAAAATGAATATACTTCTGAAATTATTATACTTATTTCAAACTTTGCCAATAGAGATATGTGGAAAACAATTTAATGAATGGGACAAAATGCTATCCAGATACATATGGCAAGGTAAGAAACCTAGAATCCGATTTAAAACCCTACAATTGTCAAAACAAAAAGGGGGTGGGGCCTACCTTCCCTGAGAGATTACTATTGGGCAGCACAATTAAGACCCATAATTTGATGGTGTAATCCATCATATAATGCCCAGTGGAAGAGTATTGAAGAGGGAATGACCCCAACACCTAGACAAGTGACTATAACTGATGGTAACCTACAGGACATTAACAAGAACACAGAAAATCCATGGATCAGGTGGACTCTTAAAATTTGGAAAAGAGTAGTATCAAAATATAATCTTGAAGAGAACACAGTAATTTTAAAGTGGTGCACATATGATTCACATTTCACCCCAAATAAATCAGACACAAGATTTAAAGTCTGGACAAATAAAGGAATAACAGCCTTATGTAAGATAATGAAAGATGACACACTACTTAGCTTCAAAATACTTAAAGAGAAGTATCAATTAGAACCACAAGACTTTTATCACTACTTGCAGATGAGACACTTTGTTAATAACAAGTTAAAATGTATAGCAGAATCATGTAAACCGTTGCTAAACTTGTTTAAAAAGGCATATAATTCAAATGAAGACAAAGGCTTAATCTCAGGTGTACATAAAGGTCTTATAAACTTGAAGACACTCAACCAACAGCTCAATGGGAAACAGAAGTAGGAATAGAAATATTGGAGGAGGAATGGACATTAATATGGCCATATCAATGGAAATGCAGCAGTTCACAGAGTTGGAGGGAGTTTGGCTGGAAAAGCCTAATTAGATATTCCATTTCACCTTCCCAGAAGGCTCAATACAAAAGTAACTCACCAACTTGTTGGAGAAAATGTCGAAGTACAAATGCAAATCACTATCATATATTCTGGCTCTGCCATGTTATTCAAAATTATTGGAAGGGAATATATAAAGCTATACAAGATATTTTTGGATGTCATCTACCTCTGGAAAGCAAAACTCTATTATTTGGACTTATGCCCACAGAGTGGTCAAAGAGGGACAAATATTTACCAAGTATTCTACTGATTACAAGCAGAAAGGCAATTACCAAAAAATGGCTTTCACAGGAGAGCCCATCTCTCGATATGTGGATGGACATTACAATGGACATTTATAAGATGGAGAAAATAACTGCAAGTGTCAACTACAAAAAAGATTTGTTTATGACACGATGGGAAAAATTGACTAAATATGTAACACCACTCAGGCCGGACTTTCATTTTGCAGAACTGGTATAGCAGACTATTTGTCAATATATGTACAAGTGTGTGTACATTAACAATCACTCCCTAGACTTCCGGTTATGGCTGCCACGTAGGACGGACGTGTCTCGCTCTGCTCTGCTCCTGGAAAAAAAAAAAAATCGGCAAATAACTCTCTCATTTGGGACAGAACGTATCCCAGCATTTGGGCGAGGATATGTCGGCGAAGCCTAAGGCTGGAAAACCAGGAAAAGGAAAAAGCGAGCCGCCGAAACAGTCCAAATTAACGGACTTTCAGGTCTGTGACGCAGTAAACAAAACTCCATATATGGCGGAGGAGGCTGGCAACGGTGCGATGTCTGCGCGGGGAGGCGCAGATGCGCTGATGGCTGCCATGAGTTCAATGAGAGCGGACTTTTCCTCTAGATTTGATGGGATTATGACAGCGTTGGAAGGAATAAGAAAGGAATTGGGTGACTGTGTAGAACGAACGGCGCAGATGGAGCTCCGTCTCGCTAGTGCTGAAGATGACGTCACCCGTCTTCAATTAAAGGTGCGCACTTTGGAAAAAAAAAAAAATCTCTGGAAGATAATATTTTGGATTTGGAATCTCGGTCGAGACAGAATAATTTGAGGCTGGTGGGTCTTCCAGAGGAATCAGAAGGTCGGGACGTATGTTCCTTTCTGGAAAAGTGGATTCCAGAGGTGCTGGGCAGCGAGGAGTTGCAATCAGCAGTGGTTCTGGAAAAAGCACATCGTATTGGCCCACGGAGAGATAAGGGACCGCCGAGGACCTTAATTATGAAGTTTCTTAGCAACAGAGACAGGATGAAGATCTTCAACGCTGCACGAGCTAAAAAAGGAGAGATTAAACACCAGGACCAGCAGGTGCGGTTCTACCCAGATTTGGCCACAGGAATCCAGCAATTGAGGAAGCAGTTTGATCCCGTACGTAAGGAGCTGCGCAACCTTGGGATTCGTCATGGTGTAATCTATCCTGCGAGACTGCTGACCACGTATGAGGGCAGAACCCACATCTTCAAGACCCCAGAGGAGGCGCAGGAGTTCATCAAGAAGATCAAAGAAGAAGAAGAGACTGGTGGGAGCTAAGCATGAACAAAATATAAGGTAGAATAATTAAGCATTTGCACAGGCATCTGACTGACTTGAAGTAAATAGTAAGTTTACAAAATATAGATTGTATTATATATTAAAAAAACAAAACAAAAACAAAACAAACAAAAAAAAAACTATGATGTACAAAGTTGTTAAAAATTTTGGAGTTAAGTTGGAAAACTACAGAGGAGAGTTAATGTTACGTCATTAAAAGCAGTAGAGTTAGGGTGATTGGGAGGATGAAGAAGGAGTGGCTTAGGCTGTTCCCCGTGGGTGTGGAACGGTCGATGGCTATATCGGGAGACAGAATTTTTCTTTTGATTTTGGGGGGTTTGCCACAAATGTGGGAAGGGGAAATTTGTTTGTGTGTAGTTTGTAGGATGAATGTTCAACCACTCATGTTTTTGCTTCTCTGTATGAGCATGTTTACACTGCAAGGTAATCCCAAACTCTCTATTGATCATGGACCAAAGTGTTAATCTTAATTTAACTTCATGGAATTGCAGAGGTCTACAAAATTTAAAAAAACTTAAACAAGTTATGAATAAAATAAAGGACATGGGTTCAAGAATTGTGTTTTTACAAGAAACTCATCTGATAGAGGAGGATGTTAAAAGAATTAGGAGTAGATGGCAGGGAAGTGTATTCACCTCTTCATTTTCATCCCGAGCCAGGGGAGTTATGACTCTCATACATAAATCAGTTCCTTTTCAAGTGAAAAATGTAATTGGAGACAAATTTGGAAGATATGTAATCATTCAAGGTTCTTTGCTATTAGAAAATATAAATCTTGTGAACTTATATGGTCCCAATATAGATGATCAGAAGTTCTTTGCTAATTTATTTCTCATCTTATCATCACTTACAGGGCAACATATAATAGCAGGGGATTTTAATTGTACATTGAATCCAGGTGTGGATAGATCAACAGGACTGGATTGTACGCACATTGGATGTAGGATGACTATTAATCCTTTTATGAAAGAATTGAGATTGTTAGATATATGGAGAGAAATGAAACCACAAGTTAAAGCCTATTCTTGTTATTCCAGTACCTACAAGACATTCTCACGTATTGATTATTTTTTGATTTCCACAGAATTAAGGTCCAAGATTCAAAACTGCTTTTATGATAACATCGTGATCTCTGATCATGCACCCTGTTGTCTAATATATGTAGATAAAAAATTGACAAAGGAATCAGGTAGATGGCAATTTCAGCATAAATGGCTTCAGGATGAGGAATTTGTCAAGTATATAGAAAAACAGATAGACGAGTTCTTTGACATCAATACTACACAAACATCAGCATGTGTAAAGTGGGAGGCTTTCAAAGCTTTTATTAGGGGACATATTATTAGTTATACAGGATCAAAATCTAAGAAGACTCGAGAGGAGAGAGCTAAATTGGAACATAAAATAAAAAGTCTTCAGGAAAAAGTGTATGCAGGAAGTGACCCAAGGTTGGAGAATGAATTACTGATTTTGAGAGCTGAATACGACAAAAAATCAGCGAATAGAGCTGCCTCGAGTCTTCTAAGATTGAAACAATCTTTTTATGAACAAGGTGAAAAATCAGGAAAATTATTAGCATGGCAGATTAAACAATTGGAAATTAAAACACCAATTACCAGTATTATAAGTAACGGACAGGTAGTTATAGATCCTTTAGAAATTAATAGAGCCTTTAGAGATTACTATGAAAAATTATATGATACCAAAAATGAACCTGATTTAACAAAACTAAATGGGTTTTTGAACGAACTATCTATACCGTGTATACCAAATGAAAACAGGGAGATATTGGAGTCTAAAATTAGTCAAGAAGAAGTTGGGCTAGCCATTGATAATATGAAATCAGGAAAAAGTGCAGGACCAGATGGTCTTCCAGTTGACCTTTATAAAAAATTTAAGAATAAATTAATAAAACCTTTTTTGGAAATGGTTTTAGAAGCATTTCAAAATAATAATTTACCATCATACATAAATAATGCCTTAATTATACTGCTGCCAAAACCAGGTAAGCCCTCTAATAAATGTGAAAATATGAGACCAATAAGCCTATTAAACGCCGACCTTAAGATAATCTGTAAAATTTTAGCAAGACGAATACAAGAAATTTTACCAAATATTATTAATCGAGATCAGAATGGCTTTATAAAGGGTAGACAAGGCTTCCATAATGTAAGAAGACTATTTAATATTATTTATTTTAATAAAGAAGCACCGGATACAGCTCTCCTATCATTGGACGCCGAAAAGGCCTTTGATAGAGTTGAATGGCCCTTTCTTTTTGAAGTCCTACAAAGGTTTGGACTTGGAAATAATTTCATAAAATGGGTTCAAATAATATACAATAATGCTCCAGCAGAAATCCTAACAAATAACAATATTTCAAAACCAATAAAAATCAATAGAGGATGTCGACAAGGCTGTCCACTTTCACCTTTACTGTTTACTATGGCAATTGAACCTTTAGCGATAGCGATACGTTTACATTCACAAATATATGGAATTAAAGTTGGGCCAACAGAACATAAAATCTCCCTGTACGCCGATGATATAATTTTGTTTATGTCGAATCTAAAAAAATCAATTCCAACCTTGTTGAATTTAATAAAGAATTTTGGGGAAATATCAGGATATAAAATAAATAAAACTAAATCTTCAATATTAATGCTAAATGAGACCCAGAGAAATTACCCAGCCCCTGAGGCAAATCAATTCAATGTTGTAAATCAGTTTAAATATTTAGGAATCCAAATTATGCCTAAGCTAGAATCAGTCGCCAGCGTCAACTATGAAGCCTTAATGTCAGATATCAATGAGTTAACTCAGAGATGGATGTCACTACCAATGTCGATGATCGGGAGAATCAATATACTTAAAAGTAATATTTTACCTAAAATACTTTATTTATTTCAATACATTCCCTTATCACCACCTTTAGATCTATTCTCAAGAATAAAAAAAAAGTTAGTGGAATTTATATGGAACAACAGGAGGGCTAGATTACGTCTGTCTTTATTATATTTACCATTTGATCGTGGAGGTCTGAAATGTCCAAATTTTATGTTGTATTATTGGTCGGCACAACTGAGGTCTATGACATATTATTTTTCATCAAATGATCTCCCTCACTGGACTGAAATGGAATCATACAATTTACCTTTACCTCTTCCCATATTCATATACTCAGATTCGGCAAAAAAATTACAAAAACAAGTTAAAAATCCATTTGTAAAGCATATGATCAAAATATGGTGTGAAGCTAAAAACTATTTAAAAGAACCACAGTTATTGTCACAATTTAGTCCAATATGGGGTAATCAATATTTTAAACCAGGGAGAGCGGACGCTGTATTTAAAGTATGGAATTTAAAAGGGATACAAAAGATTCAGGATTTATATTTGCCATGTGCAGACAACATAATGTCTTTTGAAGAGCTGAGGATCAAATTTAATCTCAATAGAACACATTTTTTTAAATATCTTCAACTTAGAAACTTTATTCGATCAAATCAAAATAAAGCTCTCACTCGACCTATTTATTCATCCTTGGAAAAAATGATGATGAAAGATAGTAAAAGAAAGGGTATTATTTCAGAGTTTTATAACTCATTGACACTATCTTCAAGTGAAAATTCACTGAAAAGATTAAACTACTGGAAAGAAGATCTGCAAATTGAAATTTCGGAGGAACAATGGGAATTGGCTTGTACAGAAGCTCAAACCAAATCAATAAATGCACGCCTTAAATTGATACATTTCAAATGGTTAATGCGGATGTATGTTACACCGGAGGAGTTAAATAGATATAACAAAAATATACCAGATACATGCACAAAATGCATGGAAAGTAAAGGAACCCTATTTCATTGTTTATGGGAATGTAGATTAATAAGAATGTTTTGGGAAGAGGTGAGGGTAACAATTGAAAAAATAATCTCAAAACAAATCATACTGAATCCTAAACTGTTTTTGTTGGGTCTGTACCCAGAAAAGCATAATTTTAATAAAAGTGAAAGAACATTCATAGACCTCAGTTTGCTTAATGCCAAAAAATGTATTGCACTATTATGGAAAAAGACTCATAGACCAGATGTGACTCAGTGGTTAAGACAGATGTTAACAAACCTTCCATTAGAAAGAATAACATATATACTGAAATCAAAGGAAATTGTGTTTGAGAATATATGGAGACCTTTTATTGATTATGTAAAAAATTTAAACATAACTCTTGAAGAAGAAGGTGAATGATGTGTGTGGACCTTGTAAATTCCAAACTGGTGAACATAATATGTATACTTATGTATTGGATTGTCTAGACTAAACAGAGGAGCATTGTTGAAGACTTGATTTTGTTGGTGGTTGTTGGTGTTTTTAGTGCATTTTTTTTTTTTTGTAGTACTTTAGCGTTAGTGTTTGATTGTTTGTATCATGTTTGTTAAAAAAAAAAAAAGGTTCAATAAAGATATTGTGGAAAAAAACAATCACTCCCTATATGCAGATGTTCACGTTGACTTTTCTTCCCCCTCCCCCTTATTTAAAATTTTTTCTTTCTTCTCTATCCCTCTAACATAGAAAAGGACATTCAGATGTAATTACTAAATGAAATGAATGTTTAAGTCTTATCAATGAATGTCAATAAAGAGAAAAAAAAAAGAATATGATGCCACAAGCTTGGCACACCTATTTTTGGGCACTTTCGCCCATTCCTCTTTGCAGCACCTCTCAAGCTCCATCAGGTTGGATGGGAAGCGTCGGTGCACTGCCATTTTCAGATCTCTCCAGAGATGTTCAATTGGATTCAAGGCTGGGCTCTGGCTGGGCCACTCAAGGACATTCACAGAGTTGTCCTGACGCCACTCCTTCGATATCTTGGCTGTGTGCTTGGGGTCGCTGTCCTGCTGAAAGATGAACCGTCGCCCCAGTCTGAGGTCAAGAGCTCTCTGGAGCAGGTTTTCATCTAGGATGTCTCTGTACATTGCTGCATTCATCTTTCTCTCTATCCTGGCTAGTCTCCCAGTTCCTGCGGCTGAACAACATCCCCACGGCATGATGCTGCCACCACCATTGTCATGGTGATGAGCGGTGTCTGGTTTCCTCCAAACATGACGCCCAGCATTCATGCCAAAGAGTTCAATCTTTGTCTCATCAAACCAGAGAATTTTGTTTCTCATGGTCTGAGAGTCCTTCAGGTGCCTTTTGGCAAACTCCAGGGGGGCTGTCATGTGCCTTTTACTAAGGAGTGGCTTCCTTCTGGCCACTCTACCATATAGGCCTGACTGGTGGATTGCTGCAGAGATGGTTGTCCTTTCGAGAGGACAATCCTCTCCACAGAGGAACGCTGGAGCTCTGACAGAGTGACCAAAGGGTTCTTGGTCACCTCCTTGACCAAGTCCCTTCTCCCCCGATGGCTCAGTTTAGACGGCCGGCCAGCTCTAAGAAGAGTCCTGGTGGTTCTGAACTTCTTCCATTTATGGATGATGGAGGCCACTGTGCTCATTGGGACCTTCAAAGCAGCAGAAATTTTTCTGTACCCTTCCCCAGATTTGTGCCTCGAGACAATCCTGTCTTGGAGGTCTACAGACAATTCCTTTGACTTCGTGCTTGGTTTCTGCTCTGATATGCACTGTCAACTGTGGGACTTTATATAAACAGGTGGGTGCCTTTCCAAATTATGTCCAGTCAGCTGAATTTACCACAGGTGGAATCCAATTAAGCTGTGGAAACATCTCAATGATGATCAGTGGAAACAAGATGCACCTGAGCTCAATTGTGAGCTTCAAGGCAAAGGCTGTGAATACTTATGTCATGTCAGAATACTTAGGTTGTGTCAGAACTGGGTTTGAGACCCTCAAACCCAGTTCTGACACTTATGTACATGTGATTTCTTAGTTTTCTGTTTTTAATTAATTTGCAAAAATCTAAAAAAAAAAATGTTTATGTTGTCATTGTGGGGTATTGTGCATAGAATTTTGAGGACAAAAATGAATTTATTCCATTTTGGAATAAGGCTGTAACATAACAAAAGGTGGAAAAAGTGAACCGTTGTGAATACTTTCCGGATGCATTGTATATACTGTACATAAACAGAATAATGTGGTGGCTCAGTTGGTAGAGCATCCGCCCCACACCCGGGAGGCAGGGGTCAAATCCCGGCCGGGTCATGCCGAAGACCATATAAAAGTGGAACTTCCTGCCGTCCAGCTTGGTGCTCAGCAATTATGGAATGGAGGAGAGAAATCTGTGGCGGCGCCTTGCATGGCAGCGGCCCTTCTGATTCTACACATGGGGTGTGTGTGATTGACACTGTAGATAGGATAAAGCACAATTTCGTTCTACTGTACATGATTGGTTGTATGGTTGAATGACAATAAAGGGTGATTTAATTTTAATGCTAACCTAACACAATAAGAGTGGAGGAATAATACTCTAAAGCTCAAGACTTAAAGACCAATAATTTCCTTATTAAGACAAAGTGTCCTTTTATGCCAATAGTAACTAGCTAACCAAGCCGTCAATGATGGAATAGCTCAGAGAGTCCTCAGAATTTCTGACTTTTGACCTTGAGCACTACCTCGATGCAAACCCAGATGAGGATCATTGTGCACAAGTTTGCTGAACACTGGGTCAATCGACTAGGAGGAATATCAAATTCTGGGAAATCATAAATGCCCAGATCTCCTGACCTTCGACAATGACCTTGAGCACAACTTGGATGCAGACCTACTCAAAGATCATTGGGAGTGAGTTTGGTGAGCATTTTGCCAATTTCCTAGGAGAAGGAGTGATTCTTCTGAAATCACCTAAGTGCCCAGATCTCCTGACCTTCGACCTTGACCTTGAGAATGACCAGGATGCAGACTCACCTACTCCTCCTAGGGCAAATGTCTAGCAGGAGTAGTGATTCCTGTGAAATGTGGATTGATGGAAAGACAGACAACTGGATGGAAGCCATGTCATTGGATTAGGTCCTTTGGGCTTGGCCGGAATGAGGTGAGCTGTGTAAACAGATACTGAAATCTAATTTCATCTGAAAAACAAGCTCTATGTACAGTATATCTAGAGACAATTAAGAGACTAAGATTGTGATATAGTGGCCAGAAAACAAAGTTAATTTCATTTTCAGCTTAATGCAAATCACAAACATGACACTGTTCTCCTACACTGTTTCTACTGCCAGAGGCAAAGTACTACATCTCAACTGTGCACAAGCAGGTCTCTGTGCTCTGATCAGGTTAAAGATAACATACTTCTCTGGCTAGAAGGCAGGCTTGATCACATAATATTTTGTCAATTTAGGTTCATATGAAATTTCTTCTGACCATTTCTGTTTATACAGTGGTGTGACAAAGTGTTTGCCCGCTTCCTGGTTTATCATTTTTTGTATGTTTGTCACACTTTAATGGTTCAGATCACCAAACAAATTTAAATATTAGACAAAGACAACACAAGTAAACACAAAAGGCAGTCTTTAAATGAAGGTGTTTATTATAAAGGGGAAAAAAAATTCCAAATCTACATGGCCCTGTGTGAAAAAGTGATTGCCCCTAAACCTAATAACTGGTTGGGCCACCCTTAGCAGCAACACCTGCAATCAAGCGTTTGTGATAGCTGGCAATGAGTCTTTTACAGCGCTGTAGAGGAATTTTGGCCAACTCATCTTTGCAGAATTGTTGTAATTCAGCCACATTGGAGGGTTTTCGAGCATGAACCGCCTTTTTAAGGTCATGCCACACCATCTCAATTGGATTCAGGTCAGGACTTTGATTAGGCCACTCCAAAGTCTCCATTTTGTTTTTCTTAAGCCATTCAGAGGTGGACTTGCTGGTGTGTTTTGGATCATTGTCCTGCTGCAGAACCCAAGTGTGCTTCAGCTTGAGGTCACAAACAGATGGCTTGACATTCTCCTTCACGATTTTTGGTAGACAGCAGAATTCATGGTTCCATTTACCACAGCAAGTCGTCCAGGTCCTGAAGCAGCAAAACAGCCCCAGACCATCACACTACCACCGCCATATTTTACTGTTGGTATGATGTTCCTTCTCTGAAATGCTGTGTTACTTTTACACTGGATGTAATGGGACACACATCTTCCAAAAAGTTCAACTTCTGTCTCGTCAGTCCACAGAGTATTTTCCCAAAAGTCTTGGGGATCATCAAGATGTTTTCTGGCAAAAGTGAGATGAGTCTTTATGTTATTTTTGCTCAGCAGTGGTTTTCGTCTTGGAACTCTGCCATGCAGGCCATTTTTGCCCAGTCACTTTCTTATTGTGGAGTCATGAACACTGACCTTAACTGAGGCAAGTGAGGCCTGCAGTTCTTTGGTCGTGTTGTGGGGTCTTTTGTGACCTCTTGGATGAGTCATCGCTGGGATCTTGGGGGAATTTTGGTTGGTCGGCCACTCCTGGGAAGGATCACCACTGTTCCATGTTTTCACCATTTGTGGATAATGGCTCTCACTGTGGTTCGTTGGAGTCCCAAAGCTTCAGAAATGGCATTACAACCTTTTCCAGACTGATAGATCTCAGTTACTTTTTTTCTCATTTGTTCCTGAATTTCTTTGAATCAAAGCATGATGTCTAGCTTTTGAAGATCTTTTGGTGTACTTCACTTTGTCAGGCAGGTCCTATTTAAGTGATTTCTTGATTGAGAACAAGTGTGGCAATAATCAGGCCTGGGTGTGACTAGAGAAACTGAGCTCAGGTTTTCAAAGATGTGATAAACCAGTTGATTTATGTTTTTAACAGAGTGGGCAATCACTTTTTCACACAGGTCCATGTAGGTTTGGATTTTTTTTACGCTTAATAATAAACACCTTCTTTTAAAAATTGCATTTTGTGTTTACTTGTGTGCCACATCCAGGACGAAACCACATTGCTCCTCCTGAATCCGAGCTGATCAGGATCTCTTCTAAACAGTGGCTAATATTGGATGTCCCATTCATTTTCAATTATTCTGTAATTAATATTCACACAATCAAATAAATCTCAGTTCAGTTGCTTTCATATTTGTCAAAGTGTAACATGTGTGATTGCCTACATATAGGTTACACTGTGGAGGAA
This sequence comes from Pholidichthys leucotaenia, assembly GCA_020510985.1. NCBI lineage: Eukaryota > Metazoa > Chordata > Actinopteri > Cichliformes > Pholidichthyidae > Pholidichthys > Pholidichthys leucotaenia. Next base: position 329,218,035 of record CM035838.1, read on the forward strand.
CAAATAAGTTCAGGCGAGATGCAGCGAGCTGGAAGGTGGCAGGATTTTATTTTCCTCCAACATCTTGAGACACACTGTAGCGCTGTGTGCTCAGAATCAGAATCAGAATCAGAATCAGCTTTATTGCCAAGTATATTTACAAGTAAACACACAAGGAATTTGACTTGACATTAGACGCGCACGTTAGGCGCATCCAATGACGCGTCGCCATACAAGGCGCCTGTCAACAGTGGAGGTAAAGAGGGGAGAGGAGGGGGAGGAAAACACAATAGGAGAGAGAAAAAACATAGTAATCAGAATAAACGCTCATATGTGAGCCAAATTTTGACTACACAGAAAAAAACCCTCATGCATTAGCATACAATAGAATTCACAAGACACAAGAGAGCAGTGTACAGTATCTTTAATCAGTTCATGAATCAATGTGTGTGCGGTGTTGAGCAGTGTTGATGATAATAAGAGAGACCCAAGGACCCTTGGCAGAAGATGTTTTGTCTGTCTGGCGCCCAGTCTTATCTGGCGCTGCAGCTGGCTGTCCAAGGCCTTGTGCTCATGATTTTGAAAAAAACACAGTCTGCAGACAGCCAGGAGGAATTTTCATGGGGAATAATAATGCCAAATAGGACTGATCACAGAGAAGACTTGTATTTCTTCTGTAGATTCAGTACATTAATCCTTCATTGCGCAGCTTTGAATTCGTCGTGGAAAGACCTGAGCGAACCCATGATGTAATCCACCTTACGAGACAGTTCTCCAGTAGTCGCTATCATGGTCTTCTCCAGTTTCTCAATTTGTTGGATGCACCTCGCCTGGCCAGCATTTTGATAGGTTGAATCCATCTTCAGCAATTTGCGGTAAACCAAGACAATTCCCGTCCCAATCAGAATTATCCCAATCACCAAGATTACGAAGATAAACAGATCTTCAATATCTTCGATAGAAAGATTAGAGAGACACAGCATTTTCCATTTACCCGTGTCACATAGATAGCCCACTGGAGCCGTTCCAGCGGGGCAGACAGCTTCCCCCGGAGCACTTTTCCTTGTTGAAAAAATAGTGTCAATTGTGTTCAAAGCCCAGCTTATTAACTCCATAATTTCTTTTCGGCGGTCGCAGTTAGACGCAGGCAGACAACAGCAAGCTGGGATCTAGTAACACTGTGTGTTGTGTTGCACATTGGCATATTGATATACATATCAGTCAATACATATAATTAGCCTGACCCTGGCGCCCGGACGTCTTCTTCTTAATCCGGGGATGTATAAACAATAGTCTATTGTTCTGGTTGTCCCCCCCCCAGGGGTTCTCTGTCCACATGCAATCCCTGCTGAGCGTGAATAGTATCAGTCTGCATTGTGCTGGGTCACCACATGGCTCCCCCAGAACGCTCAGAAGGGGCTGTGACCCCCCCCCCCCCGGTCGTTTGGCTCCAGCTCCGGTAGAACTGTCGGAGGGCATGTCAGTCCATGGGGGGGACGGGGGAGGGGTGAAAAAGACAGTGTGCTCCGCTCCGAGTTCTAGCACGTTGAACGGCCGTGGATCGTGGGTGCACGGGCCGGTGCGTTTTGTGCGAAATGGAACAAGACGGCGATCGGCCAGCTTTAGGGAGTGAGGTGCTGGAAAAGCGCTGTGGAAGAGGAGGGGGAGGGGGGTGGGAGTAAGTGAGTGTCGGCCCGGGACGTCAAAGGTTTCTGGGCCGCACAAAAATTGCGTGTGGATCTGCGATAGTGAGGGACTTTCTCGGTAAACCTGGCGGAGATCCACAGTGGCTGTGAAAAAAACATTTTATCTGACTCCTCTCGCGGCTCAATCCAGCGAGGATGTGGGGAAGGCGAGCGACCAAATTCCCCGAGGATGCGTAGCGGCTGAGAAACCCATACAAAGTCCTGTGTGCGGGCTGCATGTCTGCTTTAGGTGCAAGAGCAGCCCTAAAGGTTCCAAGGATGGCGATCGGCCGTTTTTCTCGGGAATGTGCAGCGGCGGAGGACGGTGTATCAGTCTGCGGAGCAGGTTTGTCTCTGTGCGTGGTGCGCGCTTGGCGCCGTGACCACATAACTGGCAGTTGCGCTGTCCTCATAATCCTGCGGTGTGCGTGCGGGGCTTCTGTGCGTGGGAGGTCCACTGTCATGTGAGTCAGGGTCGGGGAGCTTAGTGGAAATCAACGCAGTCGGCGTCGATGATTTCCCCGTTCAGGCTACTTCCTTCATTTTGCTTGTGTCACGGTTCATGGTGCTTGTCGGTCCAAGTGCTGTGCGCTACGGGGAGTGTGCTCCGGTGAGGATGAAGAGGTTGCAGGCATTCTCTGGTCCTCTGGGATCCACAGCGCAGTGAGAGGGAGGAGACGGTCATTCTCCCTCGTCAGGTCACCAGTGTGGAGGTAAAAGATCAGGCGAGGGGCGCACCATGACGCGTGCTGAGGCTTCCCGTCTGGGTCATCTCCAGGGTGTTTGCCTCGTGTTCCATTCTTTGTCAAGGGTCACCAGTGTGGAGGAACAAATAAGTTCAGGTGAGATGCGGTAAGCTGGAAGGTGGCAGGATTTTATTTTCCTCCAACATCATGAGACAGACTGTAGCGCTGTGTGCTGTGTTGTGCTGTGTATGCTGTGTTGTGTTGCGCTGTTTTATATCTTATACAAACAGAGAGAATGTATGGCACATTAGCATATTGATATACATATCAGTCAATACATATAATTAGCCTGACCCTGGCGCCCGGACAACTTCTCCTTAATCCAGGGATGTATAAACAATAGTCTATTGTTCTAGTTGTCCCCCCAGGGGTTCTCTGTCCGTATGCAATCCCTGCTGAGCGTGAATAGTATCAGTCTGCATTGTGTTGGGTCACCACAACACCACCTATTCCACTTTCAAACACAGCCTATGTTTGGGCCTGTAAAGCCTGATTGGGCTACCTATTTCAGACAGGAATACTTGCTTTCTACGGACATGCACTAGTTATATGAAAACCAATTATCTTTATAATGATTTTCTGATTTGTACTGGGTTATTTGTTAATGTGAGCATGGTTAGAGCAACACCTCAAATATTTACAGCATGTAAAACAAACAAGACAAAATCAACCAGAGAAGCATGGCAGAAGGGCATGTCAAGCATCTAAATTTTAATTTAAAATTTTTCTTTTCAGTGCAAAGATTGTGGAAATTTGTTTCAATGAACTTTTGTATCTTATAGAAGTGAGATGGATGTTTCACTTGCAAATTTGATATTCTGTTAATCACTTGAGTCTGTAGTGGCATCTATGGTAATTACAGCCCTGACAGCAAAAAGAAAATCATCTTGATCACAATTCCACTCCAGGTGCACTTTTATTTTCTTGAGAGCAGCCAAGTAATCAGGAAGGCTCCCCTGAGAAGAGATACTGAGAACTAATTGCATCTGTCAAAATAAACATTAGAGAGACCTATTTAGTGTTACATATTTTGACAAGCCAAAAACTATTATTAATTATTATTACAGTGATACATTTCACAAAATAGTGCTACATCAAATTACAAAAAAAAAAAAAAAAAAAGCAATCCCAATATCATTTGAGAAAAAAAACAGAACAGATGCTCAATTTTAGCATTATGTTGTGTCTACTCTTTGGAGTGGGGACCTGTTGAGCAATGCTGGCACAAATACAAGCAATCAAATCACATCTGAGTTAAAGCTGGAAAGTTTAGCAAAAACGATTGATCTAAAAGGCCACCAGTTCCCACGAAAGAAGGCTCAGCCACAGAGCCCACATATAATCCTTTTAAAATGGCCTTTTCTCTGGAGATGTTACCTAAAGTGTCTTTCTTAAAAACACCACTGCAAAGCCTGACATCACCAGACTCAAAATGACTTTTTAAATTGATGATTTGGTGCCAGAAATGTGAGACACAATAATAATGGCTGTTTAAATTTATTACCTTGAAAAAATATACAATTGCAGAAAAGTGGTTGAAGAAAAATGCGTTAAAGTCATAGATCTATAAAAAAAAAGGACTGAGCAAGTGTTGCATCATTTAATCATAAATCATATATATATATATATATATATATATATATATATATATATATATATATATATATATATATATATATATATATATATATATATATATATAGCACTTTTCATGGATACTCAAAGACGGTTTACAATGGACACATTATTCACTCTCTCCACAGACAGACAGAGATAGTGGTAAGCTACTACTGTAGCCACAGCTGCCCTGGGGCAGACTCACAGAAACGTGGCTGCCAATCTGTGCCAACAGCCTCTCTAACCATTACCGAACATTTATACACATTCATACCCAGTCTCATCGCCACTGGAGGTAAGGTAGGTAAAGTGTCTTGCCCAGGGACACAACAGCAGAATTACTGGGGAAAGTGGGATTCAAACCCCCAACCCTCCACTTACTGTATGACTCCCTCTACTTCCTCAGCCACTGCTGCACCATGAGCATGAACCTGAACCTGTTGCAACAAATACAAGAGCACTCTGAGGCAAGTGCATCATCCCCCGCCTTCATTTTCTTTGAAGATCCCAATACTTACTGAGAGCAGTTTTCAAATTTTCAATATAATTATTGGAGCAGAATTAAATTATGATAAACCCATCATCCATGAATATACAATGGGATAAGGATAAGAACCTGTAATTATATAGCACTTTTTCTAGTCACGAGACCACTCAAAGCGCTTCACTAGTAGCTACACTAACCCTCTATTCTAAGGGTTCTTTTACACCTACAGGCTTTAGTTCATTTCAACCAAACTCGAGTTCATTTTCACTGTTAGTGTGGTTCGTTTTGTGTGGTGAGAACACGGTAATCACACTCAGGTGCACACCAAAGCAACCATGCGGAGACCGCCTAAAAGAGGTGGTCTTGATTCAAATCAACTGGCGAACTCTGATGTGGTCCTGCAAGTGAGAAAGGGACCATACTAAAACAGGACCAGTGGCAAATGGTAAAACATTTTATGCCACTGTACATACCTGATGTATCTTCGAACACATCTGGCTGAGCATGTCACGGTTCTGGAGGATTAATGAACATTAATATGTTATTTTCCTTCCGTAGCCGCACTTCATTTTCAAACTGTACAATTTGCTGAAAGTGGTATATGCACGTAATGTAAAAAAAGATAACCAGGGCAATGAAAACCCCCCTTAGATTACGCTACAATTTGTATAATTTTCTCCCCAGAAATGCATAAATGCACAGAAGTCATCCTACTTCCTGCATTTACCTTTCCTGTTCTCGCGGCAATAAGAACAGAGAACGTTCTGATGCAAGTCTCACGACATTTAATGTGACAGAATTTTGTCCACTTGAATTTTTGCCTGTGTGAAAGGGAACTGAACCAAGGAGAAAACAATACAAAGTAGTAAACTTCAACTGATTTGGACCAAAGTAAAGGAATTTAGGTGTGAAAGAACCTTAAGGGCCTATCAGAGACCTAGGGCCAGTTTAGAGTCACCAGTTAGAGTCTTTGGATTAAGGGAAGAAACCAGAACCCCCAGAGTAAACCAACACAGCACAGGGAGAACATGCAAATTCCACACAGAAAGGCTCCCACCCCTAACAGTCTGGGGATTCAAACCCAGAACCTTCGAATTGTGAGGCAACAGTGCTAACCGCTGTACACCATTTCTGTACGAACAAAGTATACAACCCATAGTTGTAGGTCAGGATCCCAAGGTGAACCTGTGTAGCAAGTTTGATGACCCTAGAGAGCTTTACACATTTTATAGTAAGAGGGCATAGGGAGAGCCAACCTTGACTTTCGACCTTTTGACCTCAAATCCATAGTCAGAGGTCGTGGTCTCAGAATAAACCTGTGTACCAGGTTTGGTGACCCTAGCTTTCTTTGTTGGTGAGCTATTGTTTATATGCCATTTTGATGTTGATTTTTGACCTTGCAACTCCAAATCCATAGTCACCTTTCAGGGTCACAGGGTGAACCTGTGTAACAAGTTTGGTGACCCTAGCTTTACTCGTTGTACAGTAATAGGGCATAGGGAATGTTAACCTTGACCTTTGGCCTTTTGACCCCAAACCATAGTCAGAGGTGAGTATACCAAGATGAGGGGGGGATCCAAGATGGTGACCGGGATGGTCACACTTTTTCAGTGCTGAGACAAAGTCACTGATTTTGCCATTAAAAATAACTAACCTACAGCGATCAGCGCTCGTGACGGACACGCACGGGCTGAATTTCCACCTCCGTTGGATTGCCCCTTTAATCGCCTTTCTCCGGCCACTGTGTGTAAACTGACCAGCGTTTCTTTGTGGTTCACTGATGCGCCCTACCCGAAGCGATTGCTAAGCTAATGCTAGTTAGCTTAATGCTGGCGCCAGTCTCTAAATAACTAACCTACAGCGATCGGCGCTCGTGACGGACACGCACGGGCTGAATTTCTACCTCCGTTGGATTACCCCTTTGATCGCCTCTCTCCGGCCACTGTGAGTAAACTGACCAGCGTTTCCAGCGTTTCTTTGTGATTCACTGATGCGCCCTACCCGAAGCGATTGCTAAGCTAACGCTAGTTAGCTTAATGCTGGCGCCAGTCATTCCACCTAACACCAGCCTGAATCAGAGCCCAGTTGCGAGGCCCAGCGGAGATACTACCAGGCAGGCGGCTATTTGGTGACGGGGCTCAGCAGAGATTTCACCCAGGCAGACGGCGGTAGGTGGCGGTGCTCAGCGGAGGACTTACTGTGACCCCAGCGGAGCTCGGTGGCAGCGGCGGTGTGCGATGAGACTCGGTTGGAGGAGCGGGACAGGAGCTCGGTTACGGCGGCCATGAGCAGCGGGACCAGCAGCGGAAGGGGCTAGTTGGCTAGCTGAGGCCCAGCTGGATTCGAGGACGATCGGATCGGATACTGGCGACATAAGCAGAATTTATTTTACTATCCACAGATTTTTATTTTTCTTTTTCTTTCCAAGAAAGACTGAAGATGGCTGCCACCGGATTAAAAAGTGGGCTGATGGGCACCACTTCTAAGCCTTCTCTGCTTATCTACTTCCTCTTCGTTTTGTCTTTGTGTGTCTGGACCTGCAACAAGAAGGATTTTCCAGCAAACTCAACTAAAGGTGAAGTTAAAAAGTTTTATTTATATGGATTTGGGCATGGACATCTCACCCTGTACTCTATGTGGTCTTTAAAAGCCCTGAGAAAAAGCTTCCAAAACAAGGCAAACATGGCTGTTAAGCAAAAATCACAATATGGCAGAGGGTATACAGTTAAAGTACTGTTAGTACTGCTACTTCTGGCAGGAGATATTCACCTTAACCCTGGACCTGCCACTATTAAACAGCAGACCACTGGGTTAGCACAAAACCGAGCTGTACAAAAGCAAAAACAACATTTATTTTTCAAAACTGTTAATCATGCACGAGTTCTTTGGGACACAAAGGCTAAACCAAAGGGGATCCTCGGCGGACATTTAAACATACGGAGCATAATCCCCAAAAGAGATGAGATTTCGGTGTTGCTGTTGGACTCAAATCTGGACTACCTTTGTCTCTCAGAAAGCTGGCTACACAGGGACATAGACACTAATATGATCAACATTGCGGGCTATCAGTGTTTTAGAAAAGACAGACAGGTAGGGAGGGGAGGAGGTGTTTTAATTTACATCAAAGAGAAATATAAATGTCAATTGGTTGATTTGAATACTTCACTCGAATGTTTAGCTGTTAATGTATGTCTCTCTCCGGTAATGAATTTCAACATTGCAGTAGTGTACAACCCACTGTCACACAATTCTTCCTTTTATAATGAATTAAGAGATCTGGTTAAACAACTTGAGAAGAACAGAGAAACAATAATTCATGGTGACTTTAATATTAACTGGTCTGATAAAAAGGACAAACAGAAACTGAAAAGCCTCATGACTAAATTTAATTACCAACAAATGATCAAAGGACCCACCAGGATAACCAAAAAATCCAGAACACTTATTGACATGGTATTTACTAATAAACCAGAACGAATAACCAGAACCTATAATCTTGTAACTGGTCTCTCAGATCATAACATGGTTCTTCCTGTCAGAAAACTTACTAAAAAGCGACTACAGTATTTTGGGGGAGTCGATATTGACAAATCAAATTTTATTATTCCCAAATCAAAAAATGAGGAGTTTGAACATTACTTAGAGAATCAAAATTGGGAGCAGCTCATGTCAATATATGAAGTAGATGATTGTTGTAATTTTATAACTGCAACAATCACAAAGTCTATAGAAAAATTTACAAAGCAAATTAAAAGTAGACAACAGAAGATTAGCCTACCATGGTTAAATAATGAAATAAGAAAACTTATGAAGAGGCGAGACTATGCATTGAAAACATCATTAACCTCTAAACTACAAAATGATCACCTTGTGTACAAAAGTTTAAGAAATAAAGTGGTACAAGAGCTGCGAAAATCAAAAGTATCTTATTACAATAAACTGATAGATCATGCAAAGGGTAACAACAGTTCCCTATGGAGGCATTTAAATAACTTAACGAATAAAAAAAACGATCAGAAGGGGGTAAAGGAACTTAGAATCAATGGCAAGACCGTCAGTGACAAGGCTACTTTGGCAAATGAATTTAATTCATACTTTGTGGGCTCTGTGGAAGACTTAACAAAAATTTTTGTGCTGCCAAATGTGCTCAACAACACAAATTCCATACTTCCAACAGATTCTTTTCACATCGATGAGGTAAATGAGGAGTTAATTGCTGGTATTGTTAAAACACTGTCAAACTCAAAAACTAATGATATCTACAATATGAGCACCTCCTTTCTCAAAATGCACAGCAAAATACTAATCAAACCACTGACTCATCTCATTAATCTCTCCATTAGGTCTAGTACATTTCCATCTGGCTGGAAAAAAGCTGTCGTCATACCAGTTCATAAATCAGGCAGTAAAGATGATATATGCAATTACCGCTCAATCTCTATTTTACCAGTCCTGTCTAAGGTTCTTGAAAAAGTTGTAGCTACACAGCTGATTGAATATTTACAAGACAGTCAACTTCTTCATCCACATCAATTTGGTTTTAGACCAGGATACTCAACAGAAACAGCAAATTGTTGCCTTATTGAAAACGTCAAACAGTCCTTGGACAGGGGTAATGTGATAGGAGCTGTTTTTCTAGATCTCAAAAAGGCTTTCGATACTGTAAACCTCAGTTTGCTTTTATCCAAAATGGTATCTTTTAACTTCTCCCGAGATACATTAGAATGGTTTGCATCTTATCTCCAGAATAGAGAACAGTGTGTAAAAGTTCACCAGGATAAATCCTCATTTTTAAACAACCGCATGGGTATCCCACAAGGGTCCATTCTTGGTCCTTTACTTTTCAGCATTTTTATTAATGACTTGCCGTTACACTGCTCAGCTGCAACATGCCAACTTTATGCAGATGATGCAGTTATTTACACAGCTGCCAAGACTCCAGCACAGGCTGCAGATGTACTGTCTACAAGTATGGTTGATGTCCAAGAGTGGCTCCTCCAGAACCATCTATTGCTGAACCTTCAGAAAACAGTCTCAATGTGCTTTTCAATCAAAAAATGTAACCTGCAACGTTTTAAAGTTAATATACATGATCATGACATCAGTTTAGCTACAGAATTCAAATACCTTGGCATTGTACTAGATCCTCAACTCAAATTTAATCTTCATATAAAGAAAATTTCAAAAACAGTAAAAAAAAATCTGAACTGCTTTAAATTAATTAGATATTACATACCTTACGAAGCAGCTGTACTGTATATGCATTCTATGGTTTTTTCTCATATATCATACTGTTTGACAGTCTGGGCTCAAGCAGCCCCTTCCACAATAAGACATATAGGTTCATTATATAATCAAACCCTAAAAATCTTGGACAAAAAGCCCATTAGGTGGCATCACTGTAATGTTTTAAAAAAATACAACCTATTGAGTTTTGAGAGTTTCATTGACCTCTGTTTTCTGAAATTAACGTCCAAATGTTTCCATAAATCAGCACCCGAGCCACTTGCTGGTTTTGTCCAAAGACAGGACAGCAGCAGAGCCACCAGGAGTTCTGTTAACAATAACTGTAAAATATTCCACCGCAGAACCACATTTGGACAAACAGCTTTCTCTATAAAGGGCAGTCACATCTGGAACACAATGCCAAATGTAATTAAAATAATAACGGACTTTAAAACATTCACTAAAAAGGTTAAAAACTGGCTGAAAAATAAACAAGAATGTACTCATGTATGAATTGATTGTCTGCAAGGTGAGAGTGAATGAAGGGAAGGAATGAATGTGTTTGTTTATAGTGAGTGACGAAGGGAGAGAGGCCTGAAATAGGCAAATGTGAGTCAGGTTGTTATATTTGTGTATTTATAATATTTATAATATTTATAATTGTGTATTTATAATCTTTTTTGCATTGATGTATGTGGTTATTGTGTATTTTTTTTTTCTTTACTTGATTCTCTTTTATAAAGCCCATCCAGGGACAAGAGTTGCAAATTAGCTAATAGCTATACACTCTATGTGCAACACATCAGATTGATTGTCATTGATTAATTGTCTATGTTTATTGCACTGTCCCTGTCAAATAAACTACTCTATCTATCTATCTAACCTGTGTACCAGGTTTGGTGGCCCTAGCTTTACTCGATGAATGGTACTAGTGCAAATGGAATGTTAACTTTGACCTTTGACCTGTTGATCCTAAACCCATTGTCAGGTCAGGGTATAAGGTGTCCAAGATATCTCTTAGATACAACTACTGTATCAGTTTGAAAAGCCTACATCATTTCTTTCAGTAGTTGTTCCGTTTACAAGATTTAGGGAAAAACTGACCTCTGAACTGGACCTCATGGTCATCCAATCAGACTCAAATTGCAATATGCAGCTCATCTTCAGCTTTTTTTTTTTTTTTTTTTTTAATGGCGCCGGAGGTAGGGCGGCCGTACCAGCAGCAACTCTCTCATGTCTTTGTGTTTCTATCTGTTTATACCTGTATATAGTGTGTCTCTTATTAACCAGAGCTCTGTAGGAATACTCGGACTAAGACTGGACCAACTTTTCTCTCTATTTAGCCGGTCTTTTTTTCTAGTTTTCGTATCTTTTCTCTTCCTCGGACAATGGAGATCAACAGAGGCGGGGGCGGACACATTGTTTACACACGCGAACAGCTGATTGCGCTGAGGAGGTCGGAGCCTGGAGCGCTGCGGCCAGCAGTGAAGCCCCTCATCCCGGATGAGCTGAAGAGGAGACACTGCGGGCGAAGGGCTGGAGCGAAGGTTAGGAGGAGGAGGAGGAAGCATAAGCCGGCTGTACCGATGGTCATCACCGGGAACGTATGATCGCTGGGAAACAAGACAGATGAGATCACAGTGCTCGTCAGGAGACAAAAGGAGTATCGTTGAGTGTAGTTTCATGTGTTTTACGGAGACGTGGTTACACTCACAGATCCCGGATGTAAACATAGCGATACCTGGCTTCAGGACTATAAGGGGAGACAGGGACGTGAAAAGTAGCAGGAAAAAGGGAGGAGGAGGAGTGGCACTTCTTGTTAATGAGCGGTGGTGTCATCTGGAACACATTTACGTGAAGGAAAAGTGCTGCAGCCCGGACATTGAACTGCTGGCTGTCAGTATGAGACCTTATTATATGCCGCGAGAAATGAAGTGCGCTTTAATTGTTATCGTCTACGTCCCTCCGTCAGCTGACGCAGCGGTGACCTGTGACATCATCAGCTCCACTGCAGCTACATTACTGGAGAAGACCCGGATGCATTCATGGCCATCACAGGTGATTTTAACCATGTCTCAGTGGGAAAAACACTACCAAACTTTCACCAGTTTGTTGGCTGTCCCACCAGAGAGAACAAAACACTGGATTTACTGTATGCCAATGTCAGAGATGTATATAGTGCCACAGCTCTACCCCCCATTGGTAAATCAGATCACTGCATGGTCATGTTAACACCCAAGTACGTTCCCCTTGTGCAAAGGCAGCCTGCTTATACACGGACTGTGAGGAGGTGGACACAGGAGGCTGCTGATGCACTACAGGACTGCTTTGAGACGACAGACTGGAGCGTACTCTGTGAACCACATGGGGTGGACATAGACAATATGACCGATTGCATCACAGAATACATTAGATTCTGTGAAGACATGACCATGCCAGCTCAGACTGTACACTGCTTCTCCAACAACAGACCATTGGTCACCAGTGACCTGAAAGCACTTCTGAACAGAAAGAAGAGAGCTTTTAGGGCTGGAGACAAGGAGAAGCTGAGGGGAGTGCAGCATGAGCTGAGAGAGATGCTGAGAAGGTGCGAGGACAATTATAGGAGGAAGCTGGAAGAGAAACTCAGGCAAAACAACACTAAAAATGTGTGGGAGGGAATGAAGCAAATAACTGGGTACAAGGGGAGAGTCAGGCAGCCATCTGGGAGCCAGGAGAGAGCTGAGGAACTGAATCTGTTTTTTAATAGGTTCAACTCACAGTCTGTCACCCGAGCAACACAACCAGACCCCCACGCACCCCTCCCCACCCACGCTCCTGTGCAGAACCTCTCTCCATCTCCCCCCTCCTCCTCCTCAGGGGGCACCAGGACCCTCCCTCACTTCACGGTGACTACAGATCAGGTGGAGAAACAGCTGGAGAGACTCCGTCAGCGGAAGGCTTCGGGCCCTGATGGCATCTCCGCTAGGACCCTGAGGACCTGTGCCAACCAACTAGCTCCGGTACTGAAACACCTGTACAACTTGAGCCTGAGTCTGGAGAGAGTACCGGTGCTGTGGAAGACATCCTGCCTGGTTCCTGTCCCCAAGAAGTCATCTCCATCGGATCTGAATGACTACCGACCAGTTGCCCTCACATCTCATGTGATGAAGGTCCTGGAGAGACTGGTCTTAGCCCACCTGAGGCCGCAGGTGGAGACGTGGCTGGACCCTCTGCAGTTTGCATATCAGCCCCATTTAGGAGTTGAAGATGCTGTCATCTACCTGCTGCAACGAGCCCATCTACACCTGGATGGTGGAGGAGACACTGTGAGAATCACTTTTTTTGATTTCTCCAGTGCCTTTAATACCATCCAGCCACTGCTGCTGGGCGAGAAGCTGCGGGTGATGGGGATTGACAGCTCTGTGATCTCCTGGATTACCGACTACCTGACAGGCAGACCACAGTTTGTCAGGCTGGGCAATGTCTTGTCTGGAGAGGTGGCTAGTGATATGGGAGCGCCACAGGGGACTGTGCTCTCTCCTTTTCTTTTTACCTTATACACCACGGACTTTCAGTACAACACTGAGTCATGCCACCTGCAAAAATTCTCTGATGACTCAGCTGTTGTGGGGTGTATAAGAGGAGGAGAGGAGGGGGAGCACAGGGCACTGGTAGACAGATTTGTGGAGTGGACGGAGCAGAATCACCTGAGGTTGAATGTCAGCAAGACCAGGGAGATGGTGAGTGACTTCAGGAAGAGGAAGGCTCCTTTTCAGCCACTGCAGATTAGGGGGGAGGATGTGGGAGTGGTTGAGGACTACAAATATCTGGGTGTCAAGATCATCAGCGGGTTGGACTGGAGATCCAACGCCGATGCTGCGCACAAGAAGGGGATGAGCAGACTCTACTTCCTGAGAAAGCTGAGATCCTTCAACGTGTGCAGCAAGATGCTGGAGCTTTTCTACCAGACTGTTGTCGCCAGCGCCATCTTCTTTGCTGCAGTCTGTTGGGGTAGCAGTATCAGGGCCAGAGATACCAACAGACTTGACAAGATTATCAAGAGGGCTGGCTCTGTAATTGGTCTCAGACCGGAGACCTTTGAGACAGTGGTGGAGAGGAGAACACTAAATAAATTGCGATCCATCATGGACAATCCTGATCACCCCCTCCACCACACACTAGATAGACAGCAAAGCACTTTCTCCAGTAGACTACTACAGCTTCGTTGTCGAACGGCCAGGTACAGGAAATCTTTCCTGCCATATGCAATTTCACTGTACAATAACTCACTATGATGTTGTATTCTGGTCATAGCTATGCTGCCACACTGCATCTTACAGACTAACTGGTATGTCCCTTTTCACTCTGCTCCTGATAGTCTTTCTTTGTGCAATGGGATGATTCATGTGTTTATACGGGTCATCATATTTTAAGCTGTGATGTATATAGGTTCTATAGTCATGTTAGTTTTTTACTTTCCATGGGTAATCCCTTTGGCTGTCATGTGTGTTTCTGTTGTTTGGCTGTCAACTGTCATGCTGCTGTTACACTGTAATTTCCCAGTTTGGGATCAATAAAGTACATCTATCTATCTATCTATCTATCTATCTATCTATCAGTGTATATCAAAGCCTGGAACCAGGTTTCAAAACAGGTAGGAGGCATTGACTTCACAAGACAGTTACTGTCTATTAACTGAGGTGAAATAGGAGATCATAAGTCAGGGGCTATAACTCCTGCAAAAACGGACTGCCCCATAACATAATCCCCCTTTGGTCTTCAACCGCCGGGCTATAATAACAAGGGCTGCTCATTAAAGATTTCCACTAACTCGTTTCCCAAGGACTGAGATGAACACAACTTGGCACAGTTATTAGTCTTTCTCTACATACTGTAGGTACTGACAAGGGTCACACACTTCTCCAGTCACTTTATGCAGCTGTGGAGACCTCACCTATAGAAGCCACAACTTGACCTTTGAAATCATTGTTTCATCAGCTTGGAAGTGCTTACCCTTCAAAAAAGGTTTCATGGTTGGAAAGAAGTGGAAGTCAGATGGTGCAAGGTCGGGAGAGTAAGGGAGGTGAAAAAGGATTTCATAGCTGCAGGACCGTGCTTCAGTCTGGGCAACATGCGAGTTGTGACCTGGGTTGTTATCTTGCAGGAGGCAGACACCTTTGGTCAGCATGCTGTGCCTCTTGGTTTTGAAGGCCTTCCACAATTTCTACAGCAGTGAAGCATAGTAAGCATGGTAACTGTGGCACCCTATGCCATGAAATCCATCATTAATACTCCATGCTGGTCCCAAAAATCCGTGAGCATAACCTTGCCCACTGAGGGTTGGACATGTGCCTTCTTCAGAGGTGGTGAGTCATAATGCTTCCATTGCTTCAACTGGGCTTTAGTCTTTGATGATGGATCCATGTATTGTTCTGTGTGTTTAGTCTGTTAAAGAAGTCTTCCTGGGTTTTTTTTTTTTTTTGGCACATGGCCAAAAGAGCCTGGACACACATGACTTGTTCCTGCTTCTGGAGAGGTGTGAGCAACCAGGGAATCCATTGTGCAGACAACTTCCACATGTGCATATGGTCACGGATGATTTTTTTTCCCCACAGACTACACACTGATCCTGACATCTTGGACTAGTTGTCAAACAGTTATGTGGCGATTCTCCAAAATGGTGGTCTCCACTTCCCGGATGGTGACATCAACGGCGCATGGTGGTTGCATGGGAATTGGTGCCCTTTCCACCAATGTTTCACCACACTTGAACTGTCAATGCCAGTGCTCAAAGATGTCATATGATGGGGCATCCTCCCCATAAGTCTCTTTCATCTCATCAAACGTCTCCCATGGCGTGTGGCCTCTCAAATACAGGAACCTGATGACCACTCTGCATTCAACTGGCTCCATTGTCACAACTTACTCCACTTTAGCACCTGTAAAAGAGGAACTCTTAGGAGTTTAGAGCTGCAAATTACCACATGACCTATAGAGAACTGTATCATTATACATACTCGATTTCAGCCTCCTACATTAACCAGAAGTGGGTGAAGGGAAAGCCCTTGTAGTTTGAGCCTTTGGGGAAGATGAAAGTTTTTAATTTTCTATCCACCTTATTCCTGGGGGTGCTGCTGTAGGAGCGATTATGGGTGGAACTTCCGGTTTGGGCTGAAGTAGTGTAAAATCAGTCAGCAAGAGTGGAATAGCAGGGGCATTTATAATAGCATTTTTAAAAGTTTTTCAAATTCATTTTAATGTATAGTCCACATAGGTGTTTTGCACTCAGGTGGCAGCTAATTTCAGCACTTGTAGTTTTTGTATTTTTTGAATATTTTGGCATAGTTCTGGTTCTTGTTGCTGGTGTTCGTGGTTGTGCCATAGACCAGGGGTTCCCAAACTTTTCAGCCCGCGACCACCGAAATAACGGTGACAGAGACTGGCGACCCCCACTATCCCCGGAGGTGACTTGATACATAAGAAAACGTGCGCAGAGTTTGATATGTCTGTGGATTCATCTAACTGCAAAGCATATTTCTCTTTCTTCACTCTGTCAGTCAGCTGACACTTTATGTCCTGGGCCATGTCCATGACACGCCGGGACACGGTCCCATCAGACAGCAGCACTGCTTCCAGCTCGTGCGCCTGTTTATCCCCACGCATTGTCTGACTCATAGCAATAGCAGCAGGTTTTATTAGGGTTTCTCTGATTGTATGTGGTGTTTTTGCCTGTGCAATTAAATATGTCACCTTTGAGCTTTGGTAGTGGTTGTTGTTTGATTAGTTATGATTTTCTTTTGGCCTTGCAGTACTCTCTCCTTTTAGTGGAAAAAAAATCTGCTGGTTTAGCAGGAAGAGATGGGTGCTTAGTTTTCAAGTTTCTGACCATTTTTACGGGCTTGAAACTCTCATGTGCAAGCACCTTGGTTCACACTACACATTGGGGAAGTTGTACTTCACTGATAACAATGCATGAATCCATACTGAATATATTCCTCTTGATACTTGCGACCCTTGGAGGAAGGCTCGTCTGACTGATTATGGAGCCCTGTACGGTCCTCCTCCTCCTCCCGCCCCCCGCGCCAGAAGTCGATGGGCTTTCTGACTACATTCTTCCGCTCTCCTCTGCTGCCATCTCTGCTGGCCTCTCTGCATTGTCTTTGGTTGGTATTAACCAACGTTTCATTTTTAAAAATACTATCCTAGGTTTAAAGTGTAGTGTGTTGATTTGAGCTGTTCAGACGAAATCTACTGGTGCGCACTGACCTGTGACGTTTACTGTAGCGCAGTTAAAGTGACATGTCACCTGTGTAATCGCCTCAGGAAGATTCTGAAAATCACCTTGCGACCCCCACTTTGGGAACCTCTGACATAGACTGTATAAAAGGAGGCTTCTCACCGGCAATGCGTAGCTCATGCAGTGAAAATGAAAAAGGGCTGTTTGTGTGGTCAGTGGTACAGACACAGGACAGACACAAGAGCACACAGGTATGTTTTCACTTACATGAATGTCACAGATCTGACGTTTATGTGTTATATATGTCACCAGAATGAAGGCTGCATCAAGTAAAATAATAAATAAAAAATAGTAACAGTTTTCTTCCTAAGGCTTAACGATTTAAGAAAGGTATCAAATAGTTTTTTTTTGTTTTTTTTTTTCCATCCGTTGCACTGCCTTGAAACAATATGAACTTCAGCATGCATTAATTTTTAAATTATCACAAAATATAGGTCAATAAAATTCTGAACAATAGTCAGAAAATGTCTGTACGTGTTAAGTTAAATAACAAGCATTCATGGCATGACAGCAGCATGAGCATTTTAATTTTGGGGTAGAACAAACAGCTGAAGCCGTCTGTATTTATCCTGAAATTAAAACAGCCAAGCACGGTGTTGTGGTTCTTTGTGGCGCTGACTAGAGTCTACCTCTGCTCTAAGGTAAATTTGATTATGTCCAACATATTTTAACAAAATGCAGCCGACTTTATTGTGGTGGAGACATTGATGTATCAGAGCTTTTATTTGTTTACAGCGTTAGCATCTTAGCAGCGGCACTAACAAACAGAGCTACTGTCTGCGAGGCCACTTTTTAAGGTCATCTTCCTATCCCTAGATAGTCGTGGAAAGTGGTATGATTATAGTACTGTTTTTGAGGTGCAAAAGGCCGTGTTCCCGCATTTCTGATGCCAAAGTCATTGTTTTTTAACAAGGAAAAGTGTCCTGTTTCAGTGACAACCATACGTTCTAAACTAGTACTGGAAGTTTAGCCCATAATTCACGCAAGGCATCATGGAGCCTAGGAATAAGGTGGATATTATTAGTAATATTTTATCTAAAACACTACCATACCAGTTAACACATGATGTGGTAAAAGGAGCTCATAATAACCAGCAAAATACATTCCAAAGATAGATCCCAAATATTCACCTTTGTTCATATCTTAAGAAAATGAGATACAACGTCACAGTACATCCAAAAGAGGGCCAGGCCCATCCCAATCCCAGTTGCCCGGAAGCTCTGCAGCGGGTTGGGGGACCTGCAGTGTACTGTCGCTTTCATTGAAGAGGCGGGAGTGTCCATCTGATGAACAAGAAGAAGAAGAAGTACACCCAAACACTGTAGACAGCCTAAGTCACGCCCCCTCTACTTCCGCATATGGGACCTTAAATTGGACAAAATCTCCATTGAACTGAATGGCAAGAGAAATTATCTTTTGATCCAGATCGAATTTTGCCACGAATTACACATATGATGTTTGTCATTTTAAAAGATAATTTTCCATGTAATTAAAGTTGTAGGTTGTGTAGTGTATGAATAAGGGGTAAATGCAGAGTGGAACGCGGCCTGCGGCTGACGTCACCACGCCAGTATATATTGAGCGGTTCACCATCTCACTGCATGTAGAATGTAGGGTTACAGCTAGAGTGCAGGTGTGCATGTCTACAGAGATGACTGAGTGTACACTTGGTTGCTGCCTTAACAGTTTGTCATGAAGTTCAGTTTGAGCACAGCATCCTCGTCCGTCTTCATTCCAGGTTTTTGGACATAACATTTGGCGATGAGAATTTCTAACCATGGAAGCGTGCTTAAGACCACTATGACCTTTCCTCGAGTCTCCAGGTGAACCAATCGTCCCGTGGCCACGATGGCTGGACGCATTTGAGACCTACATTGCGGCTTTGGACCTGGGAAAACTGGATAAAGTAAGGAAGCGAGCACTACTGGTCCACAACCTCAGCATAGAAGGTCAGATGATTTTTCACATGCTGGGTCCAACGGAGTCGTACGTGGATGCTGTTGAACTGCTTGCTAGCTATTTTGCTACACCGAACAACATGATAGCATGACAAATTCAATTCCGCCAGACACGACAGAGAATTGGTGAGTCCATACAACAATTCGTCACCGACCTAAAGCATCTGGCTAGCATGTGCCATTTTGGACTGTTAGAAGGTGTGCATGTCTACAGAGATGACTGAGTGTACACGTGTTTATTGCCTTAACAGTTTGTAATAAAGTTCAGTTCAACCACAGCATCCTCAGCCATTGTCATTCCAGGTTTGTGGATATAACAGGTTGTCGTATAATAAAAGAGTAATATTTAGTTTTTGTGAAACCACTTTGTGGACTTCATCTGCTCATCACAGACTATACATGTCAGGTTCAGGTTCAGGTTACTTTATTTGTACCCGTAGGTAGATTTGTTTTGCAGTTGGTGACATCCATATTTACAAGCCACTAATTACATTCAACATAGACACAAACACAGGCACACATCTTACAAAATAGGTAAATATAGAATATGTACAATATAATTTTATAGCTTGTTCAACTCTTTGACAGCAGCAGGGACAAAGCTGTTTTTGTAGCGCTGGGTTCTACTTTTTGGGACAGCAAACCTCCGTCTGGAGGGAAGAAGCTGAAAGTTGCAGTGCAAAGGGTGGGAGTCATCATTTAAAATCGAGTCGGCCATCCTCTGTACTTGTTTGGCGTACAGGGATGCCAGGCTCAGCTGTGACTCACCAAGCAAACGACTGGACCATCTGACTACCTGATCCAAGGATTTCCTCTGTTTCAGTTTTATCTGACCAAACCATGACATTAAAGAAAAGGATAAAACAGATTCAATAAAAGCCCGATAAAACATAGTCATTATGGGTCGGTCAATTTGGAAGCGTGCAAGTTTCCTCAAACAATGCAAATTTTGCTGACCCTTTTTGCACACCCTTTCACAGTTCACCTCAAAGTTCAATCCACTATCAATAATCGTCCCAAGATATTTGTACGATTGTACACATTCAGTGGTCTGGCCTTTTAGTATGGTGACTTTGTGCCTGGGAGTTTTCCTCCTAAAGTCAATAATCATATCTTTCGTTTTTGTTGTATTCAGCTGCAGGTAGGAATCCTCACACCAGTGAACAAAGTCATCAACTACTGGGCCGTGGCCACTCTCACCATCCTGGAGGAGACTGACAATGACTGAGTCATCAGCATACTTTATAATGTGTCTGTTGTCATGTCTACTCCGACACATGTTTGTGTACAGGATGAAGAGTAGTGGTGACAACACACACCCCTGAGGGGAGCCAGTAGAAGAGCACTTTAGGTCAGACAATGTACCATTGACCCTTACTCTCTGCGTCCTGTTGGTTAAGAAATCCAGAATCCAACCCACCAGATTATTGCTTAAATCAAATTGTTGCAGGAGCCTTTCAACTAAAATATGAGGTTGGATTGTATTAAAGGCAGAAGAAAAGTCCACAAATAATAGCCTGGCGTGTGTCCCATTAAAATCCAGATGTTTAAAAAGCATGTCAAACAGAGTGACAGTGGCATCCTCCACTCCTCTGTGAGGCCTATAGGCAAACTGCAGAGGATCCAATGCATGTTCAGTCTGCCTTAGGACCTCACATCTGACCAGTTTTTCAAAAATTTTCATTAAAATTGAAGTCAAAGCAACTGGTCTAAAGTCATTTACCATTTTAGGACAGCTGGATTTTGGAACGGGAACAACCACGGCATCTTTCCAGATCTTAGGCACATGTTGTGTCTGTAAGGACTTATTGAAAATGTAATGAAATATAGGACTCAGTTCATGTGCACAGGACTTTACCAAGCGCCCACATATATTATCAGGGCCCTGACTTTTGTTCACTTTTACAGCGCGGAACTCCCTTTTAACATCCTGCACCTCAATATTAAAGTGCTGATTGTCTTTGAGTTTCTGTTTCAAATCTTGGATTTCTGTGCTAAAATCAAAGGAGTCAAAACGACCATAAAAACAATTAAGAGCATTAGCCAGCTCTGTGTCTGAACTAAAACCATCTAAAAACACACGATTACTGCGCTCTGTGCTCTGAAGGCCTGCAATACTTTTCATACTGGCCCAGGCCGAACCCAGTTTATTTGCTGCCATCTTGCTTTCCAATTCTGATTTATAATTCTGTTTTGCTCTTAAAATTTCAGCCTTCAGCTCCTTGGTGGCAACCTGTAGTTCAGAAACAGACCCCTGTTTAAAGGCAAGAGCTTTCCTCTGTAAGCAGGATTTAACTGATTTAGTTACCCATGGTTTGTTGTTGGGGTATATTTTGACACGTTTATGTGGAACAATCTTATTTTGACAGTAAGCCATGTATGAGCATGTGAGCTCAGCCAGAGAGTCCAAATCATCCCCGCAGGCCATTATGAACATCTTCCAGTCTGTACAGTCAAAGCATTCCTGGAGGCTGTGCTCTGAATCTTCTGTCCACACATCAATGTCTCTTATCTCCACCTTGCCTCTTCTGAGAGCAGTTTTATATGTGGGCAGCAAATGAACACAGTTGTGATCTGATGATCCTAAAGGAGGAAGGGGGAGTGATTTATAGGCCCTCTCTATGGATCCATAGCACAGGTCCAATGTCTTTTTTCGCCTGGTTGGGCAGGAGACATACTGATGAAAGTTTTTAAGTGTCTTCTTTAAAGAAACATGGTTAAAATCCCCAAGAATGAAGTTTGGCGCCTCTGGAGAAATTGACTGCAGCCGCTGCACCACGTCAGAGATGGTGCTGGAGGCGGAGTCAGCGTCTGCCCTCGGATGAATATACACAACTGTGATGAAAAGTTGGGGAAACTCTCGAGGCAGATAAAAGGGGCGTAGTGACACAGACAGCAGTTCCACGTCGGGTGTACAGATGCGCTCTCTGACCGTGACAGATGTGCAGTACTGCTTATTAATGTATAAACATACGCCGCCCCCCTGACGTTTCCCCGTTACCTCTTCCTGCCGATCCGAGCGCAGCGGGGCTCCAAAGCCGTCAATCCACAGCTCTGCATCTCGATCATGCGCAGTAAGCCAAGATTCAGTGAAAGCCATGACGCAGCAGTTCTTAAAATCCTTCTGGTAACGTACGTTGCCTTGAATTTCCTCCACCTTGTTTCTCACAGACTGTGCATTCCCAAAAATGATCGAAGGAAGAGGAATGTTACCAAACTGACGTCTCCTAAGGCGCAATTTCACACCTCCACGTCTTCCACGCTTCCTTCTGCCGTCTTTCTTTTCACCGCTGTGTCCGTCTCTCAAAATAAAGTCCGGCAGCTGAAATTTGGGCGCAATCAGAGACTCTGCACCAGCTGTGTTAAAGCGCAGCAACACGTCCCTGGAATATTGTATTCTGCCCGCTATTCTGCTCGCCATGGAGCCGAACGCGTTTACCTCAGAGACAAAGAGCCACAGCACAGATAGCAGCAATGCGAGATAGGAGAGGAAATCCATGTTATGGATGCCAGGGAGCTCTTTGCCATATATTCCACAAACGCTCCAGGGCAGAAACGACACAGAGGATTTTCTAAAAACGTAAAAAAGTACAGAAAACACACACACGCACTATATCATCAGCTGCAGGTCGCTGCGTGCGCATGCGCCCATGTCACCAAACACAGCAGTTCCCCTCTCAAAGCTCACTTCCTGTTTTTTGACCAATGAAAGAAGGATCCGAAGAGGAGAAAAATAACACAAATGTATTGTATTTTGAGAGCTGGAACTAATCCAAGGAACGGTTAGTTACTTCCCCCGGGCACTCTTTAAAAATGATGACATAACTCACATTTTGACAAATATCATATGTGTAACTCGTGGCAAAATTTGATCAGCTCAAAAGACAATTTCTCTCTTGCAATTCACTTCAATGGAAAAATTTTTTTTCCCATATGCAGAAGTACAGGGGTGCGTAACTTAGGCTCTCTATTGAGGTTTTGCAGTTGTCGTCACCGTATATGTCATAAGCATGGTGCGGCTTCACTAGAGTGAAACCAGCAGGAAGACACACGGAGCTATGCTGTAATTTCTGGGAGAATAAGGCTAATTGGAAGCTAGCACTGTATTATTTATGACTATAGACCACAACTGTGCATCCGTAGGCTGTCAAAATTACAGGAGAAAGAATGAGGGCTATCAGACAGAGAAACTGATCTCAGCACTGAAAAGAGCTGCCCCTTTCAACAAACAAAAACCAGCAAAAAACAGCTGAATACACAATAGCCCTCATCAAAAGTGCTTAGAAATCGGCACACATTTGGGTGTAAATAGGATTGTACAAAAAGGTCTACATGGTATTTATGAAACCATGTGTATCTGGTCAATCTCAATCTGACTAAATGCTGTCCATGTTGTCATTTTTAAGCATATTGTCAAACATGATAATTTATTACTTACTATTTAGAAGCACAGAAAGACGTCCCAAACAGCTGTCTGATGCGACCTGTGCAAATTGGATTAGTTCAGCTACGGTTTTCTGTCACACAGAGATAGAATATACTATCTCTGTGCTCTGTCAACTCTCAATAATGTGTAGAAATGCACAGGGCAAAATAAAATAATTTCCCCCACATCTTCTCTGCTATACTGAATTTCTCATGCTAATCCAGAGAAGTTTTTTTTTTTAAACCCAAATACAGCAGATCACCTGGACCAGGCAATTCTGTGCGTAAAGCTGTGCTGTGGTCAACGGATAATTTGTAAGGGATAACTATTATGAGATACTGTACTACATAAGAGAAAAACTTAGTCAAATAAATACTTTTTTAGAATATTTTAACACAGTGTTCACACAGGTGACTTACAGTACAGATATATACAGTAATAAAATGCCAGCTGAAAAACTCTGAAGCTCCACCGCAAAAACATTTCAGAAACTAGATTCAGTTTTATACATTCTATCAAATAACCACTTTAAAAAAATCTGCTTAAATCTGTTTTAATATTGGCTGCAGTAAATACGGATAAAATGTTTAGAATAATAGCAGCCACTTTAGTCTTTAAAGTAAATCATTAAATCTCTCATCTAAATATAACACAAGGCAAACATATCTCCTGAAAGGCTGCACTGCTCATTATAATTTCATATGATGAAATAATTCTCCCACACAGCAGGTTTCTTTGCTGCACGGGAGTCTATAAAGACTTAAAAATTTGCACACCCCAACTCAGAGCTGATGTGAGATTTGAGCGCACAGTACGATCACATTCAGATTGATAAATACCAATCTGTCACGTACATTAAACATGTACACTACCGTTCAAAAGATTGGGGACACTTAGAAATTTCCTTATTTTTGAAAGAAAAGCACTTTTTTCAATGAAGATAACTTTAAACTAATCAGAAATACACTCTATACATTGCTAATGTGGTAAATGACTATTCCAGCTGCAAATGTCTGTTTTTTGGTGCCATATCTACATAGGTGTATAGAGGCCCATTTCCAGCAACTATCACTCCAGTGTTCTAATGGTACAGTGTGTTTGCTCACTGCGTCAGAAGGCTAATGGATGATTTGAAAACCCTTGTGCAATCATGTTAGGTCTGCAATGCTGTAATTGCTGCAAATGTAGGATTCTTTGACGAAAGCAAAGTTTGAAGGAAAAAATTATTATTTCAAATACAAATCATTATTTCTAACCTTGTCAATGTCTTGACTATATTTTCTATTCATTTTACAACTCATGGTGGTAAATAAGTGTGACTTTTCATGGAAAACACAAAATAATTGTCTGGGTGACCCTAAACTTTTGAACGGTAGTGTACGTGGTGTCATGTCTGGGTTGGGAGCCAAGGACGAGGCCAGGTGTCGAACAGAACACATGTTTATTAATAGGGCACAGGTGCAACACCACATAGCACACTCACAGCCGTCAGGCAGAAGAGATGGCAAAGAGGCCGCCGCTCCTGCCCGCTGCCCTCTTATAGCCACGAGTGGTGGCGGAACCGGAAGGCAGAGCCACCACCCGTGCCACCACCCGTGCCAGAGCCACCACCCGTGCTTCACAAATAAAAGCCTCAAACCTTAACATATTATAACTAACTGCACAACACGTGGGTGTTTACTACCCACTTTTGCAGACATCACTAAGATTGTTAATAAAAGTTAACATATTTCTACTATACATACTGATTTTTTTGACAATGTTATACATTGTATAAAATAGTTGGATATGCAGACAGAGCTTACCTTGGCTATAATGAACACCAGAGTCATGATGTTGCCTTAAATCTACAACAAAGCCAGCAAAGTACTGGTATCCATTTAGACTTTTGCATACTTCCAGAGTTTCTCAGAATCAGAATCAGAATCAGAATCAGAATCAGCTTTATTGGCCAAGTATGCACAACACATACAAGGAATTTGACTTTGGCTAAAAACTTGCTCTCGTTGTTCAGGTGAAGGATTTAAATAAGGATTCAATGACAACCAGAGTATGTACAGTAAATTACAGTCTGTCCACGTTTCTATAAAAGGATGCAAATATATACAGGAATATATGCAGTTATTTACTCGGACTAACCACACTTTGCAGAAATATATGAAAAAATATACAATCACACAGTATTTCAATGTGGACTCAGATTCAATGATATAATGTGAATGAAGTAAAAGCAGTGTGAGAGTTATGTGCAATGTAATAATGGATGAAAAGTCATGAGTACAGCAACAGGTAGGACTAGGTGAATGTTAGGAGTTCATCAGAGTGATGGCTTGAGGAAAGAAACTGTTCCTGTGACGGGTGGTTTTGACCTTCAGTGATCTGTAACGACGACCAGAAGATAGAAGTTCAAACAGTTTGTGGCCGGGGTGTGATGGGTCAGCACAGATGTTTCCCGCCCGTTTCCTGGTTATGGACCGATATAAGTTCTCAATGGGGGGTAGGTCGGTACCAATGATCCTCTCCGCAGACTTAATGATCCGCTGCAGTCTGGTCTTGTCCTGTTTAGTGGCAGATCCAAACCAGACAGTGATGGAAAAGCAGAGGACAGATTGGATGATGGCGGTGTAGAAGACAACCAGCAGCTCCTGAGGCAAATCAAACTTCTTGAGCTGACGCAGAAAAAACAACCTCTGCTGGGCCTTTTTCCAGACAGTCTCAATATGGGAGGACCACTTCAGGTTCCGGGAGATTGTGGTACCCAGAAACTTGAAGGAGTCCACAGTGGACACTGTGCTGTTGAGGATGGTGAGTGGGGGGAATGAAGGGGGGTGTCGCCTGAAATCCACAGTCATCTCCACCGTTTTGGCTGGGTTAAGTTCAAGATGGTTCTGGCTGCACCAGAGGATCAGCTGCTCCACCTCCCGCCTGTATGCAGACTCATCATCATCCCGGATCAAACCGATGACTGTGGTGTCGTCCGCAAACTTCAGGAGCTTCACCGAAGGGTCCTCTGAGGTGCAGTCGTTGGAGTAGAGGGAGAAGAGCAGTGGGGAAAGGACACATCCTTGGGGGGCGCCAGTACTAATTTTTCGGGAGCTGGATGTAAATCTCCCTAGCTTCACCTGTTGCCACCTGTCAGTCAGAAAGCTGGAGATCCACTGGCAGGTGGAGGGGGGCACCTTGAGCTGGAAGAGTTTCTGATGAAGAATGCCTGGGATGATGGTGTTGAACGCTGAGCTGAAGTCGACAAACAGGATCCTGGCGTACGTCCCTGGGGAGTCGAGGTGTTGCAGGATGTAATGTAGTCCCATATTCACTGCATCATCCACTGACCTGTTTGACCGGTAGGCAAACTGCAGTGGGTCCATCAGGGGGCCTGTGATGACCTTCAGGTGGTTCAGCACCAATCTCTCCAAGGATTTCATGACCACAGAGGTCAGGGCAACAGGTCTGTAGTCGTTTAATCCTGTAATAGAGGGTTTCTTGGGAACTGGAATGATGATGGAGCGTTTGAAGCAGGAAGGCACTTCACGCAGCTCCAGTGATCTGTTAAAGATCCGGGTGAAGATGGGGGCCAACTCGTTGGAGCAGACTCTCAGGCAGGACGGAGACACACCATCAGGTCCTGCAGCCTTCTTGATCTTTTGTCTCTGAAAGACCCGGCGCACCTCCTCTTCACAGATCATTAGTGCTGGTGGGAGGTCAGAGTGGAGGAGGGATGGAGTTCCTGGGGCTGCAGATAATCCTTTTGTGTGGGTGGGAGGTGAGAACTGTAGGTTCTTTTCAAACCTGCAGTAAAAGCTGTTTAGGTCATTAGCCAGCTGGAGGTTTTCCGCAGGGTGGGGGGATGGTCTCCTGTAGTTGGTGATATTCCGTAGGCCTCTCCAGACAGAAGCAGAGTTGTTAGCTGAGAAGTTTTTTTGTAACTTCACACTGTAGCTCCTCTTAGCAAGCCTGGTCTCCTTCGTCAGCATGTTTCTGGCCTGCTTGTACAGAGTCCAGTCACCAGTCCTGTAGGCCTCCTCCTTGGTCTGACGTAGCTGCTTCAGTTTAGGAATGAACCAGGGTTTATTGTTGTTGTATATGCAGAAGGTCTTGGTCTGCACACACATGTCCTCGCAGAAACAGGTGTATGATGTCACAGTGTCAGTGAGTTCATTTAAGTTAATGGCTGCAGCTTCAAAAACACTCCAATCTGTGCAGTCAAAGCAGGCTTGTAACTTCAGCTTTGATTCCTCAGTCCATTTCTTCACAGTCCTTACAACAGGCTTGGAAGTTTTTAGTTTCTGTCTGTATGTTGGAATAAGATGGAGCAGACAGTGGTCAGAAAAACCCAGAGCTGCACGGGGGACGGCATGATAGGCATTTCTTAAAACTGTGTAACAGTGGTCAAGTGTATTTGTGTCCCTGGTGGGACATTTAATATGCTGTCTGTATTTAGGAAGCTCATTTGTGAGATTAGCTCGATTGAAATCACCCAGAATGATAAGCAGAGAGTCTGGATGTTTTTCCTCCACCTCTGCTATCTGGTCAGCGAGGAGCTGCAGTGCCTCCGTTGTACAAGCAGCAGGCGAGATATAAATTCCGACCAGAATAAATGAGGAGAACTCTCGCGGTGAATAAAAGGGTTTACAGTTAATGAACAGTGACTCTAGGTTAGGGCTACAAAACTTCTTCAACACTGTGACATCAGTACACCAACCTTCGTTTATGTAGAAGCAGATTCCACCACCCTTAGTCTTTCCAGAAAATTCTCGGCTGCGATCAGCGCGAAACAGTTGAAATCCGTCCAGACGGACCGCGCTGTCCGGGATGTGTTCACTCAGCCAGGACTCCGTGAAACAAAGGGCGCCAGATCTGCTAAAATCCCGGTTTTTGTGAGTCAGGAGCAGCAGTTCATCCATTTTGTTCGCCAAACTGCGGATATTTGCCAGATGGATCGATGGGAGCGGCGTGCGAAATCCTCGTTTCTTCAGCCTGACTAACGCACCGGCACGTTTACCACGCCGCCTTCGTTTCCGGCTAGCGCCAATAGCCGCTGCTCCCACAGCTAAGATGGACTGAAAAAACTTCAGATCAGCAGCAGTAACTGGCGGAGAAGTTGCATTGGGAGGTAGTCTGAGTGAAAGTAGTTCCTCCCTTGAATAGGTGATTCGGACAGAAGAGCAGAAGTCCAAAAAAACACACAAAATTATCAAAAACATCAGAGAGCAGAAGCCAGTGGCTGCCATCCGCGGCGCCATCTTGGATTTTTGCTGTATGTGGATTTCTGCTGTATGAAGTAATTTTGAGTTAATTAGACAGTCGTCAATATCATGATAGAGCAGTTCCAGGATACCGCTAGCATCTTGACATGATGTAAGCAAACGATCAACCATGAGTTAACACGTTTCAGACCGTTCACAGATAATTAGTCAACATACTCGTTATGTCTGGAAACTGGAATGACCAACGGAGAGTGATGTCTGTTTTGAACACGAACTTTGCAACTGAGCTGTGCAACAACTTACAGCAGGGTGTGTTAACGGGCGGCTGAGCACCAAAGAGCCAAGAGGCTGTAAGATGGCCGACCCTCACATTATATGTGTATGGCGTGATGATGTCACCAAGCGGCCGTGTCACCACGCCAATGCCAACCAAACTCGTGGTTTCTTACACCACAATACCGATGCTTGTGCAGTTGTCATATGCTCCAACAAAGTCACACAACCCAATTTAAAGAAGTTCTGCTGACTGGATCATGCTAAAATCTCATTTTAATAATACATTAGTGTGTACGGGGTAGCCATGATGTGAAATTTTTCACTCATAAGGACCCGGATCACTGCCAAAGGTCACGTGACTGCAAAACCTTAATACTCTAGTGCGATAACACACCATAAATTTCCATAACTCAACCTTTTTTTATCTTAATGAGTGCTATTCAATAAGTTTTTTCTTTATTCTTTTTAGTTTTTAAATGACTCTTTGGAAAATAAATTCAGAACTTTGAAATAAAACATTAAATCTTTCTCAAACAGGCATTAGTGCTTTAACTATACATATTGGATTTGAATATGGGCAGTACTCTGAGTCTACCATGACCTTTTACCATTTTTAATCTTGAGGCATTTTCTATGGGCAGCACAGTGGCGGTGTGGTTAGCACTGCGGCAGCACAGCAACTCACCCTTGGCCGGGAGATCCCGGGTTCGATCCCAGCCCCCAACCAATAGTGATCTGTGTGGAGTTTGCATGTTCTCCCCGTGTCTGCGTGGATTTACTCCAGGATTTCTCCGGTTTCCTCCCACATGCCAAAAACATGCAAGTTAGGTGAACTGGCATCAACTGGGGATTCTAAATTGTCCTTAGGTATGACTGTGAGAGTGAATGGTTGTCTGTCTCTCTGTGTTGGCCCTGTGATAGACTGGCGATCTGTCCAGGGTGTACCCTGCCTCTCATCCAAAGATGCTGGGATAGGCTCCAGCACCCCCGTGACCCAAAAAGGATTAAGCGGAAGAAGATGGATGGATGGATGACATTTTCTATTTGGAGAGAAAGGAGAAGACAGCACTAATATGATTCCAGTAATTTTCCTAATTCATATGGGTGTGTAGACACTCATATGTATGACAATGTCGGCTGCATCCATTTCAGAAAGCATGTTGGGAGATATTGCCATCAGCAAGGGTTCTCGAGGGTAATAAAAGAGGTGTCACTCAGCAGTTAATGTCTCCTGCTGCTCATTTACAATCCCATTTCTAACTTGAGGACAGAATCAACAAATCTATTATCATAAATTACAGAATAAATACATGTAGTAAGAAATGGGCACTGACAGAGTAGCTAATGTTAAAATGAATGACTGCTTTTCATTAGTAATTAGTCGGTGATGGAAGTTAATGCCATTAATATATGCCATTTAGTGAGGACATTAAACTTGCCTTTCAGAATATTGCATTATTAATGTAGATGGTCACAGTTGGACAACAAATGTAATCGTCTGCTGCCCACTGAGGTACCGGGCCTCTGATTGACATGTACACTGTCCCAACTTATAATTTGATATTTGTAATGTCGTATGTCATTGCATCCTTTCACAGTCACTGATTTGTCAGTATAATAAATATCCTCGAATTAGATACTATTAAGGATCTCAGTGGTTCCTGTCATTAATATGACCAGTTCTGACTCACATCAGAAACACCTGTGACTCAAAACCAGCTTCCCAATTTAAAAACTGCATCCACTCTCCAGGTTTCATTTACTAATTAATAAGTACATAATTCAGAGAAACTTAGGTGAGTTTCCTGCATCAAGGGTGTCCCACCTAATGTGTGACAAATGGAGCCTGCCAGCAAATTACTACAGCCTCACAAAGCAAAAGTTTTCCATACTTACCGCATGTCATTTTGTTTTCTAGATGAACTGAAGTTGCAGTGTGATTACTGAAAGAAAAGCAATCTCTAACTAGAAGGCATGCCTCCATCAAGACTGTCTGTCCACTAATTAAATGTAATCCAAGTGTATCAGTTAACAGAGCATTACAAGATGTCTGTTGATAAGCACACTATTTTTTATGATATTAGCAAAACTCTACAAAGAAGCCCTATCTATCTTTCTGGGGATCCAGGTCACAGAGGTGGCAGTCTACATAGAGAAACCCAGTCTTCCCTTTACCCAGTCACCTCCTCCAGTTCTTCAGGCTGGATACCAAAGCGTTCCCAGGCCATGCTGGAAGACATAGTCTGTTCAACATGTCCTGAATCTGCCTCAGATTCTCCTCCCAGTGGGATGTGCCCAAAACACCTCAACTGGGAGACATCCAGGAGGCATCCTGATCAGATGCCCAAACCACCCCAACTGACTTCTTTCAATGTGGAGGAGCAGCGGCTCTACTCAGCCTCTCCCGGATAACTGAGCTCCTCACCCCATCTCTATGGTTGAGTCCATCCACCCTACGGAGAAAGCTCATTTCAGCCACTTGTATTCATGATCTCATTCTTTCTGTCATTACCCAAAGTTCATGACCATAGGTGAAGGTAGGCGCATAGACTGACCAGTAAATTGACAGCTTTACCTTAGAGCTCAGCTCCCTCTACACCCCACCAGACTGGTACAATGACCACATCACTGCAGATGCTGCTTCAATCCGTCTGTCAATCTCCCACTCCATTCTCCCCTGGCTCATGAATTAAACCCCAAGATACTTGAACTCTTCCAACTGGGGCAGAAGCTCGTCGCTGAAGCCCTATCTCACAGTATACTTTAAAAATAGTGAAATGTACAGACAGAGCCCCATCTGTACCAAAATCCACCATATTCATTTGGCTATAATTAAAAAACCTATTACAGAGGTGAAAACAGTTGATATACTACTGAATCCCCAACATCTCAGCTACACCCTAGTGGTAGAAGTTTTTTAACATTATTTGTCACCATACAGCAGTTTGAAAAAGACAACCCCCCCTTCATAAACAAGGCAAAAGCATATTATCATCCACTGCATCCAGAGTGTTATCTGGATTTGCACGAAACTACATTTATTCATATATGCTGGCATCCATGCAATATTTGCTGAAAAAAAAATTAAAAATGCTAGAAAACAATTCATCTCACAATGTTAACAAACATGACAAAAGACAAAGCCAGTCTCTGCAATTTTATCTAGATCCACAACAGTTTTATGGAGTGCAGTCTGGGCCAAGACCCTCCAAGTTCTATGGAGATCTGTTTAGTAGTTTTTGCATAATTACTGTATGTTAACTAACAGGTAAACAGTTAAACTGGTGCCGATGAAATCATAACCTCCTTGGCGGAGATAATAAACTGATATTAGTGTAAACTAAGTGATTTGCTGCTGTCCCAGATGATGAACAAAGATGAACAATGTGAAGGTCTTGTATTTAAATTTTTGATAGCTATGTGGGTGTGATAGCGTTTAGCATTGGCTACAGGGAGTTTTTGATCACTACAGCATTCATCCAGAAAAGGAGCTAGTTGGTGGTTGGGCTCCTCTGCTTACCCTGTAGTCCAAAACTAGACATGCGGCAGAAAATGACTGATGGCACAAAAATTATGCTCCTATGATGCACATTGTGAACAGTTCAAAGTTGGCCACAGTCAATGGCTTCACAGACCAAAGACAGTAAGGTCCTCAAAGGAATTGAAAAGGAAATAGAGAGAACTAAAAAGGGTTGGGATTTCAACATAGGACAAAATTTATTGGAATTAAAACACAACAAACAAATCTGTTACTATTGTATCAAAAAAAAATGTTTCAGCATTAAAAAGACAATAACTGTGACACCTTTTACACAATCATTCAATGGGAATGATTAAATATGTAAATTCCCCTTTATCTCTACATGTATTTTAATAAAAAAATAATACAGGATGTTAAATGGCAACATTTATATATCAGCATAAGTTTGTTAACAGCACCATTAATGCAACTGATTAAAAATTAGAATGACCGTTACAATATATGCAGTGAGGACATTAATATAAAATTACACCTAATAAACTTTATTATGTTTTAAACAAGTCAATAAATTGCAAAGCACAGTCTGAACTCTGTGAAATCACAGGAAAAAATTATTTGTTGAGTGTGATATTTAGAATATAAAGCCCTGTAAAATGTAATTATCCATCCATCCATCTTCTACCGCTTTTCCGGAGGTCTGGGTTGCGGAGGCAGCAGTTCAAGCAGAGAAGCCCAGACTTCCCCCTCCCCAGCCACCTGCTCCAGCTCTTCAGAGAGGATGCCAAGGCGTTCCCAGACCAGCTGTGAGATATAGTCTCTCCAGCGAGTCCTGGGTCTTCCCCAAGGTCTCCTCCCAGAGGGACGTGCCCAAAACACTTCAAGTGGGAGGTGTCCAGGAGGAATTCTGATCAGATGCCCATACCACCTCAACTGGCTCCTTTCAATGTGGACGAGCAGCATTTCTACTCTGAGCCTCTCCTGCATGACTGAGCTCCTCACCCTATCTCTGAGGGTGAGTCCAGCAATCATACGAAGAAAGTGCATTTCAGCTGCTTGTATCCGCGATCTTGTTCTTTCAGTCATGACCAAAGGTGAGGGTAGGAATGAAGACTGAATGGTAAATTGACAGCTTTGCCTTAGAACTCAGCTCCCTCTACACCACAACAGACCGGTATAACGTCCGCATCACTGCAGATGCTACTCCGATCCGTCTGTCAATCTCTTTCTCCATTCTCCCCTCACTCGTGAATAAGACCCTGAGATACTTACTTGGGGCAAGTGCTTGTCCCCAACCCAGAGAGGACAATCCACCTTTTTTCCAGCTGAGGACATGGACTTGGAAGTACTGAATCTCATCCCAGCCACTTCACACTCAGTGGCAAACCGTCCCAGTAAGACCTGGAGGTCATTGCTGGATGAAGCTAGGAAGACAACATCATCTGCAAACAACAGAGATGAGATCCTGCACGGCTGCACGGTGGCGCAGTGGTTTAGCACTGCGGCAGCACAGTTTTACCCTCGGCCGGGGGATCGCGGGGATCATGAGATCGTGGGTTCGATCCCAGCCCCCGACCAACAGTGAGCTGTGTGGAGTTTGCATGTTCTCCCCGCGTTGCGTGGGTTTACTCCGGGATTTCTCCGGTTTCCTCCCGCATACCAAAAACATGTAGGTTTAGGGCGCTCGCGCACGCAGCGACCGGCAGCCGGTGGCTTGTCACCAGACTGCAAACCAAATCTACCTACGGGTACAAATAAGTAACAAAAAAAAAAAAAAAAAAAAAAAAAAAAATCCTGTGGTCACCAAGCATGAGACCCTCCGCTCCCTGGCTGCACCTAGAAATCCTGTCCATAAAAATTACGAACAGGATCGATAACAAAGGGCAGCCCTGGCAGAGTCCAACTCTCACTGGGAATGAGTCAGACCGAGTGTTGGCAATACAAACCAAACTCTCACAACGGTCATACAGACAGCGAATAGCTCGTAACAACAAGCCCGTTACCCCATACTCCCGAAGCACCCCCCACAGAAAACCACAAGGGACGCGGTCGAATACCTTCTCCAAGTCCACAAAACGCATGTAAACTGGTTGGGCAAACTCCCACAAACCCTCGAGGATTCTCAAGAGGGTAAAGAGCTTGTCCGATGTGTCAGGGCCAGGACAAAAACCACATTGCTCTTCCTGAATCCCAGGTTTGACCAACGGCCAGACTCTTCTCTCTAGTACCCTGGCATAGACCTTCCTATGGAAAGCTGAGGAGTGTGATCCCTCTGAAGTTGGAGCACACCCTCTGGTCCCCTTTTTTGAAGAGAGGAACCACCACCCCAGTTTGCCATACCAAAGGCACTGCCCCCAACCTCCACGCAATGTTGCAGAGGCGTGTCAACCATGACAGCCCTACAACATCCAGGGCCTTGAGGTACTCAGGGTGAATCTCGTCCACCCCCGTGGCCCAGGAACCAAAGAGATTTTTAACCACCTTGGCGACCTCAGCCCCTGTGATTGGCGAGTCGTCCCCCTCGTCCACAAGCCCTGCTTCGTCTGTGGAAGGCGCGTCAGTGGGATTAAGGAGATCCTCGAAGTATTCCTTCCACCACCCAACGATATCCCCAGTCAAAGTCAGCAGTGCCCCATCTGCACCATACACAGTGTGGACAGGGAGCTGATTCCCCCTCTTGAGCTGGCGAACAGTTTGCCAAAATTTCTTTGAGGCTGACCGAAAGTCTTGTTCCATAGCCTCACCGAACTCCTCCCATACTCGAGTTTTTGCTTCAGCAACCACCTGAGCTGCACTCCACTTGGCCTACCAGTACACCTCAGCTGCTTCGGGAGTCCCACAAGCAAACCAAGCTTGATAGGACTCCTCCTTCAGCTTAATGGCCCCCCTTACCACTGGTGTCCACCACTTGGTTTCGGGGTTGCCACCACGAGTTGCCCCGACGACCTTGTGGCCGCAGCTCAGCGCAGCCGCTTCAACAATGGAGGTGGAGAACATGGCCCATTCAGACTCCATGTCTCCAGACTTCCTCGGAATGTGGTTGAAGTTCTTCTGGATTTGGGAGTTGAAGACCTCCTGGACAGGGGCCTCAGCCAGATGTTCCCAGCACACCTTCACTATATGTTTGGGTCTACCAGGTCTGAATGGCATCATCCCCTGCCATCGGATCCAACTCACCACCAGGTGGTGATCAGTTGACAGCTCTGCACCTCTCTTTACCCGAGTGTCCAAGACATATGGTCACAGGTCTGATGACACGATAACAAAATCGATCATCGACCTGTGACCTAGGGTGTCCTTGTGCCAGGTGCACATATGGACACCCTTATGCTTGAACATGGTGTTCGTTATGGACAAACTGTGGTTAGCACAGAAGTCCAATAACTGAACACTACTTGGGTTCAGATTGGGCAGGCTGTTCCTCCCAATTGCCCCCCTCCAGGTTTCACTGTCGTTGCCCACGTGCGCACTGAAGTCCCCCAGTAGGACAATGGAGTCTCCAAGAGGAGCACTCTCCAGCACCCCAGTCAGAGACTCCAAAAATGGTGGGTACTCTGAACCATCATTTTGCGTGTAGGCACAAATGATGGTCAGGACCCATTTCCTAACCCGAAGGCGCAGGGAAACAACCCTTTCGTCCAGTGGGGAAAACGCCAATATAGAGGTAGCAAGGTGTGGAGATACAAGAATACCCACCCCTGCTCGTCGCCTCTCGCATGGGGCAAGACCCATGTAACTCCATGTAAATGTGGACCCATGTAACTCCTTTGGGCTGAGCCCAGCCAGGTCTCATAAAAAAATTTAATTATGATTGAGGAAATATTTCGGGGGGGGGTATGCCTGCTGTATATGTAAGATAACATGATGCCTGAACACAAACATAAAAAACCCTTCATGATAATGTTCACACATCCTTTTGTGCTCTATCGCTAGGCCACCAGAGTGGTGGCCTAGAGGTAGAGCATCCGCCCCACAACCAGGAGGTCGAGGTTCAAGTCCCAGCCAGGTCATGCCAAAGACTATATAAAAATGGAACTTCTTGCCGTCCAGCTTGGTGCTCAGCAAAAATGGAACGGATGAGGGAAATGTAGGCAGCAGTGGTTCAGGATGTACAGCGGGTCATCTAATAACCGGAGGGTTGGCAGTTCGAATCCCGCTTTCCCAAGACATCGTTCTGTTGTGTCCCTGGGCAAGACACTTTACCCTCCTTGCCTCCAGTGTCCATGACACTGGGTATGAATGTGTATAAATGTTTGTAAATGGTTGGAGAGGCCGTTGGCCTGTATTGGCAGCCACATTTCCATCAGTCTGCCCCAGGACAACTGTGGCTACAGTAGTAGCTTACCACTACCATTGTGGAGTGAATAATGTACCCATTGTAAAGCATCTTTGAGTGTCTATGAAAAGCGCTATATAAATCTGATGCATTATTATTATTATTATTATTATTATTATTATTATTATTATTATTATTATTATTCACCGTTTGTCCAAACCTGACCACATTACCCCAGTTATCCAATCCTGAATAAACTAGTGCACTGCCCATAGACGCAAGTATTCCTGTCTGAAACAGGTATCCCAATTAGGCTTTACAGGCCCAAATGTAGGCTGTGTTTGAAAGTGGAATACAAAGAGGTGTTGTCTATATGTAGGCAATCACGTTAGACTTTGCCAAATATACAAGGGAGCAAATTGCACCAAGATTTATTTGACTGTGTGAATATTAATTACAGAATACCTAAATATTGAAAATGAATGGGACATCCAAAATGAGCGACTGCTTCAGATCCCCTGTTTACTTGATTGTCAGATCACTTATTTGTGTGATCTTTGTGATCAGGGACAAGAGTTGCAAATTAGCTAATAGCTATACACTCTATGTGCAACACATCAGATTGATTGTCATTGATTAATTGTCTATGTTTATTGCACTGTCCCTGTCAAATAAACTAATCTATCTATCTATCTATCTTTTATCACTTATTCAAGATTATAGTGCATCTTGCACTTTGGGGAATGGGAGTTGTTCAGTCATCATAATTATTTTAGTTTAGTTTATATCGCTGTTCAGTGATGGAGTTCAGGGTAATATTGAATTTCTTCTGTGTATCATCAATAAAATCATGCAGTACTATAACAGGACACGTTTGCAAATATTTGAGACCCACTGGCTGCTGCTTTACCCGTGTGCCTGCGAATAACTGCGATCCACCGGTTTAGCTGCTGTTTCCTGCCAGTCAGCCCCCCCATCCCCCGGCAGCATGCACCTCGTGTTCTTCATGCCGAATTATCCATTAGACCTACGCAATCACGGCAACTTTATGGTATAATTTTTTTAAGCAGACGCAATAGACTTATACAATGGTCCCCTCCGGCATACAACTAGGAAAATACCGGTCGCTATGGAGGGTGAGAATATGTATGGGTACATAATCATACCATGTAGGATAACTAAGTAGACGGTTATGCTGTTTCATCCCATCTAGCAACAATGCTCTGCACTGTGTGTGTTTATATATTTACATATTTATTCCATCTAGCTACAATGCTCCACCCTGGGTGTGTTTATATATCTACATATTTATTCCATCTAGCTACAATGCTCCGCACTGTGTGTTTATATATCTACATATTATTCCATCTAGTTACAATGCTCCGCACTGTGTGTGTTTATATATTTACATATCTATTCCATCTAGCTGCAATGCTCCGTACTGTGTGTGTTTATATATCTACATATTTATTCCATCTAGCTACAATGCTCCACACTGTGCGTTTATATACTCATATATTTATTCCATCCAGCTACAATGCTCTGCAGTGTATATATATATATATATATATATTTATAGTAATATGTACATATGTATACTAGCTGCTCTTGTTTTTTTGCTTGCCTTCTGATTGTTGCTCTGAGTGTTGTTATCCCTGTGCTGTTGCAATCCTGGAATTTCCCCATTGTGGGACTAATAAAGGCTTATCTTATCTTATCTTAAGTCTATCTTTTGTCGCTATTTGCAAATTGGGTAGCATTATTCTACATGGAATGCGGTTGTTGTTTTTCCAGCCTTATTCACTTAAGAGAGACAGAAATGCCATTTCAATTTTCCTGTATGTCCTATATGCGCGAACCAGAGCTCAGCTGTTTTCCATGATAAATCACCCTCACGGCAAAAGCACACTCCATGCAATATTTTTGTTCACTTTATTGAAAATAACTTTTTTTTTTTTTTTTTTTTCACCATCAGTTAGCGTGCCTTTGAGCCAGGTCATGTCTGGACGCTGCTTCTCCCAGCATGTTGTGTTGATTTGTCAGACCAGGTCAGCTGACGCTCCGCCCAGTCTGCTCGCCTGACTAGGTGGAGTTTCTCAGTTTTCTCCCAACTATGGGCAGCATGGTGGAACAGTGGTTAGCACTGTGGCAGCACAGCAAGAAGGTCATGGGATCGATTCCAACCCTGACCATCATGGATTCGGTCCTACCCGCAGACCATCGGTGACCCTTCTGTGTGTTGTTTGCATGGGTTTACTCTGGGTACTCCGGTTTCCTCCCGCAGGCCAAAGACATGCAGGTTAGGTTAATTGGCATCAACTGGGGATTCTAAATTATCCTTAGGTATGGATATGAGAGTGAATGGTTGTCTGTCTCTCTGTGTTGGCCCTGTGATGGACTGGCGATCTGTCCAGGGTGTACCCTGCCTCTCGCCCAAAGATGCTGGGATAGGCTCCAGCCCCCCGCAACCCAAAAAGGATTACCCCAGGCAGATGTAGACGCACCTCCTGTCTCTCTGGGAAGTTACAGTGAAAAGTAAAACATGGTGCACTTCCTGTTCATTCATTCATTCCCCTAAAAATAAATATATTAATGCCTAAGAAGTCTTTTAGGAAAATGAAAATGTGGATGGAATAAAAATCTTCAGACTGACAGTATTCCATCACCTCCCCATGTGTGCCTCATCCACACCGGAACGCGCACATGCTCCCTGTTCATTCATTCATCTAAAAAAAAAAAAAAAAAAAAAAAAAATCATTCATTAATGCCAAATCTATGGACTCCAAAGGTTAAGTTCACAATTAAAATGAGAATGGATGGAATAAAAAAAACATATTTAGTCTAGCGTCACCATTAAAATGACGGATGATTAGATTTAAACTGTTACAACTCTTTCCTTTAAAATAACTGAAAATCCCAGTGCATGTCACGTTTCCTCCTGACCTCCTGTCAGTAGGACCTACATGATTTCAAAACACACTTCTGAAATAGCATTAAACAATGCACTTCTGACAAAAAAAACCCTCCTTTTTCCTGATCAAAAGCGCATCATCATAAAATACACCACAATGCCAATGCGCAGGAGACTGCACGCTGTCACACCTCTTTGAAATGAGCCTCCTCCTCCCCGAGCAAAGACAGCGCACTGTCTACTGGTAATTAGATGATGCAAAGTGTAAAAAACAGACAAAGCACTGACAGACACTACAGAACACTGGCATAAGGCAGGAAGCACTGCGCAAAAGTTCACTGTTCACTGGCGGTAATAGGGCCCATTATGTTTATTTTATTTTAGACAGATAGATGTACTTTATTAATCCCAAACTGGAAAATTACAGTGTAACAGCAGCATGACACAGTAGACAACCCAAAACTAACAGAAATATGCACAGCATAATAGAAAAAGTAGTTACCCAGGGAAGTAAAAAATGCTTAGATAACTTTATATACATACTACATAGGCTACTACTGTCATGTATCTGCTAGCAGCAGATGACGGTTGAAGTAGGACTCAGATGTGCAGGCAGGGATGCAGTGCAAAATGATATTAACAGAAAACTCAGGGAAAACAAAGGCAGCATGTGGGCTGAGAATTAAACTAAACTTGACATGGCAAACCTAAACTAAACTTGGCAAACACATAGTAATGGTAAACTCACATGGACCAGGATACAGAGACTAGTGATGTTAAAACTGAGGTCTCATGAAACAATGAGCGACTTTGAGACAATTGCTTCATGAGCGACAGTGTTATGAAACATCTAATAAAGACTGCCATCTGGTGACTGACTGTCAGAACTGCATCTGAGTAGAAAACCTAAAAAAATCTTAATACTTATTTTGAGCATTTGGCGATCCAAGGTCTAGTCAAAATTGGATGGCAGGAACAAACAACACAAAGCAAACAAAAAAAAAACAAAAAAACAAATTCCCTCTCAAACTTCCCGCGAGCCCTCAAGTCACGTGATGTGACCAACATAATGAGGCCTTGCTTGCTACGGTCACGTGACTGTGGGCATGTTGACACAGTGCTCGACACTCTGCTCACGACACTTCCGCGTTATATTGCTTGAGTCAGTGTTGAGTGGGCAGTGTCGAGCATAACATCACTATGAGACAAAAAACCAAGGCAGGGTAACAGCACAATGACCTCTCAATGAACAGAGACTCACATATATAGGGGAGGGAGCAATTAGCTAGACACAAGACAGCTGTGAACAATCAGGAGCTAAACAGGAGCGCACATGAGGAAGAGTGGCTATGGGTATGGAAACATGAGGAGCTGAGGACACAAGGTAAACAAATTTGCACACAAGACTAAAATGATGACAATGAGGACAGACGGGATGACAAGACATGACAAACAATGATCAGGGAACACAGGGGCACTTAATAATAATAATCAGAATAATAATGATACTGTGGGAAAGCAAAGATCAAATCAACATAAGGAATGGGCACGATCCCTGGCCGTGCCCCGATTATGTCATCTACAAGGCTAAATGGATGATGATGCTTATGAGTCTATGGATATTTTAATGATGTTTTTGATGATATTTCTTAGTTTGCTTTAAGTTTAAGGAAATTTGAAATTTAGCTATTTGACCCATTTTTTTTGTCAATAATTGCAAAGCTGTTTCTTTAGAAGTTTTAGATTTTTTTTTTTTAATTTCTTGTTTAAAATAAATTAAAATCTAAAAGTTGCAATGCAACATATTCACAATTACTCATGTACTTTAAGGTCCAAATGACCTGTTGGTGGTTTATGTCCAGTTTGTTTGTTCTGTCAATATTCTGTGGGAAACACAGCCTCAGCAAGGTAGTTGGGAAAAAAAAGCATTATTTTTACATGGGGATTAATTTGCTGTTATTGTATGTTGGCTATTGTGTTTCTCCTCCCACCCCCAAAAAAAAAACAAAAAAACAAAACAAAACTACAGTCTATAGCAATTAAACCCCACCCCAAAAATTAGCAAATGGCTTTACATAGTGCAGAGGTCCTCAAATGTTTTTGCCAGGGGTCCACATTTGTTTTTTTCACTGGGCTGGCGGTAGTTAGTAGAACATTAGTGCACATAATTGCACCGGTGATGGGCACGCCCACACGCAGGCAACGAGTGTGTTCTTCAAGCTACAGTGGCAGCAAGGCAAAGTCGGTAGTAGCGGTCAGGCGGCTGTGTTTGGACCGGCGTGATGGCAAGTACAGGTGTCGCTCAATGCATGTACACAACACTGATTCAGTCACACACAGGCAGTGCAGCAAAGTTTTTACGCACAGAGAATCTCATATATTAAATAAAAGAAAATAAACAAGTAACATGGTCCTTCAGTCAAAAATACACAGTATTTCTCACATATGAATATCAGATTTCTAATAAAAAAACTGGAAACAACCCTGCTACTTTCTGACAGTGGCTCCCTGGCTTTCATTTTGCATCGTGTTTGGAGTGCTGGTCAGTGGAGTGTGGTGGTATGATGTGCCGTGGCATGGAGCAGGCAGAGACCCTGATCAATGACGCAATGCAGGTGCCCTTTCCAGGTAATAGTCCTCCAGTCGTCTGCAGCAGTCATGACTGTTTTCTCTCCTCTTCTGGGTGGGGAGCGCAGTGTGGTTTCTTGTGCTTGCCTGCCTCCACTGAACATCTTGCCTGGGTTTGAAGAAACCTCATCAAAGACCCTGGCAGTCATAGACCTCACTCTATCCAGGTGGCCATTACAACATTTGAGTTTGATTTTTGTTTTTCATTCCTTCAAAACCAAACTAGCATTTTTTTATTTATTTATTTATTTATTTATTTTAATTGTATGAAAAGGCTTGGTCGTCCAGATGGAAGACCGCCGCAGTCCGGATCCGGACCAGGGTTCGCCATTCGAGGAGCCTCGATATAGTGTATTTACTTCAAAACTGGAGTGGTGACCTAGTGTTAGACCATCCACCCCAACAACTGGGAGGCTGTGGGTTTAAGCCCTGGCTAGGTCATACCAAAGACCATAAAAAAACAAGAGCACTCTGAGGGGAATGCAATATCCCCCACCTCCGTTTTCTTTGAAGATTCCAATATTTAGTGACGGAGAGCAGTTTTCAACTTTTCAATATAATTACTGTGGCAGAACCAAATTATGATAGGCCCATCATCCATGAATATACAACAAAGTATACAACCCATAGTTGTAGGGCAGAATCTCAAGGTGAACCTGTGTAGCAAGTTTGGTGACTCTAGAGAGCTTTACACGTTCTATAGTAAGAGATCATAGGGAGTGCCAATGTTGACCTTTTGACCCCAAATCTGTAATCAGAGGTTATGGTCTCAGAGTGAACCCATGTATCAGGTTTGGTGATCCTAGCTTTCTTTGTTGTTGAGATATAGTTTATAAGCCATTTTGATGTTGACCTTGCGATCCCAAAACCATAGTCACAGTTCAGGGTCACAAGGTGAACCTGTGTACCAAGTTGGGTGATCCTAGCTTTACTTGTTGTACAGTAATAAGGCATAGGGAATGTTTTTATTTTTTCCCCTTGTCCTGTCAGGCAGCTAGGCGAACAGAACAGGGATCGGTCACCCTTATTGTGCCAAAACAGATTTACTTTGCCAAGAGGAGCTTATACAGTATCTAACTGTGTATTGTATATTGTTGTAAACTCCTCCTGTAATAACTTTTAATACTTTATTTTAATTATTTTACCCATGGAAGACCCAACAGGATGGGGAAGAGGGAAAGGAAGTGCGTGGAGGGGGGAAAGAGAAGGGAGGGGAACAGACAAAAAACAAACAAACAAACCAACAACTAAAACGAACAAAAGACAAACTGCTTCTTCCACCGAAGATGTCTCAACACGAGTCTGGTTTCTGCACCTGTTAAAAGAGAGACACTTGTGCGTGTACGTCTGCGTGCATATATATGAGAGCGCGCGCAAACTAAGTGTGTGCATGTGAGTGGTTTGTCAGGAAACATACGAAGTGGAGGACCGGTCGCAGCAGCTCTCCCCCCCCGGGAGCCCCAAGCAGGCAAGGCAGCGCCACCAACCCCCACAGGGCACAGGCATCTGAGGTCAGCAAGCCCCAGGAAAGCCAGGCATCCGCCCCTGGAGGGACGAACAAGGGAGGCCAGGCTGCTTGGTGGCCGGTGCAACGAGCCCACCCCCCGCACCAGCCCGACCCCCACCCCCTCAGCGGGGTCAATGCCCACCCACAGGCCCCAGGCACCAGGAGGCCAGCGACCCCAACCCCCGGGGCGGAGACCGGCCCGCACCCCCCGGCGCAAGCTCCCCCAAGCACCCCCACAGCGGGCCCACCCCAGTGCCACTGCCGCACACCCCGGGGACCCCCATGCCCAAAGAAGTCCCCCCGCCCAAGGGAGCCCACATTGCTGAGAGGCACTACCCCCTTTAATCCAGCACCTCCCAACTCGCAGACACACCCCTCCCCACACCTTCACACCCACATGCTCCCATGCGCACCCATATGCACCAACTCCCTCTCACTCACCCAGAC
The DNA here is from genome assembly GCA_020510985.1 of Pholidichthys leucotaenia. Lineage (NCBI taxonomy): Eukaryota > Metazoa > Chordata > Actinopteri > Cichliformes > Pholidichthyidae > Pholidichthys > Pholidichthys leucotaenia. The sequence continues at coordinate 329,262,168 of CM035838.1, forward strand.
AAACCCATTCTCTCTCACTCCTGTACCCATTCAAACTCACCCCTCAATCACCCTTGTTTCATAAGGCGGTTGCGAAGCAGATGCAGTGAGCCTGAACACGCACCAGTGCCCGGCAGTGACCAGGGAGACCACTGGCGCAGGCCACAGAAGCAGACCCCCACCCCTGCTGTCCACCTGAGCGACCAATCAGCAGACCACTGCAGGCACCCCGAGATGCCACCTGACATGCAAAGCGCCGCACAAAACCGACCCACCATCACCACCTCCATTCATCATGCATAGGGAATGTTAATGTTGACCTTTGACCTTTTGACCCCAAACACATAGTCTGAAGTCAGGATCCCAAGGTGAACCTGTGTACCAGGTTTGGTGCCCCTAGCCTTCTTTGTTGTTGAATTATAGTTTATAAGCCATTTTGATGTTGATCTTTGACCTTGTGATCCTAAAATCATAATTACACTTCAGGGTCATAGAGTGAACCTGTGTGCCAAGTTTGGTGACTCTAACTTTACTCGTTGTACAGTAATAAGGCATAATGAATGTCAACCTTGACCTTTGACCTTTTGACCCCAAACTCATAGTATGAGGTCAGGATCCCAAGGTGAACCTGTGTACCAGGTTTGGTGATCCTAGCTTTACTTGATTTATAGTAATAGTAAATTTAGCATTTACCATATTGCAATTGGAATGTTAAGTTTGACCTTTGACCCCTTGACCCCAAACCCATAGTTAGGTCAGGTTGTAAGTCATCCAAGATGTGTATTAGATACAATTAATGCATCGATTTGAAAAGCCTACATCATTTCTTTCAGTAGTTATTGTGTTTAGAAGATTTAGGGAAAGTCTAACCCCAACTTTCACATCAAAGTCATCCAATGGGAGTGTATATCAAAGCATGGTACCAAGTTTCAAAACACTTGGTACAAAACTGTAGGAAGAGTTGACTTCACAAAAGTGGGACAGACGGATGGACGGACGGACAGACTGACCCATAACATAATCTTCCCCTTCGATCTTTGTCCAAATGGGTTGAGAAGCCCTTTGTGCGAAGACCGGTGGGGGATAAGAAAAAAAATGGTACTTGGCATAATAGAATGGGAGAAGGAAAGTTGGTTCCCCAGCCACAGGGGGAGCACAAGCTATTGTACTCCCTGTGCTGGTCCCAAGCCCAGATGAATGTGCAGGGTTGCGTCAGCAAGGGCACCCGGCGCAAAAATCCTTGCCAAATTAACATACGGATCATCGCCATATCAGGTGATGATACCCTTTGGAAACCCCGAAAGGGAACTGTGAAAAGAAGATGATTTACTTCAAAACTAAAGCATGTTGGGAATGGCTGTAGCTCTGTTGAGCAGAACCATTACACTTCCAGCCCACTGCTGACCACATGTCAAAATGTCCTTAGACTAAGTAAGGAATCTCAAAGTGCGTAAACTCTCTATTTGGAAGATTTCTAAATTGCTTTGAACATTAATGAAGTGTCATATAAAAACAATTTAATGGTGATATATTGTGATAGAGAAGGCTGTGTCTCTAATGGCACACAACTAGGAGGTTTTGAAAAATAAATTAAGCATCGAATGTTGTATTTATAAATATCACTGGATTGAAATAAAATATTTACTCCCCCCCTTTCCCCACAGATGGCACTGCGAAATACTGCAATCAGTCTATCCATGTGTGTGTGGTCCCACTCCTGTAAAAAAGCAAAAAACAGGTTCCAGCAGGGAAAAAAATAGACTAAAAAATTTGATAAATACATTATGATATTATTAATGTAAGAATTAGATTGAGATCAAATAGATTAAATTCTAAAACATTAAAATAATTATTAGATTGGTCAGTCATTTAATGTTTAGGAAGTAAGCCATCATCATCCAACTGCTGTCAAAGTAATAATATGCATAAAGCACCGAATTAACAATAAACACAGATGATTTTGGTCCAACCCTCCTCGAGTTGTGCCATAATCAGGGATGCCATCCGTTGACTGATTTATGGGGTACTGTCAGGGTAGTCAACAAGGCAATGGAACTCATTCATTTTTCATGCATATCAGTGAAAACAGTTTGAGCCTTCTGAAAGTGACAGCATAAAATTAGGTGATAAACTGATTCCTGTCCTCAGGACAGCTCAGCTTGCTGATTGACAACATCAAGTTTATGTATTTTTATCCAGGGCATTTTCTGTTTCTGCCACAAGCAGGCAAAGGAGATGCAGATGTTAATAAGTAGAGTGCAGGAATTAATCCATCCATTAAGAATGGGAATGGGTATACTGTAAGCAAGTAAAATTAAAGGTGCAAGAGATAGGCTTCTGACCTCCTGGCCAGTAGGTGTCGCACGCACTGCTGACTCACTATAATCTCATACTGGTTGCCAGGTAGAGACATAAACAGCACTTCCTGGAGGCTAACATCAGTATACTGCAGACTACTCACATCTCAGACCTTTGGTTATTATGAGCCAGACAGCATGCCAAGCGAGGACTCTTGTGGTATAGAATCCTGAATTTAATATAATCGTCTCTGATGTGCATCTCCAGTAAACATTTTTGCTAATGTAGCACAGCAGTGATCGAACTGGATCGCTCTCTAGTTTTGACAACGTAATTATGACACTTTAGATCAGATTGTAAGGACTTTGACTGCTGTTAGTTGTTCTGTGTTTTTTGTAAATATGCTGAATCACACTTTTATGGTCTGTTTAAGTTCATCCGTTTTAACTACGCATGCTTAAAAAAAAAAAAAAACAAAAAAAAACGACTGTTGTTATTAAGCTCCAGCAGTTCTTTATGTCAGTTCCAGTTAATTTTAGGTTGTAAATGTGTTTTGTTTTTATTGTTTTAAAGTATATAAATAAATGTTGTGAAACACTGAAACATTGGATGCCTGAATTCATTTGTGCCCTTTCAGTTACTTGTAGAAGATGAAATCTATTGTTTAAGTGTGACACATTCACAAAGTAATGGTTTACCTCACCTCTGCAAAACTAAAGTATTTTCAACCTTTTTACAACATAGTGATAAACAAGAATCTAAAATACACTGTACATATTAGACATCTACATAACGTTGTAATCAGTAATCCTTAGTGAAGTTGGAAATAATTTTTCATTGAATAATAATCTTTTTTTCAAATAATATTGTGTAAAAACAGTACTGCATCTCCAAAAATGAGCACATCACCATTTAGATCTACTGTATATCCAATAGCTCAGACATATTCATCCAAATTAAAAAAAAAATAAAAATCTTAAAATGACTACATTTATATGGGATTATTGTAAAATATTAAAGTTTTACTTTTTAGATTTGAGTCATTTCTAAAAATAAATTCACCACAATATTCAACTTTTGGAGGTTGATGACTAGAATGTAAAAGACAATCAACCTCAAATCACGTCAGTCAACATATAACAAACAGGAATTTTTTTGGGGAAAATCCATCCATCCATCCATCCATCTTCTACCGCTTTTCCGGAGGTCCGGGTCGCGGAGGCAGCAGTTCAAGCAGAGAAGCCCAGACTTCCCTCTCCCCCGCCACCTGCTCCAGCAATTCAGAGAGGATACCAAGGCATTCCCAGACCAGCTAGGAGACATAGTCTCGCCACTGGGATCAGTCTGCCAAGGTCTCCGCCTTTGACCGCCACCTAATCCACATAGCACTGGACCCCCATGATCCCTCCTGCAGGTGGTGAGCCCACTGGAGGGTGGACCCATGTAACTCCTTCGGGCTGAGCCCGGCCGGGTCCCATGGGTGGAAACCTGGCCACCAGACGCTAGCCTTTGAGCCCCTCCCCCAGGCCTGGCTCCAGGGTGGGGCCCCGGTAACCCCATACTGGGTGGGGTACACTGAATCCTTGATATACAATTAATCATGAGAGTCTGCTGGATCGTTCTTAGTCTGGCCGTTCACCCAGGACCAGTTTGTCTTGGGTGACCCTATCAGAGGCAAATTGCCCCGGACAACATAGCTCCTGGGATCACTGGGGCAAGCAAACCCCCCCACCACAATAAGGTGACGATCCATGAGGGGGAAAATATGTATTAAAAAATAAACAGTCCCGATACAGGGTCCATGGCGCAGACCAGGGAGAGCAATAGAGAAATTATGTAATTAAATCAGGATTAGAATACTCTAGAAAGCTTTTGTTGTCCCCATAGTCAGTGTTGACCTTTTTTTTTTTTTTAACTATAGTCAGGTACAATTTGTTGATGTAAAAAAGGACAGTCTCTAAGAAAGTGTCATCACAGACTAACAGCATTAAAACATGACAGTATGTGAACTACTAGACAGTTTTAGGACTACAGCAGTGCAGCAATGAATTTGCTTGGTCTACATAATGTGAATGACAATATACTGTAGGTGAAGGAAAGAGCAGGTACAGAAATGGAATTACTTTTTATGGGTGTGTTGTGGGAAGAGGGAGGAGACCCCGGGGCAGATCCAGGACACGTTAGAGAGACTGTCTCCCAGCTGGTCTGGGAATGTCTTGGTGTCCTCTCTGAAGAGCTGGGGGAGGTGGCTGGGGAGAGGGAAGTCTGGGCTTCTCTGATTAGACTGCTGCCTCCACAACCTGGACCCCCAGAAAAGCCGTAGAAGATGAATGGATGGCTGTGTTGTATATTCATTCCTGCTGCAAGACTGGATCTGATTAAAGTAGAACAACATTTTTTCTAATTCCACATTCTTGGAACACCAAGTACACAGGCAGGTTGTGGTTGTAATAAAAATGAAAAGTCCAAGACATTTTAGCTGCCAAATTTTGACTATTGTTTTGAGAAGTTATTCAAAAAAGAAAGAAACAAATATCTGTTGCATCTGCTTTTGGAAAAATAATCCATAAATATGATTGGTTGACCAGGTTGCTCAATAAATATTAAGAAAAAACACTCCTCAACATTTCAAAAACAGTTAAAAAAAATCTCCTAAACAAACACATTTAAAAATTCATAATAAAGGATTTGGCTTTATACATTACTGTGTGTAAAATGTTTTGATAAGACTAAACTTACTTTGGTGTGCCACCGACTGTCTTCCTCACTGGACGATCCCTCTGGTGGTTGCTGTCCTGAGTTCTAATAGAGTCCAGGCCTCATACACAGGTGCGGTGGCAGAGAAGCTTCTGCTGACTGCTGACATCATCAGAATGTGGTTTTTAAATGTTGATCTATGAGAACACAGTCATATTAATAGTCCTTTTTGTGACTTTTTACATGTAAAACTTTGCATCATACTCACCTAAAGGTCAGATATTGATGTTCTGTCTTTAACCCCCACTGGTCCATCACATCAGTGAAGGCTTCAGAAGCTGTTGACCCTCTCTCCAGTCACAGTTTGGTGGAGCTCTTCTCTGCAGTATCATAATGACATTGTCCAAACACCCATCTGTGTTTATTCACCTCATGATGGAGGAAGCCCTCACAGAGGGTGAAAAAATGTTGTAGTTCATTACTTAATAGTCAAAAATCTGACATAAATTTCTACATATACATAATTACAGCTACTTCAAGTACTTAAAAAAATCCCGTGGCTAATGCTGTGCAGTAACATTAGTTAGTAAGAAAATAAACCTGTTTATTGATATTATTATTGTTATTAATTATTAAGACCTGTTTATTGTAGTATTAGAACTTGAACTATTTTTAACCTCAATTCCCACCATGGTGATCAATAAAGTTTTACATTATTACCTTAATCTGTAACAACAATAAACAACTGTAACGGTTTTCACTGTACACCAAATTATTAGACTGAGCAGCTGCACATCAAAGCTGATAATTTAAAAAAAAAATATTTATGTAAAACATGACTGCTGCACAATTAATATGTGCTGTTACATTCATAGATGCAAATGTTGATCATATCATGATCCTGTCATACAGGTCAGCTTGGTAAGAAGCAGTTAGTGGGGTGTGCTCCACATCATATATTGGTTGATATCATCATACACTCAATTTGTCAGATATTATATATAATATATATATTAGAGTAATATAATATATATAGATATAATAATATATCAGAAATAAAATTCTGTTGGTCACATAGACTTTAGACTGTTTCCCCCACCCCCTGCCCCTAACCATCAGATTAGCAGCAGAAGATGAGTTAGTTAGCATTATAGGTAGCATTGGTTACCTTACCTGTCAGAAGAAAAGTGGTCACCTCTGTGAAACATTTCAGCCCTTTACGACTCTTCAGCAGACATTAGCCATCAAAGGCAGAATCGATATTTATCCTTCTCCTTTGTTTTGCAATACCTGAGAACGAATGGGAAACTGCTGTTTGCCTTGAGACTCAAGTATTTAGCTGAATAATTCACTACCTGGAAACCCAACAACCCAAAACGAGATGATGGCACGAAACATCAAGCTAGCCATGCTATTGTCTGTGACATCCTCACTGGACTTCCATGTTTGTCTTCCTCCAGCTGCTGGATGTAAATATTTATATCATTGTCGACTCGCCAAAAATTGCAAAATATTTTTTTTTTCCATCAATATACTAATTTTTAGAAGAACATTAAGACTTACATTGTGCACATTTCTAAATGCTTTGTTGATGTATTATTTTAAAAAGAATCTTTGTTCTCATGAAAATGCTATCTATTGCACCTTTAAAGACTATTTAAGAACATTGGAAAAATAACTTTTAACATGTTATATACAAAAAGTAAAAACAAACAAAAACATTAATAATTCTAATTTTATAGTTCTGTAGAATTATTATGTTTAGGAATGGGATGATACTGGTACTGATGTTTAAAACTCTTTGCTTCTATTGTTTTTGTTGTCATTTTAAGTGCCCCACCTTTAATGCCAGGGAATTTTCAGAAAATGCATTATATTAAATTACTGAACTTTAAAATGGTTCAGTCCTGGATGTATTCTGAATTTGCAGTTGTAGTGTAAGTAGTGTTGTCTGTTCTGGGAATAAATACAATGGGCCTGATGCAAGAAGTATTGGTATGTGTAAATCACATGTATTGTGTTAGTAAGCTGCCTTGGTCCTAATGAGCCACTCCTGATTGAGCCACTCCTGATTCAACAAATGCTCGTATGTCCTCCAAACATACATAAACAGCATGTGTAAAAATGGTGAATTCCACCCCGTGTAAGTGTGCATGATCATGAGATTCGCATAACTGATGATGAAAGTTCCATGTACAGTGGTGTGAAAAAGTGTTTGCTCCAAGATGAAGTTCCAAGATGAAGGCCACTGGTGAGCAAAAAGAACAAAGGCTTGTCTCAGTTTTGCCAGAAAACATATTGATGATCCCCAAGACTTTTGGGAAAATACTCTGTGGACTGACAAGACAAAAGTTGAACTTTTTGGAAAGCGTGTGCCCCATTACATTTGGCATAAAAGTAACACAGCATTTCAGAAAAGGAACATCATACCAACAGTAGAATATGGCGGTGGTAGTGTGATGGTCTGGGGCTGTTTTGCTGCTTCAGGACCTGGAAGACTTGCTGTGGTAAATGGAACCATCAATTCTGCTGTCTACCAAAAAATCCCAAAGGAGAATGTCCAGCCATCTGTTCATGACCTCAAGCGGAAGCGCATTTGGGTTCTGCAGCAGGACAATGATTCAAAACACATCAGCAAGTCCACCTCTGAATGGCTTAAGAAAAACAAAATGAAGACTTTGGAGTGGCCTAGTCAAAGTCCTGATCCGAATCCGATTGAGATGTTGTGGCATGACCTTAAAAAGACGGTTCATGCTCGAAAACCTTCCAGTGTGGCTGAATTACAACAATTCTGCAAAGATGAGTGGGCCGAAATTCCTCCACAGTGCTGTAAAAGATGAAAAGTTATCGCAAATGCTTGATTGCAGTTGTTGCTGCTAAGGGTGGCCCAATCAATTATTAGGTTTAGGGGGCAATCACTTTTTCACACAGGGCCATGTAGGTTTGGATTTTTTTTACCCTTAATAATAAACACCTTCCTTTAAAAACTGCATTTTGTGTTTACTTGTGTTAACTCTGTCTAATATTTAAATTTTTTTGATGACCTGAAATATTTAAGTTGTGGCAAACATACAAAAAAATGAGAAATCAGGAAGGGGGCAAACACTTTTTCACACCACTGTAAGGTCAAGCTTTCTGTAGTCTGATCAGAGGTTTGATTAAAAAAAAACAGCTTCAAAGTCTAATGAAAAAAAAAAAACTTCTATAGCAAAACTGAAGTTCTCCTTTTTGAAATTCAAAAATATAAAAAAATATAATTTAAGTAGCATCTTCAGCGGACTCAAAGGACCGGCAAAAATGAAAGAATCCATCAAATTATAGCAGATATTTGTGTGTGTTTGCTGCAGATCTTCTGTTAAAAGTGACGAACATGAAGACAGCTGAGTGCAGCACACTTTGGTCAGGTGTTCCATCCGTGCACACTATACTAAAAATGTCCCACTGTGCTGAGCTGGATGAACAGTTCAACAATTTGGGCTTAAAATGTGTGTGCAAAAAAATTGTTAAAAAATTGACTTATGCTCATTTTTATTTATAGTCAAATGTTAGTTTATGAAAATACAATCCAGACTTTTCTCAAAATCACTCTGATTTCAAAATGACCCTAACCCAGAGATGAAGCCCACACCATATGGAAGGACTAAAAATCGGAATATATCCATTTGATTTGCATTGTGATAATTGATAATTCAGTTCTTCTGCTCTTTCATCAGATAGATACACCCGCCAATAATTCACTTACTGATCAGCCTTACAGATCACCATCACCTTGCCTGAGACACGCCACCGCACTGTTCTCCAGTATAATGAAGCCGTGCGCTGCCATACAACACTAACACTTCAGTCTGGCAACAACATTTAGAATCTTATATTTTGCATCTGATATGGCTTGGACATTGACTGAATGATGTTGCTTTTAATCATTTTAATTATTAGTTAATTAATTAATTAATTAATAATTTAAATGTTATTATAACCAACATCTGGTCTTGACCACTCGTAAATTTTGTTAGTAAATGTACTAAATTTCAATATACTAACAGATTGGTGAATCCCAAAAGTTTACATAAATTGAATGTGCGTCACATTTACGAACAAATTTGTTAGTACTGACAGTTCTTGCATGAGGCCCAACGTCACACGACTGGTTCACACCAGATGATTAACTGCCATTGCCATCAGTGAATCTTATCTTCTTTACCAACAGGCTGATAGGAGTTAACAAGGTGAATATTGGCCGATACAGCCAATATATCGGTACATCCCTAATTTTGTTCAGTTCAACAGTAGTGATGAATCTAACAATCTTCTTTTAATATCTTCCTGCCTGCCCCAGGGACTGCAGATGGAAATTAATGAGAACGCTGGTACGCTGGTACAGAGCATCTTTACCCTGTGTTTAATGTTTTTTTCTGAACATGGTCCCTGACAAATAAACCAAAAACCTAAAATAACAATGTGAAAACCAAAGAGAAATCTGAAGCAGTTTTGATAGTCATGTCTGGGTAATAGTTTTACAAAGAAAAGTTGTCTTCTTCTTCCGGCTGCTCCCTTCAGGGGTCACTACAGTGGATCATGTGTCTCCATTTCACCCTTACGTCTTCCTCTGTAACACCAACCCTCTCCATGTCCTCCTTCACTACATCCATGGATCTTCTGTGGTCTTCCTCTTTTCCTCCTGCCTGGCAGCTCCATCTTCAACATTCTTTGCCCAATATATCCACTATCCCTCCTCTGCACATGTCCAAACCATCTCAGCCTTGCCTCTCTTACTTTGTCTCCAAACCGCTCAACCTGAGCTGTCCCTCTGACATACTCATTTCTAATCCTGTCCCTCCTAGTCACTCCCAGTGAAAATCTTTCTCCAGTTCCACCTCCTGTCTTTTTTTCAGCGCCACCATCTCCAAACCATACATCACAGCAGGTCTCACTACCATCTTGTAAATCTTCCCTTTCACTCTACCCTTCTGTCACAAATCACCACTGACACTCGTCTCCAATCACTCCACCCTGCCTGCACTCTCTTCTTCACCTCTCTTGTGCATTTTCTATTGCTTTGGATGGTTGACCCTAGGTATTTAAAACACATCTACTTTAACTACCTCTACTCCTTCCATCTTCACTGTTGCACCTGCTTCCCTCTTATTCACACTCATGTATTCTGTCTTGCTTCTACTGACTTTCATTGCTCTTATCTACAGAGCATACCTCCACCTCTCCAGGTTCTCTTCCACTTGTTCCCTACTCTCACTACAGATCACAATGTCATCTGCAAACATCATGGTCCATGGAGACTCCTGCCTGATCTTATCTGTCAGCATGTCCATCACCATGGCAAACAAGGAGAGGCTCAGAGCCGATCTCTGATAAAACCCCACCCCCATCTTGAATCCATCCATCACTCCTACAGCGCACTTCACCACCGTCTCACTGTCCTCATACATGTCATGCACCACCCTGACATACTTGTCTGCCACTCCTGACTTTCTCATACAGTACCACACTTTCTCTCTTGGCACCCCATCAAGTGCTTTCTCTAGATCCACAAAACGCAGTGCAACTCCTTGTGACCTTCTATATACTTCTCCATCAACACTCTTAAAGCAAACATTGCATCTGTAGTACTCTTTCTTGGCATGAAACCATACTGCTGCTCACTGATTGTTACCTCTCCTCTTAACCTGGCTTCAATGACTCTTTTCCATATCTTCATAGTGTGGCTGATCAACTTTATGCTTTTGTAGTAACTACAGCTCTGAGCATCACCTTTGTTCTTGATAATTGGTACCAAAACACTTCTTCTCCACTTCTCAGGTATCCTCTCACTCTCCAAAATTGTGTTAAGCAATCTGATTAAAAAGTCAACTGCCATCTCTCCTAAACATCTCCATACCTCCACAGGTATGTCATCTGGACCAACCGCCTTTCCATTCTTCATCCTCTACAAAGCTGCCCTCACATCTGCCTTGCTAATCCTTGGGACTTCTTTCTTCACCATCTTTCTTTCATCCATCCTCCTCTTTCTCATTTTCTTTATTCATCAGCTCTTCAAAGTAATCCTTTCACCTTCTCAACACACTCACCATTTGTTAGTACATTGCCATTTCTGTCCTTAATCAGCCTAATCTGCTGCACCTCCTTTCCAGCTCAACTCTCTGTCTAGGCAATCGAAACAAGTTTTTTCTCCCTCCTTAGTGTCCAGCCTCTCATACAACTCACTATATGCCTTGTCCTTTGCCACCCCTTTCTTTGCCATGCGCCTAGATTCCAAAAACTCCTTTCTACTTTCTTCATCTCTCTGACTATCCCACTTTTTCTTTGCTAACCCCTTCTTCTGAATACTTTCCTGTACCTCCTCATTCCATCACCAAGTCTCCTTGTCTTCCTTCCTCTGTCCACTGGATACACCGCATACATTTCTACCCATTTCCCTCTATACTTTTGCTGTACTTTCCCAGTCATCTGGCAATTCTTCCCTACCACCCAGGGCCTGTATCAATTCCTTCCTGAACTGTGTGGCTTTCTTCCTTCTTTAATTTCCCCCACTTATCTTTTGCTCTGCCTTCACTCTCTTCCTCTCTTGCTTTCCAAAGTCATATTACAGACTACCATCTGATGCTGTATAGCTACATTCTCCCCTGCCACCACTTTGCAGTGTCCTATCTCTTTCAGATTTCTCCTTCTGCATAGGCTGTAGTCCACTTTCCTCCATTCTTGAAAGTCACCCTATGTTCCTCTCTCTTCTTAAAGTATGTGTTCACCACAGTTATTTCCATCCTTTTAGCAAAATCCACAGCCATCTGTCCTTCCACATTTCTCTCCTTAAAACCATACTTATCCAGGACATCCTCATCACCTCTGTTCCCTTCACCTACATGTCCATTAAAGCCCGCTCCATTCACCACTCTTTCCCCTCTGGGAACACTCTCTACCACTTCATCCAACTTACTCCAGAATTCCTCTCTTCTACCTGACATCCAACTTGTGGGGCATACGCACTGACAACATTCAACATCACACCTTTGACTTCTAGCTTCAAACTCACGATTCTGTCTGACTCCCTCTTTACCTCCTGAACACTCTTCACATACTCTTCCTTCAAGATTGCTCCTACTCCATTTCTCTTCCTATCTTCACCATGGTAGAACCTCCAATGCTCCTAGCCTTTCTTCCCTTCCATCTGGTTTCTTGAACATACAGTATATCTACTTTTCTTCTCTCCATCATATCAACCAGCTCTCTGCCTTTACCAATCATAGTCCCTACATTTAACATCCCTGCTCTCACCTCCACACTTCTACCTTTCCTTTTCTCTCTCTCCTTCCTAACACGCCTTCTCTCTCTCATCCTCCTCAATCTTTGACCAACAGTAGCCCAATTTCCATGAGCACCCTGTCAGTTAACAGCACCAGTGGTGGTTGTTGTTAACCCAGGCCTCGACCAATCCGGTATGAAAGTCTCATTCGTCATGATCCTCATGTTTGATTTGGCAAAGGTTTTACATTGGATGCCCTTCCTGGCACAACCCTCCCCATTTACCTGGGCTTGGATCCGGCACGAGAAGTACACTGGTTTGTGCACCCCCTGTGGCTGGTTTTAACTAAGATAACAATAATAATTAAAGCAACTGTTGTGTCCATAATGCTGGGAATGATGAGTGAGACTAGACTTGGTTAACAGGGTTTATTCAGGATAATAAACTATATACAATAAAGGCTTACGGCACTCGCCTGCATGCCAGGTAGCTTCAAGACAAAAGAGGCAGAGCCTCTTCCGCCCACTTTTTTATAACACGGGCGGCGTCACCACCGGAAACCAGTAGTAGCCACCCTGGTCTATCCCATGACCAACCCGGCCGCCATCTTGGTAATACCAGCCTAATTCTATACATAACAGCAACACTATGCAACTTTCGTGTTCCTGGTAGGAACACTGAAAAGACTTTTTTTTTTTTTTTTTTTTTTTTCTCTCGGCGCCACACGAGTCGGCTGCCTTTTGCAACAGCGGCTCGATTCCGAGTCTTTTTCCCTTCCTCTCTCTTTTGATCCGTCTTTTTTTTTCACCCCACTTATATCACGGACACACAGATCGTCCTAAATGTCTCCTGAGCCGGTGGACGGAGCCACTGTCTATAGCAGGATACGATACAGCAGAGAACAGCTGCTAGCATTCAACCGCCACCCGGTCCCATTGGAAAAACTCGACATACCGAGTGAACTGAGGCGAAAACGCCGCGGCTGCCGGGCTGGAGTAAGGCGGAGGACAAAAAATATAAGGTACAGACCCTCCCTTCCATCTGTTGTCATGGGAAATGTACGGTCGATACTGGGAAAGTTAGATGAGCTAGCGGCTATCTCCCGTTATGATAGCACATACCGGGAGTGCTCTCTCCTTTTGTTTACTGAGACGTGGCTAACTGAACTAGCAGCAGATGCTAACATTGAGCTGGAGGGTTTTCACATGATACGAGCTGACCGAACACCAGACAGTGGCAAGGCTAGGGGCGGTGGAGTGATCATGTATGTTAACAACAACTGGTGCAGACCGGGACATATCACTGTTAAACAACGACACTGCAGCAAAGACATTGAGTTGCTAGCTGTTAGCATGAGGCCTACATATCTCCCGAGAGAACACTCACACGTGATCTGCATTGTTGTTTATGCAAATCCGACGGCGAACGCTGGGACAGCACGTGACGTCATCCATTCAGTAACCAGCAGGCTGCAGACAGAACACCCAGATGCTCTTCTCCTCATCTCAGGCGATTTCAACCATGTTTCACTGTCTCCCATTCTACCCACGTTCACCCAGTATGTCACATGCCACACTAGAGACAATAAAACACTGGATTTATTCTACGCAAACACTAAGGAGGCGTACACCTCATCACAACTACCCCCACTCGGGAGATCGGATCACAACTTGGTTCATCTCCGGCCGGTGTACAAACCCCTAGTGCACAGACAACCTCCGGCCATGCACACTGTGGAGTTATGGTCTGAGGAGACAATGGACACCCTAAAGGGCTGTTTTGAAGCCACCGCCTGGAAGCAGCTCTGCGATCCACATGGTGAGGACATCGATGGCCTCATTCACACCTTCACGGGCTACCTCAGCTTCTGTGTGGACAAATCCGTTCCCACCAAGACCATACGGCGTCACTCAAACAACAAACCCTGGATCAACCCTGAGATAAAAACACTTCTGAGAGAGAAGAAGAGGATCTTCAGGTCGGGGAACAGGGAGATGCTGAAGTCCGTACAGAGGGAGCTGAGGAGAAAGATCAGAGAAGGCAAGGACAGCTTCAGGAAGAAGATGGAGGACAAGCTGCAACAGAGCGACATCAGCGGGGTCTGGAGAAACCTCAAAACCATCTCGGGGCTCCAGAATACCTCCCCCCAGGCCACAGGGGGCAGGGAGTGGGCGAACAACCTGAATCTGTTTTTCAATAGATTTGACCAACCGCCCTCCCCCCTGACTGCACAACAACCACTGCTGCCTCTAAAGAAATCAAGTCCTGCTGCCCACTCCCCACTCTACCAACACCCCCCCACTCCCAACACACAGCCCCCCATCCTGACCCTGACCAGGACCCAGGTGAGGACGGAGCTGAGGAAGATCAAGGCGAGGAAGGCGCCGGGACCGGACGGCATCAGCGCAAAGCTCCTCAAGTCCTGTGCAGACCAGCTGTGTGGGATTGTGACGTATATCTTCAACATGAGCCTGAAACTGGGGAGGGTACCACAGCTGTGGAAAACATCTTGTGTGGTACCTGTACCAAAAACTTCCCACCCCAAAGACCTGAACAGCTACAGACCGGTGGCCTTGACGTCCCACTTGATGAAGACCCTGGAGAGACTGCTCCTTGCTCACCTCCGCCCCCTGGTGGAACCAGCGATGGATCCACTCCAGTTCGCCTACCAGCATGGCATTGGGGTGGAGGATGCGGTGATCTTCCTCCTTCACCGTTCTCTGTCCCACCTGGAGAAGCCCGGGAATATGGTGAGGATCATGTTCTTTGACTTCTCCAGTGCTTTCAACACCATCCAACCGATGATCCTGAAGGACAAGCTGCTGCGCGCAGGGGTGGACCAGCACCTGTCATCATGGATCCTGGACTACCTCACGAACCGGCCTCAGTTTGTGAGAACCCGGGACTGTGTGTCCGACACGATCATCAGTAGCACGGGGGCCCCCCAGGGAACGGTGCTGGCTCCCTTCCTGTTCACTCTTTATACTGCGGACTTCTCACACAACACAACACACTGCCATCTACAGAAGTTCTCTGATGACTCTGCGATCGTTGGCCTCATCTCCAATGGAGATGAAGCTGAGTACAGAGGGCTTATCCAGGACTTTGTGGACTGGTGCCATCGGAACTGCCTCCAGATCAACGCGAGGAAAACTAAGGAGCTGGTGGTGGACTGCCGCAGGCATGGGCAGCCCCTCACAGTACCAGTAAATATACAGGGAACAGACATCGAGATGGTGACATCCTATAAGTACCTGGGTATTCATCTGAACAATAAACTAGACTGGTCACACAATACTGATGCACTCTACAAGAAGGGACAGCGCAGGCTGTTCCTGCTGAGGAGACTCAGGTCTTTTGGTGTACAAGGGGCGCTGCTGAAGTCATTCTATGACACGGTGGTGGCATCAGCCATCACTTTTGGAGTGGTCTGCTGGGGCAGTGGCATTACTGCAGCCGATAGGAAGAGACTGAACAAACTGATTAAGAAAGCTAGCTCTGTCCTGGGGCAGCGCCTTGATCCGATGGAGGAGATAGGAGAGAGAAGGACGGTGGCTAAACTGTCATCTCTGCTGGAGTCCGAGTTCCACCCTATGCAGGACATACTGAATGCACTGAGGAGCTCATTTAGCAGCAGACTACATCATCCCAGGTGCACAACCGAGAGGTTTCGTAGGTCCTTCCTACCAACGGCTGTCAGACTGTACAACCTAAGCAGGGCTGCTCGCAGAGATAGCAAAAAGACGTAACAAACTAATAGTTTTTTGAATGCAAAAGATGCAATAGACTTACACAATGGTCCTCTCCGGCATACAACTAGGAACATACCGGTCGCTATGGAGGGTGAGAATATGTATGGGCACATAATCATACCATGTAGGATAACTAAGTAGACGGTTATGCTGTTTCATTCCATCTAGCAACAATGCTCTGCACTGTGTGTGTTTATATATTTGCATATTTATTCCATCTAGCTACAATGCTCCGTACTGTGGGTGTTTATATATTTATATATCTACATATTATTCCATCTAGCTACATTGCTCCGCACTGTGTGTGTTTATATACTTGCATATTTATTCCACCTAGCTGCAATGCTCCGTACTGTGGGTGTTTATATATTTACATATTTATTCCATCTAGCTACAATGCTCTGCACTGTGTGTTCATATATTCATATATTTATTCCATCCAGCTACAATGCTCTGCACTGTGTGTCTGTGTGTGTGTGTATATATATATATTTTATAGTAATACGTACATATGTTTATTAGCTGCTCTTGCTTGCTTGTTTTTTTTTTCTTGCCTTCTGATTGTTGCTCTGAGTGTTGCTATCCCTGTGCTGTTGCAATCCTGGAATTTCCCCGTTGTGGGACTAATAAAGGCTTATCTTATCTTATCTTATCTTACTACACTATGACAACTATGACCTCAGTTCCAACAGCCAATGACAGGGTGCTTAGTCGTTGGTAGCTAAAGCTGTGTCCTGTGATTGGCTGTTGGGACTGAGGTCATAGTCACCACAGTTGTAGTCTTTCCACTTCCACTGATCCTACCACGAACAGAGCTATTGCAGGCAATGCGGCCCCTTCAGGCTATCGAGGAAGTGACATTGTACCATCAAAATAATTTTGGAAACATTATTTTAAGATGAAAATCTTACATAGTGTTGCTTTAAAACAAAGCCATTTGTAGCATTATCCCTTTTATCAGGGTGCAAGGCCCACACTAAAATAAATCTTGTATGTTTAGACATATACTTCAAACTTGATCAGTCTCAATGTTATTAGCTAATGGAGCTTGTCAGATTACCATTTCTGTCATCAATTTTAAAAATATAAACTTAAAAAGGAAAACAACCAGGTGAAAGCCTCTACTTTGGACAGTTAAACAGGTACAGCTATCGTGCATATATGGACTTATGTCCACAAATTATTCAATACTAGAAATCTGCCTGGCATCCATTTAAGAAAATAACTGTAGTTTTACTGGAATAAAAAGTCCCACACATTCTTTTGACAGCAAGCTTATATTGTGGTTGTAAAAAGCTTTTGAAATTTCTGAACAGACACATTTTGATTGGCTTTAAAAATAATCATACTCTCAAGGACATTGACGTAGTTCTGCTCAGCAAAAGTAGCTAAAAATTCTTTATTTTTCATCCTCTCCCGTTATGCATTTAGTTCATTACCCTGCCCTAGAATTCAAGGCAACCTTCGAAGTGTCCATTCTGTGCTGTGACAGATCACATCCTCCAAGCCAGAGCGCTTAAATGAACAAAATGTAAGTCAGACACGACCAAAACCCTGATTGTCTTTGCAAGAACAAAAGCCTGGGGCTTTTCTCAAAACTAGAGCAATTCCCCTTTTTGGTCTCTACTTTCACTTGTTTTGTTTTTTTTCTTCCCTACCTGCATCTCAGCACCCATGGCACAGTTACAGCCTAACCTGTCTCCACTGTCAAGACAAGCAGGATAATTTGCCAACAATGTCAGCACATGTGTATATATGCAGTGCAACTTAAGTCATTCAAATGTGACAAGAATGCCAACAAGATCGGCATTATAATTCAGAGGAAGGACGTATTAGCATGCATTAGCAAGCAGCAATAAAGGCAAACTTTCTACACACATTTTCTTGTTGTGAGAAAACAGATATAGAAATGTCTGTAAAAAATATTTCGTATTGTGATTTTCCGTTGTGTTGTTTAGATGGTACAGTGCCTCCAGAAAGATTTCAGATTATTATAGAGTTTAGAGTAGTGTTACAAAATCCTAAATTGTTTTTATTGAACTGCACAATATACAGTTTTGGATTTAAGGATAGAATTCAAATAGAGAAAATAGAGAAAATAAAATTCTTTACAGACTGGGATGCTGTAGATCAGAGGGGTGGAATTTGAAACATAAACCAATCATAGTGTTTTAGTAGTTTTGTTGTTGTTTGTTTGTTTTAGAAAATTAAAATTTGGTTGCATCCCTGAGTCTAAACTGGCTAAAAAACACTAAACTTTAACCACATTTAATAGAGGTGTAGGAACAATAAAATATATGGAAATTAGCTTTGTGGTGTCAAATATATATGACCCATATATGCAATGTACACCACTGAGGAAAATGCTCATAGATTGTGGATCCATTGTTGAAATGAACTGATCTGAGGATTAGGAAATTTGTTATACCAATAATTTTAAATCCTTCAGTGGCTAGAGACAAGATTTCCTGGCCCACTGAGCCTGAAAAAGATAATATTACTTTAATGTCCATGCCAAACACATTTTTAAGACATTTTCCCCAAGGTATGCTGGAGTGGTGGCCTGGTAGTAAAGCATTTGCCTCTCAACCAGGAGGTTGTGGGTTCAAGCCCCTGCCAGGTCATGCCAAAGATCATATAAGAATGGTGCTTTCCAACTTCTAGCTTGGTGCTCAGCATAATGGAATGTGGAAGGGAAAGAAAAGTGGATTACCCTGCCACGAAGGAAGCGCAAGCCAGTGTACTCTTAGTGCTGGTTGCAAGCCTGGATAAACGGGGAGGGTTGTGTCAGGAAGAGCATCCAGCATAAAATACTTGCCAGATCAAATATGCAGACTGTGATCTGCTGTTTTGACCACTGATAATGGAGCAGTTGAAAGAAGAAGGTTGTAATACTGCTAAATGCTGAAATAGCTCCACTAGTTTTGCAAGGAAATCCATTTGTATTGCAGGGAGCTTTCACAGGAAAAATCTGACCAGCATTATACCTGCTAGCTTTAAAGTGACACTGTGGCAAAAATCAAGTTTTTGCTGGATTTACTGACAATTTGTGATTTACAAGACATATAATGAGTAAAATCATTCCAAACTCCCAAGTATGTGTTTTTCTGCTGTGAATGTCTGTTTAAAGGCCAAATGTCACGTAACAGGGTCCTTAAAATGTCTTGAAATTAGATATAAAAGGGAACCGATCCGTTCGGGTCTTGGTGCATATGCTTCAGTAACGCCGGAATATTCGTTAATTTAAAACTGCCGCGCTTGGCCTGACGTTCCTACTCACGGCCCCCGGAATCGCCTGGGGAAGAAGGCGGAAGTGACGAAATAGATTGTACCTTAGTTTGATGCTTGGGGTATCCCGATTGATTGTTTATATGGAGACTGGAAGATTGAAGTGAGCAACAAGGAAGAAAAAATTGGATATTTCACCCATACCTTAAAACGGGGCTATAAGGGACAGCTGGGTAATAAGGGACACTTTTCTGGGAAATGTTTTCATACCTGTCAAGTGATATGTTTTCGCCGTATTTTAATACCGGAAAACGCGGCTATAAGGGACGGCGGAGTAATAAGGGACACTTTTCTGGGAAATGTTTTAAATGTAATTCGTGTTGTTATTGTCAAATATTTTAAGGATTCATGGATATTTGACAATAACAACACAACTCAGCGTCCTGCTCCAAATAAAAAAAGCAGAATTCTGGATTTGGAAGGCGATTCCTCTCTGTTCCGCAGCCGCAGGACAGTTGAAAGTGTGAGGCCATCAGCCTAATGACTTCTCATTGTAGTGACAATAGCTCCCGCTGAGCAATCTGCCCGCCCCGGCCATCAGACTAATGATTGAGTCCACACTTCTCAAGTAGTGAGAATAGCTCCCGCTGAGCGATTTGCCAGCCCCCTAGCTGTGGGGGTCACACACACGACGTGTTCCTCAACACACTCAATTTTTTTTCCCGTATATTTTTCTTTTGGGCGTACAGAAATGGCAATATGTCCGTATTTGCTAAAATTGCATTTTCCCCGTATTAAAATACGGCGAAAACGTATCACTTGACAGGTATGCGCCTCCATTCTCATATTGATCTGGTCAATTTCTTGACAGCAGCGGCTCTCCTCCACTGTAATAATAATGGCTTCCGAAAAATCAATATTTATGGGGCGCCCTCGACAGACCCCCTTCGGCTTCCCAATTCTGGAGGCGATTAATGTCCAACTCAATGACATTTTCCACTGGTTCTGCTCTCTGGTCATCGTCGGAACTGTTGTCATCAGACAAAGCATCTGATTCCGTCTCGGACGGCTCGAACCTGTAAGGTTCTATGCCTCTGTCACTGTCTGAACCACTGACAAAAAAAAGACAAAAAGAAAAGACAAAAAAAGACCAAAAAAAAGACTAAACTAATTTGTTCACAATCGCTGTCACTTTCCGTCATGATCGTCCAATGTTGATAAGTGTGAATGTGGATAGGCAGGGCAGCCAGGGTGAAATCTGTGACGTCAGAATCATGGCCACGGACTGGATTGGCTGTCACAAGCCAGCGAGCAAGGCGGGGCCTTCGCCTGGTGTATTTTGTGCAATTATGTAAATACGGGTGGGTGATATGGTCTCCGGTATGAATATTTGGTTTAAGCTATGTGTATTTTATCAAAATTCGTTGTCATTTAGAAAAAAAAATTACGTGACATTTGGCCTTTAAGCTCCACCCCCACAAAAAAGGCAGATTTGGACAGACAATTAGTAGCTATGTCACTATTCCTGCTTAGCTTGGTTGGTTATAACATTAACCAATCAGATGGATATTCTTGGCTACCTCGGGGGAAGAGGAAGCAGCCAAGGAGCAGCAGGATTGAGGCAGAGCGGGTTGGGGTAGCAGCAGAGAGAGAGAGCGGCAAGAGGCAGACAGGCAGGGGGCGATTTGGATCTAGCTGTGCGAGATCACGTTCTCACACAGCCACATTCAAATCGAGCTGCTCTGGGCTCACTTCGCCAGTGGACGGGACACCGCACTGTGAGCTGAGAGCAGCCACACTCAAATCTCCTCCCCCCACCTCCCCTCCCTGCTCAATTGCTGGCGGCTAGGAGACTGGTGGTTAGTAAAAAGTAAACGCATATTTGGCAACAACACATTTATCTCACATTTACCTATGTTTCGCATTTTACTTTGAAAGATATAGGCAAGACTTTAACGTCTGGAAGCGTCTTGAACAGATTAAAAAAAAAAAAGCTTCAAGATGGCCAACACAGTGTGAGCACGCAGCGTGGCGGGTCTTGTATGTAAGCTAAAAACCCCCAGCTAAAACTACACAAAACCTCTACGTCTTTTACAATCCCACCTTTCCTGATATTGGGGGCGGGCGAGTTTAAATGCCAGATTAAAATTTTCAGCTGCGACATAGTGAATTGTGTTAAACATGCTTACAGAAGGCGGTCATGCCTAATATCGTTTGAAAGCTTAGAATTCCGTCTATTTAGTTATTAAAACAGATTTCAGAAAAAAAATGATAACACTGGATTTAAATAGAACTTTTAACCAGCTGGCATTGGCATGAGCTCGAACAAGTGACTCACCAAAGTAGTTAGCCTCCTTGACGTCCCTGAATGAATGATCGTCCAACAAATATGGTCCATTTGTATTGCGAAAGGTCCAATAGATCCATTTGAGTAAGATTTATTGTCCATCTTGATGACGACAGGGAAAACTGCCCATAAAATAGGAGCATTTGTTTGAGAAAAACGGTTAGCTTTTTATGCTAAAAAAAAAACAACACATCACTTCCAGGAGGTTGAACTGGAAACAGAACCCCCCCATCTGGGGGGTGGGCCCAGGAGAGATTGACAGCTCATTTGACCCAATAAAGCCTCCATTTTGTGATTGACAGCTGTGGAAACCCATGAGTGATAAAGGTCTATGAAAGTCCAGCCTCATAGCTAACGGGAACACAATGAGCCAATTACATCAGAGTAAGCAAATGATGGACGTGTGACTTAGCCAACTAATTTCTGAATTAAGGGATAACTCCCAAGGGGCCCATTCAGCTTGGTTGCCCCTGCGAAAGCGCGTGCATAACGCAGGTGTGTAAAACTAGCGTAAACCAGTCCGTGAATCCAAGGCAGAGAAGTATTGTAACATTACTGAACTTTTTGAAAAATGGCTAAAATTAACACAGAACATCGAAGAAATTATTAATTACTTGACCTGTCGTTAGCCAAAGAATCACCGGGGAGGGGTGGGGGACCATGATTCCATTTGGCAAAGTCTGAAGACGCCTGAAAAAAAAAGGGGTATAATATATTCATTTCTTGTACTATTGTTAATTTTTACTTGAACTTCAAAACACTTGGTTCTACATTCCTATTGTGTTTTCAAGCCAGTATATAACAGCTGTATGTTATTTTCAGGCATTTGTATCTATAAAAAAAACAAAACAAAACAAAACACCCACGCAAACTTTATTTTCTTTGAATGTAGTATGTTTAGATCAGTGTTACTCAGTGGTTGAAGCACTTAGAGGGATTCTGACTGTTTTGCTAAAAAAAAAAAAATAGTGTTTGCTTTTGAAAGAGACCAACCCCATGAAGATAGTGTAAGGAGCTTGTTGGATGTGAATGTGTGTGTGTGTGTGTGTGTGTGTGTGTGTGTGTGTGTGTGTGTGTGTGTGTGTGTGGCAGTGCCCAGCACAGCCCCTCTGTATATAAACCCCGATCTGTTAATAAAGTTGAGAGTTCTATGTTGCATGAAGTCTTGCCTCCGACTCCCTCATTTCAAGACATAACATTTGGCGATGAGGAATATAATGGATAACGCGTTCGGAAAGACTTCCACTGTCTCCAAGAGACAGAGCGAGTTTATGTGCCGTACCCAGCGGACAGGCGAGTTCCTTCAGTCATTTATATCCAAGCTATGTAGCCTAGCTAGGAAGTGTGAGTTTGGAGTGTTAGAGCACAGGCTCGTGAGGGACAAACTAGCCCATGGCACCAGCGACGCTTGGCTGAAGATGACACTAAGAACAGCTAAGGTGCCGCTATTGCTGGACGAAGTGCTGGAATTGGTGAAATGAAGGGAGTCCGTGGTCCTGTACAAGCTATCGGCTAAGGCTTGCGAGGGGCTAACCGCGTGTGATTTCCCGCTGAGAGCGGAGATTTGCATGCTAGCTGGGCAGCAGGACACGGTAAAGGCACAGCGGAGCACAGAAACCGTGAGTGCTGGATGCAGCGGAGAGGAACCAGGGTCGGAGGACGTGGCCCCGGAGGTGAGCAGCAGCAGCTGGTTGTGGAAGCTACACAGTGGGAGTGTGAGACCATGCAGGCTGAGGGCCTTGGGGAAGAGCAGCAGCCACAGAATGCAGAGATGGCACAGCGGGACACCTGGAGTGAGAGTACCAGGAGCAGCGACGAGACATCCGGGTCGGAGGATATGGCCGACAAGAACATGCTGAGAGCCCAGAGGGAGAGCAGCCGCAAACGGACAGCGAGTCAGCGCAGCGGGGCACCTGGGACAAGGGTGCTGAGAACGGTGACGAGGTGCCCGGGTTCGACAGTGGAGCCAACAGGGGTGACACTGAAGGCCCAGAGGGACAAGAGCCGCAGCCAGACATGGTGACAGCGCAGCGGTGCACCAGGACTGAGAGTGCTGGATGCAGCGGCAGAGTGCCTGAGCTGGAGAACGAGACCGACGGGGGTGACGTCATGAGCCCCAGAGGTGAGCAGCGGCAGCCATGTGCCATGGAGGTCGGGCAGTGCTTTAGTGCCAGAGCTCCATGCGCCTGGGACGAGGGCACTGGGCGGTACGGCGAAGCACCCGAGGCTGCAAGCAGCGTCGAGTGTTTTGGTTCTTCCCGAAGTGCAGCCACTGGGGGCCGGAGTGTCTGGAGCCATGGTGGCGGTGAAGCAGATGGTCATGAACAGTTTGGCGGGCGCAAAGAGACGGTGTACCAGATAACGGCACGGCGAGCTGAGAGCTCCTTATGGCGGGAGAAGACAGTTTCGCCAGGGAAGGGGGCTTCGGCCCTGGGGGTGGACGGTGGCCGGGTGTACAGACGCCATGGGGCTGCCCAGGTCCTCCATGGCAGTGTAAAAGATGGTGGCTCCCCAGAGACATTGGGGTCACTTAAATTATTATGTGGAAATATGTAAATACATCAATATTTGTATATATTTGAATATGTGTTTTGTATATATTGTTTGCTGGTGTGCATTTGTGTGTGTGAATGTGAATAATATGGGATTATTTTGTATTTTCAAGAAACATGGTCCATTTTAGTTGTTCTTTGTGTGAATGTGATAGGTTGTTTTACTGCAGTTTACTGTTTCCCAGGTTCTTAGTGCGTGATTTGGGTTCTAAATTTCAATGGTCTGTGTGATTCCTATTTTCTAAGGGGGGAGAAAATGCTGGATGTGTATGTGTGTGTATGTGTGGCAGTGCTCGCCCCCTAGGATGGCGTGAGGTTGGCACAGCCCCTCTGTATATAAACCCCGATCTGTTAATAAAGTTGAGAGTTCTATGTTGCATGAAGTCTCTCCTCCGACTCCCTCATTTCAAGACATAACAGGGCTGAAGAGCAGCTCTGAATTTAGTTTGCGTATGTTTTTTCAGGCGCTTCGAACGGAAATGGGCTGGAAGCATAACTGCTGCCTTACTCCTGCACTTAATTCTAAGTACAGTACGACATCAGCTTTCAACAACAAAATGCAGAGAACAAATCCACCCCACAGGTAATGGAGGCCAGTACTTCTTGTACACGAGTTACCTGAACAAAGAACGTACCAGACTGCTAACTTACCACAGACAGTCTTGCACAGTCAGCGGCTGCGTGAGATTATTCCCCCTTGGCGTTATCTTGCTCCTGGCTGGCAAAGTGGAAATAAACCCAGGACCGGTGGCCATGGACCTGTGTGCGGGACAGATGCCACCAATGCTAACAGGAGTAGCGTGGCTAACACCTCCATCATCAGCGGAGACAATGAGACCACAATTGTTTAGGGGACCAACATGGACATGAGCACTATTGCCAGATGAATTAATTGTGCTTACACTACCAATACTGGCAGGCCTAAGGCAGCCCACATCCACACCAATCAGCACCGCTGCGGCCCTGCAGCTGACCAACATCGCTGTGGTGTGGCAGCCCGATAGCATCGTCACAGCCCAACAGCGGAACCAAGCCGGGGTGGACTGGTGATCGACCCTCATCCCTGTGGCACAGCAATGAGCTCACCTCACCACGGCACAGCGGAGAACCCACATCACCAGATGGCCAGACATGGCTCTGCAGCCGGCCCTCAGCACTACGACGCAACAGCCAATCTCTACTGCAGCAGCCCAGTGATCGGACTCTACCACAACGGCAATGAAACTACCAGCAGTCAGTGAGTGTAAAACTCGTCAGAGAAATTCAGTGTTTAAAAAAAACTTAGATCGCTCAAAGTTATTCAAACCCTGAATCAGGCAAAACTAATTTGGGACACTCAAACTGAAAAAAAAAAGGGGGTCTGCTTTGGGGCACTTAAATGTATGGAGTATGATCTCCAAATGTGAACAACTACAACATCTGTTGACAAACTCTAATGATGATTTTATGGGTCTGTCTGAAACGTGGTTATCATCCTCGTCACCTGAAACTGTTGTTACCATGCCTGGCTATAATGTGTATAGGAAAGACATGGCGCAAGGAAATGGTGGAGGAGTTTTACTATATGTTAAAAACTTAGCTTAAAATGTAGTCAGATTGAATGGTCAAAAGATATAAGTCTAGAATGTGTAGGAGTTAACATTAAGTTGTCATCCAATATGGCATTCTCTGTTATTTGTTTACAGTCTCCTCTAAAGCAGGTTTTTATGATTAATTTAAAGCACTTCTTAATCAGGGCAATCCTAAAAGTGAATTAATCTTATTGGGTGATTTTAATATAAACTGGGATGACAAAAAAGACAGGAAAAATCTAAAAAAAAAGTCATTACAGATCACCATAACCTAGCTCAATTAATGGATAAACCAACCAGAGTCACAAGTCAGTCAAAACCCAAAATTGATTTACTTTTCATAAATAGACCTGAGAGAATCTCCCAGACTTATAACCTTTTAACAGCACTGTCTTCTTCTTCTTTTAGATTTGATTGGCAGTTGGCAACCAGCCTACAGGTGCATTACCGCCACGCACTTCACTCTTTATCATCATGCGTTTGTTTTCTCCGGGCGGGTCTCTTTGCCATTTACATCACTCTCAACTCTATCTTCAGACATCACTCTTCTTCGTCTCCTCGTACTTCACTCTATATCATCACTTCACTCTATATGACAAACCACAATATAATATTAGCAACAAGAAAAGTTCCACGGAAACAGCTTTCAGAACCATTTAAGAAGTCATCAGGTAACACAGTAAAAAATTATATAATCCCAAAAAACCAACAACAAAATATAACAATGGCAATAAACAAAACTGAATGGAAGGAAATCGCCTCTTCAAATGACAAATCACAGCAATTAATTTTTTATAATGAAATCAAAGAGGTTATCGCGGCATTTTCAAAAAAAGGAAACAGAAAAAGAATCAACTTACCATGGCTCAACTCCGAATGTCTACAACTAATGAAGACCAGAGATCAACTTCTTAAAATGGCTCCAAAATCAGTTTTAACAACAGACAGACAAAAATTTACGTCTGCTAGAAATAAGGTAACACAAACTCTGAGGAAGGCTAAGGCAAACTTTTTCATAACCATTATCAAAAATGCAAAAGGAGATGGCAAAAAAACTGGAATAATATTAACAAATTGACAAATAAACAGAACAAAAAAGATGACGGAGACATGGAACTTAACATTAATAGCAAATTGGTACAGAATCCCATGGTCATTGTTACAGAGTTTAACAACTTTTTCATAAACTCTGTGCTAGAAATATCCCATTCATTTAATCCACCTGATCATAATTCTAGTCCTATTAACCCCACACAACCAGTTTTAATATATTAGAAATAATTGAAAATGAAATTGCAAATATCATCAGCTCATTGGATAGCTCAAAAGCAACAGATGAACGTGGTCTTACCACCAATTTTTTAAAAGAACATAAAAAATGGCGTTCACTTATATAGCGCTTTTTTCTCATCTCTAGATGAGAAAAAGATAACACATTTTACACAAAATCCAAATTTTTATTTAAATAAAAAAGGTCAAACTAAATCTGCACTATTTATGTTTGAATTTTGATGCTTTCTTAACATTAGAGAACAGAACTGTAGTCAAACTTACAGTAATCAGTAAGGATTAAATGATTTTCTTGTATAAATCTTGCTCCACACCATCTACGCCATCTATGTACTATTGCAATGTGTCTTTTGTGATAAATGGGAAGCAGAGCTGTCCGTCTGTTCATAGATACCGTGCAGGATCTACTTTACGTCAGCAGTACGGGAGGATGATGCCAGGGCACTTCCTGCTGTGCGGCCGAGGCAGACATATGTCGTACCAAAGAGCCTTGCCCAGAAGTCACTCTTCACAGGGGGACAGAGGGTGGAAGGGGAATGGATGTTGAGATATGTGATCAAAGGACTTTGACATATACTTTGTGTTTTATATTTTAAGTGGAAATTTCAATGAGTGCCACAACACGGCTCAGCAGACATAATTATTGAAAGTTATTTAAACATTCAAATACTGATTGTGCATGTGTGTTAGAGGTGCATCAGATTTCAAGGACAAAGAATTTTTACATTGCAAAACCTGAGATTTGTTTCCATTGCTGCTTTGATTGGCTAATTTATGTTCTTGTATCACTTTGTTGTTGGAGGGTTATGCCAGATCTTAGGTATAACAGGGTCGAAGTCATAAAATGTTCATCAGTGAGGTAAAATCTGCTGTTTTTGTCTGTTGGATCAGGTTTTGATTTTTTTTTTAAGTTGTTTACTATATTGGTTCCACAATTTGTTGACTTTGTCAGAGCTTCTTTCAGATGCTCCCTTTAGGGGTTGCCACAGTTGATCATCTGTCTTCAACTCGCCCTGTGCCTTGCATCTTCCTCTGTAACACCAACCCTGTCCATGTCCTCCTTCACTACATCTATGAATCTTCTCAGTGGTCTTCCTCGTTTCCTCATGCCTGACAGCTCCATCTTCAACATCCTTTGTCCAATATATCCACTATCCCTCCTCTGCACATGTCCAAACAATCTCCGCCTTGTCTCTCTTTTTCTCCAAATTGCCCTGCCTGAGCTGTCCCTCTGGAAAAAAACATTTTAATTCCTGTCCCTCCTGGTCACTCTCAGTAAGAATCTTGGCATCTTCAACTCTGACACCGCCTGTCTTTTTTTCAGTCCCACTGTCTCCAATTCATACATCATAGCAGGTCTTACTACCATCTTATAAATCTTGCCTTTTGCTCTAGCTCAGGGGTGGGGAATCATGTGCCATGCAGGGCCATTTCACTATACTATTTCACCAAGTCTCTTCAGCAGGTGTTTTCAATGATTAGTAATCCTTGAAGCTGACTACAGAAAACACCTGCTGAAGAGACTGGGTAAAACAGAAAACCTGCAGTGAAATGACCTTCACTACCCACACCTTTTCTTGCCACTATCCTTCTGTCACAAATCACCCCTGACACTCACCTCCACCGACTCCACCCTGCCTGCACTCTCTTCTTTACCTGTTTTGTGCAGTGTCCAATGCTTTGAATGGTTGATCTCAGGTATTTAAACTCATCTACCTTCACTACCTCTATTCCTTCCATATTCACCATTACACCTGCCTCCTCTCATTCACACGCATGTATTCTCTCTTGCTTCTACTGACTTTGATTCCTCTTCTCTCCAGAGCATACCTCCACCTCTCAAGGTTCTCTTCCATCTGCTCCTTACTCTAACTACAGATCACAGCATCATCTGCAAACATCATGGTCCATGGAGACTCCTGCCTGACCTCATCTGTCAGCCTGTCCATCACCATGGCAAACAAGAAGGGACTCGGAGCTGATCCCTAATCTAATCTCACCCAACCATGAATCTGTATGTCACTCCTACAGCACACCTCATCACCATCTCATTGTCCCCATACGTCCTGCTCCACCCTCAGGAAGTTCTCTGCCACTCCTGACTTTCTCATACAGTACCACACTTTCTGTCTTGGCACCCTATCATATGCATTCTCCAGATCCACAAAGACACAGTGCAACTCCTTCTGACCTTCTTTATACTTCTCCATCAACACTCTCAAAGCGAACACTGCATCTGTAGTACTCTTTCTTGGCATGAAACCGTACTGCTGCTTGGTGATTGTGACCTCTCTTCATAACATGGCTTCAGCAACTCTTTCTCATTACCAATGTTCTTGCAGATCAGTACCAATACACTTCTCTACTCCTCAGGTGTCCTCTCACTCTCCAAGATTGTGTTAAACAATCTGGTTAAAAAGTTCACGGCCATCTCTCCTATACGTTGTAACGGCACTGACCTTTTATTCTTGGGATGCCTGTCAGAGTTTTTCTAAGGAAGAGGTATTTAGGTGAGCTTAATATCAGTGCAGTCAGGTTATAGTTAAGTCAGGGGTGGTCAGTCCAGTATAAAAGATATTGTCCAAATACACAAGATACACAAAAGGAAATCAGGTTGTTTAACACAATGCAAAACAAATAGGAAAAAAAAAGAAATATTCAATTTGTCATAGATATATTCAGGGCAATTATTCAAGGCTCAGGCCATACTCAACAGAAATTCAAACTCCAGTCCGGGTTTTACCACAGTCTCTCGACACAGATATCAAAGAGCAAAATAATCAGCATCCGTCTTGCAGTTCTCTCAAACAGGCCACTCTTGAGTGTCCATTTTGCAGTTCATAAAGCTATTTACAAAATATAAACATGGGTACTCACAGCACCAGGAAGTCAGAGTGTAGTCAGTCAATGTATTTGTTAGATTCTCTGGATTTTAAAATCTCCAGAGAAAACTGCTCTTTTATGATAATTCCAGTTTCAGCATGGGTTCCAGGAAAAAAAAAACTACCCAAACGCAACACTGACTGTCATGAAGACTGACAGGGAGAACTGACATGGAGCCTGGTTGTCCTACTCTGACACCATTATACAGACTTTGTGGTTGTACTGGGTTAGTTAATTGGAGCATCCCGGGTGTGGCTGAGGAATTCATGTTGTTTGAATAATTGGCTTTAGTGGGTTTGTCTTATTGCATGAATTTGTGTTTCTTTAAGTAACAATGTTGATAATGATATTAAAAGCTGCTACAACATCCCCATACCTCCACAGGTATGTCACCTGGACCAGCCGCCTTTCATCGTCTTCATCACTGCTCTCACTTCCACCTTGATAATCCTAAGAACTTCCTGGTTCACTATCTTTCATTCATCCATCCATTCTCCTCTCTCTCTCGTTGTCTTGATTCATCAGCTTCTCAGAGTACTCCTTCCATCTTCTCAACACACCCTCCTCACTTGTTGCATTACCATCGCTGCCCTTAATCAACTTAACTTGTTGTGCACCCTTTCCAGCTTGGTCTCTCTGTCTCACCAATGGATACAAGTGCTTTTCTCTTTCCTTTTCTCCAGTCTCTCATATAACTCATTATATGCCTTTTCCACCTCTGACCTGAACTGCTTTCTTTAAGTGCTGTTTTTCTTGCCTGCCTCAGGGACTACAGATGGAAATTACTGAGAACGCTATAATCTGGTACAGAGCATTTGATTACTTTTCTGTACTTCCCCATCCAACAACAAATCTCCTTGTCTTCTTTCCTCTGTCCAGAGGCTACACCAATTAACTTTTTAGCCGTTTCCCTCAATACTTTAGCTGTACTTGCCCAGTGCTGTAATACTGACTTTGTCAGATAGTAACATAAATAATTTACCTTCAAAATTTAAAATATTTTATGATCAGTACTGTGAGTGTTGTAAGCCTCCCTCCTTAATGAGATCAAGAATCCAGCAACACTTACAGTATTCATTATTAGTGGCCTTTATTAGGGTTACGTTTTCTACAGTGGTGTGAAAAAGTGTTTGCTCCCTTGCTGATTTCTCATTTTTTTTCTGTTTGTCACACTTAAATGTTTCAGATCAGCAAACAAATTTTAATATTAGACAAAGATAACACAAGTAAACACAAAATGCAGTTTTTAAATGAAGGTGTTTATTATTAAAGGAAACAAAAAAAACCCAAACCTACATGGCCCTGTGTGAAAAAGTGATTGCCCCCTAAACCTAAAAACTGGTTGGGCCACCCTTAGCAGCAACGAGTGCAATCAAGCATTTGCGATAACTGGAAATGAATCTTTTACAGCACTGTGAAGGAATTTTGGCCCACTCATCTTTGCAGAATTGTTGTAATTCAGACACATTGGAGGGTTTTTGAGCATGAACCGCCTTTTTAAGGTCATGCCATGGCATCTCAATCAGGTTCAGGTCAGGACTTTGACTAGGCCACTCCAAAGTCTTCATTTTGTTTTTCTTAAGCCAATCAGAGTTGGACTTGCTGGTACATTTTGGATCATTGTCCTGCTGTAGAACACAAGTGTGCTTCATCTTGAGGTCATGAACAAATGGCTGGACATTCTCCTTCAGGATTTTTTGCTAGACAGCAGAATTCATGGTTCCATTTACCACAGCAAGTCTTCCAGGTCCTGAAGCAGCAAAACAGCCCCAGACCATCACACTACCACCACCATATTTTACTGTTGGTATGATGTTCCTTTTCTGAAATGCTGTGTTACTTTTACACAGGATGTAATGGGACACACACCTTCCAAGAAGTTCAACTTTTGTCTCATCAGTCCACAGAAAGTTTTCCCAAAAGTTTTGGGGATCATCAAGATGATTCCTGGCAAAACTGAGACGAGCCTTTATGTCCTTTTTGCTCAGCAGTGGTTTTTGTCCTGGAACCCTGCCATGCAGGCCATTTTTGCTCAGTCTCCTTCTTATGGTGGAGTCATGAACACTGACCTTAACTGAGGCAAACGAGGCCTGCAGTTCTTTGGATGTTGTTGTGGGGTCTTTTGTGACCTCTTGGATGAGTCGTTGCTGTGCTCTTGGGGTAATTTTAATGGGCCGGCCACTTCTAGGAAGGCTCACCACTGTTCCATGTTTTCGCCATTTGTGGATAATGGCTCTCACTGTGGTTCGCTGGAGTCCCAAAGCTTTAGAAATGGCTTTATAGCGTTTTCCAGACTGATAGATCTCAATGACTTTGTTTCTTATTTGTTCCTGAATTTCTTTGGATCACAGCATGATGTCTAGCTTTTGAGGATCTTTTGGCCTACTTAACTTTGTCAGGCAGGCCCTATTTAAGTGATTTCTTGATTGAGAACAGGTGTGGCAGTAATCAGGCTGGGTGTGGCTAGAGAAATTGAACTCAGCTTTGCAAAGATGTGATGAACCACAGTTAATTTACGTTTTAACGGGGGGTGGGGCACAATCACTTTTTCACAGAGGGCCATGTAGGTTTGGATTTTTTTTCTACCCTTGATAATAAACACCTTCATTTACAAACTGCCTTTTGTGTTTACTTGTGTTATCTCTGTCTAATATTTAAATTTGTTTGATGATCTGAAACGTTTAAGTGTGACAAACATACAAAAAAATGAGAAATCAGGAAGGGGGCAAACACTTTTTCACACCACTGTATAATACACTTCTTACTGTAGTTTTAGCCTCTTTGTACATGTCATCCATCTCAACAACCTTTAGGATCTTCTTCTGATAGATATGAGTTTGCCCTTTCTGGATTGGACTGTTATATGTGACCTTGCAAAACTGAGTCCAAAAATGGTCCATAGTTTGTAACTTAGTCCACAGTTTAATTTAAGATGTTAAGAAAAAAAAATGATGAGAAAATCTTGACACCACCATTTTTGCCTAAATAAAGAAATTGTGTTTTTTAGTATTTTTTTTTTTACTGATGAGTTATTAAAAATAAAAAGAGAAAATGTTTGCTGTATCAGCAATTATAAAACATCACTTCTTCTTTGCCATCTTAACCCATCCTCCAGACAGGTGTTGTGTGTTGTGCTGCTTAAACAGTTACTGACTGTTGCTCAGGTGTGCATTGGGCTGACTTTGGCAGAGCCTTCATGAAATACCTCTCCAAAACAAATAATAGAAAACAATACAGACTTCTGTTTATTGGTAGTGTATCTAAATCTTTATAAGCATTTCCACACTGCCAGCTCTCCATTCAACAGCCTTTGCTGTGGACTGATGTCGATGTGGTATAAAATGGATACCACAATAAATACCATTTGTTACATATATGACAAATTAATCCCTTAAGATGAGGGATCAATCTGGAGATGCTGCTGCTAATGTTCATTGCTTGTTGTGCTGTGCAGACTCACTGAGTTCAGGACAGTGCAATCTGAGTCATTTCTGCACCTGCTGTGTGTTCTAGCTGGAGAGTCAGGACAAGGAGTACCATTGCTACTGTGGATCACAGTGCTGTGGGAGGAAACTATGTGATATTAAGAAATGTCACATAAGATAAGATAAGATAAGCCTTTATTAGTCCCACAACGGGGAAATTCCAGGATTGCAACAGCACAGGGATAGCAACACTCAGAGCAACAATCAGAAGGCAAGGAAAAAAAAAAAAAAAAAAAAAAACAAAAAACAAAAAAAAAAAAAAACAAAAAACAAAAAAAAAACAACAAGCAAGCAAGAGCAGCTAATATACATATGTACATATTACTATAAAATATATATATACACACACACACACACAGACACACAGTGCAGAGCATTGTAGCTAGATGGAATAAATATGTAAATATATAAACACCCACAGTACGGAGCATTGTAGCTAGATGGAATAAATATATAGATATATAAATATAAACACACCCAGTGCTGAGCATTGTAGCTAGATGGAATAAATATGTAAATATATAAACACACACAGTGCAGAGCATTGTTGCTAGGTGGGATGAAACAGCATAACCGTCTACTTAGTTATCCTACATGGTATGATTATGTGCCCATACATATTCTCACCCTCCATAGCGACCGGTATGTTCCTAGTTGTATGCCGGAGAGGACCATAGTGTAAGTCTATTGCATCTTTTGCATTCAAAAAACTATTAGTTTGTTACGTCTTTTTGCTATCTCTGCGAGCAGCCCTGCTTAGGTTGTACAGTCTGACAGCCGTTGGTAGGAAGGACCTACGAAACCTCTCGGTTGTGCACCTGGGATGATGTAGTCTGCTGCTAAATGAGCTCCTCAGTGCATCCAGTATGTCCTGCATAGGGTGGAACTCGGACTCCAGCAGAGATGACAGTTTAGCCACCGTCCTTCTCTCTCCTATCTCCTCCATCGGATCAAGGCGTTGCCCCAGGACAGAGCTAGCTTTCTTAATCAGTTTGTTCAGTCTCTTCCTATCGGCTGCAGTAATGCCACTGCCCCAGCAGACCACTCCAAAAGTGATGGCTGATGCCACCACCGTGTCATAGAATGACTTCAGCAGCGCCCCTTGTACACCAAAAGACCTGAGTCTCCTCAGCAGGAACAGCCTGCGCTGTCCCTTCTTGTAGAGTGCGTCAGTATTGTGTGACCAGTCTAGTTTATTGTTCAGATGAATACCCAGGTACTTGTAGGATGTCACCATCTCGATGTCTGTTCCCTGTATATTTACTGGTGCTGTGAGGGGCTGCCCATGCCTGCGGCAGTCCACCACCAGCTCCTTAGTTTTCCTCGCGTTGATCTGGAGGCAGTTCCGATGGCACCAGTCCACAAAGTCCTGGATAAGCCCTCTGTACTCAGCTTCATCTCCGCTGGAGATGAGACCAACGATCGCAGAGTCATCAGAGAACTTCTGTAGATGGCAATGTGTTGTGTTGTGTGAGAAGTCCGCAGTATAAAGAGTGAACAGGAAGGGAGCCAGCACCGTTCCCTGGGGGGCCCCCGTGCTACTGATGATCGTGTCGGAAACACAGTCCCGGGTTCTCACAAACTGAGGCCGGTTCGTGAGGTAGTCCAGGATCCATGATGACAGGTGCTGGTCCACCCCTGCGCGCAGCAGCTTGTCCTTCAGGATCATCGGTTGGATGGTGTTGAAAGCACTGGAGAAGTCAAAGAACATGATCCTCACCATATTCCCGGGCTTCTCCAGGTGGGACAGAGAACGGTGAAGGAGGAAGATCACCGCATCCTCCACCCCAATGCCATGCTGGTAGGCGAACTGGAGTGGATCCATCGCTGGTTCCACCAGGGGGCGGAGATGAGCAAGGAGCAGTCTCTCCAGGGTCTTCATCAAGTGGGACGTCAAGGCCACCGGTCTGAAGCTGTTCAGGTCTTTGGGGTGGGAAGTTTTTGGTACAGGTACCACACAAGATGTTTTCCACAGCTGTGGTACCCTCCCCAGTTTCAGGCTCATGTTGAAGATATACGTCACAATCCCACACAGCTGGTCTGCACAGGACTTGAGGAGCTTTGCGCTGATGCCGTCCGGTCCCGACGCCTTCCTCGCCTTGATCTTCCTCAGCTCCATCCTCACCTGGGTCTTGGTCAGGGTCAGGATGGGGGGCTGTGTGTTGGGAGTGGGGGGGGTGTCGGTGGAGTGGGGAGTGGGTAGCAGGACTTGATTTCTTAGAGGCAGCAGTGGTTGTTGTGCAGACAGGGGGGAGGGCGGTTGGTCAAATCTATTGAAAAACAGATTCAGGTTGTTCGCCCACTCCCTGCCCCCCGTGGCCTGGGGGGAGGTATTCTGGAGCCCCGAGATGGTTTTGAGGTTTCTCCAGACCCCGCTGATGTCGCTCTGTTGCAGCTTGTCCTCCATCTTCTTCCTGAAGCTGTCCTTGCCTTCTCTGATCTTTCTCCTCAGCTCCCTCTGTACGGACTTCAGCATCTCCCTGTTCCCCGACCTGAAGATCCTCTTCTTCTCTCTCAGAAGTGTTTTTATCTCAGGGTTGATCCAGGGTTTGTTGTTTGAGTGACGCCGTATGGTCTTGGTGGGAACGGATTTGTCCACACAGAAGCTGAGGTAGCCCGTGAAGGTGTGAATGAGGCCATCGATGTCCTCACCATGTGGATCGCAGAGCTGCTTCCAGGCAGTGGCTTCAAAACAGTCCTTTAGAGTGTCCATTGTCTCCTCAGACCATAACTCCACAGTGTGCATGGCCGGAGGTTGTCTGTGCACTAGGGGTTTGTACACCGGTCGGAGATGAACCAAGTTGTGATCCGATCTCCCAAGTGGGGGGAGTTGTGATGAGGTGTACGCCTCCTTAGTGTTTGCGTAGAACAAATCCAGTGTTTTATTGTCTCTAGTGTGGCATGTGACATACTGGGTGAAAGTGGGCAGAATGGGAGACAGTGAAACGTGGTTGAAATCGCCTGAGATGAGGAGAAGAGCATCTGGGTGTTCTGTCTGCAGCCTGCTGGTTACTGAATGGATGACGTCACGCGCTGTCCCAGCGTTCGCCGTCGGATTTGCATAAACAACAATGCAGATCACGTGTGAGTGTTCTCTCGGGAGATATGTAGGCCTCATGCTAACAGCTAGCAACTCAATGTCTTTGCTGCAGTGTCGTTGTTTAATGTCGTTGTACATCAAGCCATTTATCCTATAAGCAGAGAAATGCAAGACAAAACGGGCTGCTTATGGCTCAGTGAGCTGTCCAAGCACAGCATAATAGGGTTTCCCATGGCTTCCAAATACACAGCCACTTATGACTCGTTATACAGTAAGTGCTTCACTTTAAATATCAGGATGGACAGCATTTAAACAAGTGAACATTTCAGAATGGGAGCACAGTTACCTTGATGTTCGAGAGTATTTGAATGTTTGGACTAAGGCAGAATTGCTGCAGCAGCATATGCAAACTGACTTTTTGTAGATTTTACCCTTGTGTATGTAATCTCTGTCTTGAGAAGCCAAGCTTTACACTCAGTAGCTATAATCTTCTTTGGGACTGTTGACAATTAATGTGAATCGATTTGGAGATGCTGTGGAAGTACAGCTTACTGATGAGAGCGTACCAGCGGCTGATGACCATTAATTTATCCATAGTTACAGACCACTAGAAGATAGAAAATGTAAAAAGTGTTGGGTTATGTTGACACAGACTCAAAATTCATGAGTGGTTGAGTGTGAATCTGCATTTCCTCGTTACCAGGTGGAGAACTTAATTTACGTCCCGTCTTACTCACTCCTGGTTTCAGTTCTGTCCCTGCAGCCATATGGATTGGACAGCACTCTGCGTGTTCTGCACACTGACAAGGCGGTCGTGACTCCAGGCTTTAAAATGCAGCTGAGCCTGTAGTAATGCCCAAGGCTCATTTGGACTGCACTATCAATCTGCTCTCTGCTAATTGAGGCATTAAGATTGTAGTTTGTGGGAGACTTTAATCTAACAGACCCATGGGCTAGACAGCATGTAGAAAGAATACAGAAACACAAGCCCATACTGTATGTAAGCACACACCTGCACATGCAGCATCCGACCCGCTGGCACCTGTCGGGAAACAAACCAGCTGAGTGCCACAGCAGATGCAGGAACAAAGCAATAAGGCTGACAGATTTGCCATGGGACAGTGAGGGGATGGGAAAAAAATATGCAGATTTATATGATCTTCTCAAGATCCTCCATGACTAACCTCAATAAGTTCCACTCACACAGTGAATATGTCAGCCAAAGCCGTGCTCCAGTGCAGTCTAATCCATCTTGGACCACAGCAAGACCTTGCACTGAACAGCACCAGCTGCTCAGAAGACTCCCATGCTATTCTTGAAATATTAATCAGTAATTTAAAGAGAACAAGCACTTGAAAGAAATGAAAAAAAGAGATGTATGTAAATGTATGTTTAGGTATTTGGACCTTGAGTTTAAAAAGCAAGAGTACTCTTATTCGTCCCTGTTTGTTGACAACTTTGAGAAAACAAAGTGACAAGTGCAACAAGGCAGCAGAAAGGGAAAATCTTTTCAGGGCAGTGGGCATGGTACACACAGAGGCATGGAGTCAGAGGATTCAGCCATGATGTCTAAAACTGTAAGACACTCATATATCAAAAAACCGCTGAACTTCTCTCAAGGATGGCGGGGAAGCAGAATGAATAAGCTCACAGGCTCCTTTGGATCTCAGGATAGCTGACCCATCCATTTTTTTTTTTTTTTTTGAGCTCTGAGGGCACTACACTCAGGATGTAGTGATTTTTTCCCCAGAGAGGGGACGGGTCAAGTGGGGGATACCCACCTATCAGCTTGACAAGAGGCAAAGAGTTTTTACATGAAATCCAAGCATATATCTATTTAAACAAGAATTAAGAAAGTTAAGCTACAATTACTACTGATTGTGCTAATAACCTCGACAAGTATAAGAATACGCTATAAGAGTACAAGTAAAAATAAGGTACGGGGCAATTAATAATCAACTTCCAATATACAAAAATGTTAGAAGAAAGAGACAATGATTACAGTTTGAGAGGAGAGTTAAACTTTACAAAACCTAAGGTTCGAGCAACAATGAAAAGTACAGTATCTCACAAAAGTGAGTACACCCCTCACACTTTTGTAAATATTTTATTATATCTTTTCATGGGACAACACTGAAGATATGACACTTTGATACAATGTAAAGTAGTCAGTGTACACCTTGTATAACTGTAAATTTGCTGTCCCCTCAAAATAACTCAACACACAGCCATTAATGTCTAAACCGCTGGCAACAAAAGTGAGTACACCCCTAAGTGAAAATGTCCAAACTGTGTGCAATTAGCCATTTTCCCTCCTCGGTGTCATGTGACTCGTTAGTGTTACAAGGTCTGAGGTGTGAATGGGGAGCAGATGTGTTAAATTTGGTGTTATCGCTCTCACACTCTGTCATACTGGTCGCTGGAAGTTCAGTATGGCAGCTCATATCAAAGAACTCTTTGAGGATCTGAAAAAAAGAATTGCTGCTCTACATAAAGATGGCCTAGGTTATAACAAGATTGCCAACACCCTAAAACTGAGCTGCAGCACGGTGGCCAAGACCATACAGTGGTTTAACAGGACAGTTTCCACTCAGAACAGGCCTTGCCATGGTCGACCAAAGAAGTTGAGTGCACGTGCTCAGCGTCATATCCAGAGGTTGTCTTTTGAAAATAGATGCATGAGTGCTTCTGGCATTGCTGCAGAGGTTGGAGGGGTGGGGAGTCAGCCTGTCAGTGCTCAGACCATACACCACACACTGCATAAAATTTGTCTGCTTGGCTGTCATCCCAGAAGGAAGCACTTTTTAAAGATGATGCACAAGAAAGCCCGCAAACAGTTTGCTGAAGACAAGCAGACTGAGGACATGGATTACTGGAACCATGTCCCATGGTCTGATGAGAACAACATAAACTTATTTGGTTCAGATGGTGTCAAGCGTGTGTGGCGGCAACCAGGTGAAGAATACAAAGACAAGTGTGTCTTGCCTACAGTCAAGCATGGTGGTGGGAGTGTCATGGTTTGGGGCTGCATAAGTGCTGCCGGCACTGGGGAGCTACAGTTCATTGAGGGAACCATGAATGCCAACATGTACTGTGACATACTGAAGCAGAGCATGATCCCCTCCCTTCGGAAATTGGGCCGCAGGGCAGTATTCCAACATGATAACAACCCCAAACACACCTTCAAGACGACCACTGCCTTGATAAAGAAACTGAGGGTAAAGGTGATGGACTGGCCAAGCATGTCTCCAGACCTAAATCCTATTGAGCACCTGTGGGGCACCCTCAAACGGAAGGTGGAGGAGCGCAAGGTCTCTAACATTCACCAGCTCTGTGATGTTGTCATGGAGGATTGGAAGAGGACTCCAGTGGCAACCTGTGAAGCTCTAGTGAACTCCATGCCCAAGAGATTTAAGGCAGTGGTGGAAAATAATGATGGCCACACAAAATATTGACACTTTGGGTACAATTTGGACATTTTCACTTAGGGGTGTACTCACTTTTGTTGCCAACAGTTTAGACATTAATGGCTGTGTGTTGAGTTATTTTGAGGGGACAGCAAATTTACACTGTTATACAAGCTGTACACTGACTACATTGTATCAAAGTGTCATATCTTCAGTGTTGTCCCATGAAAAAATATAATAAAATATTGACAAAAGTGTGAGGGGTGTACTCACTTTTGTGAGATACTGTATGTGCATATCCGTCTGTGGGGTGGATTTGTGTAACAGTCTGGAGCCGGAACTGAAACTATGTACAAACAGAAACCAATTCAGTAAGAGGTATAAACTTTATTGGGAGGTGGGATGGTACTGTGTATATTTATGTTGTTCTGTCTTGTGTTGTTTGTTGCAGTCTCTTGTTGCTGTGAGGTGCCTGGGTGCACGTGTTTGTATGCATATGCAGTACTTCACTCGTTTTGACATTTGCATGTCTTGTTTTGTAACACCTTAACTCTTGCACTTTAGCATATCCACTTTGTACAGTTTTACTGCAGTTGTTCTGCTCATGTATGGTTGTGTGCTTTTGTGACCCGCCGGGGCCTACAGATGCAAATTAGCAGTATTGCTAAATCTGGCATACTTACATTTGTATTAACATTGATTAGTATGTATTGTCCCTTTAAAATAAACATTAAACAAACTTCTGTGCTGGGTATACATGTATGCAATTGTATGGACTGTATGTACAGTGCATCTGGAAAGTATTCACAGCGCTTCACTTTTTCCACATTTTGTTATGTTACAGCCTTATTCCAAAATGGAATAAATTCATTTTTTCCTCAAAATTCTACACACAATACCCCATAACGTCAACATGAAAAAGTTTTTGAGGTTTTTATAAATTTATTAAAAGTAAAAAACTGAGAAATCAAATGTACATAAGTATTCACAGCCTTTGCTCAATACTTTGTTGATGCACCTTTGGCAGCAATTACAGCCTCAAGTCTTTTTGAATATGATGCCTGACCAACAGTGATCTGTGTGGAGTTTGCATGTTCTCCCCGTGTCTGCGTGGGTTTACTCCGGGATTTCTCCGGTTTTCTCCCACATACCAAAAACATGCAAGTTAGGTTAATTGGCATGAAACTGGGGATTCTAAATTGTCCTTAGGTATGACTGTGAGAGTGAATGGTTGTCTGTCTCTCTGTGTTGGCCCTGCAATGGACTGTCGATCTGTCCAGGGTGTACCCTGCCTCTCGCCCAAAGATGCTGGGATAGGCTCCAGCCCCCCCCCCCCCCCCCGCGACCCGAAAAGGATTAAGCAGAAGAAGATGAATGAATGAATGAATGAATGCCACAAGCTTGGCACACTTATCTTTGGGCAGTTTCGCCCATTCCCCTTTTGCAGTACCTCTCAAGCTCCATCAGGTTGGATGGGAAGCATCGGTGCACAGCCATTTTCAGATCTCTCCAGAGATGTCCAATTGGATTCAAGTCTGGGCTCTGGCTGGGCCACTCAAGGACATTCACAGAGTTGTCCTGAAGCCACTCCTTTGATATCTTGGCTGTGTACTTAGGGTCGTTGTCCTGCTGAAAGATGAACCGTCACCCCAGTCTGAGGTCAAGAGTGCTCTGGAGCAGGTTTTCATCCAGGATGTCTCTGTACATTGCTGCATTCATCTTTCCCTCTATCCTGACTAGTCTCCCAGTTCCTGCCACTGAAAAAAATCCCCATAGTATAATATTGCAACCACCATGCTTCACTGTAGGGATGGTATTGGCCTGGTGATGAGCGGTGCCTGGTTTCCTCCAAACATGACGCCTGGCATTCACACCAAAGAGTTCAATCGTTGTCTCATCAGAGCAGAGAATTTTGTTTCTCATGGTCTGAGAGTCCTTCAGGTGCCTTTTGGCAAACTCCAGGCAGGCTGCCATGTTCCTTTTACTAAGGAGCGGTTTCTGTCGGTCCACAGAGGAATGCTGGAGCTGTGACAGTGACCATTGGGCTCTTGGCCACCTCCTCAATTTTGAGCTTCATGGCAAAGGCTGTGAATACTTATGTACATGTTTTTTTATTTTTAATAAATTTGCAAAAATCTCCATCCATCCATCCATCCATCCATCTTTTTCCGGAGGTCTGGGCCACGAAGGCAGCAGTTCAAGCAGAGAAGCCCAGACTTCCCTCTCCCCAGCCACCTGCTCCAGCTCTTCAGAGGGGATACCAAGGCGTTCCCAGACCAACTGGGAGACGTAGTCTCCCCAGCGAGTCATAGGTCTGCCCCGGGGCCTCCTCCCAGTGGGACATGCCCGAAACACCTCAAGTGGGAGGCGTTCAGGAGGCAACCTGATCAGACGCCCAACCCACTTCAACTGGCTCCTTTCAATGTAGAGGAGCAGCGGATCTACTATGAGCCCCTCCCAGATGACTGAGCCCCTCACCCTATCTCTAAGGGTGAGTCCAGCAATCCTACAAGGAAAGCTCATTTCAGCTGCTTATATCCGCGATCTTATTCTTTCAGTCATTACCCAAAGCTCGTAACCATAGGTGAGGGTAGGAACGTAGATTGAGTGGTAAATCGACAGCTTTGCCTTAAAGCTTAGCTCTTTCTTCACCACAAT
The DNA here is from genome assembly GCA_020510985.1 of Pholidichthys leucotaenia. NCBI lineage: Eukaryota > Metazoa > Chordata > Actinopteri > Cichliformes > Pholidichthyidae > Pholidichthys > Pholidichthys leucotaenia. The sequence continues at coordinate 329,304,610 of CM035838.1, forward strand.
GGACCAATACAATGTCTGCATCACCGCAGATGCTGCTCAGATCCGTCAATCTCTCACTCCATTCTCCCCTCATTAGTGAACAAGACCCCGAGATACTTACTTGGGGCAGGAGCTTGTCCCCAACCCGGAGAGGACAATCCACCTTTTTCCGGCTGAGGACCATGGATTCGGACTTTGAGGTGCTGATTCTCATCCAAGCCACTTCACACTCAGAGGAAAACTGTTCCAGTAAGACCTGTAGGTCATTGCTGGATGAAGCCAACAGGACAATATCATCTGCAAACAACAGAGATGAGATCCTGTGGTCACCAAGCATGACACCCTCCTTTCCCTGGCTGCATCTAGAAATCCTATCAATAAAAATTATGAACTTGATCGGTGACAAAGGGCAACCCTGGCAAAGTCCAACTAGGAATGAGTCCGACCGAGTGTTGGCAATACGAACTAAACTCTCACAATGGTCGTATAAAGACCGGATAGCTCATAACAACAAGCCTGATCCCCCATACTCCCGAAGCACCCCCCACAAAAAACCATGAGGGATGCGGTCAAATGCCTTCTCCAAGTCCACAAAGCACATGTAAACTGGTTGGGCAAACTCCCACGAACCCTCGAGGATTCTTGAGAGGGTGAAGAGTTGATCCGATGTGCCACGGCCAGGACAAAAACCATATTACTCCTCCTGAATCCGAGGTTCGACCAATGGCCAGACTCTCCTCTCCAGCACCTTGGCATAGACCATAGATTTGCAAAAATCTCAATTTTTTTTCCATGTTGTAATTATGGGGTATTGTGTGTACAATTTTGAGGAAAAAAATGAATTTAATCCATTTTGGAATAAGGTCATAACATAACAAAATGTGGAAAAAGTGAAGCGCTGTGAATACTTTCTGGATGCACTCTATGGATAGATGTGTGTAAATGTTGATATGTATAAAATATAATTAAAATGTCTATTTGTATATATATATACATATACAGTATATAGACTTACAGTCTTGTCATACTTCATATGACAAGACTGTAAGTCTTTCTATTGCTACATAAATTATCTGTGTTTTGTTTTCGGACTCTATCCTGCAACAAGGGGCTCTTTACAAAGCAGTTTCTGGTCATAAAGTAAATACCTGTGAGGGCTACCCAAGAGACACTTTTTGAAAAGAAAAAAAGTCACTCTGATTAATTACATGCATTATTTTTCCCCCCTGAGCACAAAGACTTGGAAGAATGTTGTTCAGAAACCAAATATTACATTTTCTAAGAACATGGAATCATTATATAGAATTACAAATATCACTTTGAGGCCAGAGATAATGGTGAATATTCATACTTACATTAAATTAAATCACCCTTATTGTCATTCAACTGTACAACCAATCATGTACAGTAGAACGAGATTGTGTTTTACCTATCTACTGTGTTAATCACACACACCCCAAATGCAGAATCAGAGGGCCGCTGCCATGCAAGGCCCCGCCACAAATTTCCCTCCTCCATTCCATTATTGCTGAGCACCAAGCTGGACAGCAGGAAGTTCCACTTTTATATGGTCTTTGGCATGACCCGGCTGGGATTTGAACCCCTGCCTCCCGGGTCTGGGGCGGATGCTCTACCAACTGAGACACCACTCCGGTAGCTCAGTTACCGGAGTGGACATTAGACATTAGAGTCATGTCTTTTTTTATACCAAAAAAAGTCACCCGTACGCAGTGCTGGGCAATATGTTGATACTTTAAAACATATATCAATATATTTTCACTAATGACAATAATGACCTAGCATCATTTATATCCATACGTCATATGCTTTCTCCTTCCTATCTGACCCCGCAACTTGACCCCACTTCACCTCCACCTCCCCTCACTGTGAAGACATAATAACACCTCCCCCACCTGTTCAGTCCCAACCCACGTCCAGCTAGAGGATGACTGCCAAGAAAATTAACTTTATAGAGTGGTCATCCCCAACGTTTTTTTGCTTCACAGACCTGGGGGGAGGGGGGCACGGCCAGGGCACTGTTGCTGCAGACATCCCACCACAGAAAGTAAGCCTCCATTATCCAGACCAGCTATTTTCCCCAAGACCATGCCAGGAAATATATACAGTAGTGTTAGTTTTTAAATGAAGGTGTTTATTACTAAGGGGGAAAAAATCCAAACCTGCATAGCCCTGTGTGAAAAAGTGATTGCCCCCTAAACCTAATAACTGGTTGGGCCACCCTTAGCAGCAACAACTGCAATCAAGCATTTGTGATAAATGGCAATGAGTCTTTTACAGCACTGTGGAGGAATTTTGGCCTACTCACCTTTGCAGAATTGTTGTAATTCAGTCACATTGTAGGGTTTTCGAGCATGAACCACCTTTTTAAGGTCATGCCACAGCATCTCAATCAGATTCAGGTCAGGACTTTGACTAGGCCATTCCAAAGTCTTCATTTTGTTTTTCTTAAGCCATTCAGAGGTAGACTTGCTGGTGTGTTTTAGATCATTGTCCTGCTGTAGAACCCAAGTGCGCTTCAGCTTGAGGTCACAAACAGATGGCCGGACATTCTCCTTCAGGATTTTTTGCTAGACAGCAGAATTCATGGTGCCATTTACCACAGCAAGTCTTCCAGGTTGTGAAGCGGCAAAACAGCCCCAGACCATCACACTACCACCACCATGTTTTACTGTTGCTATGATGTTGCTTTTCTGAAATGATGTGTTACTTTTACACCGAATGTAATGGGACACACACCTTCCAAGAAGTTCAACTTTTGTCTCGTCAGTCCACAGAGTATTTTCCCAAAAGTCTTGGGGATCATCAAGAGGTTTTCTGGCAAAACTGAGATGAGCCTTTATGTTCTTTTTGCTCGGCAGTGGTTTTTGTCTTGGAACTTTGCCACGCAGACCATTTTTGCCCAGTCTCTTTCTTTTGGTGGAGTCATGAATACTGAACTTAACTGCCGCAAGTGAGGCCTGCATTTCTTTGGATGTTGTTGTGGGGTCTTTTGTGACCTCTTGGATGAGTCGTCGCCGTGCTCTTGGGGTAATTTTGGTGGGCCGGCCCCTCCTGGGAAGGTTCACCACTGTTCCATGTTTTCGCCATTTGTGGATAATGGCTCTCACTGTGGTTTGCTGGAGTCCCAAATCTTTAGAAATGACTTTATAACCTTTTCCAGACTGATAGAGCTCAGTAACTTTGTTTCTCATTTGTTCCTGAATTTCTTTGGATCGCAGCATGATGTTTAGCTTTGGATGATCTTTTGGTCTACTTCACTTTGTCAATCAGGTCATTTTTAAGTGATTTCTTGATTGAGAACGGTTGAGGCAGTAATCAGGTCTGGGTGTGACTAGAGAAATTGAACTCAGCTTTCCAAAGATGTTAGAAGACACAGTTAATTTATGTTTTAAAAGGAAGGGGGCAATCACTTTTTCACACAGGGCCATGTAGGTTTGGATTTTTTTACCTTTAATAATAAACACCTTCATTTAAAAACTGCATTTTGTGTTTACTTGTGTTATCTTTGTCTAATATTTAAATTTGTTTGATGATCTGAAACATTTAAGTGTGACAAACATACAAAAAAAAAAGAGAAATCAGGAAGGGGGCAAACACGTTTTCACACCACTGTAGCTGCAATGCTGCAAAGGCTGCATATCCACCAAATGCCTTCTTCTTTCCACTTTGTGCATCTATTTTCTTTTCATTATCTATGTAGTTCAGCACAGGCGCAGAATAAATCCCCGTCACACCTTGATGATTTAGGCAGCGTATGCTGATGTTTAAAAAATTTAGCGAATATGCTGGCGTACGTCGAATAAGTTATGTTTCTGTTAGCTTCTGTTGAATGCCAACTTAACTGCCAGCAACTCGCAATCCCCAACATCATAGTTTCTTTCTGCAGGGGAAAGGTGACGAGAAAAGTAAGCACAGAGATACAGCTTACCTTCTTCGGTAGATCGCTGGGAAAGAACCACTCCCACTACGCTGTCCGAGGCATCGACCTCCACCACGAACTGAAGAGTTGGGTCAGAATGAGCTAGCACTGGCGCTTAAGCAAAAAGCTCTTGAAGGCAGTAAAAGGCAGCCTGTGCAGCTTCTGACCAGATGAAAGGGACTTTGGTTGAGGTGAGCTAGGTGAGGGGTGCAGCCAGCCTGCTGTAATCCCAGATGAAATGGCGGTAGAAATTGGCAAATCCCAGGAAGCTGCAGCTGTTTTCGTGACTCCGGTTGGGGCTAATCCACCACTGCCCTGACTTTGTCTGGATCTGCCTTCAACTGCCCGCTCTCTGTTATGAAACCAAGGAAAGAGATTGTGGATACATGAAATTCACATTTTTCAGCTTTGACAAATAGTTTGTTCTCTAATAATCTCTGATGCACCTGCCGAACATGGGCCTGGTGTTCAGCCAGGGTCCTGGAGAAAATTATAATATTGTCAAGGTAGACGAAAACAAAAACATTCAAAAAGTCACAGAGAACATCATTGATTAGAGCCTGAAACACAGCAGGAGCATTAGTGATGCCTTATGGCATGATCAGATATTCAGAATGGCCTAAGTGGGTCTTAAATGCCGTTTTCCACTCATCCCCCTCCCTGGTTCACACAAGATGATAGGCATTTCGTAAGTCTAGTTTACTGAAAATGGTGGCTCCCTGAAGCAGCTCAAAAGCAGAGTTAATTAACGGTAAGAGATATTTGTTCTCAACTGTGATTGCATTAAGTCCTCCGTAATCAATACATGGGTGAAGGGAGCCATCCTTCTTACTGAAGAAAAAGAACCCTTCCCCTGTAGGTGAGGTGGATGGACGAATGATACCTGCTGCAATTAAGTCCTTAATGTACTGCTCCATTGCCACCCTTTCTGTCTGACACAGGCTATATAGACGACTGGTAGGTAACGGCGCTCCAGGGAGAAGGTTAATGGCACAGCCGTAGGGGCAGTGTGCTGGCAATGCAAGGGCCTTGGTCTTGCTGAATACCTTGCTGAAGTCATGGTATTCCTGGGGTACCGAGGACAGATCTGGTAGTGGAGCTACTGATGACGGGGATTGGCTGTTGGTGGAGACATGGGCAGACTGAAGACAAGAACATAAACAGAAGTTACTCCATCCCTCAACCCGACTAGAGGCCCAGTTTAACACCAGATTATGCATGAGTAGCCAGGGATAGCCCAGAACCAGTGGAGAGGAAAGAGAGGGTAGCAGAAAAAACTTTATAAACTCACAATGATTTCCAGAGAGAACAAGGAGACAGCATTAGTCATGTGAGTTACCATAGTGAGATTGCAGCTGTTCAAGGCTGTGACTCTGAGAGGCTGAGGGAGAGGCTGCATGGGGATGCCCAATTTAACAGTAATGGAGGAGTCTAGGAAATTCTGTTCCACTCCAGAGTCAATCAGGACCTGCAGCTGAAGGTCCTTCTGTCCAACTTGCAGAACTGCAGGGCGCAGAAGGTGAGATGTGGGTCTTTATGCTCTCTGCCCACCAGACCCCCCACTGCTACTGACGGGCTGCCCCTTTTCCCTTTTAGGGACAATTGGCTAGGAAATGTCCCATAGTCCCACAATAAAGACAGAGCCCCTCAGCTATGCGCTTCTGCTGCTCAGCTGGAGTTAGATGGGCTCTACCTATTTCCATAGGCTCAGCTGACGTACCAGGGGATGCTGCTGAAGGGACTGGGTGTGTGAGAGGGTTTGATGAGGGTGCAGAGGCACTGATGGGGTTTGGGCGAGTACTCTTCCCCCTAATGCACTCTCTGATGAAATTGTCCAACCAAATGCCTAGGGAGACTAGTGAGTCAAGGTTTGGTGGCTGATCCCGGGCAGCCAATTCATCCCGGAGACGGTCATTTAAGCTGTGGGTGAATATCCCCCACAATGCAGCATCACACCATCCAGACTCTGCTGCAAAGACATTGAAGTCGACTGAGTTATCAGCTACACTACGGGAACCCTGGCAAAGCCTAAGCAGGCAGTTGATAATGTCCTCTTCGTGGGACATTTAAGTAATCTGAAATGATTACTCAAATAAATAAATAAAAAGAAATTCACTTTTATTTAAAAAAAAAACCCAAAAAACATACGTAATCTTTAAAATACTAGAAAAATTTTAAGGAATGGAAAAAAAAGAATACCAGCCATGCCATAAACTGCCCTTTAAGGGCTGTTGAAGGACACCAAACGCTCACTGTGTGTTAGCACATTTATAAATGTGCTAACACACAGTGAAACCATATGTGAAACCATAATGACACAGAAGCAACGCAACCCCAAAATGTAAATAATAATAAAACAAATACAGAATGACAATAATAAAACAGGAACCAAATACAGCAAACAGTAAAAATAATGAAACAGACAGAAAAAGACTAACTAAAACTGGAGACTGGGCACGGCGCCCACCCAGGCCCCAGATCATGACAGAGCCTCCCCCTCAAGGGGTGGAGCCCAGACACCCCAAGGCAACAAAAAAAAGTAAAAGACCCCCCCCCCCCAACAAGAAAAACAACCCATCCTGGGGGGGGGGGGCAGGCATGGAGGGACCGAGACACAACAAAAACACAAAGAAACCCCAAAAAACACTAATGATCCACAACCTAAGCCAATGTGGTATCCCAGGACCCACAGACCCCTGGCTGACCGCTGCAGCTGCCTGGGCGGCCCCACGATGCAGTTCATCCGGCAGTCTCGAAGAGTCCCAGAGCCCACTGCCCAGACAGTTCAGCCCATTGGGTGGCCTCCCTGAGTCCATGAGCCACCCGACCCCACAGCACAGTCCGTCTGGTGGTCTTCCCAAGTTCCGGAGCCAGCTGCGCAGTCGGCCCAGTGCATCAGGTGGCCTCCCAGAGTTCATGGGCAACCAAGCCACTGAGCCCAATGCACCCCCCACCCCCAAAGGTGGCAGGTTAGCCCCCAACCACGACTGCTGGCCAACAGTAGCACGCAATGATGATGGTGGTTGACCAGCAGAGGAACCGGATGAGGGAAAAGGCTGCTTAGCGGGGACCTTTGACGAGGAGAGGATATCCAAGACAACCTCAAATGAAGGCATGGCACCTGCGGTGGTCTGGGACAGGGAAGCAGCACCTGCGGAGGCCTTGGGCTGAGGTGCAGCACCCCCGGTGGCCCAGGACTAGGGCGTAGCACCCACAGTGGCCCCAGACTGGGGCAAAGCACCCACGGCGGCCCAGGACTGGGGCGTAGCACCCACGGTGTCCCTGGACTGGGGTGTAGCATCCACGGCGACCCTGGGCTGGGGCATAGCACCCACGGTGACCCCGGACTGGGGCATAGCACCCACAACGAACAGGCTGACCCACAAGAGCACCAGGCCAAGGAAGCAATCGACCAGCGGAGCACCAGCAGAGGGTGAGGAAGGAGGGGCCACGGTGGCCTCGAACTGAGGTGTAGCACCCATGGAGGCTCCGGACCGAGGCATGGCACCCACGGAGACCCCAGGCTGGAGCACAGCACCCATGGAGCCCTCGGAGGGAGGGGAAGCAGCACACACGGAGACCTCGAATGGAGGGGGAACAGCACCCATGGATGTCCCGGACTGGGGCGCAGAACCCACGGAGACCTCAGACTGGGGCGTAACACCCGCAGTGGCCTCAGACGGAGGCGTCGCACCCATGGTGGCCTCAGACGGGGGTGTCGCACCCACGGTGGCCTCAGACAGCAGCATCACACCCGTGGCGGCGTCGGACAGGGACAAAGGACCCACAGAGACCCAAGGCAAAGAGGCAGGACCATCAGAGACCTCTGGCAATGAGGGAGGACCTGTGGTGATCTCGGGAAAAGACTCAGCACAAACACACACCGGGTCAGAGTCACTGGCAGCAGTGGAGCCCGGCGAGGAGAGTTCAGGTGCAGCTGATGGCCGCACTCGGCTCTCCCCACCAAAAGCTAGGCAAGATCTCTCTAGAACTGATAAAGTGAAAACAAAAAAGAGAACATGCCTGAGCTCAAACTCCACTGCCGTCCAGGACTCCGGCCAACCAGGCTGGGATGTCCCGGCTCTCTCCGTCAGGGCATCCACTCCCGAGCCAGCCACCTCAGGAGAAGGAGAGGGAAAAAACACCAGAGAAAGATCACCGGCAGCAGTGGAGCCCGGTGAGGATAACTCAGGAGCAGAGGACATCTGCAACTGATTCTGTTCGCCCTGAGTCAGACAAGAATTCTCTAGATCTGTAGGTGTCAAAACAGAACTGAGTACTTGCCTGAACTCAAGTTCCACCACCATCCAGGACTCTGTCAACTCCACTGCAATGACCACTGCAGCAGGCATGGTGGTGGGTGCAGCCCTCAGACCTCCAGGCATGGCAACCAACGCCAGTGGGCCTGCCGGCGTAGTGGCTCTAGCTGGAGGTAGCCCCGTCACAGGCGCCAAGTTCCAGGCAGCTGGATCCAGGGGACACTCCTCAAGAAGGTCCACAAGAACCGTGGGCTCTTCTGTCATCAGGCGGCTCCAATCTAGGACTGGCTGCCCCTTGAGGAAGACGGGAGGAAACACAGGAGGGACGGGTGAGAAACTGGTGACAGCAGCAGGCAGAGAGAACTCAGCCAAAGGGAGCTACAGAGGCTGAGCCTCACCACAGGCGATAAGGCAAGGAATTTCATTATAACGTACGAGAGAATGAAAGCACTTGCTTTATCTCCCGGGGAACGATGGAGTCTGTAGCTGCTGTTTCAGGAACAGCAGAGAGCCACTGGTGAGAAGATGGAGACCAATGATGTACCAGAGTCTGGGCGCACGGGCTTAGCGGCACTATCTCCGCCTTCTCCGATGACCCTCCCTCTAGCCATGGCATGAGCTCCGGATGGAGCCACGGTTTGTATTCCAGGAGGAGCTCCATTTCCGCCTCCAAAACTCTCTGGCGCTCCTCCGGCTCCTCTGCGCTGGGGCCGTCTGCAAGTGCAAAGGCTGTTTGCCCAATCCAGCAGGCTGCAGGACTCAGTTCGGTGGGGGGAGGCAAACCCACAGCTGGCTGATGGCACCAGGCACGAGACTTCCGCCCCCGGGACCGCCTCCCCCCCGGCACAGGTTCAGTTGGCGGGGAAGCCTCCCCCAGCCCGCGGTGCCAATGTTGAGTTTTGTGAACGGAGGTGAGGAGATCTGTCAGTTCAGGATAGCTCCACAAGCTGGGGAATGCCTCAATCACTTGTGCCACGCTATCCCACACCTGCAGCTCCTCCTCGGGAGTTTGGGTTAAAAGAGCGTCTGACACAATGTCCTCCAGAAGACCAGCCGCCCATCGCTCCTCCTCATCCATCCCAACACACCCGCAGTCCAAGCGGTCAGACATGCCAAAACTACTGGGCAAGATGCGGGGTAAAAGAAAAAAGAGAAAGGAAAGAAAAAAAACAAACAGCAAACGCACAGTGGCTGGTGTCCATGCCCTGGTCGTGTCCTTATGTCATAAACTGCCCTTTAAAGGTCTGACGACACGTTCTTGACTTCCTCTAATTTTTCAACACATAATACAATATGACGATGGGGGGGGGGGGGTGTCCGTTTCCAGACTGGAGATTCAAAGCTTTAATTGGCATCAAACCAGGGATTCTAAATTGTCCTTAGGTATGACTGTGAGAGTGAATGGTTGTCTGTCTCTCTGTGTTGGCCCTGCGATGGACTGGCGATCTGTCCAGGGTGTACCCTGCCTTCTCGCCCAAAGATGCTGGGAAAGGCTCCAGCACCCCCCCCCCCCAACACAACACGAAAAGAATTAAGCGGAAGAAGATGAATGAATGAATGAATGAATAATACAATATGACAAAATCGGTTTGTCTGTGGAGTTCTAAGTGAAACAGGATTTTTTTTACACGAATATCCGACGTTTTCATGAGCGCCACATCACCCATTGCGTCAGTGGCTGGAAAAACCCCCGGCCATGTTGTAACGTCATCGACGGAACACAGCGCTTGGCTGCCCTTTGTACACATAGGAAGGAAGCAGTTGAAAACATCGACCATGGTTCCAGCACATGCAGTCTGGAATTGGTTTGTGTTGTCCAATCTTGAGACGATTATAGTTCCAAAGAATGGGATGACAATGAAGAATCTGGGGGCATCAAACCGTATAGGTTTGAGCCATGCCAAGCGGGCATTGTGCCTAGCGAGTCAGACTCAGTGACAGTCAGCTGTTCATGTTTTGTGTGCATCATCTGCCGTGTTGTCAGCCAGCCAGTATTGCCAACACTATCATGACGTGTTAGCCACTCCACACAGCCGTGGTTCTGTTGCGCCCCTTGTAGCAATGTCGGCTCTGAGGCGCAACCGTGGTTAACACGTCTCCTTCCCATGTTCGCTGAGTGATGTCGGCCCCAAACGCCTACTGTTTGTGTTTCTGTGTATTTTTGTAAGTCTTCACCTTTTTGGGAATTGTCTGTCGTTCTATATTAAATGTGCTGTGGTGAATACTACACTTAAATCCTCATGTAAATCCTCGTTATTTATGCTTAAATCATCCCTCTCCGTGCGCTCTTACGCAGGGCAGGGAGAGGGCGCATGAAATAACGAGGATTTAAGCACAGAATTCAAAATACTGGCAGACTAACAGCACAGATGACAATACTATTGACCAGCAGCGCGTGTACATTTTGGTGGCCGTTTGCCATTAACGCACTGCTGGTGATGGTGTGATGACAAGCACCTGGGCAAGGACTGGGAAACATGATCAGCGGGATGATGATCATGATCACCTGTTGATAATGATTGAGGGGATGTGCCCGGACCGGCGTGCGATCAAAGAAAGTAGGTCAAAGCTGCACGTAAATCCATTAATCCTTCCCCTCCTCGCGCTCCTCCTGCATAAAAGTACAGAGGAGAGCAGGCTTGAGCTGAAGCGTGTGATGTGGTCTTTCACACATTACATGCTTTATCTAAGCCTGCGACACAATGGAAGGCATAGCTGTAAAATTAAAACAAGAAACCAGAGAAACTGTGAGCCACAAAGCTGCTGTCATTCCAGTCAACAACACCGGAGTCCGTTCCTGCGATTACGTCATGGGGGTGCTGCCCTTAATTCGGTGGGTGTCGCCACAGTCCAGTCAGCAGCTGCTGTTTTTTGATGATAACTAGTTTATGCAGGCGCTGTTGTAAATATTATATTGATCATTGACAATGACTTTTGGTTTTACACAACATGCTAAAAAAGGTCAAAAACGTGTCATCAGACCTTTAAGGGCTGTTGAAGGACACCAAATGCTCACTGAGTGTTAGCACACTTATTAAAGTAAAGACAGACAAAAACACATTACACATACAAATGACGGATAGCTAGAGCGCTGGAGGAGAGCAGGAGCTCGATGTCAACAGGCAGGCTGAAGCCTGGAAACACCGGGCAAAAATGGGAAGACACTGACTTGGAAGGAGCTCTCCCGTTCTCCTCAGCAGCAGCCCAAAACACTCAGAGTGAGTAACAACTGAGGACATCCAACGGAATAGAAGGATACAGCAACAAGAACGGTTTGTTGTGCCCTTAAATACCGTTTACAAAATAGGCAGCAGGTGCGGAACATGAGTGGCAAAAAGAATTACAATCAATGACAGCTGCGCAGCCTGTGAGCCAATTTGACAGCTGGGAGCTGCGCAGCGCTGTCAAAATAAAACACTAACCAGAAACCATAATGACACAGAAGCAACGTAACCCCAAAATGTAAATAATAAAACAAATACAGAATGGCAATAATAAAACAGGAAGCAAATACAGCAAACAGGAAAAATAATGAAACAGACAGAAAAAGACTAACTAAAACTGGAGACTGGGCACGGCACCCATACATGCCCCAGATCATGACAAGCCAACCACAATTCAACCACAGCTTGTTAAAGGCTGACTGGTCCTTAGTGGACAATACTTGCTTTATACTACAACTGGACTACAAATGGAAAACATTCCCCTTTGAAAACAATGTACCAAGCCTGTAGATTGTAGATATTCACCATGTCTTCATAAAGATAACCGAATGTTTATCAACTATCTTTTCTTTGGATGTGCAACTTCAAGCCTTCATTTTCCAAGGAAAACACTTCTCCAGGTGTGTAAGACACAAAGCAATGGTTTGACACCATTCTGCAGCCACTGCTTTGTGCAGTCAATTTACTCTATAAACATTTGTCTATAGCCACTGTAGGAAAGAAGTCCTTTGTGTTGGTGTTTGGTGATTCCTGAATATTTCTTTTTCCAAACAGCAGTACTATATGGTGGTTCAAAATGCCACAACACCTGTTTTATCTTTGACAAATAACTGAGAAAGACTAATTAAGACAAAGTATAGCTTTACTACAGCAGAAGTGCTGACTCAAAAGCAAGTGGCAAAACTATTTTAGTGACAAAGGGAAATGTATCTCCTGCTAAAATATGTTATTAGATGTTTTCACTTCACTTATTTTGATAATTCACTTATAAACCAGAAATCCTCATTCTGCTCTCAAGGTCAGTGCATTTTCAAAAGCGACAAATGAACCAGAACACGTGCTGGCAATGGTGATAGTGCCATCCTTCTGAATTTGCAAGTATGGATGATGGCCAATGTTTAAAGCAAAAGTAAGACATGTAGGTTTAAGTGATGAATGGGTCTGTAGCTCCAGGAAGAACAAAATAAAGCAGAACCACTTAAGCTCCTGTCAAGGCCATGCTCAGCTAACTCACTTCTCAGTGTGTGATTTGTCTGAGTATAATTTAAGCTTCAAGTCTTGGTGGCATGAAGGTCCTTTGGGGATTTTTTTCCTTATAAACTGAGTTAGGACATATTCATTTGCTTGTTAATCAGGAGCAAAACGTGTACTGGGGGCCAACCAGCCACAAAGATTTTCTGTCATTGACACTCTTCCCCCCCCCCCCCCCTTCTTTCTCCAGGGTGAGGGCTCCAACTTCCTCCAACTGGGATCCTCCATTGAGCAGCAGATTAACGGTATGTTCAAGGTGATGGAAGAGTACAACTGGGACAGCTTTGTGGTCATAACCAGCCTCTACCCTGGTTACGAAAACTATGTGGATTACGTAAAGTCTTTTATTGACACCAGCTACTTCATATGGGATCTGCAGGACGTTCTGACCTTTGACATGTCCACAGACGGCATCAATGACATACGAGCACGGAGGCTGCTCCAACAGATTGATGCACAGGTGCTGTTGGTGTACTGCTCGCACGAAGAGGCCCAGTACTTGTTTGCCATGGCAGCTGAGGCAGGGTTGGTGGGACCAGACTACATCTGGATTATCCCAAGCCTGGCTGTGGGAAACCCAGACATCCCGCCACCCGACAGTTTCCCAGTGGGGCTCATCAGCATCATCACAGACCGGTGGAGGATGAGCCTGAGGAAAAGAGTGAGGGACGGGGTGGCCATTGTTGTCAAAGGAGTTCAAAGCTTTCGAAAACAAAGGGGCTTCATTCCCGAAGGCCACAGTGACTGTCACAACCCTGTCAAGACAGGATCTTCCAATGACACCCTGTTCAGGTAAGCTGCTGGCCTTTAGCATGGATCAAAAATTCCTTTACTAAAAATCTATTGATTAATCAATTTCTATTTTTATCTGCTGTCAAGCCCACAGCTCTAAGTACAGAGAGGGTTAGACCAGTCTCTACAGCTATGATTTGAAGTAATGAAAAAAAGAGAGAAAAAAAAAAACTCCTTTTAGAAGGAACAGCAAATACTTTATGATGTCTGAGAGGCATTGTTCATTCAATGCCAAGAAATGATAAACAATTGCTCCAAAGTTAAGTCTCCTTCTTGTAGATAATGTTAGTGTTTGGGGATTAGGATACTTGCTGATAATGGATTTGATGGAACTCACTATTTTTCACGTTTACCCACATACTGTATCAATGCTAGTGCTCCACCAATTAGTCAATTAATCAATAAGTCAATCAACAGAAAATTAACTTAAAACTAATTTGATAATCAACTTTTGCTCCCTTTTTTGGGAAAAATTCTAAAAATTGTTTCACGTTCTTAAACATGAACATTTCCCACTTTTCTTGTGTTTGCCTTATAAGTTGAATATTTTTTGGGTGTTCTACCATTTGACAAACCACATTTGTTGAGGTTACCTTGAGCTCTGGGATATTGTGATGGACTCTAGACTGTTTTATAGGCTAATAAAAAACATAATCAGATTAATCAGTAACAAAAATATTTATTAGTTGGAGCCAAAACTAAAGCCACATTGTAAGATTTTTACCTTAAATAATGTTTCCAAAATTATTGTAATGGTACATCATCAACCTTTGACCGGATGAATGTCTATTCACCTATAGCCTCAGTGGGCCCATATCGACCTGCAACAGCTCTGTTCTTGGTAGGAACAGTGAAAGGACTACAACTGTGGTGACTACTGTATGACCTGAGTCCCAACAGCCAATCACAGGGCACAGCTTTAGACACCAACAACTAATCACCCTATGAGTGGCTGTTGGGACTGAGGTCATAGCTGCCATAGTTGTAGTCCTTTCAATCTTCCTACCAGGAACATGAAAGTTGCACAGTGCCATTTTAACATAATTGCAGTTAAATAAATTTTCACCAGTTTACACCACTGTTGTTTAACCTCTTGCACTCCGTTGTACAGTGGACGGGCAAGTCTCTGCGTCCTAGAGTGCACGAGGGCGCATGAGAGCGCCCTTGTGCGCTCTAGGACACATGATGGAGATGGTGATGTAGGTGGTGTGGCGTCCAAGCTCGCACTGAAAATAAAAGCTGCAGACACAGCCGCGAACAGATTAGTTCATCTGATTGACCTCTCATTCGACTAATAAGAGCCTTGAATTGGGTTTCTGAAACCTTGAAGAACCAATGACTGAAAACCTAGCGAGAAGGACCCGCCTACCAACGCTGTGAATGCAGTGAGCCAATTGAAGCAGAGAAGTTCGCAAGCTGTTTTTTTTAAGGCTGGGTGAAGACTGACTGCTGCAGCAGATCAAAAAAGGACCCGCAGGAAGAACCCCACAGACCCAGCAGCATGGAGACCATCCACAAATGCAACCTGTGTGACAGGGAGTGCCATTCGCGCATCGGCATGTTCGGCCACGGGTGGTGCTTATTTTGTTTTGGTTCCAGCAGAGTAGACGTTATGATTTCTTCCATGGTCATAGACCGACGGAGGCTGACGACGAAGGCTGAGTGACACACACGTCTTCGCCAGTCTTTTTTTAATTACTACTGTTATTTGTTTTGAAAAATCGTTCGCCAAAAACTGCAATCATGGAAGCACAAAACCGCAATAATGGAATTATGTTTTAATTGGGTCGCGAGACCAGAACCACGAGCGGACCAGCATCGCGTTCGTCTGACAATGGGGAAGAGAAGTTCGCCAGGACACTGCTGTGAAGAGGTAAGGTGTTATAAGCTAAATTATTCTTTATTCCTGAAAATTGTAATCCAAAATGACTTTTAACTGATCGGTAAATTACAACTGTGCGGCGCACAAAGTCTGAAGTTGGTGCGCCCAGGTACACGGTTTGTTCGTCGCGTCCAGACCGTGAACGCCGCCCCCCCGCTCCTCTTCTGTAGCGGGGGGGGGGGGGGGAAGCCACGGTGACTGCGCCGCGGTCGCCACATAGCCATATGAGTCTATTCCGTCATGTGGCGATGGCCGATGGCCGTCCTCTGTAGCGAGGGGGGGGGGTGGACAACCCCCACCACCACACACACACAGCCCTGAGTGTCACCTTTCATTAGAGCCCAAAATGAAGCTTCTACATTGAATCATTCAAAAGTTACAGACGTTTTTCCAAACTGTGCCATTTGGCACAATTTGGCACAGTTCCAAAACGCCTGGGACCTACCTGAGGAAAAAGCTGTGTAATATATTCATTTTTTGTGGTATTGTTACAAAATTTGGACCTCAGCTGGATAACACTTGGTTCTACATTTCTGTTGCATTTTCCAGCCCGGATCTGAAGCTGTGTGTTATTTGCAAGCATTTGTATCCAAAAAAAAAAACATCCAGGCCAAATTTATTTTCTTCAAGTTCAGTATGTTTAGATGACTGTAACTCAGTGGCCGGAGCACTTAGAGAGATTATGACTGTTTTGCCAAAAAATTCAAAGTGTTTTCTTTTAAATGAGACCAACCCCATGAAGATGCTGCAAAGGGTTGAAGAACAGCTTTCAATTTACTTTGGGCACGTTATTTTTTGGCGTTTTTCGGAAAATTGACCGGAGTGCAAGGGGTTAATAAAAATATATTTTCTGAGATGTGGCACTTTATTTTCCCTGGGGGCTGATAAAATTAGGTTTGCACTGAGCAGTCTGTGTGAAACAAGCAATTTAAAGGTATGTAACTGAATTTCATGTAACTGAAATTCTTGTTCTTGGTTCTTAACTAATCCAAAGAATCTGCAGGTGCCCATGCACAACAATGGCAAATTATTTTCTTTCTTTCTTTCTTTCCTTTTTTTTTTGACCAATAAAGAAGTGAAATTTGACAACTTCCTACAGAAACCTGTACATGCCAGGCCACCCTGGTGGAAAAACAATGGTCTAAAATATGTAGAAATCATACAGAAATTATTATACATGGAATGAATCTAGAATGGGATGCATGGGACCAACTTACCGGTGTTGTTCTTTAATGATTGCAGAACGGATCGATTACAAGACATAGCTGCACGTGCACAGTGCAAGAAGCACAAGTGGGGATTTTGTCCCCTGCTAGTTGGAGGTGTGAATACACATTCCCGCTACAGACAGTACAGGCCACCAGCCCTGTGCTGTGCCAATCCACTGTAATACTTGGGCTCTTCCCAATGCTAGCACTGCATGGCTGCACTTCAAAAAATGATATCTTATTCAGATAAAATATCTTAAATCAAGGATATATGTGATCCGTGCTGCAAAATGAGCCACTTTGAGGAAATTATCAAAACTGTGGTAACATTTTTTTTTCCATATTCTGTATTGAAAGACCTTCAAAGTGATATTTAATTTGTAGGGAGCGCGCAAAAACGGACCCGGAAAAAGCCGATTTGTTTATATTTTGCCTAGGTTTAAAACTTGTGTTTGATTGGTCAGGACTTATGTCTTCCACCAAAACATATGTACTTTTAGAAAGTACGATTTCTAAGCTTTACAATGATACCAGGCACTCATGGGGGTTTTCCCGGGACTTGTCGCTAGCAAGCAAAGAAAGAGTCATGATTTATGACTTCTCCTGCCTGTAGCTCGTAACGACGCAGTGCGCATTCCGACTCATTTTGCCAGCATGGGTCACATATATGATTGTTTTTTGTCTGACAACATATTCCTTTTTGTCATGTAGTTTTCTGTAAGAACATTTTCCTTGCTATAAGATGTGTTTACTTGTTTTAA
This sequence comes from Pholidichthys leucotaenia, assembly GCA_020510985.1. NCBI lineage: Eukaryota > Metazoa > Chordata > Actinopteri > Cichliformes > Pholidichthyidae > Pholidichthys > Pholidichthys leucotaenia. The sequence goes on from CM035838.1 coordinate 329,321,906, forward strand.
GCAATTCAATTCCATTCATGAAGCAAGAAAATTTTACTTATCAAATTGCTTAAAACAAGTAAAAATTTACTGGAAAAAACATTTATTTAAATTTTTTAAAATTATACTTGTTTTAAGCAATTTCATAAGTAAAATCTTCTTGCTCCATGGACAGAAAATATTATCTTAGTAAGATTTCATTTTTTGCAGTGTGCACAATTTCAATATGCCATATAATCAATCTGACTGCTCCTCGCTGCAGTTACAAAAGTATTAGATTTTAAGTTTATAACCATTAGGTATTCACTCTGCTCTTTTTCTTCAATCAATAAAACTTTATTTGTATAGCACTTTTCATACATTGGATGCTGTGCAAAGTGCTTTACATAGATACAGACAAATTTAGTTACATATATTCACACAACACATCCCACCCCTCCCAACCCTCTCATAGACACACCCACAAAACACCCACACACACAAAACATGCATCCCTCCCTACTTCTGTCACACACATATAAAGTAAAAGAGACATATAAAATAAAAGACATAGCTCGGCACCGAGGAACCATGTGAAGGAGCAACCATCCTGTGGAGCTCCCCACGCCGGAAGACCACACAGCCCATAACCACAGGGTGTGCCACAGAGGCCACCCCGACCAGAGGTCTTGGGGCCTTTTGGCATTTCTTGTTGTCTTCTGTTTTGTTTATATCATGATGCTGAGTTATAACCAATCAGGACGGAGTCGATCCCAAATCCCATCCAGCAATTTGGGCTACTCAGAAGTACCGTGCAGAGACTTATTTCGGCCTCAATGAGTTCCTGAAAAATATCCTCTTACATGTGAGGTTTCTTTGGTGGAGACACACCACGGGTGGAATTCCTGTAAAATCAGCTCCTGCAATGGAAACAGGTCTGATGACCACACCCAGCAGCAAAACAGTGTTGCATATGATTTTCAGCAGGGAAGGGAAGAGTAGATCCAAGGGGGTTCATGCTCAGATAACCTAATATATGCCAAAATACCATAATCAAATTTTGACTTACTCTCCTGGCTGTGTGCTTATGAACATAACAAAACTAACAGTGGTTTTACCTCAGAGCCAATTGTGAGCATGAGCTATGAAAAGAGTGCTTTATGGTGTCTTGTTTACCATATTTAGCTGAACTCCAGACACTAAGGATTGGGTTTTAATTTTAAATTGAACCCCAGAGAGGTTTAAAATGTGCTTGAAAAGGCAGCAGCTGTTACTGCAGCTGTGCAGAAAGAGTCATAAGAGTCATAACAACAACAGGACAGCTTCAGGACAAACACATATTAACTCTTAAACTAGAATGCTAACACTTTATTCTGTTGATCACTTCTATGTGTATTTTTTTAAAGAGAATATGCACTTTTCTCCTACCCAAAAAACAAAACTGGTTAAGTGGTGCTCAGATTCAGAGCGTATAGATAGACAAACTGTTGGATTCATGTGTTCACACAAAAGTAGATATAAATATACAGTGGTGTGAAAAAGTGTTTGCCCCCTTCCTGATTTATCATTTTTTCTACATTTGTCACACTAAAATGTTTCAGATCATCAAACAAATTTAAATATTAGACAAAGATAACACAAGTAAACACAATACACAGTCTTTAAATGAAGGTGTTTATTATTAAGGGTAAAAAAAATCCAAACCTACATGGCCCTGTATGAAAAAGTGATTGCTCTCTAAACCTAATAACTGGTTGGCCCACCCTTAGCAGCAACAACTGCAATCAAGCATTTGCGATTACTAGCAGTGAGTCTTTTACAGTGCTGTGGAGGAATTTTGGCCCACTAAACTTTGCAGAATTGTTGTAACTCAGCCACACTGGAGGGTTTTCGAGCATGAACCGCTTTTTAAGGTCATGCCCCATCATCTCAATAGGATTAAGGTCAGGACTTTGACTAGGCCACTCCAAAGTCTTCATTTTGTTTTTCTTAAGCCATTCAGAGGTGGACTTGCTGGTGTGTTTTGGATCATTGTCCTGCTGCAGAACCCAAGTGCGTTTCAGCTTGAGGTCATGAACAGATGGCCGGACATTCTCCTTCAGGATGTTTTGGTAGACAGCAGAATTCATGGTTTTATTTACCACAGCAAGTCTACCAGGCCCTGAAGCAGCAAAACAGGCCCAGACCATCACACTACCACCACCATATTTTACTGTTGGTATGATGTTGCTTTTCTGAAATGATGTTACTTTTGCGCTGGATGTAATGGGACACACACCTTCCAAAAAGTTCAACTTTTGTCTCGTCAGTTCAGAGTATTTTCCCAAAAGTCTTGCGGATCATCAAGATGTTTTCTGGCAAAACTGAGATGAGCCTTTATGTTCTTTTTGCTCAGCAGAGGTTTTTGTCTTGGAACTCTGTCATGCAGACCATTTTTTCCCATTCTCTTTCTTATGGTGGAGTCATGAACACTGACCTTAACTGAGGCAAGTGAGGCCTGCAGTTCTTTGGATGTTGTTGTGGGGTCTTTTGTGACCTCTTGGATGAGTCGTCGCTGCGCTCTTGGGGGAATTTTGGTCAGCTGGCCACTCCTGGGAGGGTTCACCACTGTTCCATGTTTTCGCCATTTGTGGATAATGGCTCTCACCATGGTTTGCTGGAGTCCCAAAGCTTTAGAAATGACTTTATAACCTTTTCCAGACTGATTGATCTCAATTACTTTGTTTTTCATTTGTTCCTGAATTTCTTTGGATTGCAGCATAGTGTCTAGCTTTTGAGGATCTTTTGGTCTACTTCACTTTGTCAAGCAGGTCCTATTTAAGTGATTTCTTGATTAAGCACAGGTGTGGTAGTAATCAGGCCTGGGTGTGGCTAGAGAAATTGAACTCAGCTTTCATACGATGTGATAAACCACAGTTAAATTATGTTTTAACGGGGTGGGGGGGGGAATCACTTTTTCACACAGGGCCATGTAGGTTTGGAATATTTTTACCCTTAATAATAAACACCTTCATTTAAAAAATGCATTTTTTGTTTACTTGTATTATCTTTGTCTAATATTTAAATTTGTTTGATGATCTGAAACATTTTAGTATGACAAACAGAGAAAAAATGAGAAATCAGGAAGGGAGCAAATACTTTGTCACACCACTGTAGTACACTGCAACACTAGCCAGACCAATGATTACTGCTAAGCCTTTTTTTCCCCATTCTAATTTTTTTAAATTTCAGTTTAACTAACAAAAGTATGACAAATGTGTGTGTGGGGGGACTCTGTAATTTCCCCATTGTGGGACTAATAAAGGTTAATTTTATCTCTTTTATCTTCTCTACATTCTTCCACAGATTCTAGTTGGGGATTTGAGAACTGCTGTTGTAGCAAATGTGTAACTGACTAAAAGAAATTAGATGATACAGTTTTCTCATCTTTATCGTGTGTGGGCAGTGTATCTGATCTCACCCTGTCTTGGACAGTGCATGAAATTGTATGTTGTACAACTAAAAATGCCCTGGTATGCCATTACATCTCTCTTTTTAAAAGTAATTTAAAGGTGATAAAGAGAAGATTCTGCCCACCTGGACAGTAGGGGTCGTACTTAATATAACTATAACATTTTAGTTCAGACTGAAAGGACTTTGGCTGCTGTTAGTTGTTGTGTGGTTTGTGTAGATATGTATGCTGAATCACGCTTTTAGAGTTTGTTTATGTTCATCCATTTTAGCTGCATATGCTTTAAAAAAAAAAAGCTCCAGCAGTCATTATGTCAATTCCAGTTCATTTTAGGTTGTATATGTGTTAAAAGTTTCGTTGTGTTTTAAATATCACTCTATCACTCTATAAAAGCAAGAAATCTCTGTCTGTCACATTTATAGGACATCATAGGACGTCCTATGTCATATACATCAAGGCTGCCTTCATGTCTTTATGATGTCATATACAGTGAGTCCATGCCGGAAAGCCTTGTTTTGCTCAGATCTATTTTCATGATCCTGTCCATGAACTGGAATTATGACACACCTATCCCTCAACCAGTGGTCTCAACGAAGAAGAAGAAGAAGAAGAAGGAGAAGGAGAAGGAGAAGGAGAAGAAGAAGAAGAAGACCCACCAGATGGAGAGCAATAGAATGACAACAACTCCTGCATGTCAGAAAAGATGTTATGAAGATGAAACACCTGAGGTTCCAGCAGTACATCGCACCCGTCTGAGACAGGACACCCTTCACCAGCATAGGGTACAACAGACTTTAAAGCACGTTTCTAGGACATCATAGGATGACCTATGATCTCTGCCTCATCATCATAGCACGTCCTATGAACTCAGGCATCATAGGACGACTCGCCATGCCTACATGACAGCACATGCCTACATGACGGCAAATGTGTAACCTTGACGAATGCCAGTCTACACTAAAAATGTGTAAAATGCCAAGCAAAGCGCTGATTTTCTCCGGGTGCTCCAGTTTCTTGGTTTCTACGGGCATGCACGGGCCTTCCTGAACAGGGTCGAAAGCCACCCTTCACCAACATAGGGTACGACAGACTTTAAAGCATGTTTATAGGACATCATAGGACAGCCTATGATCTCTGACTCATCATCATAACACGTCCTATGAACTCAGGCATCATAGGATGACTTGCCATGCCTACATGATGGCAAATGTGTAGCCTTGACGAATGCCAGTCTACACTACAAATGTGTAGTGCTGATCACAAGTGTGTGAAAGTGCTGATTTTCTCCTGGTGCTCCAGTTTCTTGGTTTCTACGGGCATGCACGGGCCTTCCTGAACAGGGTCGAAAGCCACTTTTTCAGGATTGTGCCCATGAACTGGAATTACGACGCACCTATCCCTTAACCAGTGGTCTGAACGAAGAAGAAGAAGACCCACCAGATGGAGAGCAATAGAATGAGGAGAACTGCTGGATGTCAGAAAGGATGCCGTGAACATGAAACACCTCAGGTTCCACCAGTACGCTGCAGGCATGACTGAACAATACAGCCGTCTGAGACAGGAGGAGACCCTTCAGCAATGGGCATGCAGAAATACTTGCTTATACTTGGTTTCTATGGGCATGGACTGGTATGCACGGGTATGTACTAGTATAAATAAATATTGTAAAATGGTAGATGCCTGAATTCATTTGTGCCCTTTCAGTTATCTGTAGATGATGAAATCCGTTGTTGCTCACTGTCACAAATTCACAAAGTAATGGTTTACCTTGCCTCTATGCAAAAGTATTTTCAACCTTTGTATTACCTAGTGATAAGTGAGAACCTAAAATATACTGTACATATGAGATGTTCAGGTCTTGCAGTTGTCATCACCGTATACGTTATGAGCAGGGTGTGGCTTCACTGGAGTGAAAGTGGCAGGAAGACACAGAGCTACAGCCGTGGACAAAATTGTTGGTACCCCTCTGTTAATGAAAGAAAAACCCACAATGGTCACAGAAATAATCTGAATCTGATAAAAGTGGTAATAAATAAAAATTCTATGAAAATTAACCAATGAAAATCAGACAACGCTTTTGAATTGTGGTCCAACAGAATTATTTTAAAAAACAAACTCATGAAACAGGCCTGGACAAAAATGATGGTACCCCTAGAAAAAATTGAAAATAATGTGACTATAGGGACATGTTCAACCAAGATGTGTCCTCTAATTAACATCACAGGTGTCTACAAACTTGTAATCAGTCAGTCGGCCTATTTAAAGGATGACAAGTAGTCACTGTGCTGTTTGGTGACATGGTATTTACCACACTAAACATAGACCAGAGGAAGCAAAGGAGAGAGTTGTCTCAGGAAATTAGAAAGAAAATTATTGACAAGCATGTTAAAGGTACAGGCTATAAGACCATTTCCAAACAGCTTGATGTTCCTGTGACTACAGTTGCACATATTATTCAGAAATTTAAGATCCACGGGACTGTAGCCAACCTCCCTGGACGTGGCCGCAGGAGGAGACGGATAATACGAATGATAACAAAAGAGCCCAGAACAACCTCTAAACACATTCATGGTGAACTCCAAGGTCAAGGTACATCAGTATCAGATTGCACCATCCGTCGCTGTTTGAGCCAAAGTGGACTTCATGGGAGACGACCAAGGAGGACACCACTGTTGAAAACAAATCATAAAAAAGCCAGACTGGAATTTGCCAAACTGCATGTTGACAAGCCACAAAGCTTCTGGGAGAATGTCCTATGGACAGACTAGACAAAACTGGAACTTTTTGGCAAGACACATCAGCTCTATGTTCACAGATGCAAAAATGAAGCATACCAAGAAAAGAACACTGTCCCTACTGTGAAACATGGAGGAGGTTCTGTTATGTTCTGGGGCTGCTTTGCTGCATCTGGCACAGGGTGTCTTGAATCTGTGCAGAGTACAATGAAATCTCAAGACTATCAAGGTATTCTAGAGAGAAATGTGCTGCCCAGTGTCAGACAGCTTGGTCTCAGCCGCAGGTCATGGGTCTTGCAACAGGATAATGACCCAAAACGCACAGCTAAAAACACCCAAGAATGGCTAAGAGTGAAACACTGGACTATTCTAAAGTGGCCTTCTATGAGCTCTGATCTAAATCCTATTGAACATCTGTGGAAGGAGCTGAAACATGCCGTCTGGAGAAGGCACCCTTCAAACCTGAGACAACTGGAGCAGTTTGCTCATGAGGAGTGGGCCAAAATACCTGCTGAGAGGTGCAGAAGTCTCATTGACAGTTACAGAAATCGTTTGATTGCAGTGATTACTTCAAAAGGTTGTGCAACAAAATATTAAGGGTACCATCATTTTTGTCCAGGCCTGTTTCATGGGTTTGTTTTTTAAAATAATTCTTTTGAACCACAATTCAAAAGTATTGTCTGATTTTCATTGGTTAATTTTCATAGTATGGGTGACCCCCACAACAGACTGGGACAAGCAGAGCGCTCAGCTGGAGCAATTGGCAGAACAATGAGATGTGTGTATTGATATCAATAGGCAGCCTCCCTTTGTCTAGCTTTTTCCTGACAGTAATCTTCCTATCGTTATGGGTGACTCTCAAATGCAAATGTCTTCCTGTCAGTAATCCTCCTATTGATGTGGGTGACTCTCAAATGCAAATGTCCATGCCTACTGCTGTGAATGCATTGTCTGTAGTGGGGTATTTAAACTGCATCGCTCTGTAACTGTCACTCTCACTCTGACCACTGCTTCTGACACACGCATTCCGTGTCTCCTGACGAGAGCCTCCGGGCCCGCTCCGGCGCGCCTGCACGGCGCTGGAGTGGGTGTTGTGATGGCGGTATGATTAATAAACTCTCTCAAAAACTCTCAGTTCGCTGCTTATTATTTCATGCCGCCACACTGGTGACCCCGAGAAAGCACACGCTTTGTGCAACGCAACCTTCTGGTCTGGACAGCCACACTGGTGACCCGACGACAACGAACGCAGCACCCGGCGGTGATTCTCCGACGACAAGCGAACACAGCAGCCTGACGCAAATGGACTGCCCTCCCTTCTGCTACAGGGAGACCTCGATGCAGAGCCACCACCATGCGAACTCTCCGGAGATCACCCACGACCGGGAAAGCGGCAGAAAGCTTCATGGTGAGATCTGCACGCCTGAGATCTGCACATCCACGCTGGGACCGGCCGCTCTCACAGCTCCTCCACATGAGAGCGCACGCACCTCGTCCTCTCTCCACGACGGCGACCTCCAGGGCCGACGGAGAACGCAGCGCGTGGACCTGAACGCACCATGACCGAACTACAGCAACAACCTGAACAGGGATGACCATCGGCGCCGACTACGCTGATCTCCAGCAAGCTCCCTGACCCTGACTCGCCTCTACAGCGGTCCTGCCACGCACCGACCCACGCACACACACAGGGGGGTTACGAGGATGGCGCACCACGCACGGGACAATAACGGCTCCACAGACCACCATCATCCTTCGCCGATGCACACAGAACCTTCAGGGCTGCTCACACACCTGAAGCACGCACACAGCTCGCTCACAGGATTTTGTACGGGTCTCAGCCACGGCGCACAAAGGGAATTCAGCCGTCAGCTGTCCCCGAGGGCTTTAGGGCTGCGCGCGCGCACCTAAAGCCAACACGCCAAGTCCCTCACACAGCTGCAGCTCCTTTTCTCTCACAGCCGCTACGCAGCCTTGCAGCTCCTGTTTTTCTTCATAGCCGCGAGAGGAGTCAGAGACAAGTTTTTCTTCTCACAGCTGCTGTGGACCACCGCACGTTCAACGGGACAGCCCCTCAACACCGTGGATCCACATGCAATTTTTGCGCGGCCCAGACAACTTCGGCCGGCACTTGCTACCCCCACCCCCCTCCCTCCACCTCCGCCTGCACAGAGCTTTCCCTGCTCGCTACCAAAGCCGGACTATCAAGGCCTCAGCTTCCCGCTGAGCCCTCTGGGGGGGAGTACTGTGGGTGACCCCCACAACAGACTGGGACAAGCAGAGCGCTCAGCTGGAGCAGTTGGCAGAACAATGAGATGTGTGTATTGATATCAATAGGCAGCCTCCCTTTGTCTAGCTTTTTCCTGCCAGTAATCTTCCTATCATTATGGGTGACTCTCAAATGCAAATGTCTTCCTGTCAGTAATCCTCCTATTGATGTGGGTGACTCTCAAATGCAAATGTCCATGCCTACTGCTGTGAATGCATTGTCTGTAGTGGGGTATTTAAACTGCATCGCTCTGTAACTCTCACTTTCACTCTGACCACTGCTTCTGATACACGCATTCCGTGTCTCCTGACGAGAGCCTCCGGGCCTGCTCCGGCACGCCTGCACGGCGCTGGAGTGGGTGTTGTGATGGCGGTATGATTAATAAACTCCCTCGAAAACTCTCAATTCGCTGCTTATTATTTCATGCCGCCACAATAGAATTTTTATTTATTACCACTTTTATCAGATTCAAGTTATTTCTGTGACCATTGTGGGTTTTTCTTTCATTAACAGAGGGGTACCAACAATTTTGTCCACATGTGTATACTGTAGAAAACATATATTTCAGTAATGTTTCTGGGAGAAAAAGGCTTAATTGAAAGCTAGCACTGGATTATTTACGACTATACTGTAGACCTCAACTGTGTAGCTGGTGGCTGTCAAAATTACTGTACAGAAGAAAGAATGACGGCCATCGTTTACAGGGTTCCTACTGATACCGATCAGATGGAGAAATGGATCTCAGAACTGAAAAAAGCTGCCCCCTTCAACAAACAGAAACCAGCAAAAAACAGTTGAATATACTGTAGCGAACTCAATATGAGCACCCTACTTGGCTTGCCAAGTGGGTTGACCCTATTGGCGACACAGGTAGGGTGCGGGACTCCGAAGCGGGAGGCGTGAGTTTGAATCTCCCGGTGGGACGTCGCCATGTCGAGCAGCACGTTACACTGGTGTCAGAAGTGGGATCTCCTGTCCAAAGCAGTAATGGGGCGCTGACATCGGGACGATGTCGAGAACCAGAGGGGAGTAGTGTAGCGAACTCAATATGAGCACCCTACTTGGCTTGCCAAGTGGGTTGACCCTATTGGCGACACAGGTAGGGTGCGGGACTCCGGAGCGGGAGGCGTGAGTTCGAATCTCCCGGTGGGACGTCGCCATGTCGAGCAGCACGTTACACTCATTCTCACAGACCCCTGTTTGAATCATGGTTACACACACATGATACATCTTGCCCTAATCCTGCTAAACACTGCTGGGTCATTATAATGCAGTTATAATGACCCAGCAGTATAACTCAGAAATAACACATTTAACACACACAGTAACGTTTCAAACTGGCAAAGCATGCTGGGAAATTCACTTAACATGGCCCCAACGTTACACTGCCCCCCCCCCCTGGACTGGTTTCTGTCCCCAGAAAAATTAAAGTCCAATTTAAAAGTCCAATACAAACTCATCCAGGTGTCGGGGCGGTCTTCGGCGCCGGTGGCCAACACGTACAGGCCCCCTAGTGTCCATCTGGGTCTCGGTCGGGGTATCGGGCCGGGATGGAAGCTCCGGTTCGTCCACCAGCGGTGCAGATGGCCGATACGGGGCGAGACGGTCACGATGAAGGACCACAACCCGGTCCCTTTTTCTAAGCCTCACCCTGTACACCACATCTGAAAGTCTCTCCAGGACCACGCATGGCCCCGACCACTGGCTTGCCAGCTTCGGTGATCGTCCTCTCTTCCTCTCAGGGCAGAAAACCCAGACTCGATCTCCCGGTGCAAAGTCCCTCCCCTGGCAGCAGGAGTCGTACGCTCGCTTCTGCCGACCCCCTGCCGCTGCCAGGGCCTCTCGAGCCAGCTCATGCACCGTGTGGAGACGTTCTTTCAAACAAAAAAAATAATCCAATCCAGGTTTTCCTTCCACCTCCGGCTCAGGGGGGCAACCGAATACCAAATCCACCGGTGTGCGCAGCTCGCGTCCAAACATGAGCGCCGCAGGGGTGCACCGGGTAGATTCCTGAGCAGCCGTCCGGTACGCCCACAAAACAAAAGGCAGGTGCAGGTCCCAGTCTCGCCGTCGCTGGTCCACTAGGATAGCGAGCTGGGTGGTGAGGGTCCGGTTGAATCGTTCGACCAGGCCGTCGCTCTGTGGATGCAGTGGGGTGGTCCGGGTCTTCCGGATGCCCAGCCGTTTGCAGACCTCTCCGAAGACCTCCGCCTCGAAGTTCCGACCCTGATCGCTGTGCAGCTCCTCCGGTGCGCCAAACCGACAGAACATTTCATCCACCAGCTTTGATGCCGTCGTAGCGGCGCTCTGATCCGGGACCGCGTACGCCTCTGGCCACTTAGTGAAATAATCCATTGCGACCAGCACGTAGCGGTTCCCCCGGTCCGTGGTCGGGAAAGGGCCCAGGATGTCCACTCCCACTCGCTCCATCGGTGCTCCCACCCGGTACTGCTGCAGGGGAGCGTGGGATCGCTGAGTTGGTCCCTTCTGAGCTGTGCATGTGTCGCAGCGATGAACGTGGAGCTCCACGTCCTGATGACAGCCGGGCCAGTGGAACCGGGCCCGAAGGCACTGCAGCGTCTTTGTCACCCCGAAGTGGCCCGCTCCTACCGCCCCATGAACCAGCTGGAGTACTTTGGGCCGGAGTCGACGAGGAACCAGAAGCTGCCAAATGTGCCGCTGCCCAGCTGGAGTCTGCCACTGCCGATACACCATGCCCTCATGACAGCGGAGGTTGGCCCACTGGGAGTGCAGGGCCTTAGTCTCTGGGTCCAGCGGTGACACAACCTCCCAGGCGGGCCGCTGTCCTGCGTCCAGCCACTGCCGAACCCGCGAAATAACCGGGTCTCTGTCCTGCTCGCTCTGCAGCTGCTGCGTGCCGAGAACCTCTGTGACGTCATCGCCGGGGAGAACTGCCTGATCATCTGAGGAGGGGCTGTGCGTCGCTGCGTGATTCCTGCTCGCAGCGGCTCGGAGAGCGGCAGCCCGTGGGGCGATTTGGTCCCGATCTTCAGCCCGTTGACAGTGACGACACTCCTCTGTCACGCAGGGGCGCCGAGACAGCGCGTCAGCGTTGGCATGGAGGCGGCCTGCCCGATGCACAATCTGGAAATCATAGTCCTGCAGTGCCTCCAGCCACCTGGCCAACTGTCCATCCGGTTCTTTGAAATTTAACAACCAGGTCAGGGAAGCGTGGTCCATCCTGAGCTGGAACCTCCCACCGTACACATACGGGCGGAAATGACGCAGTCCTTGAATGACAGCCAGCAGCTCTCTGCGAGTCACACAGTAATTTCTCTCGGCTCTGCTGAGAGTGCGGCTGAAGTAAGCGACTGCCTGCTCTCCATGTTCTCCCTCCTGGGATAGCACCGCCCCGATGCCCTGGTTGCTGGCGTCCGTGTCCACAATGAAAGGGCGGCTCGGGTCAGGATACCGCAGGATGGGGGCTCTGATGAGCGCTGCGCGAAGCTGGCAGAAAGCAGCAGCACAGCTGCCACTCCACTGGAACGGGCGTCCTTTCTGCGTCAGCTGATGCAGCGGGCTGGCAATGGTGGCGAAGTCTTTCACAAACTTCCTATAATAGGAGGCCAATCCAAGAAAACTCCTCAGTTCTCCAACGTTCCGCGGCACTGGCCAGTCTCTCACTGTTGCCACTTTTTCCGGGTCGGTGGCGACCCCCGCTGTGCTGACGACGTGGCCCAAAAAGGTGGTCTCTCGCCGGAACAGGTGGCATTTCCTAGGGTGTAACCGTAGCCCCGCCTGCTGGATGGCTCCCAGCACCTCTCGGAGATTTGACAGGGCGCTGTCAAAATCAGCTGCATGCACCAGCAGGTCATCCAGGTAAACAACGCAGCGGCTCCTGGGCACGTGAGCCAGCACTCGCTCCATCAAGCGCTCAAAGGTGGCCGGAGCGTTGCAGAGTCCAAATGGCATCACTTTAAACTGGTACAGTCCCTGCCCGATGGAGAAGGCTGTTTTTTGGCGGGCCTCGGGTGACAGCTCTACCTGCCAATAGCCGCTGCGTAGATCCAGCGAGCTGAACCAGCTGGAGCCTGCGATGTGGTCCAGCGCGTCATCGATGCGGGGCAGGGGGTAGGAATCTTTCCTGGTGGCATCGTTCAGGCGTCGGTAATCCACACAGAACCGCCATGACCCGTCCTTCTTCTTGACCAGCACCACAGGCGCTGCCCAGGGGCTGCTGGAGGGCTCAATAACATCTGCCTCCAGCATTTCTCGCACTTTTTGTTCCGCCGCTGCCCGCCTTGAAAAGGGCAGCCGGCGTGGGTGGAGTCGAATCGGCCTGGCCTCACCGGTGTCGATCTCGTGCTGCACCAACCCGGTCCGGCCGCATTCCTCATCCTTCGCAGCGAAAACACCCACGTAATAGTCCAATAGCTCCCGCAGCTGGCGTCTCTGTTCCGGGTCCAGCCCGCTGCAGCTCCGCTGAAATAATTCCTCCACCGCCTGCTGCGTCTCTGCTGACACGTTGGCCCCTCCCCTTGCTGTCCCTGTGTGTGCTCGTGTCCGCGCTGGTGACGTCATCGTGTCCAGTCCTCGCGGTGGCCTGCCTGGTCCGGTCTGTCTTGGCGATCCCTCGATTGCGCGGGCCCCCGCGTCCCTTCTCTGGGTTCTGCTGTGAAGCATGATGGTCCGGTTTCCCAGCTGGAGGGAAGGTCCGGCGGTGTCGATCTTGGCACGCCAGGCTGTGAGCAGGTCTAATCCAATAATACAGGGGTCTTGGATGTCAGCCAGCCAGAACGGGTGTCTTATGTTCTGACCGGCCACCCCCACCACCAGCACTCTCCGCCCCTTCAGTCGGGCGCGCTCACCGGTAGCTGTGGTGACGCAGCGCTCGGTGGGTTCCCACCCCCGCGGAGCCGTCTTGCTCGTGCCCGGCAGTACGCCCGGTCGAACCAAGGAGATTGTAGAGCCGGTGTCAATCAGGGCCCGGATCGACGTCTTCCCCAAGCTGCACTGTAGATAGATCCCTGGAGAGTGTCCAACTCGGCCCACGCGCGGTGCCGGCTCCTCGGGGGAAACATCTGCTGGAGGTGGCCTGTCCCCGTTCACGCCACCTCGCTCTAGTTTAACGCCGGCGAGGGACCGGTTTGTCGTGGGGTGGGTGCGGGGCAGTATCGCGCGATGTGTCCCATCTCTCCGCAGCGGAAGCACCCTTCCTCGCGCCGCCGAGGCCATCTTCTCCGTGGACGCGCCGCCGTGGTCTGCCGTAATTCCTCCTCCTCCCCCTCGCTCTCCATCGTAGCCTGGTAGGTTCTTCGGCTGTGCGTTGCTGCTTCAGCGGTGCGATTTATTAGCGGCTCTGCCCGCTCTGCTTCTGCCACTGCAGTCTTCCAGTCGCTCGCGGCGTGGAGCCGTATGTGGGTCTGGAGCTGGGCCGGGCGGAGACCTTGGATGAAGCTCCGGAGGGCGAGCTTCTCTACTGCCTCCGGCGCGAAATCTGGGTAGCTGCGCCGGGTTAACAGCCATATGTCTGCAGCATAGGCTCCCAGTTTCTCCTGGTGGTTCCGGCGGCGGCGGGTCAGTTGTTCTTGGGCGTGCTCAGCGTCCGCTATTCTCCCAAATCGTCTCTGGAGCGCCCCTTGTAGTGCTGGCCAGCTGTGGTGCTCCTCGGGCCGGAGATCAGAGAGCATGCAGAGGGCTTTCCCTTCCAAGGCCAGCGCGACCTGTACGGTGGTTTCCTCTGGTGACCAGCCGTTCAGCGCCGCAGTCAGTTCGACCTGTGTCAGGTAGTCATCTAATGTGGCTTCGCCGTTGAAACGGGGAATCTTGGCCCGCTGTCGAACAGGTGGGGTGGTCGTTTCCTGATCGATCGCCACCCTTGATCGCCGTGGGGTCGCCAGCCCGTGCTGTCCTGAGAAGGGTGGAACGTTCGCTCTGTTCTGCCCGCTCTGTCTTGAAAAAGACAGGAGGCGGGGTGCGCTGGCCCCGTCAGGTCCGCCGCTTCGTTCGTCCCGGCTCCAGGCTCCCGGTGGTGGTGTCTCGTCATCCATCATCAGCTGAGCAATGGCCTGCTCCAGCTGCCGGATCTCCATTCTGATCGCTTCCATTTGCTCCATGCCCACTCCTGACACCAGTGTGACGTTTGCAAGGGTTCTCACAAAGAAAATGGAGCAGATGGCTGTGATCAACCAGATTTATTTTACACACACCCCAACCCCAACTTGCCACTTAGTACACAGAGCAGGGGAGGTCATTCTCACAGACCCCTGTTTGAATCATGGTTACACACACATGATACATCTTGCCCTAATCCTGCTAAACACTGCTGGGTCATTATAATGCAGTTATAATGACCCAGCAGTATAACTCAGAAATAACACATTTAACACACACAGTAACGTTTCAAACTGGCAAAGCATGCTGGGAAATTCACTTAACATGGCCCCAACGTTACAATACAATGGCCCTCATTTATCAAAAGTGTTTAGAAATTGATGGGGATGAGCCGATCCGATCCTCTGTATCAGTATTGAGTTCGATCCAGGCAAAATGGCTGTATCGGTATCAGCAAGGAATAATAGTAATTTACCGATTCAATACATTAATAATATTAAAATTAAGGTGCGGTCACCATTCTCAGCCACACTGCACAGGGCTTCCATAAACAGAAGCAACGAGTGTCACGAGTGAAAAATTGGTAATATTGCCTCATAACCCTCTTTTGTCAGATCATTCATTAACAACATTTGACATTATGATCAATGGCTTTACAGAATTTCATAAAAATATCCAGTACCGCAGGTTTCTTTCCGACAGTGCTGAGATAAGATTTAAGAAATCACTATCCTCATTACTCCCTACATGTTTTACCTCTCTTTATGAAAACTTTTCAAACTTTACTCCCTTTCAAATAGACTGTTTTGTTGATAGTGTTGCAGCCGCTTTACGAGCGACTCTTGATACTACTGCCCCACTACAGAGAAAAGTGTATTCTCAGATTAGATTCACACCCTTGTACAATGATTGTACAAGGGTGTTCCCTGTAAGCTGCTCTTACAGGGAACCAACAAACCCACTTTTTCTTAAACAAAAAACTCTCAAGTTGAAAGATCTGATCGACTTTAAAACCGCAATAATAATGTTCAAAGTGAAGAATCTATCACTGCCCGCAAATATCCAAAAGTTGTTCCAAACAAGGGAGAAACGATATCACTTCAGAGGAACATGTATATTTCAAAAGCCTACAGTGAGAACAACTACCAAGCAACACTGTATTTCAGTGCAAGGTGTCAGATTATGGAACGATTTTGGACCTGAATTAAAATCATGTACAAAGCTTGGACAATTTAAACAAAAACTAAAGGAAGAAATACTCCAAACATATTTACAAGACGACATGTAAACTCACATAAGGATTGACATTTCCAGCCTGTGTTGTGTTATAGCTTAGTTTTTCTTTTTTCTCTGTGACACTATGTCTTAGATTTGTTTTTGAATAGTAACCGCTTAACTTAGACTAGCTCAGTTTTCTTTTTCTCTCAGTCATATTTTGTCTTAGCCTTGTTTTAAATTGTAATCGCTCTTGTCTTGTTTTCTCTTTTTTCTCCTTTGAATTCTTGGATGGAATATGGGTGGGCAATATAAGCTGCGGCTTCAGCCATCACCCATTTCGGATAACTCACGTGGAATTGTATAGTAGAAGGAGTCTTTGTCTAATTTGACCTTGTTGTTATATTATACAGTTTCTTTTAACCTGTAATGTACTATCCGAAATAAAATTCATTCATTCATTCATGATCAATTGCATGCCTTGAAGCAAACCTTTATGAAATTGGAAAGGAAATGGTGTGCCATTAAATCAAGAGAATGCTTTTTAGCCTGGATTTTTTTTTTTTTATTACATACAAAAATGCCATACGCAGAGTTAGAACTAGATACCGTACTTTTGGGACTATAAGGCGCACCGGATTATAAGGCGCACTATCAATGAATGGTCTATTTGATGGTCTAATTTCATACATAAGGCACACCAGATTATAAGGCGCATTAAAGCGGGGTAGTCGGAGCCGGGAAAAAAAAAATTTTGTGTGCATGGAAAGAAAATCCTATCTATAGTCATTATAGACACATATAGCGCGATTGTCTGTGAGTGTGAATGACCTGTTCCATGAGCAGGCGGAACGTTTTTAGTCCGTGGCTGTTTACATCGCCATATTGGCCAGAATACTCGTTCGGTACTCGCTCGGTAATCGATACGGCTCGCTCTCCGCCGGAAAGCGAGCCGTATTTACAGCCGTATTTCGATGCCGAAATTTCACATACAAATCCTAATATACGTGTTCTATACACCATCGGCTTTTGGGTATCGACTACCTCGCGAGGTAGTCGGATCTGGAAATTTTTTTTTTTTTTTTTTTTGCGTGCATGGAAAGAAAATCCTATCTATAGTCATTATAGACACATATAGCGCGATTGTCTGCGAGTGTGAATGACCTGTTCCATGAGCAAATGAATGTTTTTGGTCCGTGGCTGTTTACATTGCCAGGATACTCGCTCAGTAATCGATACGGCTCGTTCTCCGGCGGCAGCCCCGAGAAGTAAACAATGCAAACAAATGCCGGGACGCTTGAATTCTTTCGTCCCGAAAATATCATTTTTGAATATTAATTACAGCTAAACAGGAGCAGTTTCGATCCACGATCCATTGGCAGATAGTGGCGTAACTCGCTAGCAATTTAACTTTGAACGACCTGTTGACACCAATATAGCGGTTGGAGTTCTTTGGTTAATCCACCCGGAATGATGGCAATCCGAATTAGTTTGCTTCACTTGGGTTTTGACAGTATCGGTGAGATGGGCGCGTATGGAGTGGCAGATCAATAGGGACGGAGATTTGTGGAAAAAGCCATCCGGCCATTATGTTGAAGCACATATTACTCCGCGAGGCTCCTGACTACCGTAATGCTCCGACAATCCATCAAGCGGTTCGGCTTCGTAACTTACCAAAGTCGTACTAAAACATTTTTGACAGATTTTTGAGCGCCGTGTACCACATAAAATCGATTCGAGGTCAGTAAGCACAACCAGAATTAATACATAAGGTGCACCGGATTATAAAGCGCACTGTTGATTTTTGAGAAAATTAAAGGATTTTAAGTGCGCCTTATAGTCCAAAAAATACGGTACTATTCACTGCTAATTGAAGAGAATAAAAACAACCCCAAATTCATTTTTAAGACTGTTGCCAGACTGGCCAAGAGTCACAGTACTGCTGACCAATGTATTCCCTCATCACTGAGCTGCAATGACTTCATGAACTTCTTTATTAACAAGGTTGTAGCCACTAGAGCACAGGTGTCAAACTCATTCCATGGAGGGCCAAGACCCTGCAGGTTTTACCTCCACCCAGTGCCTTCAACAGGTGATTTCACTGAATTTCTTCCCACTGATTGCTGATCAGTGAAAACACCTGCTGAGGAGAATGGGTGAAGGTAAAACCTGCAGGGTCTTGGCCCTCCAACGAATGAGTTTGACACCCCTGCACTAGAGAAAAGAGTAGTCTCTCATCCCAACATCAGTACCACACTCATTTCTGATGATCTGACTGTGGAAATGCCAAAGTTAGTCTCTTATTTAGACTGTTTTCATCCCATTGATCTGCCTGAGTTAATGTCCATTATCACTGTCTCTAAACCACCTACAAATTTGTTGGATCCCATTCCTACAAGACTATTTAAGGATATTCTGCCCCTTATTAATACCTCCATACTTGATCTGGTTAATCTGTTCCTACTAACTGGTTTTGTACCTCATGCCTTTAAGTTAGCCATAATTAAACCATTGCTTAAAAGTCTACTTTTGATCCCTATTTTTTTTTTAGCTAATTATAGGCCCATTTCAAACCTTTCTTTCATGTCCAAAAACCTTGAAAAAGTGTTTTTTTTTTTTACAATTAATTGCCCATTTGCAGAACAATGGATTGTATGAAGAATTTCAGTCTGGCTACAGAATACACTACAGTACAGAAACAGCTTTAGTCAAAGTTACAAATGACCTGCTTATTGCCTCTGACAATGGACTTGTCTCTATGCTCATCCTGTTAGATCTGAGTGCTGCATTCGACACCACTGACCATACAATTTTGCTCCATAGACCTGAACACTTGGAATCAAGTAAATGATATGTCTTCCACACTTTCTCAAGTTAATTATGGTGTTCCTCGGGGTTCTGGTCTTGGACAAGTTTTGTATACCTTATATATGGTTCCACTGGGCACTATTATCAGAAAACACAAAATGAATTTCATTGTTATGCCAATGACATGCAGATCTATTTAGCCATGGACACGAAAAACAGTCATCAGTTCGTGAAATTACAGACATGCCTTGAAGACATAAAGGCCTGGATGACTGGTAACTTCTTTATGTTAAACTCAAACAAAACTGAGGTAATTGTTTTCGGCCCTAAAAAAGTCAGAGATTCCCTGTCTAACCATATAGTTACACTGAATGGCTTTACCTTGCCATCCAGTACTACTGTGAGGAACCTTGGAGTAATTTTCAACCAGGATTTGTCTTTTAATTCACACATTAAACAGATTTCTAGAGCTGCTTTCTTAAATCTGCACAGTATTGAAAAATCAGGATCATCCTGTCTCAAACTGATGCTGAAAAATTGGTCCATGCATTTGTTACATCTAGGCTGGGTGTCCAAACAATTCCCTCAAAATTATTCAGTTGATTCAAAATGCTGCTGCCAGAGTACTGACAGGTGCTACTAAGAGAGATCACATTTCCCCCTTCTTATCCTCTCTACATTGGCTCCCCATTAAATTTAGAATAGAATTTAAAATTCTTCTCATTACTTATAAAGCCCTCAGCAGCCAAGCCCATTCCTACCTTAAAGACCTTATTGTTCCATATTACCCTTCAAGACCTCTTCGCTCTTGGAATGCAGGCTTACTTGTGGTTCCCAGATTTTTTTAAAAGTAAATTTGGAGGCAGAGCCTTCAGCTATCAGGCCCCTCTCCTGCAGAACCAGCTCCCTGCCTGGGTACAGGATGTTGCTGCTCTCTCTTCTTTTAAGATCAAGCTTAAAACTTTTTTTTTTTTTTTGATAGAGCTTGCAATTATCTTTATTGTTATTATTAGTAATGTTGTAATTATTTTCATTGACTTCCAATTTGTGGAATTTTGACTCTCACTTTGATGTTTTATTGTTATTTTATTGTTTAATAGTTGTTTTAATCAATTCCTTTTTTGCCTTCATATTTTTGAATATTTTAACCTCTTACCTTTTTGTGTTTTTATGTGTTTCTGTTTGACTATGGTTCTGTAAAGCACCTTGGGTTGCACATGTGCTTGAAAGGTGCTATATAAATAAAGTGAACTGAAAGTGAACTGAACTGAATTGTGGCCAAATATGGGCGTTATGAGGAGGTGCAAATTGATGCAATGATTACATACAGTATTGTACTGTACATGTTTGACTGTTGCAACACACCAAAATATGGAAATACATGCTTTAGCATGTTTTTTGCAAACTGCTTGGGGAAATAGAGTTTTAGGGTGCTTTCACACCTACAGACTTTAGTTCATTTCAATCGAACTCAAGTTTGTTTTCTCTGTTAGACCGGCTCATTTTGTCTGATGAGAACACGGTAATCGCACTCAGGGTGAGCACCAAAGCAACCGTGACGAAACCTCCTGAAAGAGGTGGTCTCGATTCGAATCAATTGGTGAACTCTGGTGCAGTCCTCCAGATGAGACGGGGACCTCGCTAAAACAGGACCAGCGGCAAACGGTAAAAACATTTTATGCCACAGTACATACCTGATGGATCTACGAAAATATCTGTGGCTGAGCATGTCATGGTTCTGCAGGATTAAGGAACATATTCCATCCGTAGCAGTGCTTCATTTTCAAACTGTACAATTTTCCAAAAGTGGTATATGCACGTAATGTAATAAAAGCAAACCAGGGTGATGTGATGACACCCCCCATAGATTACACTATGATTTGTATTATTTTCTCCCCAGAAATGCATAAATGCACAGTAGTCATCCTACTTCCTGTATTTGCCTTTCCTGTTCCTGTCCAGATGCATACCTGTGCTTGAAATCCAGCCGTGGCTGTTCAGATAGCATAGATCCACTAGTAACATGATGTTAGCATAGCATAGCACTAGCTTCGATCTTGTTGCTGTTCAGGCACTTCAGAAGATTGCAGTCTCACGTGGCCCACCAATATGCTTTTGTCCTTAACCCCGACAAAGGAAAAATAATCTATTTCCACAAAAACAAAGTAGCTTTATCTTTTCCCAGCAGGAGCACGCGCCACTTGTGGCTGCAGCAGTGAAGAGGCTCTTTGCAACAGGTTACGTTGATTGATGGCTGTGTTAGCTACATAGGGTCAGTTTGTA
Organism: Pholidichthys leucotaenia; assembly: GCA_020510985.1. NCBI lineage: Eukaryota > Metazoa > Chordata > Actinopteri > Cichliformes > Pholidichthyidae > Pholidichthys > Pholidichthys leucotaenia. Next base: position 329,342,700 of record CM035838.1, read on the forward strand.
TTTATTTGCGCTAAAATATCTATCCATATTAATAAAACGAGTAATGTGAGCAACACATCTGATCAAATTTCAGTAACTGTAACGTATTACTGAATTTTTAAACAGTAATTTCGTTACATAGCATGTTACTGCAAAAGTAGTGGCGTTACAGTAATGCATTACTCCCAACACTGATAAGAAGAGAGAACGTTCTGACGTACGTCTCGTGGGATTTAACATGACAGAAGTGGGTCTGCTTGAATTTTTGCCTGTGTGAAAGGGAACTGAACCAAGGAGAAAATTATACAAAATAACAAACTTATCAACTGATTCAGGCCAAAGTAAATTAATTTACGTGTGAAAGCACCCTTAGAGATCTGTTACACAGCACCACAAGTATGCTAAAAGACCATCAGGAGCATATTACTGTGAATAAAGTTAGGAGTTCTAGTGTTACATTGAAATGTGTGATCCTGCAGAATGTAGCATCCTATTCCTCCTGCATAATAAACTAAAATCTGAATCTGGGCAGCTGTGGCACAAGTGTAGCCGACTACTAATCAAAGGGTCAGTGGTTCGATGCCTGCAGTCTGCATGTTGAAGTGTCCTTGAGCAAGACACTGAACCCCCAGTTGCTTCTGGTGGGTCAGGCCAGTGCCAGGAGCTGCCATCAGTGTGTGAATGGGTGGATAGCAGGACCTGTTAAGCACTTCGGTCATCTTGTGATGAGAAAAAGCACTATATAAGTGAACACCATTTTAAAATATTGAAATAATTTTTTGGAGCTGTGTCTTCTCAGATTATCAAGACACATCTATTCTTATTTTTTGACCATATACAGGCAGACAAAGTGCAATATATGCAGTCACAGATTTCTGTCTAACTCTGCTAAGGAAAACAATTTCCTGTATTTACTTTTGTGACCAATAAGCAGAGACGACATTCTTGCATGATATGAAGTGACACAGGACACATGGACCAAAGTCCATATGGATTTTTCTCTGCGAGAAGAGAACCAAATCATGGGTACAATGATAAAAAAATAAAGTTGTCAACTTGGACCAAAGCAAACTAACTTTGTGTGTGAAAACACCCTAAAAATGTAATTAAGTAAATGCTGGGTGTGAATATACTATGACTACAATTAATTATGTTTTGATAGTGATGGTTATCCACAGTTCAGCATGGAATACAAGAGGTCAAAAGAAATGTATTCATCTGTGAATGTCCTGACGTATAACACCATACAGAACATTATAAAGTGACTCTCCTTCCCTTTAACTGTGGCCTCTGACCAGATGGTATCAATCTTAGCATTAAACACTCATACATTTTTGGATATTGTAAATTAATCAAGCAAAGTTTATTTTTACAGCACCTGTTATTAATGCTGTAGTGAATTCAAATATATATAGAATAGGTGAAACCAAAAAAAAAACCCAAACATGATTATTCAAATTAGAAGCTTACAGTATATAAAGAAGTTACATCAATAACTAAAATGTAGGGCACATGCGCACGCAGCGACCGGCAGCTGGTGAAAAAGTACGTTGTCTGTGTGTCTGTTTTTATGTACTTTTATATGTTTTTACGAAATCCTCTGTGTCGTTTCTGCCCTGGAGTGTTTGTGGACTGTACGGCGAAGTGCTCCCTGGTTCCAACAACATGGACTTCCTCCCCTCTCTTGCACTGCTGCTACTTTTCCTCCAGCTCTTTGTCTATGAGGTAAACGCGTTCGGCACCATGGCGGGCAGAATACATTATTCCAGGGACATGTTGCTACATTTAAACACGGTTGATGCAGCGGCTGTGATTGAGCCTAAGCCGCAACTGCCGGACTTTATTTTGAGAGACGGACATAGCGGTGAAAAGAGAGACGGGGGAAGGAAGCGCGGAAGGCGTGGAGGTGTGAAACTGCGCCTGAGGAAACGTCAGTTTGGTAACATTCCTCTTCCTTCTATGATTTTTGGGAACGTACAGTCTCTGAGAAACAAGGTGGATGAAATTCAAGGGAATGTACGCTACCAGAAGGACTTTAAGATCTGCTATGTCATGGCTTTCACGGAATCTTGGCTTACTGCGCATGACCGAGACGCAGACCTGTGGATTGATGGCTTTGTAGCCCCGCTGCGCTCGGATCGGCAGGAAGAGGTAACGGGGAAACGTCAGGAGGACGGCGTATGTTTATACATTAATAAGCAGTACTGCACATCTGTCACGGTCAGAGAGCGCATCTGTACACCCGATGTGGAGCTGCAGTCTGTGTCACTACGCCCCTTTTATTTGCCTCGTGAGTTCCCCCAACTTTTCATCACAATTGTGTATATTCACCCGAGGGCAGACGCTGACTCCGCCTGCAGCACTATCTTTGATGTGATCCAGCAGCTGCAATCAATTTCTCCAGAGGCGCCAAACTTCATTCTTGGGGATTTCAACCACGTTTCTTTAAAGAAGACACTTAAAAACTTTTATCAGTATGTCTCCTGCCCAACTAGGCGAAAAAAGACATTGGACCTGTGCTATGGATCCATAGAGAGGGCCTATAAATCACTCCCCCTTCCTCCTGTAGGATCCTCAGATCACAACTGTGTACATTTGCTGCCCACATATAAAACTGCTCTCAGAAGAGGCAAGGTGGAGACGAGAGACATTGATGTGTGGACAGAAGATTCAGTGCACAGCCTCCAGGAATGCTTTGACTGTACAGACTGGGAGATGTTCACACTGTCCTGCGGGGATGATTTTGGACTCTTTGGTGGACGTCACATGCTCATACATGGCTTTCTGTAAAAATAAGATTGTTCCATGTAAACGTGTCAAAATATATCCCAACAACAAACCATGGGTTACAAAATCAGTTAAATCCTGCTTACAGAGGAAAGCACTTGCCTTTAAACAGGGGTCTGTTTTTGAGCTACAGGTTGCCACAAAGGAGCTGAAAGCCGAAATTTTAAGAGCAAAAGAGAATTATAAATCAGAGTTGGAAAGCAAGATGGCAGCAAAGAAACTTGGTTCAGCCTGGGCCAGTATGAAAACTATTGCAGGCCTTCAGAGCACAGAGCGCAGTAATCGTGTGTTTTTAGATGGTTTTAATTCAAACACAGAGCTGGCTAATGCTCTTAATTGTTTTTATGGTCGTTTTGACTCCTTTGATTTTAGCACTGAAACCCAAGATTTGAAACAGAAACTCAAAGACAATCAGCACTTTAATATTGAGGTGCAGGATGTTAAAAGGGAGTTCTGCGCTGTAAAAGTGAACAAAAGTCAGGGCCCTGATAATATATGTGGGCACTTGGTAAAGTCCTGTGCACATGAACTGAGTCCTATATTTCATTACATTTTCAACAAGTCCTTACAGACACAACATGTGCCTAAGATCTGGAAAGAAGCCGCGGTTGTTCCTGTTCCAAAATCCAGCTGTCCTAAAACGGTAAATGACTTTAGACCAGTTGCTTTGACTTCAATTTTAATGAAAATTTTTGAAAAATTGGTCAGATGTGAGGTCCTAAAGCAGACTGAGCATGCATTGGATCCTCTGCAGTTTGCCTATAGGCCTCACAGAGGAGTGGAGGATGCCACTGTCACTCTGTTTAACATGCTTTTTAAACATCTGGATTTTAATGGGACACACGCCAGACTTTTATTTGTGGACTTTTCCTCCGCCTTCAATACAATCCAACCTCATATCTTAGTTGAAAGGCTCCTGCAGCAATTTGATTTGAGCAATATTCTGGTGGGTTGGATTCTGAATTTCTTAACCAACAGGACGCAGAGAGTAAGGGTCAATGGTACATTGTCGGACCTAAAGTGCTCTTCTACTGGCTCTCCTCAGAGGTGTGTGTTGTCACCACTACTCTTCATCCTGTACACAAACATGTGTCGGAGCAGACATGACAACAGACACATTGTAAAGTATGCTGATGACTCAGTTATTGTCAGTCTCCTCCAGGATGGTGAGAGTGGCCACGGCCCAGTAGTTGATGATTTTGTTCACTGGTGTGAGGATTCCTACCTGCAGCTGAATACAACAAAAACTAAAGACACGATTATTGATTTTAGGAGGAAAAATCCCAGGCACAAAGTCACCGTACTAAAAGGCGAGACCACCGAATGTGTACAATCCTACAAATATCTTGGGACGATTATTGATAGTAATTTAAACTTTGAAGAGAACTGTGAAAGAGTGTGCAAAAAGGGTCAGCAACATTTGCATTGCTTGAGAAAACTTGCACGCTTCCAAGTTGACCGAACCATAATGACAATGTTTTATCGGGCTTTTATTGAATCTGTTTTATCTTTTTCTTTAGTGTCATGGTTTGGTCAGATAAGACTGAAACAGAGGAAATCCTTGGATCAGGTAGTTAGATGGTCCAGTCGTTTGCTTGGTGAGTCACAGCTGAGCCTGACATCCCTGTACACCAGACAAGTACAGAGGATGGCTACCTCCATTTTAAATGATGACTCCCACCCTTTGCACTGCCACTTTCAGCTTCTTCCCTCAAGACGGAGGTTTGCTGTCCCAAAAAGTAGAACCCAGCGCTACAAAAACAGCTTTGTTCCTGCTGCTGTCAAAGAGTTGAACAAGCTGTAAAAATATATTGCACATAATTTAGGTACCTATTTATTAATGCCATTTTATATTTACTTACTTTTGTAGGATGTCACTTGGGTTCTAAATATTTTATTGGGTTTTAGACCTTTGAGTTTTTAACCTCTTTGACTAGTTTTTAACTTTTAATATGACCCTTCTCTCTTACCTCTGGTTTTTCTCCCATCTCTTTGTCTTTTCATACCCTGATTGATGGAGCCTTGAGTATTTTCATCATGTTTATAGTCAGCTTCATATGTGCCTGTGGTTGTGTCTATGTTGAATGTAATTTGAGGCTTGTATATATGGATGTCACCAGACCGCAAAACAAATCTACCTACGGGTACAAATAAAGTAACCTGAACCTGAACCTAAATGCATGCAAATAAAACAAGCCTTTTAAGAGGTCGCAAACTCCAAAAGACACAAATTGAACACTAAATAAACACAAATGGCAATAAAATAAGTTACTTGTCCATGAGGCATGCTCTAAGTTCTTGGATCTTAGTAGATGGGCGGAGGGTGGAGGATGGTTTTACTTCACTTAAACTGGGCCCCAAAAGAGCAATCTGACGCCATCTGTGCCATGGAGCAAATAGCAAATCCTATTTTATAGGAAAAATGTTTTAATCAGCAAAAGGGAAGAGACAAAAAATGCTTTTGGCTTGTATAGGCCAAGGTCATTAAGAGAGACTGGGAGTGTGCTGTGTGTATTTTTTTTTTTTTGACTGTTGTACACGGTCACCAAAGAGCAGCAAACGGGACATGGGCGACACTACACACTTGGGTTACATTATAAAGCAGCACGCACTCGCTCTAATGTCAGAACTAGTTTATCTTACAGAGTCTTCAGGGCCTCAAGGGGGGACAACTCTTCCTTTTGTAAATGCAAACGTCCATAAAGAAGAGGGAAATGGTGAACAGGCTGTGATAGACTACAATCTTTCCTGTTTAAACTTGCTATGCCCAGCAGGCATGAGTTGAGCGGCAGCGGCAGCGACGTGAAGGTTGGTGGAATAGAACAAAGCACTTTCAATTAGCTTTATACTCAGTCAGATCAAAGATGGATGGCCCCTCCTCAGCAGTTCTCACATTCCTCCTTACTTGATTAGAAATTTCTTTCAAACAGGCTTTTGATAATGAGTCAGCTCACCTGTTAATGGGATTATCATGTGATATGAGATTAAACAGGCTTTTCACACAGAAAAGGCTGAACACTACTCTCTTCCCAGCAGGCCTTTGTCACCTCTGCTGAGTGGCAGTGGAGGTGAGAGAGCAGCACAGCAGGTCTAGTGTGACAGAGGATTAAACAATGGAACTGAACAGCAGCTAAATAACTTTTTTCTTTTTAATTCACTGACGGGGCATTTCTGCCATTAATCACTATGTTTTTAAGTGGTCAAATGATTCTAAAAGCAGCACAAATTCTGAAGTGAGGCACTGAAACAGTGAGGTGAATGAACAAGTAGCACAGCTATTGTTGTGTTCCTGATGCTTCTTTGAGAGATTGGTTTGTTGCTTTGACTTTGATTTCCTCCACTAACTTTACTCATGTAATTCGTTAACCTGCAGTACAGCTAGCTGCAACTCTATGGAGTTTAACAGTATACTTACTGTTGGCATTATTTGTGACCCGTGCTGGCTAAATGAGTCACTTTGAGGAAATTATCAAAACTGAGGTAACCTTTTTTTCCATATTCTGTATTGAAAGACCTTCAAAATGATATTTAATTTGTAGGAAGTGTGCAAAAACGGACCCGGAAAAAGCCAATTTGTTTATTTTTTGGTTTAAAACTCGCGTTTGATCAGTCAGGAGTTACATCTTCCGCCAAAACATATGTATTTTTAGAAAGTACGATTTCTAAGCTTTACAATGATACCAGGCACTTACGGGGGTTTTCCCGGGACTTACCGCTAGCAAACAAAGAAAGAGTCATGATTTATGACTTCTCATACCTGTAGCTCATAATGACTCGGTGCACATTCTGACTCATTTTGCCAGCACGGGTCACAATTTAAAAGGAAAGCAGGAACTACCCAGAATATATTGTTTGAATGTATCCATTTTTCTAAGTCTTTTTATTATACCTTAAATGTGTAATAATCACGACTTAGTAAAGTCATTAGTTAGTTAATTATGGCCTAATTGGTAATAGCAGTACACAATTATATAGTTCACACATGTGTCGTGCATGAAAGGGATGTAGTTGCTATCTGACTGGTTAAATGTCACCATTGACAGCACATCAGGTGCTCCACAGAAAGAAAGTGTGCTTACTGTAGCAGTCCGGTCAGAGTACTGACAGCAACACAGAATAGAATATGGTGTCAATCAAAACAAAAATCTGGATCTAGCACTTAAGAGTTGGTGAAGGTATGAGCTCTCTGAGCACTTTCTATTTTAAAGTCAATCAGGCGGTCTCACTGTCTCTGGAAATAGACATCTTTTAAAAAGTGAAGGTAAATGACCATCTCACTGTGCTTTTTGTTTCTGTTTAGGCACATGCTGAATGTAACATGGGAACACAATGACTTCTCCTTCAATACCAATGGATACCTGGTGAACCCTGCCATGATAATTATAACTTTGGACAGAGAGAAGCAGTGGGATAAGGTAATCTTTTCATCTGATCATTTGTACTTCATGCACAATTCTCTCTGGATAATTACAACCCCAATTCCGGTGAAGTTGGGACAATGTGTAAATGTAAATAAAAACAAAATACACTTATTTAAAAATCCTTTCCAACCTATATTCAATTAAAGATATTACAAAGATATTTATTGTTCAAACTGACAAACTTTTTTTTTTTTTTTTTTCAAATATTCATTCATTTTGAATTTGATGCCTGCAACACATTCCAGAAAGCGGGGACAGAGTCATGTTTACCACTGTGTTACATCACCTTTCCTTTTAACAACACGCAATAAACATTTAGCAAGTGGCGACACTTAATAACTGAAGCTTTGTACTTGGAATTATTCCCCATTCTTGCTTGATGTATGACTTCAATTGCTCAACAGTCCGGGCCATATTTTGTGCTTCATAACGCGCCACACATTTTCAGTGAGAGACAGGTCTGGACCACAGGCAGGCCAGTCTACTTCTCGGCCTCTTTTACTGCAAAGCCACATTGTGGTAAACCATACAAAATGTGGCTTGGAGAAGCAGGGCCATCCCTGAAAAAGACCTTGCTTGGATAGTAGCATATGCTGCTCCAAAACCTATACAGTATGTACCATTCAGTATTAATGGTGCCTTCACAGGTGTGCAAGTTACCCATGCCATGAGCACTAACACACCCCCATACCATCACAGATGCTGACTTTTGAACTAAACGCTGATAACAATCTGGATGGTCCTTTTACGCTTTAGCCCCGAGGATGTCTATGATTTCCAAAAACAATTTGAAATGTGGACTCGTCAGACCACAGCACACTTTTTCACTTTGCATCAGGCCATCTCAGATGAACTGAGGCTCAAAGAAACCACCGGCATTTCTGGACGTTTTTGATAAACGACTTTCGCTTTGCATGGTAAAGTTTTAACTTGAATTTGTAGATGTAGCAACAGACTGTGTTAACCCAGTGACTGCCTATGGTGCTCCATTGTGCTGTTTCCTCCTCTCCCCCTGGTGATCAGGATTTTTTTCAAGAAAATATTCAGTTCAGATGTCAGAGATTTCCAAAGCTGTAACTTGAAAGTGGTAAGAGATAATGGCTTACTGTCAGAAAGATGTAGAATATGATCCAAAGTTTGAGATAGGAGTAAATTTATGCATTTAATTTGCATAATGTCATGGCAGCCATATCGAATTACATAACTTTCAGTCACAAGCGGACTTTGGACATATTTAATTCAATTCAATTCAATTCAACTTTATTTATATAGCGCCATTTCACAACAACAGTCATCTCATAGCACTATCAACTGTAGAGGGAACCCCCACAGTTGCAGAAAGACCCCAGCAATCAGGCAATCCCCTGTGAGCAAGCACTTGGCGACGGTGGAGAGGAAAAACTCCCTTTTAACAGGAAGAAACCTCCAGCAGAACCAGGCTCAGGGAGGGGCAGTCATCTGCTGCGACTGGCTGGGGGGTGAGGGGATAGAGAAGATGAAAAGAACAGACATGTAGAGAGCAAACAGCACGATGGGGACTCAATCTATGGGAGAGAACAAACAAATGTTAATGACCAGCAAAAAAAATATTTCATTGAGAGTGAGGAAAGGAGTGAGGCCTAGTGCATTACTGGAGGTCCCCCGGCTGACTAAACCTATTAGCAGCATAACTAAGGGAGGGTTCAGAAACACATGATCCCTCCCTAATTGTAGGCTATATCAAAAAGGTAGGTTTTAGCCCTATTCTTAAAAACAGAGATTGAGTCTGACTCCCGAATCCAGATTGGCAGCTGATTCCACAGGAGAGGAGCTTGATAACTGAAGGCTCTGCCTCCCATTGTACTTTTGGAGATTCTAGGTATTACAAGTAATCCTGCATTTTGGGAGTGTAGTGCTCTGTTAGGATAATACGGTAGTATCAGATCTTTTAAATAAAAAGGAGCCTGATTGTTTAGAGCTTTGTAAGTAAGAAGAAGGATTTTAAACTTAATTCTAAACTCTATGTGAAGCCAATGAAGGGAGGCCAAAACCGGAGAGATATGATCTCTCTTTCTAGTACCTGTTAAAACTCTTGCTGCAGCATTTTGGATCAGCTGAAGACTTTTTAAAGATGTTTTAGGACAGCCTGATAATAAAGAATTACAATACAATTTTTTCTGTGTAGTCAAAATTTGGCTCACATATGAGCGTTTATTCTGATTACTATGTTTTTTCTCTCTCCTATTGTGTTTTCCTCCCCCTCCTCCCCCTCTTTACCTCCACTGTTGACAGGCGCCTTGTATGGCGACGCGTCATTGGATGCGCCTAACGTGCGCGTCTTATGTCAAGTCAAATTCCTTGTGTGTTTACTTGTAAATATACTTGGCAATAAAGCTGATTCTGATTCTGATTCTGATAATCTAATCTCGAGCTAACAAAAGCGTGGATCAGTTTCTCAGCATCACTCTGAGACAAGATGCTCCTAATCTTGGCAATATTACGCAAATGATAGACGGCAGTCTTAGAAACAAATTTAATATGTGAATTGAAGGACAGATCTTGATCAAAAATAATTCCAAGGTTCCTCACAGAGCTATTAAGAGAAAGAGTAACCGCATCCAAACTGACTTTTCTTGCCTTCTGATTGTTGCTCTGAGTGTTGCTATCCCTGTGCTGTTGCAATCCTGGAATTTCCCCGTTGTGGGACTAATAAAGGCTTATCTTATCTTATCTTATCTTATCTTAAAGTTTGATTTGGAAAGGAATTTCTAAGGTTTTTTGGACCAGCAAGAATGACTTCAGTCTTATCTGAATTTAATAGCAGGAAATTACAAGTCATCTAAGCTTTGATTCCCTTAAGACAGGCTTCTAACTTGGCTAATTGATTACTATCATCTGGCTTCATTGACAGGTCTAATTGTGTGTCATCTGCATAACAATGAAAATGTATACAGTGCTTTCTAATAATGTTGCCTAACGGAAGCATATACAGTGATCCCTCGCTACTTCGCGCTTCACCTTTCGCGCCCTCAGTGCATCGCGGATTTTTCAAAAATATTCATCAAAAATTCAAAATTGAGAAATAATGGGCGGGCGCTAGCAGAAGGCAGGGAGACTACATTAGACCATCAGGTGTCAACACGGAGAGCAGCACAACTCTCTGTTCGCTGTTGTCGTGTTGGCTGGGCTCGGAAATCTCGCAAGCTGATTGGCCGAGATGTTTCACCCCGCAAGCTGATTGGCCGAGACGTCTCACCCACCTCCTCTCCCTGCCGAGCACCCATGAAGGGAAGAAAGACCGCATTCATTGCTTTTTATCGCTCCTGTTACTTAGTCTCGCCGCGTGGAACTTTTTGCTGTTCTCTTGTGCCATTTTGTGCGAAATAGTCTTCCCGTCGAGGCACTACACCGCCTCCTGCAGCTTCAGCTCTATCGGAAGCTGCCCTCGATGATCCTGCGCCTCCAGCACCTCACGATGAGGCGTCACCTGAGGAGCAGTAAAGCTCTCATTAACCTGTGCAGTAAATCATTTTCATCTTGAGTTACGTATCTTGTTATAAGAATAAAAGAGTTCTAAAAACATATTTATGTACACTTTGTTTACATCTACGTATGGATGTACACGTACACACACACACATGTATCATATGAGAGTGAGAGAATGAACGTACGTATTGTTTATGGATGACGTCATTGGGGTGACACTACTTCGCGGTTTTTCACTTTTCACGGTCAGTTCTGGAACCCATTAACCGCGATAAGTGAGGGATCACTGTATAAACTAAAAAGAGTAGGGCCTAGCACAGATCCCTGTGGAACTCCATGACTAAGCTTTGAGTTGAAAGAAAACTCATTATTTACATGAACAAACTGGAACCTATCAGATAAATAAGATCTAAACCACTGCAACGAAGTTCCATTAAGTCCAACCTAGTGTTCTAATCTATCAAGTAGAATATTATGATCAATAGTATCAAAAGCTGCACTAAGGTCTAAAAGGACAAGTACAGAAACCAGTCCATTGTCAGATGCGATGAGGAGGTCGTTAGTGACCTTCGCTAAGGCTGTTTCAGTACTATGATGGATTCTAAACCCAGATTGAAACTCTTCAAGTAAACCATTTCCCTGCAGGTGGTCAAATAATTGCGTAGCAACAACTCTTTCTAAGATTTTTGAAATGAAAGGGAGATTAGAGATTGGTCTATAGTTAGCTAAAGCTCCTGGATCTAGCGTTGGCTTTTTGAGTAAGGGTTTAATTACAGCCGTTTTAAAAGCCTGCGGTACATGGCCTAAAGTTAATGAAGAATTGATTATATGAAGAATAAAGCTACCAATAAGTGGGAAGACTTCTTTAAATAACCTGGTAGGAATAGGGTCTAAAAGACAAATTGAAGGTTTGGATGAGGAAACTATTTTGTCTAACTCACAAAGGTCGATTGGAGTAAACTCATCAAGACAGACATCAATAGGAGTTGTAGTATGTTACAGTATTTAAGTTAACTGTGGGAAGAATCTGATTGATTTTATCTCTAATGGATGAAATTTTATTATTGAAAAAGTTCATAAAGTCCTGACTAGTAAGCTCTAAGGGAATGCTAGGATTGACAGAGTCCTGACTCTTTGTCAACCTGGCTACAGTGCTGAAAAGAAACCTGGGATTATTCTTGTTCTCTTCTATTAATGCAGAGTAATAACTTGTTCTAGCTTTTCTAAGAGATTTTTTATAAATTAAAAGATGATTTCTCCAAGCTAAATAGATTTCATCTAAATTAGTGGAGCGCCATTTTCTTTCTAATTGACAAGTCTTCTGTTTTAAGCTACGAGTTTCTGTGTTGAACCAAGGAGTTAGAAATCTCTGATTAGACTTTTTCTTTTTTAAGGGGGCCACCAAGTCTAGAGTCTGATGCAGAGAAGCTGTAACACTATCCACCATGTTATCAATTACAGAAGGAGCAAGCTGTCTATAGCTTATTTCTGTTGTGGTGACACATGGCATAGAGGAAACAATCTGCATAAATTTGGTAACAGCATCATCTGAGAGGCATCTACTGTAATAATATTTTTTCTTTAGGAGCCAAATAGTCAGAAATAGTAAAATCAAAGGTTAACAGACAATGGTCTGACAGTACAGGGTTATGAGGAGACACTACAAGATTTTCTATTTCTATGCCATATGTCAGAACAAGGTCCAATGTATGGTGGAGGTAATGAGTAGAATTTCCTACTTTCTGAGAAAACCCAATCGAGTCTAATATTGAATTAAATGCCACATTAAGGCAGTCACTATCTACATCCACATGTATATTAAAGTCCCCTACTATAATTATTCTATCAGATTTCAGCACTAAATCAGCTAAGAAATCAGCAAATTCGGATAAAAATTCTGAGTAGGTTGATGGGGGACAATAAACTATGGCAAATAAAATTGGGTTTAACCTAAAATTGCTAAAGTGCCCAATACTGAGGACCAGGCCCTCAAAGGAATTATAACATGTTTTTTGCTTTGACATTAACTAGTAATTTGGAATGGTAAATTGTTGCTACTCCTCCTCCACGCCCAGAACTTCTGGGATTTTGACAGTTTAAATAACCAGAGGGAGTTGATTCATTTAAACCAACATAATCCTCTTGCTCTAACCAAGTCTCTGTAAGGGAAATTAAATCAATCTGATGATCAATTAACAGATCATGGACTAACAGAGACTTGGGAGTTAGAGACCTAATATTTAATAAACCACATTTAATTTTTAAATTATGAGGAGGAACAGAGGCCAAATCATTCATTTTAGAGGCTTTATGTTTAATTTGAGTTTTACCAATATTTTGCTTAATCACTTTGGGATGCTTATATATTATATTTTTATTTACTTTGGAGGGAGCAGACAATGATTATCTGATGGGGAAGACAGGGGCTAAGTTGAGGGGTGGCGGATGAAGAGGAGCTGCAGAGAGGCGTGTAAGACTGCAACTCTACTTCCTGGTCCCAACTCTGAGTAGTCAGGGTTTTGGAAATTTGGATAAAAAAGATGCCAGATTGTTAGATAAATGAGAAGCACCATCCAAAGTGGGATGAATGCTGTCTCGTCTCATAAGACCAGGTTTTCCCCAAAAAGAGCTCCAATTGTCAATGTAGCCCACGTTATTTGCAGGACACCACACAGACAGCCAGCAGTTCAAGGATGGCGAGCGGCTAAACATGTCATCACTGGTCAGGTTGGGGAGGGGCCCAGAGAATACTACAGTGGCAGACATTGTTTTTGCAAAGTCACACACCAATTCTACATTAAGTTTCGTGACTTCCGACTGCCGGAGACGGATGTCATTAATGCCAGCATGAATAACAATTGTGGAATATTTACAGTTACTTTTAGCCAGCATTTTCAAATTTGACTCGATGGCGCCTGCTCTGGCCCCAGGAATGCATTTGACTATGGCCGCTGGAGTCTCTAGGTTCACGTTTCTGACTACAGAGTCGCCAATTATCAGAGTTTTTTCCTCAGCGGGTGTGTCACTGAGTGGGGAAAAACGATTAGAAACGTGAACAGGTTGGTGGTGTACCGGGGCCTTGCGACTAGGCTTCCTTCTCACCGTCACCCACCCAGTCTCCTCGCTGCTGAGGAGAGCCGGAGGACCGCTAACAGGGGGGCCTAAGCTAGCTAGCTCCGCTGCAGCTAAGGGGCGTCCGTCAAGAGTAACTGGCGCAGACGGTGTTTCAATGCAGCGGAGCTGGGATTCCAAATCAGACAACCTCGCCTCGAGCACCTCAAAAAGACAACATTTATTACATTTACCATTATCACTAAAAGAGGCAGAGGTGTAGCTAAACATCTGACAGAGAGAGCACACCAGAAGAGGAGAGGGAGGAGAGCTAGTAGCCATCGCTAGTGGCTAACCCAAAGCTCAGGAGAGTGAGGAGAGCAAACCACACAGACAGACAGCAAAACAGGAAGTGACGATACGTTACCACAAGGAAGTGATGAGTATCAGCCTGTGATACTCCTGTGATATTTACACAACAAAGGATGCTTTTTTTGTCACCATTTGTTGTTTTGGGCATTTTGTTATCTTATCTTTAAAGTATATGAACCAGAAAATCAGTTACAATGTAACCAAACAAAGAAATTTGTCACTTACTGCTGGCCAGGTGGCGCGCTTCGTCCATTTTCGTCCATCCTGGTCATTATTTTGTCTTCTGTCAGTCATTTTCACTTTCTCTCCCACATCCAGAAACTGCTATAATTATTCCACCGCAATTTTGCTTTTATTCCACTGCAGTTTATTTCATATAACGACCGGGAACCGGCGCGATTGTTCTGTCCAGTCACATGGCGCTGGGGGTTGATGGCAGGTGCAAATCAACCAGCTTCGCCCACCCTCTGTAATTTAAAAAAAAAAAAATGTAGATATTTACCTTCATAAGCTAAATAATCTCTTTTAAGAATCTTAGTTGGCAAATTTGGGAGCAAATGCCTCCTCCGTCTTGTGATCCGTCTTGCGATTGATCAACATTTGTTTAAAAACTTTTCTTCTCTGGTGTCCAGAAGTGGTGGTGGTGGTGGGGGTTATATGGGGGCCCTTGATCCTCCAAGGCAAGAGCAGCAAGTTATACGTGTCTGAGGTGCAATACTTAGCACAACTGGGGGATTTTATGACATTACATGACACGTCACATGGCAGGCGCAGCACTGCGACATAGACAGTGAGGGCGCTTTTTATGTCCATAAATAAAAGGATGTCAAAAGGTTAACTGACAATGGTTTACCGAAGTGCTCCTGAGGGATCAAAGGTCATGGGCATTCAATGTTGGTCTTTAGCCTTGTTGCTTATTTACAGAAATTTCTCCAGACTCTCTGAATCTTTTGATATTATAGACTAGGGGTGTGGCAAAGGATTGATTCAGTAATGGATCGCAATATTTGACACGACTCAAACAACGCTTTCTGAAGAAGACTACAGATGACAGTCAAAACATGTCAAAGGTATGAGACATCTCTTTGCTCTTTGCTTTGTCTTAATAGAAGAACAAGATTAGTTTTATCATTAAGAAGACAAAATGAACCTGTTTGCGATATTTGACACTACTGACGATGCACCGAAAGCATGGATCAATCTTTTATTAATTATATACAGTATATATTCATGTAAACATTGCATACTCTCTTGCTATTCAACCAGTTGCATTTTCAGTCCACTAGATGGAGCCAAGCAAGCAATCAGTCAAGTAAAGTCATAGCTTGTATCGTGAAATTTGCTGCCAGATGGTGCAAAAGCGCCCATTATCAGTGGAAGTCATATCTTGTCTCGTGAGATTTGCAGCCAGCTTTGAAAGTTAGGAAGCAGTTAGCTCAAAGTTAGCTCAAATGTCAGGCTTTCTTTTTTTTGATTTTATAACAAAGATGGAAGGAAAGACCTTGACATGGCACACAACCTGCAAGATGTGCTCCACACAAAAACCCTAAAAACCTCTGAACAGGCAGGCTAGTACATGTCTTGGAGCAGCACTAGTAACGGCTAAGCTAAAGAGACACCAGCATGGAGCTTGCTTTTTATCTAAACGCCAAGTAAAGTTTATTTATGAAGTGCTTTTCATAGACATATAGTCACAAAGCGCTGTGAAATAAAAGGAAGTTGATAGATAAAAAATAATTTTAAAAATACAAAAACAAGTTAAAACACAAGATTTAAAACTATAAGACTTACCATTAAAAAACAGTTGAATTGAAGCTCAATGGAAACCCTCGTTAAACAAAAAAGTTTTCAGCTGCTTTTTCAGAGTCCACAGAGTCAGCTAAATGTAGCTGGGGTCAGAATCATTTCCAAACAACAGCCCACCACCCTCCCTGTATGAGAAGCCACGAGAATACTTTATTATATGAAAGAGATGTCAACAGATTTACTTTGGGACATGATTTGAGGTTGAATAAGGTGAAAAAATTTGAAATATATGGGATTGTGATACCTGATTTCGTGATTATCATGGAATCGTGATAGGATCATACCGTGACCCAAGTATCATGATTGGAATCGAATCACGAGGTCGCTTGCGATTTCCACCTCTATTATAGACTGTAGATAATGAAATCTTTGAATTCCTTGCAATTAAGAAATGTTCTTAAGCTGTTTACCTACGCACTTGCTCACAAGGTGGTGAACCTAGCCCCATTCTTGCTTGTGAATGACTGAGCCTTTAGGGGATGCTCCTTTTATACCCAATCATGACATTCACCTGTCTTCAATTAACCTGTTCACCTGTGGAATGTTCAAAAAGGTGTTTTTTGAGCATTCTCCAGCTTTCTCAGGCTGTATTCGAAAAGTACACGCGTTCACTACATAGTGCACTACATTTAAATGGAAGTCAATTGAAATGTAGTGTACTATGCAGTGAATGAGTGGACATTTCCATTTCGAATGCAGCACCAGTCTTTTCTTTCTTGTGTGCCAGCTTTTTTTGTTACAGGAATCAAACTCAAAATGAGTGAATATTTGCAACAAAACACGAAAGTTTATCGGTTTGAACATTAAATATCTTGTCTTTGTAGTGTATTCAATTGAAAATAGGATGAAAATGAGTTTTAAATCATTGTATTTTGTTTTTTAACATTTTCAACAATGTCCTAACCACCGGAATTGGGGTTGTATTACTGATATGTGTGATTGCTGAACAGATCGACCCACCTTACAGCTCAAGGAATGTAAGTAAGAAGAAATATGAGCAGAAGAGGTTCTAGAGAACCACGTCTTTCACTGATGTCTCTGCCTTCTTACAGCCAAGTGATTTTATGCATCACCGAACTCTTTGTAAGAGTAGCCATTTTAGTTAAAAGGGCTCAAAGCTCCACTGATAACAATGAACCACTTACTGAAGGAACATCTTAATCACACCTACAGTTCTCCACATACGCATCTCTTCCTACCCTCTGAAAACATTAAAATAAAACCTACACAAAAAGTGCGACTTCAGTGGCTGTTTAGTTCACATATTTGAAAAGCACAAAATCTGAATCAAATTCTGTTCTTTTCTTAACTTTTTATAGTGCAAAATTATATTAAAAAGGCACATTTTTTCCTTCAAACATTGCTTTTTGTATTAGATAATTGCACTTAGAAATCAATTCATTTCTATTTATTTCTTGTAACAACATACTTGCTAATGTTCATAACATCTGTATAAAACGCCATGTATCGTGCTGTTCAAAAGTTTCAAGCAACCCCTCATTTCTCTAGATTATACTTTCTTTATATATACTCCATAAGACCTGTTGCCACAGATTTTCAGCCTAGTTTTTGTGTAATTTGGCATAGCTCAGCCTTTTCTCCCAGTTTCTCTTCCTTAAAAACAGCTTCTTGACAGCCATCCTTCCACTGAGACATTTCTGATGAGTCTCCAGCAAATGGATAAACTGAGGAGCCAGATGCATCTCTCAGATCCTATGTCAGGTCTTTGCTGGATTATTGCCCATTTCTTAAGGACATGACTTTTAGATGCTGTTCATCTGCTGTATAAAGTGTTAAGGCCTGCCACATCTGTTATTGTCCTTCGTCCTTGTACCTGACCTTTGTTAGTCAGGAACCAGGACTAGACTTAAAATGAATGAAAAAGCAGCAAATTTTCAAAAATAATCATTGAAAGGCCTTACAAGAATGTCTGGCTCCTTGGAAGCAAAATATAAATTAATGAGGGGTTCTTCAAAATTTTTGCACCACACCATTTAGATGTGAGCAGTTGTCATTAGTTTATGACTGCAATGTACTTAAAGTCTGAAGAAAAAAAAGTTAGCATATTTTTTATCCAAGAATCAACAGAAAGCAGTTTTGTAATAAAAACACTAAAATTAGGTAACTGGACAATATAAACATGGTGAATAAATAAGAACTTGGTATACTGTATGACAGTGTTATTTTTTAGTGTTATTCTATTTCAGTGGTCTGTCTTCTTGAGAGCTCATGTTGGTCAGTTTCATTGATGGGGATTTTTATTACATAATAAATAAGTAATTCATAGGAGCGGCCATAATCACAACGGGGGAAAAATAAACAACTATGGAGTCTACCAAAGAGGATATAGACAGTAGGAGCACACCATTTAAGCATTTTCAGTATTACTAACAATATTTTATCTTACTGGATTCTATGCCAAAGTTAAATTAATCAATCATATTCAACATTATGATAAAAAAAAATGGAATTGTTAGTTTATGAGCATGCCAAGATCAGGCGCTGCTTAAACACCATTTTATGATTAATGGTGATACTGATTAAATTTTCATCAAAACAAAAATCTTTTAAAAATAACAAATCAACAAAAGTTGTAGAAAGGTGCAGAATGAAATTGTATATTTTCTTGAAAAAAAATATTGTAGTCACAATATAATTAAATCTACTTCTTTTTTCGACTCCTCCCTCTAGGGGTCGCCACAGTGGATCATCTGCCTCTATCTTACCCTATCCCTTGCATCTTCCTCTGTAACACCAACCCTCTCCATGTCCTTCTTCAATACATCCATGAATCTTCTCTGTGGTCTTCCTCTTCTCCTGCCTGACAGCTTCATCTTCAACATCCTTTGACCAATATATCCACAATCCCTCCTCTGCACATGCCCAAACCATCTCAGTCGTGCCTCTCTTACTTTGTCTCCAAACCGCTCAACCTGAGCTGTCTCTCTGATATACTCGTTTCTAATCCTGTCCCTCCTAGTCACTTCCAATGAAAATCTTAGCATCTTCAACTCTGCCAGCTCCATCTTCTGTCTTTTTGTCAGTTCCACGTCTCCACACCATACGTCATAGCAAGTCTCACTACCATTTTGTAAATCTTCCCTTTCACTCTAGTTGCTATCCTTCTGTCACAAATCACCCCTGACACGCGTCTCCACCCACTCCACCCTGCCTGCTCTCTCTTCTTCAGCTCTTTTGTGCATTTTCTATTGCTTTGGATGGTTGACCCCAGGTATGTAAACTCATCTACTTTCACTACCGCTACTCCTTCCATCTTCACTGTTACACCTGCCTCCCTCTCATTCACACTCATGTATTCTGTCTTGCTTCTACTGACTTTCATTCCTCTTCTCTCCAGATCATACCGTCACCTCTCCAGGTTCTCTTCCATCTGCCCCTACTCTCACTACAGATCACAATGTCGTCTGCAAACATCATGGTCCATGGAGACTCCTGCCTGACCTCATCTGTGAGCCCGTCCATCATCATGGCAAACAAGAAGGGGCTCAGAGCCAATCCCTGATGTAACCCCACCATGAACCCATCTGTCACTCCTACAGTACAGCTCATCACCATCTCGCTTTCCTCATACATGTCCTGCACCACCCTCACATACTTCTCTGCCACTCCTGACTTTCTCATACTGTACCACACTTCCTCTCTTGGCATCCTATCATATGCTTTCTCTAGATCCACAAAAACAGTGCAACTCATTCTGACCTTCTCTATACTTCTCCATCAACACTCTTAGAGCAAACATTGCATCTGTAGTACTCTTTCTTGGTATGAAACCATACTGCTGCTCACTGATTGTCACCTCTCCTCTTAACCTGGCTTCAAAAACTCTTTCCCATATCTTCATAATGTCGCTATTCAACTTTATGCCTCTGTAGTTACTACAGCTCTGAGCATCACCTTTGTTCTTGAAAATTGGTACCAAAACACTTCTTCTCCACTCCTCAGACATTCTCTTACTCTCCAAGATTGTGTTAAACAGTCTGGTTAAAAAATGCACTGCCATCTATGCTAAACATCTCAATACCTCCACAGGTATGTCATCTGGACCAACTGCCTTTCCATTCTTCATCCTCTTCAAAGCTGCCCTCACTTCTGCCTTGCTAATCCTTGGGACTTCCTTCTTCACCATCTTTCCTTCATCCATCCTCCTCGCTCTCATTTTCCTTATTCATCAGCTCTTGAAAGTACTCCTTCCATCTTCTGAACACACTCTGGTTACTTGTTAGTACATTACCATTTCTATCCTTAATCAGCCTAACCTTCTGCACATCATTTCCAGTTGGATCGCTCTGTCTAGCCAATTGATACAAGTTCTTTTCTCCTTCCTTAGTGTTTAGCCTCTCATACAACTCACCATATGCCCTTTCCTTTTCCTTTGCCACCTCTCTCTTTGCCATGCAGCTAGATTCCAAATACCCCTGTCAACTTTCATCTCCCTGACTATCCCACTTTTTCTTTGCTGACCTCTTCCTTTGAATACTTTCCTGTCCCTTTTTGTTCCACCACCAAGTCTCCTTGTCTTCCTCCCTCTGTCCACTGGATACACCACATACAGTACCTTTCTACCCGTTTCCCTCAATGCTTTTGCTGTACTTTCCTAGTCATCTGGTAATTCTTCCCTGCCACCCAGAGCCTGTATCAACTCCTTCCTGAACTCTGTGTGACCTTCTTCCTTCTGTAACTTCCCCCATTTAATCTGTGGCTCTGCCTTCACTCTCTTCCTCTTCTTGCTTTCCAAAGTCATCCTACAAACTACTCTCCAATGCTGTCTAGCTACACTCTCCCCTGCCACCACCCTGCAGTCTCCTATCTCTTTTAGATTTCTCCTTCTGCATAGGATGTAGTCCTTCTGCATAGGATGTAGTCCACCTGTGTGTGCCTTCCTTCAGTCTTGTAAGTCACCCTATGTTCCTCTCTCTTCTTAAAGTATGTGTTCATCACAGCCATTTCCATCCTTTTAGCAAAATCCACAACAAGTCCTTTCACATTTCTCTCCTTAAGACCATACCTACCCAGAACCTCCTCATCACCTCTGTTCCCTTCACCTACATGTCCATTAAAGTCTGCTCCAATCACCACTCTCTCCCCCCTGGGAACATTCTCTACCACTTCATCCAACTTACACCAGAATTCCTCTTTCTCTTCTACCTGACATCCAACTTGTGGGGTATATACACTAACATTCAACATCACACCTTTGACTTCGAGCTTCAAACTCACGATTCTGTCTGACTCCCTCTTTACCTCCTGAACACTCTTCACGTACTCTTCCTTCATGATTACTCCTACTCCATTTCTCTTCCTATCTACACCATGGTAGAACAGTTTAAATCCACCTCCAGTGCTCCTAGCCTTGCTTCCCTTCTATCTGGTTTCTTGAACACACAGTATATCAACCTTCCTTCTCTCCATCATATCAGCCAGCTCGCTGCCTTTACCAGTCATAGTTCCCAGTTTTAATGTCCCTACTCTCACCTCCACATTTCTACCTTTCCTTTTCTCTCTCTCCCTCCTAACACGCCTTTTCCCTCTCATCCTCCTCGATCTTTGACCAACAGAAGCCCAATTTCCACCGGCACCCTGTTGGTTAACAGCACTAGTAGTGGTCATTGTTAACCCGAGCCTTGACCGATCCGGTATGAAAGTCTCATTCGTCATGATCCGCATGTTTGATTTGGCAAAGGTTTTATGTCAGATGACACAACCTTCCCATTTACCCGGGCTTGGGACCAGCACTAGGAGTATACTGGCTTGTGCACCCCCTGTGGCTGGGTTAGTCCCAATCTAATTAGATACAGGGTAGAACTGCCAAACTTTGTGTCACTGATATTGTATTGATTCTGAGATGCCAGTATTGTAATATTTTAATAAAAGTATTAAACTAGAAAAGCACTCAGAGAGTGGGCACCTCCACCAAGGCTCCTTCCTTCCCTCCCTTTGTCTGTCCATCTGTATGTACCTCCCTGCCTCCATCCCATCATACATTGCAAGATAGGGCCTTGGTAGAGGTATGTGCTCATAGATCAGCTCCAAAATCTAATGGGTTCGTCTGTAACCCAAGGACCTCCTCTGGTGAAAATTTCCTCAAAATCCATCCATTAGTTTTTGAGTAATCTTGTTAACATATTGTGAGAAGATAGAACCTTGGCGGAGGTATGCACTCTTAGATCATCAACAAAATCTAATGGGTTCTTCTGCATAAAAAGTACATCCTACAAATGCAACAATCTGCACCATTGCTTCTTCATTGGTTTTGTACTTCATCAAATTTAATTCATAAAGCTCAACTTTGACTATTATAAGGTTTTGCCCATGTTTAATCAGAAAACCACATTAAAGACCAAAATGCTGCCAACAGAAAGACTTCCAACCTTAGTTGTAGGTAAAGGTGTCCTCTCATTCACCTCCTGACACCAGCACTTCTCATTTCAAACATGACCTTTCAGTAAACGTTCAGTGGGAGGAAAATACATTCCAGAAGAGTACAACATTGTGATCATTTATTTAAAAAATTCAATAAAAAGTGTGAGGCGATTCAATTTTCTTTGCTTAACTTTCTGTTGCCTCTGGGCTCTTTGCTCTGAGAAGTGAAAATCAATTCCATCTTTTGATTTCCCTTTTGAAAGTGGTCATGTTGAAGATGATGAAGGCAGCCTATCTGTTCATTCATACACCTCCTCTGTACAACCAGCCACAGCGTGACTCTTTATACATTGTAAGCTTGCATTACGTGTATCATATTATTTTGTGATAATTAAAAAAAACCCTTACATTTCTTGACTGTTCTTACCACACATGGCAGATGCAATTTATAACTTGACAAATGCCATTGCTCAGCTGCTTACCCACACTGAAAATCCAAAATTATTTTGGAAGATGGATGGAGAGTAGACAAAAGATAGCAGTGGAACGAAAAGCATATCTGTTATTGCTGCAGTTAGTTATTGCTGATTTGTGTCTGCTTTGAACTAAGAAAATATGAAATGGCAGTTTTCTAAAATACAGAAATTCCTATCTACAGGTATTGGGAGAGTATAGAAGAGAACACTTTTAATTTACTGGTTGAAGGGCATGCTTCTTGTGATAGTACAGTTGTTGGACAGTGTTTTGGAACAGTTTCCAAGATACTGCCATTCACCTCTAAAAAAGAGAAAGAGGACTTAAGGCGGCTCCAAGGAATTTTCACCACCACTGGATGTTGCACAAAAGCTCCACTCTCAATCCCAGCCAAAGCTGTGGCCTGCCCAGTCCTCCAATCACCCGTCTCCTTTCAATGCTCTGCCAAACACTTGCAGAGCCCTTGTGATGAAAACCACTAGTAACATGTTGCTGAGGTTCATTTGAGTCCATGCAGTGTTATTAGGAGTGGACTTAAGTTTAATAAGATAAATCAATACCACACTGGCAGCACTTTGCTGACTGTGCTTAGTGTTTAGGGCTTAGCCGGTCAGGAGACTGACTGAGCTATTCTAACATTTTCTTTGCTGCAAACTAATTGAGAGTTTCATTTGTCCTGCTGGAAGGACCATAAAAAATTATTAGGCTACAACTAGGGGTGGGTTCAAAAGATCGATACAACAATCTGGATCGATCCACGTTTGACTGAGCCGATATCGATCCACAAAATCCACGGCTCCATCCATCCATCCATCCATCCATCTTCTACCACTTTTCCGGAGGTCGGGGTCGCGGAGGCAGCAGTTCAAGCAGAGAAGCCCAGACTTCCCTTTCCCCAGCCACCTGCTCCAGCTCTTCAGAGAGGATACCAAGGCGTTCCCACTTCGGTGTCACATATACTAAAGTTGGAACAATACAGAGAAGATTAGCATGGCCCCTGCACAAAACCTGGGGGATAAAGTTCTCTCCGGCGGGGGGGAAAAGGGGGGGTGGAAAAAGGAGGGGGGAAACAGCGACACACGGTGGACGGCGGTTTTGCAGCAGCTAGCAGTGATCCCGATAATGAAAGGGGCCGGAGAAAGTCAGGAAGGACGGTTTTAGGAATGATCCCAATGAAAAAAAAAAAAAACCCTAGGGTTGCATAGTGTTACTCATACGTTTTTCTGCCAAAAAAGTCAAGAGTGCCCTTAGTTGAGGGTAGTGGAACCTTTGGCCCTAGTTTTGACAGTCACATCTGACTGTTTTCACCCGTTTGAGATCTTACTGTAACTACCTTTAATTGTATGGACCTCTATTTAATTTAGATCTACTGGTATTTAATCTGAAGAATTTTTTGGGAAAGCGTATAGACAAGTCTAAAGCTAGATGGAAGAAACTCATGAAATGAAGGAATGCAAAAGGATATTTATTACACGAACAGACAAAAACATTGCAACCAAAATATAATCATCATCATCATCATCATCATCAACAACTGACATGTGAAATATAATCATCATCATCATCATCATCATCATCAACTGACATGTTGGCACATGGCCAAAAAGCATGTAAATCATACTTCACATGCAAATACACAGCAGACATCTACTTACATAAAGCTAGGAAGCTGGAGGCTTTTACATATAGCTAGGAGAACCTCCACTCCTCATGCTGGGGGCTTACATACAGCTAGGAGAACCATGGCAGCCTTCCACTCCTCAAAGGGTGGCAGGTCAGGGTTGTTGGGGCAGTACCACCTGCCCTTGTACTGTGTGTGCCCTGTTTCCTTTTTCTTAGGCTGTTTGCACACACCACAAGCGTAGAACTCCTTCAGCCGCTTGTTCCGTCGCTTTGCGGGTTCTCCACGTTCCAGCCTCTCAGCATCTGTGATGCGGGCACGCTTCATGTACCATGTGTCCTCCCTAGGAGTGATGGGAGTGTCACCGACAGGTTTGGATACGGCTACTTGAACAGCAGATCCCTCTGGTGTTGGCACCCCTACCACAGCTAGGTCAGGGAGTACCTGCATAGGAGAATGTAATTATGAATAATTTTGCCATATTATGTGGCTTTCTGTTGTATTCACAAACTGACAATGAGGTTAAAAGTATGTAAAACAAAATAAAGATGATCAACTGGCAATGAAATGTGCATAGCTCTGAATACAGTAGTACAGTAATTCAATTCAACTTTATTTATATAGCGCCATTTCACAACAACAGTCATCTCATAGCACTATCAACTGTAGGGGGGGAACCCCCACAGTTGCAGAAAGACCCCAGCAATCAGGGGTACATAGAGATGTGTGTACCTGTGGTGTTCTTTCTGTCTGTGATGTAGTTGGCTGGCTTCTGTCCCCACCACCGTCTACTACTGTACTTGTCGTCGCCAGCTTCCTCTTGCCCAGCTGAGCTATACCCGCTGTGTTGGCTGGCTCACTCAGGTCAGCAGGTTCATGGGTGTGCTGGATGGGCTCTGCCAGGCGTGATTTTGCAGCAGGGAGGGGATCTTGCGAGGTACACAGTTTGGGCGTGACTTTCACACCCTGAAGGAGGAGTGTTATTTCCTCCAGCCGCTCCTTCTTAGAGTGCCTGTAAGCATACAATTTGCAAACTGAATAGTACAATTGTACAACGCAACATAAATAATCAATCAAAATGTACCATATTAGACAGTTTACATTACTACAGTTATGTTAATGTTACTAACCACTGGCTGAGCGTCCTGTTGTTGACCTCGGGGAGACACAAGTTGCTCTCATTCAGGAGCCGTGCATTGTTCAGGAGCGCGCTCCGGATCTCCCTGTATCGTCCGGCTACAAGACTGTACCGTGACTTGGTGCCTTCCTTTGTTTTCTTCTTCGGCGAATGAAACAGTGCACACAGCTTGATGCACACCGCCTCTACCACTCGGTTGCAAGATGGCCACTGGGCAGGGACTCCTTGACCAAGGAAGCTCCTGCCAGAAACACAACAATATAGTCCACATGTACAACCTACAATGCACAATGATGGTACCGTAGCCTTTGAATAATTATAAAGGACATCAAATAATACACTGCTTCTCTTGTACACAGTACGTAGCATTCATAAGGACTGGCCTTACCTCTTTGTACTCTCGACTCCAGGCGTGATGCTGCTGGCGTGCTTCGATGCCTTGAAGCGCCCCTGCAACTTCCTCTTGTGGCGTGGGCTGTACACTGTCTGCTCCTTGTCATACTTGTGTAGCTTCTCATACAGTGAGAGTATCTGGTCCACCTGCTTGTTGGTGAGGGACAGGCCTGACAGTCCAACCAGACACTCTGCCAACCTTGCCACATGATCCCAGCCAGGGATGCCCCGAGAATCCACAGACTGCTGAATGAACAGAGTGTTGACTTTTTTATGGTGTATTGATGCATGTATTGGTGATATTTTAACAGTTCTTTGCAAACCAAAGTACTATCTACATAAAGATCAATAGCCTCACATATTAAGATCTATGAGAGAGATATAGTGGACTCACAGTGTCACTCTCTGGTAAGGGCAATTCACTATCAGCTGCGGAGTAGTCTTCAGTGTCTGAATCGTAGTGCAGTGGAGTGGCAGGTCTGGTAGGGTCTGCAGATGCTGTATCAGGAAGTGGAGTGGCAGGACTGGTAGGGTCTGCAGATGCTGTATCAGGAAGTGACGGCTCCTCGAGTGTCGCCAAGGTCGGGTCATCATGGTATCCCTCGTCACTGTCACTGTCATCTTCTTCCTCCGCGGCCATAGCATCGAGGTCTTCTGTATCTATCTTCTTGTTGATATCTGTGAGATCATCACCAGTCTGGTCGAGGAGGTACTCCATGCCTACGAGGACTACCCGTGCCCGGAGGCACAAGTATGACATGCAAATTCGTGAAACGTTCGTGATCCACGGCTCAATCTTTTAATATAATGCTTTTACGTCTGTGAACGTCTGCTGAGTCTGATCGGGTTGAAACCGGGTCAGTGAGTTGGAACAGCGGTGAAGAACCAGAAACACCCGGAGCGCTAATAGCTAACAAGCTAACGGATATGCTAGTTCTTCTGCGGTGTTAAAACGGTTCTCATCCGGCAAGAGTTCCCTGCGGCGCACGTCTTTACTTCTCTTTTCTTTCTTTCAAAGGTCTTTTTATTATTATTAATTGAAGTATCAATGCAATACAAAGTATTAGAAATTTTCATTTTTGTTTCAACCAAACAGTAAAAAACTAGAACTTAAAGCCAACAAATGTAAATGCTTCAAAGCACAAAAACCTTTAAATAAACAATAAAAAAAAAAAAAAAAAAAAAATACAAAGAAAAATTATGTGTGTGAAATGGGGTTGGGGTAAAGGGGATATGAGCTACTCAGAAACTATAATCGTGGGTCTTTCAAAGAAATCAAGAAACGGGCGCCATAATTTATAGAATTTGTTTTCAGAGCCACAGACTGTATATCTGATTTTTTCTAAATCCAAACAGGACATTATATCTTTTATCCACTGTAAATGTGAAGGGGGCGAAGAGTCTTTCCACTTCAGTAATACAGCACGTCTGGCCAATAATAATGAAAATTTGAATACTTTTAATTTGGAACTTGGCAAGACAGGTTCTGGAGCCACACCAAAAATGGCGCATAATGGATCAGGTTTAATTTGATATTGCAGGACTTCAGACATAGTGATAAAAACAGAATGCCAAAAATTCATCAATGCCGGGCAGGACCAATACATGTGAAGCAAAGTGCCAGGAGCGCTACCACACTTTTCACAAGTTGGGTCTATATCCGAGTAAATACGTGCTAACTTAACCTTGGACAGGTGCATCCGGTGTACAATCTTAAATTGAATAAGAGCGTGACGAGCACACATTGATACAGTGTGAACCTGGCCAAGAATAGAGTCCCACAGTTCATCAGTAAAAGTAAAATTAAGATCTTGTTCCCAGTTCAATTTGATAGCGGCCAGAGAAGAAGATTGTAAATTTGAAATTAAATTATATAAAACTGACATTACCCCCTTAGAAGTTGGTTTAACTAATAAAAAATCATCTAGAGGATTATCAGAAGGTTTTTGAGGGAATTGTTTTGTCATGGTTTGCACATAATGTCTGACCTGGAGAAAGCGGAAAAAGTGTATAGAAGTGATGTCGAATTTGGTGGAAAGTTGAGAAAAACTTGCAAATTGACCATCAAAATATAGATCCGCAAAAGATTTTAAACCTTTTCTGTGCCATATATGAAATGCACTATCAATAGTTGATGGGGTAAATAAATGATTTGCGGCAATTGGATTTCTAATGGAAAAAAACTGAAGACCGAAATTTTTCCTGAATTGAGACCAAATTCTAAGAGACTGACGAACTACTTTATTATTACCCAGTGTAGACAAAGCAAGGGGAAGTGGTGAACCTAAAATTGCCGGTAGGGAAGTTTGATTGTCCACATGTGACTCCATAAGGATCCAAATAGGTGATTTGGGTTCCAGATAAAAATGTTTCCAATATAACATGCACCTGATATTTGCTGCCCAGTAGTAATATTGAAAGTTAGGCAGAGCCATGCCACCTACTGATTTGGGTCTTTGAAGAAAAACTTTCCTCAATCTCGGATGTTTACCATTCCAAATAAATGAGGTAATCAGAGAGTCCAAAGACTTAAAAAAGGATTTAGGAATAAAAATGGGGAGACATTGAAACAAATATAAAAACTTTGGAAGTAACATCATTTTTACAGAATTGATTCTGCCAATTAAAGACAAGGATAATGGGGACCATTTGGAAAGTATTAACTTGCACTGGTCAAGTAAGGGGAGAAAATTATTTTTAAACAAGTAATTAAATTGTTTAGTGACACATATCCCAAGATAATTAAAATGATCAATAACAACCTTGAAAGGAAAATTTTCAAAATCCTGAACTTGAATCTTTTCATTAATCAGAAACAGTTCACTCTTATTAAGATTAATTTTATAACCAGAAAACCTACTAAAACTATCCAAAATATTAAGTATAGCAGGTAATGAAGTAAGTGGGTTGGAGAGAAATAATAAAAGATCATCAGCATAGAGTGAAACCCTATGCTCAATGCCACCCCTACGAATGCCTAGAAAGTCCCGGCTCCCACGGATTGCAATAGCTAACGGCTCAACTGCCAAGGCAAAGAGCAACGGGCTCAAAGGACAGCCTTGCCTCGTACCACGGTAAAGTCTAAAATAGTCAGAATAGCGACAATTAGTTAACACTGAAGCTAAAGGACTAGCATAGAGAAGTTTAATCCAGGAACAGAAGGAAGGACCAAAACCGAACCTCTCCAAAGTAAAAAACAAATACTCCCACTCAACCCTATCGAATGCCTTTTCAGCGTCCAAACTAATAAGACATTCAGGTATGTTGTGGTGAGGAGTATAAATAATATTAAACAACCGCCGCAAGTTAAAAAAAGAATGGCGATTTTTAATGAAACCGGTTTGGTCCTGTGAAATTATAAAAGGAAGAATCTTTTCCAACCTTGAAGCTAACAACTTTGACAAAATTTTAACATCGGTATTTAACAAGGAAATAGGCCTGTAAGAAGCACAATCAACAGGATCCTTATCCTTTTTAAGCAACACAGTGATACAGGCCTGATAGCATGAAGGAGGAAGTGTACCAGAGTCAAGCGACTCTGTAAAAACTTGACAAAGGAAAGGGGCGAGGTCATCAGAGAATTTTTTGAAAAAATCAGCGGAAAACCCATCAGGTCCTGGAGATTTTCCTGATTGCATGGATGATATTACCAGCTGAATTTCTTCTTTTGTGATGGGAGCTTCTAAAATTTGCCGAGATTCTGAAGAAATCAAAGGAATATCAATAGAATCAAAAAAAATTTCCAAATCCTTTAAGTTTGTTGTATATTCTGAGGTATATAATTTGGAATAAAATGACCTGAAAATATCATTAATCGCTTGTTGGTCAGATGTCACCTCTCCTTTATCTGTCCTAACTCCAGTAATAATTTGCTTAGCTCTAATACCACGTAGTTGATTAGCTAGAAGTTTACTGGTTTTTTCGCCATGTTCATAAAATTCACTCTTGTTCCTTATTAAACAACCTTCAATTTGTCGAGTAGAAAGTAAATTAAATTTAGTTTGTAATGTCATACGTTCCTTGTACAGAGCGGGTGATGGAGATTGAGCATATTGTCTGTCAATGTCCAGGATTTGATCTAAAATAACCTTCTGTTCCTGTATTAAGGATCGTCTTTTAAATGCTGCCAATGAAATAAATTCCCCCCTAAGAAATGCCTTCATGGCCTCCCATATCGTTTTATTTGACATACCAGGAGTTTTATTTTCTTTCAAAAAAAAATTAATTTTAGAAGAAATATTCGCAACCAAATTTTCATCTGTAAGTAATAATGGATCCAATCTCCAATGCTTTCTCATGGAGTCACATCCATGGAGGATCATTTTAAGTACAAGAGGGGCATGATCAGAAACCGAGATGCTATCATAACTGCAAGAGCAAAGGTTATTAATTAATAAATTGTCAACAAAAAAATAATCTATTCTGGTATAAGTATGATGTACGTGAGAGAAAAAAGAATAGTCCCTGCCGTTAGGATGTAAAAAACGCCAAGGATCTGTAAGGCTATATTCCTCAAGAAAAGACTTAACATAAGTTGCAGATTTATTAAGACTAGCAGGTTTTGAAGATGAGCGATCTAAGATCGGATCCATATACAAATTAAAGTCACCCCCAAGAATTAGAGAATGAGTATTTAAATCTAGAAGTTGCGAAAAAAGGTTGCGAAAAAAGTGCACATCATCAAAATTCGGTGCATACAGATTAGCCAAAGTGACATGTTTATCGCCAAGTTTACCTGATACTATTACAAATCGTCCATTTTTATCTGATACAACATTAGAGGGAATAAATGGGATATTTCGATCAATAAGAATAGCAGCGCCCCTGGCCTTAGCTTTAAAATTTGAATGAAAAAATTGTCCTGACCAACATTTTGACAAACGCAAGTGGTCGGAATCCTGCAAATGGGTTTCCTGCAAAAACAGTACCCCAGGCTTAAATTGCTTTAGACGTGACATGACTCTCTTTTGTTTAATTGGATGGTTCAACCCCTTCACATTCCAGCTTACCAAAGTAAGATTACTATTCATTGAAAGAGTAAAATTTATATATTATGTTGTGTAGCCCAAAGAAGAATAAAGTGAGATACGGGTAAAAAAAAAAAAAAAAAAAAAAGGAAGGGGTAAGGGGGGTGTAAATAAAACCATAACAAAAAAACAAAACAAAAAAAAAATAAATAAAAAAATAAAAATTAAAAAAAATAAATAAATAAAAAAATCCAACAACCAAACCTATAACAACACTCCAGCCGGTTGCAAAAAAACAGCAACCGCTCCATCTCCTGCTCTATTTTCATCCTAACAGAATGCTCCCATACAACTGGCTTCAATCCTGCATAATATGAACGTTTTACCCTAAAAAAAAAAAATAAATAAGATAAAATTAAAAAAAAGAATTAAGTAAACAACAACGTATAGGGAGCCAATTTTACCTTGTTTTTAAACATCTGAAAATGCATCAATGTCCAGTCAGTGCAGCTTCAATGAAGTAACAAGCAGCCCAGCGCGGCAGCTGGTCAACCCAGAAATGTCCAGTTCAAGGCGAAAATTGCTGGTTTCTCTCCATAGTTTGCATGAAGCGGGTGGCCTCTGAGACGGACGCCAGCCACTGGTTTTTGCCGTCTGGAAGAGTTATCCGGAGCCTGGCGGGGAAAAGAAGAGAAGGACGAAAACCTCTCTTGTACAACTCGGACATAACCTCCTTATATTCGGCTCGCTGCCTCTGAACGTCGGCGTTATAATCCTCGTAGAACTGAAGTTTATGCCCACGATATTCCAAAGTCCCACGGCGTCTCCGCGCTTCTCTCATCACCAAGTCTTTGGTCCGAAACCGGTGGAAACAAATAATGACAGCGCGCGGCTTCCCATTCGAACCCGGCTTGGACCTGAGGCTGCGGTGGGCTCTATCCAGCTCTGGGGGAGATGGCAAAGTTTGTGCGCCAAAGACGTCCACCAACAGCTGAGAAAAAAATTCAGATGGCCGTGGACCCACATCAAAGGACTCCGGCAGACCCACCAGACGAATATTCAGCCTCCTGCTTCTTCCCTCCAGGTCAGAAAGTTTGTTTTTCAAAAGTTTGTTCTCCTCCTGTATTGACTCGCATGTAACTTCAAGCGCCGCTAGGCGCTGGCTGACGTCCTCCGCGTTGTTTTCAAGGTCGCCAATGCGTTGCTCCTGGTTCGCCACATCTGCTTGAATTTTGTCCAGCTTACCATTAATAAGTTCAAATGAAGCTTTGAAGTCAGCAGCTATGGACATTCTGTGTTGCTCTAGCAAGGCAACAAGTGCAGGGTTAAGGCTGATACTAGCATCCTCAGCTAAGCTGGTGTTAGTATTGTTCCCTGCTGCCTCCTTTTCAGTCTGCTTTCTTGTTTTGGACATATTTCAAAACAGATTCTGCATGTATTAAATGTCCAAAACATTAACAGCTTACAACAAAATAGGGTTTAAAAAGTAAAGAAAAAAAAAAATATAGCAGGAGCCAGCAACGCACACACCTACTCCATTGCCAGCACACCTGAAGCCCTTTACTTCTCTGTCTATATGAGCGGAGTTCACATGCGTGTCTCTTAATTTATCAACAAAAGTCACCATAAAGACTATCCTCAACAGTTTCCTAATATTTTTCATAAAGCGGGGATAAATGGTTTTGTACTACATACAGCGCTGTGTTTGAACATAAAGTTTCCTATTGATAAACACTTGAAACGGAAAGCGCAGAGAGACTGTCTGAAACTCGTGAACAGAGACACTTGGAGCTGCTGAGACTGTAAGTAAAATGTCATTTGTTTTAACATTTGTGTCGTAAATTAATAATTCATCCAGCATCATGATGTTTTCTATTACAAACTATGGATACAGTAGTTAACTGTTGGTTAAGTGCTGTGAATAAATGCAGAATAAAGGTATATTTTATGAGATTATGGACTTCTAACACTTAAGTGAGAGATGTGAAGATACTAATAAATCACAATAAAATGAAAATGGCAGAATTAATAAAGGCTGCAGTATGAGCCATTTTACTCAGTAGAACTAAACTGAAATGAATAAATCTTCCCAGGAAATGAATTGAAACCCTTTTCAAAAATTGAAAGTTAATTTGTACTTAAAGTATAAACAACAAAAAATAAAAGAAACTAAATTATTAAACCCTACTGTGGTGTGGGGATTTAAAAATATAATTAATTTTACTTTGAAATATATTTTCCTTTTCATCTTCCTTTCAGGTCTGTGAAGACTGGGTTTCCACTCTAAGGTCCATCCTGCACTCAGATGTTCTGAAAGGAAGAGGTCGTCAGTGGAGGAGCCATCCCTGCTTCATGTAGATTTCAGCACAGAAGAGCTCAAATTTTTCAGGGGTCTTAGTTTTCAAATTCAAGATTCAAGAAGGAGCTGCTTGTTAACTTGAGACTACTCACCCTTTGCACTAAAGAAAGCACTCATTAGCACTTTGTGAAATGATAAGTTAAATAATAAAAAGTGCATTATTGAAACTGATTTTGCGTCAGTTCTATATGTGATAATTTATGTATGAACAAAGTTAGAGTATTCTTTGTACATGCAGCATTAGGTCTCTGAAGATTTTGTTTCCTGACAAGTAAAATGGCTATTAAAATGGTAATTTCCCACATCGAATCGGGATCAGATCGGATCGTCGGAATTGAATCGATTCAGAATCTCAAGAATCAGAATTGAATCGATTCTGGAAATTGGGGATCGTTCCCAGCCCTAGCTATAACAGTATTACAACAGAAGTGACAGCATCTTTGGTCATTTTAATGAATTTTATTGAATTAAACAGTTTTATTCATAATTTTATTCATGCAAAATCAGAGGTAAGCTCATCATTTTCTTTTGGCTCTGGTCCACAGTCATATCAAAAACCACACAGAATGGGGCCGTCCACCTTCTATTCCTCAACACACCAATACAAAGAGCCATCAGAGGACTGACTCCACACTGTAGCTTAGAATCAGAATCAGAATCAGAATCAGAATCAGGTTTATTGCCATTGTTCATGTAGTACACAAACTAGGAATTTGTCTCGGTACAATGCTGCAACATTAAACATGATAGGATAAGAGAAATAAACTATACATGTAATAAAGTGTAGGATAAGATTAAGTGATACTGGTCAACAGTTAAAATATATATTAGCCAGCAGCAGATACTGTGGAGAACTATATAGTGCAGTCGGTAATGCAGGAAGAAAAACAGTGATGATTGACATGAGTCTGGTTGAGCTGCTGTACATGGTGCACGAGAGTCAATAAGTCACTTAGTGTTCAGCAGTCTAATGGCAGAGGGGAAGAAGCTGCTCATGTGACGGGAGGTTTTAGTCTGGATGGACCGAAGTCTTCTACCAGAGGGGAGGGGGGCAAACAGTACGTGACCAGGGTGTGAGGGATCGGCTATGATCCGGCCAGCACGCCTCCGGGTCCTGGAGATGTACAGATCCTGAAGAGATGGGAGCTTGCAGCCGATCACCTTCTCAGCAGTGCGCACGACGCGCTGCAGCCTTAGTCTGTCCCTGGCAGTGGCTCCTGCGTACCACACGGTTATGGAGGTGGTGAGGATGGACTCGATGATGGCTGTGTAGAACTGCACTAACATCTTGGTGGGTAGCTTGAGCTTCCTCAGCTGCCGCAGGAAGAACACCCTCTGCTGGGCTTTTTTGATGAGTGAGCTGATGGTCAGCTCCCATTTGAGGTCCCTGGTGATGGTAGTGCCTAGGAAGCGGAAGGAATCAGCAGTGGTGATGGGAGAGCCTGAGAGGGTGAGGGGGGGCAGAGGAGTAGTGACTTTCCTGAAGTCTACAATCATCTCCACTGTCTTCAGAGCGTTCAGCTGCAGGTTGTTATTGCTGCACCAGGACGCCAGCTGGGCCACCTCTCTCCTGTAGGCGGACTCGTCGCCGTTGGAGATGAGCCCGATGAGGGTGGTGTCGTCCGCAAACTTGATCAACTTGACAGACTGGTGGCTGGAGGTGCAGGAGTTGGTGTAAAGGGAGAAGAGTAGGGGGGAAAGTACACAGCCCTGGGGTGATCCGGTGCTGATGCTAGTATAGTCTGAGACAGTCTTTCCCAGCCGCACATGCTGCCTCCGGTCCGTCAGGAAGTCGATGATCCACCTGCAGAGGGAGTCAGGCACGTTGAGCAGGGACAGCTTGTCCCGGAGCAGAGCGGGGCGGATGGTGTTGAATGCGGAGCTGAAGTCCACAAACAGGATCCTGGCGTAGGTTCCCGGGGAGTCCAGGTGCTGCAGGATGGAGTGGAGGGCCAGGTTGACTGCATCGTCTACAGACCTGTTGGCTCGGTAGGCAAACTGCAGCGGGTCCAGGAGAGGGGTGGTGATGGACTTGAGGTGGGACAGGACCAGGCGCTCAAAGGACTTCATGACTACAGAGGTGAGCGCTACAGGTCTGTAGTCATTAAGTCCAGTGATCCGTGGCTTCTTGGGGACAGGGATGATGGTGGAGGGTTTGAGGCAGGACGGCACGTGGCATAACTTAAGGGAGGTGTTAAAAATGTCTGTGAAGACAGGAGCCAGCTGTTTCGCACAGAGTCTCAGGGTGGAGGGAGACACGCCGTCTGGGCCGGGGGCCTTGCACGGGTTCAGTCTGGAGAACTGTTTGAGCACATCCTGCTCACTGATGATAAGGGGAGGGGGGGAGGAGGGGGGGGTGCCTTAAATGAAGTAGGGAATGTGGAGGCTGTGGAGCTGGAGGGAGGGGGGGAGTTGGACACAGATGACGAGGTGTCAAAACGGGCATAGTGTTGGGACAGTCTTTGACAAAGGGCTTTGTCATCCTGACCTTTAGGAGCCTTAGGTCGATAGTTGGTGATTTGCCTCAGTCCTCTCCACACGGAAGCCGAATCATTAGCAGTGAACTGCTGCTGGAGTCTCTCTGAGTATAGAGATTTAGCCCTCTTCAGCTCTCTGTTAAACCGGTATTTAACCTCCCTGTAGCAGTCCCTGTCTCCACTTTTCAGCGCTGCTTCCTTCTCCTTCCTGATCTGTCTGAGCTTAGCTGTGAACCAGGGTTTGTCATTAGAGTAACTCACCCTGGTGCGTGATGGAAGAATGTTCTCTTCACAAAAGTGGATATATGAGTTCACAGTGTCCATGTACTCATCCAGATCATGCGTGGCTCCTTTAAGCATGCCCCAGTCAGATATTTCCCTGCACGTTTCCAGCTTCTCCTCAGCATCACTGGTCCGTATCTTCGTAGTGCTCACAACAGGTTTAGTGAGCTTCAATCTCTGTCTGTATGTGGGAATGAGGTGAACCATCACGTGATCAGATAATCCCAGCGCAGCACGAGGGACAGCGCGATATGCGTCTTTCACTGTGGTGTAACAGTGATCCAGTGTGTTTAATCCTCTGGTGGGGCATTTAATAAACTGTTTGTAGCGGGGGAGATCGTGGCTCAGATTGCACTGATTAAAGTCGCCAGCCACAATAATCAGCGAGTCTGGAAAACTCCGCTCTGTGTGTTGAATGTGATCCGCGAGCACGCGCTGAGCTTCGCGCGTGTCCGCGTCGGGAGGGGCGTACACAGCGATCATTATGAAAGAAGCAAACTCCCGCGGGGAATAGAAGGGCTTGCAATTGATAACAAGAAATTCCAAGGCAGGAGAACAGTGTTTGGAAATTACCGTTACATCAGAGCACCAGCTGCAGTTGATGTAGAAGCAGACACCGCCTCCTGTGGTCTTGCCGGAAAGCTCTGTGTCACGATCAGCACAGAAGAGCTGAAAGCCGTCGAGGCGCAGCGCGCTGTCCGGTATATTTTCCCGGAGCCAGGTCTCAGTAAAGCAGAGGACAGCTGAGGAGGCGAGGTCCTTAAAACGCATCAGCAGTCTCAGTTCATCTACCTTGTTAGAGAGAGAGTTGGTATTGGACAGAAATATGCCAGGCAGCGCCGTTCGCGAGCCTCTCCTGCGAAGCCGCACGAGAGCGCCCGCTCGTCTACCTCTCTTTCGCCGTCTCACTTTCCGAGCCAAACAATAAACCAGATCGGCGGCAGGGGCTAGAAAAACTGGGAGGAGGTCCGTGGGGGTGAAAGTCCTGATATTTAGAAGTTCTTCACGGGTATAAGTGCAAACAGACACACAATTGACAAACAAAAACAAACAAAGAGCGCAGCGAAGCACCATGTCGACCGCTGTGGGCGCCATCTTGGATCTTTTTAGCTTTTTAGCTTCAACTAATTATTGACAAAGAGATAGGTACTGCCAAGTGCACAGCATTAAAGTGACACTCTGCCAAAAAGCAAGTCTTTTTCCTTGTTAACATGTCTGTAACATGTTTTTTTATGACTTACAAGACATATCAAGAGCGAAATTGCTCAGATCTCTCATACTGTATTTCTGTTTTTTTTTTTTTTTTTTTGTCTCTTTTGCTGTGAAGTTTCACTTAAGCCCTGCCCCCTGCAAAAAGGCGAGCTGAGACGGAATGGTTTTGGTGATGTAACTATTCCTGGTGCTGGCACGTGGGTAGTGTTGAGCCAATTAGGACTCTCTTGCCTAACTGACATTATCCTCCAGGCTTGTTAGCACCTTTCAACAAACTGCTTTGAAAACTTAACCCAAATGAAGATGAGTTTTACCATTAAACTGCTTTTAAGGATTGATAGTTTTGGTCATTATCCTGAGCCACTATGCATACAACTGCTCATGTCCTTCAACTGGTAAGTCTTTTTATCACAGGATTTATTCGGATAATGTAGTGCTAACCACTGTTAGCCTTGTGGTATGTGGTTCGGCCTAGTTATCACAGATTCTGCCATTTCTTTGGGGTGGGGGTGGGGTGTTGACATGAAACTATAAGACAAAGTTTTTTTGTAGAAAAAAGGGTTATAAAATACCATTTTAGACAACTTAGATTTGTTTTTATAGGAGATTTATATTCACTGGAGTGCATCTTTAAGTGTGGAAAGGTCATCAACTTTTTTTTTATTAGGCCAGCACTACAGTGTTCATTCGTTGGCCCATTTGAATTAACATTCTCCATGATACAAAAACGGAAACTTCATAGCTGGGAAGTCAAAGGAACACATTATTTTTCTTAATTTCTGTACATGTTTCTACTTGACATTCAGAGTGACTAAGCCCCCGTGACAGGAGCAAAAGTTAAAAATAACTGATCAATACAACTGACAGGAGAGAGAACTGGCAAGTCCAGAGAGGACTGAAATATTTGCATCTCTCCCCTCACATTCAACTGTTTCATTTGTCTGTGACAAGCTGTACTGACTGGTGAGATGAGATAGGATTTCCCCCGCTTCCTTTGTAAACAGAAGAGATTATGTGGGAGGAAAAACGTTTTGTTCAGAATGACACTTTTTAAGCTCTCCAGGAAGTTGATGACATTTTCAGAAAGACAATCACTAAAACACAAATAAGCTCACATTCGTACTAACATTAGGAGCAGTGGTGGCCTAAGGGTTAGGGATGCAGACTGGTAAGTGGAAGGTCGCCAGTTTAATCCCTGGACCAGCATTGTCAGATCTGGGTGGGACAATGTAGCAGTGTTTGCCCCACCCTCATTAACCCCCCTATGTGCCCTTGAGCAAGGCCCTTAACCCCAACTGCTCCAGTGGAGCTGCTCAGTGGCCACTGGTCAGTCTGTGGTTGTACTGGACAAGCTTCCAGGTATGAATGTGAATAGGGTGTCCTTAAAAAAGAGAGGTTACCTCTCAGCGGAGGTCCCCTGTATAAATAAAAGTTAAATATAAATATGACTATAAGAAAAAAGCAAAACTGACACCTCAGTTGCAGGGGACCCAAACCTTTTAGATGTTAGGATTTTTTTTTTTTTTTTTTTTTTAAAAGATCATTGCTGATGGCAACTCAGATTGTTAATATTTATTCAAATATTCAAAACATCTTTAAAATGCTTCAATATGAATAAAAGTTGACTAGAGGGCACTCAAATAGTGCATGCCTCTATCAAGGCCCTCCAAAATGGGTTCATCCATAGCCCAAGGCCTCATTTGATTAAAATTTCATCAAAACTGGTTCAGCAGTTTTTGCGTAATCCTCCTTGGTGGAGGTAAAAATCAAAAAAATGTTTATTAATGGATTAAAGACAACCATACAAAATGGGAAAAGTTTGCAATTCGTGGTCTCTTTGTTTTAACAAAAAAAAAAAAATCACAAAAACAAGCATTTTAATAGAGAGCCTAAGTCATGCCCCCTCTACTTCTGCATATGGGTCCTTAAATCAGAAGAATCCTCCATTGAAATGAATGGCAAGAGCGAAATTATCTTTTGATCCCGATTGAGTTTTGCTACAAGTCACACATATGATGTTTGTCAATTTAAAAGATAATTTTCCACATAAATAATGGTGTAGGTTGTTGTCTAGCATTAAGGTATAAGGTTACGAAAATACGTAAATTAAAAAACTACAAACACAGATGGATGGAGCTTACTTCATCTTTTCAAAGCACCCAGTAACTAGTGGTGCTCTGGATCAGCTGCAGCTCTCACAATACAAACAATGCCTTTTCATTGTTTTTCTCCTCTTTGGATCCTTTTTTCACCGGTCAGGAAACAGGAGGTGA
Source organism: Pholidichthys leucotaenia (assembly GCA_020510985.1). NCBI lineage: Eukaryota > Metazoa > Chordata > Actinopteri > Cichliformes > Pholidichthyidae > Pholidichthys > Pholidichthys leucotaenia. The sequence goes on from CM035838.1 coordinate 329,382,158, forward strand.
GGTTTCAGTAATCTCCTGCTATGCTTGTGTTTGGTGATGTGGGATGATGGGAGTTGTTGTCCGCTAGTCATTTAAACAAGAACTAAATATTACTCTGACAACTCTCCGACTCTCTACTCTGACAGCTGACAACTTTAATCCATCTAGCAATCCATCTTCTTCCGCTTAATTCTTTTCGGGTCGTGGGGGGGGGGGGGGGCGGGGGGGCTGGAGCCTATCCCAGCATCTTAGGGCGAGAGGCAGGGTACACCCTGGACAGATCGCCAGTCCATCGCAGGGCCAACACAGAGAGACAGACAACCATTCACTCTCACATTCATACCTAAGGACAATTTAGAATCCCCAGTTTGATGCCAATTAACCTAACTTGCATGTTTTTGGTATGTGGGAGGAAACCGGAGAAATCCCGACGTAAACCCACACAGACACGGGGAGAACATGCAAACTCCACACAGATCACTGTTGGTCGGGGGCTGGGATCGAACCCAGGATCCCCCGGCCAAGGGTGAGTTGCTGTGCTGCCACAGTGCTAACCACTCCGCCACTGCGCGTGGAAAATTATCTTTTCAATTGTCAAACATCATATGTGTAACTCATGGCAAAATTTGATCGGGATCAAAAGATAATTTTGCTCTTGCCATTCATTTCAATGGAGAAGCTTTTCAATTTAGGGTCGCATATATGGAAGTACAGGGGGCGTGACTTAGGTTCTCTATAGGGTGTGTATACTTTTTACATCCACTGTACACTACTGTACCCTGGTGCCAGTATTTGGCCAGTACCCCCTACATGCATTAGACATGCAAACAGAGCACTGAGCCACAATGAACAAATGAAAATAAATCATACACTGCTATAGGTCATCATCAGAAGAATTAGTAGAATTTTAGCCGCTTTAAAAACCTTTTTGGGTTTAACAGGTACTCTATATTTACAACATCTTCCCATTTTATCTGTTGACAGATAGCTTAGAGTTTTTACATGCTCCCAGCTACTGGTCAGATGAAAACTTTATCTCACAAAAATGTAAGTTATTTTATTCATTTATATTATGTCATGATTTTAACAGGTGATTACAGATCTGTGGCAACACTGAAAAGTTAAAATGACACAAAAAGAGCAGCAGATGTGGTCATGAGCTTTGGGTAATGACCGAAAGAATGAGACTGCGGATACAAGCAGCTGAAATGAGCTTTCTTCGTAGGACTGCTGGAATCACCCTTAGAGATAGGATGAGGAGCTCAGCCATCTGGGAGAGGCTCAGAGTAGAACCGCTGCTCCTCCACATTGAAAGGAGCCAGTTGAGGTGGTTTGGGCATCTGATCAGGATGCCTCCTGGACGCCTCCCATTTGAGGTGTTTCGGGCAGGTCCCATTGGGAGGAGACCCTGGGGCAGACCCAGGACATGCCGGAGAGACTACATCTCCCAGCTGACCTGGGAACATCTTAGTATCCTCTCTGAAGAGCTGGAGCAGGTGGCCGGGGAGAGGGAAGTCTGGGCTTCTCTGCTTGAGCTGCTGCTTCCATGACCTGGACCTCTGGAAAAGCGGTAGAAAATGGATGGATGGATGGATTTCAGTTTTGTTTGAACAGTTTAAACAGTTATGAAAAAAATGATTAATTTTTTACCAAAACTCAAAACAATTTGAATATTGTGGGAACTTTATAATACTTCATTCACACATAAAGTGAGCTATATTTCAAACCTTTGTTGTTTTAAATTTTAATGATTATCTCTAAATTAAATTAGTGAATCATGATATTCTAATTTTATGAGTCACTAGTATACAATGTATACCAGTTATTCCTTAGTTGTAGCAACAGCAGCACTGTAAGGAAATGGATGTGAAGAGTAGTAAGGCTGCACCCTCACCAATGAGAGAAACATTTTGTAACAAACTGCATCCATATAAACAGTATATACTGTATGTGTTTCAAAATTTTTATCAACATATTTATATTATGTTTAAAAAAACAGAATTCAGAATTGGTCAGCATCCTGTAACCTTTAAAACACAGAAAGGCACTGGATGCACCTGGAAGTCCGTGTGCGACAGGTTGGAGACCCTTGACTTTAAGCAGTACAATTAGGCACAGTAATTGCTCTGAATTAAATTATGATATTCCTGGATGCATATAGTAATGCTATATATACTATCTCCCCATTTACTACTCAAATTGCCACACTGAAATGAGTAATTAATACATTTAAATAATAGTGTCATCTGCAACTTAATTATATTTCATTACTGGTTTGTAAATGAGACTTCTTAAGTACCATTGACTGATAATTCATTCTTTTAATCAGACATTTATGCACACAATGGAAGGCATTTGCAAATCATGTGAAGTGATTTAAAGGATAGAAAACACACATTGGGCCCTATTCTGGCAATCATCCGCAAACTTTTCCGCCAGACTTCCCGCTGTATGCCAGTGTTTTTGTTAGTTGCTGTCAGCACATTGTCAGTTTTTTACACTTTGCATCACACCATCTAATTACCAGTAGGCAGTGCCCTCGCTAAGCACTGGCAGGCGGAGGCTCATTTCAGAGAGGTGTGGTGGCACACAATCTTGTGCGCATCATTATTATGGTGCATGTCATGACAATCTGCTTTTGATCAGGCAAAAGGAGGTCTATCGTCAGAAGTGCATTGTTTAATGCTATTTCAGTGGCGTGTTTTGAAGTCGGAAACTGGAGCTCATGAGGAAACGGCATGCACTGGGATCTTCTTTTATTTTAATGGAGAGGGTTGTAACAATCATAATGTAATCACCCCTCATTTTAATTATATGATGATCACTAGGGCTGAAACGACGTTGTTGATAATGTTGATCATAAAAATTTGTCAATGCAGATTTTTATTGTTGACAAATCATTTAATTTTAAAGTTTATATGCATGCCGTGGGAATGTTCAGTTTAACTGTTCCAGCGAAGAAAAAGAAGAGGAATGCATCATGGCAACACAGAGAGAAAATCACGGAGAAGGCCAAAAGTTTCCAAAATATGTGAGGATATTACCAAATATTAATAAATGAAACAAGTGAAATGTAGACTCTAAAGCAGTTTGTCATATCACAGCTGCATTACAGCGATGCATCCATTCCCTCCTCCTCTCTGTTTCTCCGTCTCCAGCCACCTGTCAATAGACTGCACTGGTAAGGTTAGTGAATAAAGTTAGCGCTTCTTATTTTCAATGAGCGACTCAGCTTTAGAAAACTGACCACATTATTAGTGTGTGCTGTTTAAATAGTTTACCTGTTGTCGGACAGTAATATCACTTATGGTAGTTGTTGACAGCTGAGCTGCTTCCATTACGCTGGCTAATATGTTAACTGCAGTATATGGGTGAATTACAGGAGCAACTTACTCTTTTTCGTTTTCGCTATTATTGTCACCATAATATCAACTTTCATTCTGAATATTAGTGCATTTTGGTAAATTATAATAGCATGATTTGTAATTTTATTAAAAAAGATTACCACAGTCATCACAAATAAATTTAAAACGGCTTAAATATTTCACTGTATGTGTAATGGAGGCTCACATTCCTGCACTGATATTTAAAGTGTTTTTTTTATTATTTATTTTGGACTGGAAGAAGTTCTTTTAGTTTCATCTGAAGCCTAATTAAACTTTTAAACTTCTAGAACCAGCAAGGATGGACACCAACAACAGGATGGACTAGCTTGTGATTTTCTTTTTTTACTTTAATGGAGTTAAATATTACTCGAGTTTGTTTTTAACATGCAGTTACAACAGCCTTTATGGAGCAGCAGAGCTTCTGTTTGAGTTTTTACACTTTACTATCCATTATTTAATTGTGTTGCTACAAACACTTCTGATGAAGCTGTCATGTTCAAGTTTCCAACTCAAGTTTGATGGGTCATTATTTGGGGGGCTTGATGTGGCTGACGTGGAAGGTTGGGTTCACCCATAGGGATGGGGGCAGCTTAAGCTGGACCGACACATTGTTATTTACCCGGACGATGGAAATAGGCCCATGGAAGCGGGGTGGGGGGCAGTTTCTTTGATTTCTCCTTGAGGGGAATCTGGCTAGCTGCCAGCCAGGCTTTCTGTCCCACGACATACTTGGGGGCCAGAACCTGCTTCCGGTCAGCAGCGGCCCGGGTGCGTTCTGTGGCGCGGGCCAGGGCAGCCCGAGTAGATCTCCAGACACGCCGGCAGTGCCGGGCGTGGGCCCCTACGGACGGCACCGAAACCTCCCTCTCGGCCACAGGGAGAAGAGGCGGCGTGTACCCCAACGATGCCTCAAAGGGGGTCAATCCGGTGGCGGAGGACACCGCAGAGTTCATGGAGTATTCCAACCAGGTCAGGTGTGCGCTCCAGAATGAGGGATTATCGGCTGCTACGCACCACAAGGCAGCCTCCAGGGACTGGTTGGCGCGCTCTGCCTGCCCATTGCTCTGGGGATGATTTCCGGATGAGAGGCTTACAGTAGTTCCCAGAGTCCGGCAAAAGGCCCTCCAGACCTGGGACGTGAATTATGGACCCCGGTCAGACACAATGTCGATAGTGATGCCGTGGATCCGGATGACTTGATCAGAGAGGAGGACCACTGTCTCCAAGGCCGACGGGAGTTTAGGGAGGGCCACTAGATGGACCGCCTTGGAGAAGCGATCCACAATGGTCAGAATAACCACTTTGCCGTGGGAGGAGGGCAGCCCGGTAACAAAATCCACAGCAATGTGGGACCATGGCCAACCAGGGATGGGAAGGAGATGGAGGAGTCCCGATAGGGGAGAGGAGTCAGTCTTACCCCGGATGCATGTCTGGCAGGCTCTAACATACTCCCGGACGTCCCGCTGCAGCATGGGCCACCAGAACACCCGTTTGATGAAGTCGATGGTCCGAGCGATTCCAGGGTGGCAGGCAAAGCGACTGGTGTGTCCCCATTGGATGACATCACTACGGAGAGCAGCCGAGACAGACAGACGATTCCGGGGGCACCCGACTGGCACAGGCTCCCGGGACTGGGCCTGGCGGACCCTCCACTTGATATCCCAAGTAAGGGGTCCAATGACGCATGCAGATGGCACAATGTTTTTTTGGGGGGGGGTGAGGGGGGGGGGCTACGTCCCCGGAATCAAACTGGCATGAAAGCGCATCCGGTTTGGTATTCTGGGTGCCAGGCTGGTAAGTGATGGTGAAGTTAAATCGCTAGAAGAATAACGACCAGCAAGCCTGCCTGGCATTCAGTCAGCAGGCCGACCACAAGTACTCATGGTTCTTGTGGTTGGTCCACACGACGATGGGGTGAATGGCCCCCTCTAGCTAGTGTCTCCATTCCTCTAATGCCAACTTAATGGCCAGCAGCTCTCTGTCCCCTACATCATAGTTCCTCTCAGCCGGCGAGAGCCACTGAGAAAAATATGCGCATGGGCGAAGCTTCTGATCGGGGGCGTGTGTTGCGATAGTACAGCGCCAACCCCCGAATCAGATGCATTCACCTCGAGGACAAATGGAAGCTGCGTGTCGACCTGAGCCAAGATAGGTCTTTCTGTGAACTTGGGTTTTAATTTGTTAAACGGCAGTTCAGCTGCCTTAGTCCACCGAAAGGGGACTTTAACGGAGGTCAGCTGCGTCAAAGGCAGTGTGATCCCACTATAGTTCCTGATGAACCTGCGATAGAAGTTTGCAAACCCGAGGAAGTTTTGGAGCTCCCTGCAGGAGTGGGGTGTTGACCAGTCTAACATTGCCTTTATCTTGGCCGGGTCGGCAATCAGCTCCCTCTCAGCCACGATGAAGCCCAAGAAGGTGGTGGATGTTGTGGAGAACTCACACTTCTCAGCTTTAATGTAAAGCTGATTCTCCAAGAGCCGTTGTAAAATGGCCCTTACATGGACCTCATGTTCCTCTGGCGAGCAAGAGAAAATGAGAATATCATCAAGACAGACAAACACAAATTGATAGAGCATATTGTGGAGGACGTCATTTATTAACCACTGGAAGATGGCGGGGGCGTTAGTGAGCCCGAAAGGCATCACTAAGTATTTGAATTGGCCCTGGTGTGTTTTAAAGGCCATCTTCCACTCATCGCCCTCGTGAATGCGGACCAAATGATACGCGTTCCTAAGGTCTAACTTGGTGAAAACCCGTGAGCGCTGAAGGAGCTCGAACGCTGAATTGATCAATGGCAGAGGATACTTGTCTTTGATGGTCTTTGATGGCTCGCTGCACGGGCGCAGCGAGCCATCCTTCTTACCGATGAAGAAGAACCCGGCCCTGAGAGGAGCCGAAGATGGCCGAATAAGGCCGGCGTTCAGCGACTCCTTAATGTACTGCTCCATCGCCTCCCTCTCAGGGCCAGAAATGCTATACAGCCGGCTGGACGGCAGCCTCGCCCCCAGGATGAGGTCTATAGCACAGTTGTAAGAGCAGTGAGGCGGCAGCGACCATGTTCTCGGCTTGCTAAAGACCTCGCCCAAACCCTCCTCTCAACCCCCGGCAACTGAACGAGGGCCGAAATTGAAAAATTACCGGGGGGAGTAGATTTGGTCCCGCCCACCAGACCCCCCATGGTTACTGACAGGCCGTGTCTTTTGGCCGCTGGTGGCACTCATCCAGACTGTGGTTGGGTGAACCACAGTACATGCATGCGCTAGCCCTCTGCCTTCGCCGGCGCTCATCATTGGTTAGGTTCCGAGAGAGCTCCATCAGTTTAGGTGAGGAGCCGTTGCTACCAGTGCCAGTAACCACAGTGGATACGTGTTCGGCGCGCGGGCGAGGGGTAGGGCTGCGCTCCTTCGCGCGCTCACGGTGCCGATTGTCCAGCCCTACCGCCTAATCTATGAGGCCGTCTAGCGTCTCCAGGACAGGATGAACTGCCGGATCGTCACGGAGGTGGTCATTCAAACCATGGAGGAACGTGCTGCGTAATGCAGTATTGTTCCACCCCGACAGGGACGCCACAACCCGGAACTCCACCGGGTACTCGGCCGCCGACTGGGTACCCTGGCGGAGAGTCATTAGGCGGCTCATTACGTTGCTCTGACGCTCGGTCCGGCCAAACGCGCAAGTGAAAGCGGCCACAAATTGGTCAAATGTACACTACCGTTCAAAAGTTTGGGGTCACCCAGACAATTTTGCGTTTTCCATGAAAAGTCACACTTTTATTTACCACCATGAGTTGTAAAATCAATAGAAAATATAGTCAAGACATTGACAAGGTTAGAAATAATGATTTGTATTTGAAATAATAATTTTTTCCTTCAAACTTTGCTTTCGTCAAAGAATCCTCCATTTGCAGCAATTACAGCATTGCAGACCTTTGGCATTCTAGCTGTTAATTTGTTGAGGTAATCTGGAGAATTCTGACGCAATGAGCAAACACATTGTACCATTAGAACACTGGAGTGATAGTTGCTGGAAATGCGCCTCTATACACCTATGTAGATATTGCACCAAAAACCAGACATTTGCAGCTAGTATAGTAATTTACCACATTAGCAATGTATAGAGTGTATTTCTGATTAGTTTAAAGTTATCTTCATTGAAAAAAAACAGTGCTTTTCTTTCAAAAATAAGGAAATTTCTAAGTGACCCCAAACTTTTTAACGGTAGTGTATAACGACGCCCTTCAGGGTTGTGTAGAGTGGACTGAGCCCACTCCAGGGCTCAGTCCCTGAGCAACAGGGTGAAAAACTGGATCCTAGCGACATCCCCCGGATACTCCTCCCCGACCTGCTCTAGGTAGATTTGCACTTGAAGAAGAAAGGGCTTGCACTTCCCCACCTCCCCCACATACGGGGAAGGCATGGGAACAGAGGTGGTACGGCACACCGTAGTGCGCGGAGCAGGCTGAGGGGGCGCACTCATGAGATTTGCTGCGGACCACAACATCATCATGTTGGATACCTGCTGCGTCAGGGCAGCGAGCTGCCGCTGGGTTGCCACTAGGCGATCCGTAGCGGACTGCTCCTGCGGTGAGGCACCGGCTGAGCCACTGTCCTGGCTGGCTCGTTCTGTCATGACGTATTAAGTTTTGACAGCTCACGTGCATGATGCCAAACCCAGGAGGAACCACACAGAAGGGCACGTTTGACAGTTTTATTAATGGCAAAAACCAAAGCGCACAGCTACAGAAACAGTCACTCACCAGAGGAAAGGATCTGTGGAAAGAAGATGAGAGCCGTGAGCTGAGGAGTGGAGTAAGGGGAAATAGGTGAGCCAAATTGCCACTTACTTGGAAAATCCAGAGAGGACCGGCAGGACCCAGCGGGGAATAGACGAACCAGTAGGGTAAGGAGGGGTAGTGGAGCTGATGGTGCCTGACAGGGTGGATGAGATCGCAGAAGGACAGTGTGGTGGAGCAGGAGAGTGCGCGCAGTCCCAGTGACACACCTACACAGTGGCAGCAACCTGAGGAAAGGAAGAGAATAAATGTTAACAGCGTGTTAACGATTTAAACTTGTAAATAGCTTGCCTGAACTTGGGCAGTATACCCAGACGAGCCAGCGTAGACTGCGCAGAGGAGGCCTCCTTAAGTACGCTGGCTGATGAGCGGGCGCAGGTGTGTCTTCTGCCTCAGGTGCTGTGATGAGTTGGAGGAGATGAAACCGGAGGGGAGGGGTGTGCACCCGCTGCCCATGACAGTTGAATATCGTGGAGACACGGATTCGTCATCGGCTAAACCCATTGATTTCCTGTCTTTGTTTTGGACTGAAGATTTCTGGAATATTCTCATTGAGGAAACCAACAGATATGCTGAGCAGTTCTTAGCCAAAGCCAAAGAAGAACTAAAACCAAACTCCAGATTCCACAAGTGAACTGATGTCAGTGTTGGGGACATGAAAGCTTTCAAGGCACTGTATTTGTGCATGGGGATTGTGAAGATGCCTGGGCTGGTGGACTACTGGGGAGAGTTTTGGCTAGCTCGTACGTCTGGATTTGACACAGTGATGTCTAGGACCAGGTTTGTGATGATCCTCTCTCCTCCATTTTGTAAACAATGAAAACAGTGTGGCAAGGGGTGAGCCAGGCTATGACAGACTATTCAAAGTGTGTCCAATAACTGACTGTATAGTTCTGCGTTTTGCTGCTATCTATGGTCTATGCAAGGAACTGTCCCTGGATGAAATGACCATTGCATTCACGGGAAGGTCCACCTTGAAGCTGTACAGCCCCCCCAAAAAATGGACAAATACGGCTACAAGGCATTTGTCTTGGGTGAAGACAGCTCAGGATATGTGTTGCAGTGGTCAGTGTATACAGAACACAATGGCGATGACTGTGATAATTTAGGCCCGACTCATCTTGTTGTGCATCAGCTCATGGATCCAAACACCGAGAAAGGACATGAGGTGTAGATGGACAGCTACTACACATCACCAGCCGTTGCTAAGGAGCTAGCAGCTAAGGAAATTGGACTGTGTGGGACCATGAACTGCCAACAGGAGAGGTACAGTATGTCAAAGGATCTGCAACCAGCCCAGTTGCCGTTGAGAAGGGGAGATGAGCCCGTGTTCATGCGGCAAGAAAAACTGCTTGTCATGATCCCGAGTGCGGTTCTGTACCGTGCTCGGGTCTCCTGATTAATATTCCTTTTTTCTCTATATGCATCTAGTCATGTTTATCTGTCTTTATGGTTGTGCTTTTATTTTGACAGTGTCGCGGCAGGACTTCCGCCTGTCAGTCTGTGCCCGACCTGTCACAGCTGATTGTGCTTCAGTAATTACTTTCTCTCCACACCGGTTTGTTATTTGTGTTTCATGTACTATTTAAGGTCGCCAGCAAGGGTCATTCCTCGCTGCGACCTCACCCTACTCAGGCTGGAATCCCCTACCCCTGATTCCAGTCTTCTTTCTACCTTTAGACTGTAGACTCTCTTGCTATTTGTAAGTTACTTTTCATGGTTTTTTCTGCACTTTTATGTTTCACGTTATTCCCTCTCGAGGGTGTATTATAGTTGTTTGTATTTTGCCCCTCGTGGCACGTTCTTTTGTTCTTTATTATTTAATAAATAAGCAAACTCACTACTGGCGATTGATGCCTCATTTATGCCCTGCAAGGGGCAGACATAACACTGCTGGCCTTTGTGTGGCATGACATGAAGCATCTCACCATGCTGTCATCCATTCATGGTAACACATGTGTCCAGAAACGCATTCTTGCAAAGGAAAATGCGACTGGTTTCTGCGACGTCAACAAACCTGTGTGTGCTACACAGGCTACAAGCTACAACAACTACATGGGAGGAGTAGACACAGCTGACAAGAGGATGAAAGCCTACCTCTTTCCACACAGAGCAAAGAAGTGGTACAGCTGCATTTTCAATGCCCTTCTGAGCATCAGCATCATCAATGCCCACATCATTTACACCAGGTGTACCCCAGGTCCACACAAACAACTGAAGGTCTTCATTCAGGACATATGCACAGGTTTGCTTGAGGGTTACAAAAAGATGGAGGGCAAGAAAGCCGGAAGGCCTTCACTGCAAGGGGGAGAAACGCCACAGCCACTCACTGAATGGCACTGGCTTGCCGAAGTTCATGGGAGTCCAGATTGTGCTGTGTGTTCTGATCGCAGCCGTCCACAAGGTTGCTGCCAGACACACTTCAGGTGCACTCAGTGTGAGGTAGGTCTGTGTGTGCTGTGCCTTGCTTTCAGAGATCTCATACTCTTAAGCACTATAAACAATGCCATCTTGACAGATGAGGACATACAGTATTTGGGTACACTGCTACTTGGGGGAAAAAAACTTCTATATAAATACAGTAGGTAAATATGGCTGCTGTCATGTTGTATTTTTCCCCAATTTTTACCAATGTTTGTTTAGATTCTACTGATTTTCTGCTGTATATAGTTTTAGAATAAGATGACCAAAAACAAAAAAAAATGTCTATGTAAATTTTGATGGTCAAAATATGCAAATTTGGTCACATTATGCAAATTGTTGAATAAAATTTTGAAATCATAACCTTTGGGTCATTTGCAATATTTTTCCAATTTACAGTGTGTCTGTATCTGTTACCATTTCCAAGATACAGTTGTTTGAAATTTTGATGCACAAAATATGCAAATTAGGTCACATTATGCAAATTACATGGATGAAATTTCTCAAATCATAAACTTTGGGTCATTTGTAATATTTTTTTTTTCTAATTTACAGTTTACCTCTGTTGGTTACCACTTCCAAGCTACAGTTGTTTAAAATTTTGTGGTCAAAATTTGCATTACCTGCCATAAATTCTTGTCCACTAGAGGGTTTAGCATGAGAAAAAGTGCATCATATAACATACCGACCTCTTAACTTGCTTTTGTAAAAGCAAGTTAGAAGGTCATAGTTCAAGAGTTAACTGCAGTTGATTGGTGTTACAGTATTTGGTGAATGCTGGTGAATATAAAATCTGTAATTTACTTAATGGTCCTAGTAGCTTCCACACAGTTAGAATTGTGTAGCAAATAGTATTAGTATTTTGGGTCATTTGTATACCATTGGCATCTTTTGCTTCAATCCCTTATTAAAACTGGAAGAATCAGATATTTGAAGTGTTATCTTTAAATAACTAATTCTGAAATGTTCAATTTCAGAACTTGATCATGTATACAGCTTGGTCATTATCCTCCCTCAACGTCCAATTAAAACAGCTAACTGTTGGGACTGCTTTCAATACATTCAATGTATAATTGCTCTCTCTCTATCCACAGTGACCAAAACAATCAATTTCTTCTAAACTACCTAACATCTAATACTTTGTTGTAATGTGAAAACACACCACCTCATACAGTACATCCGGAAAGTATTCACCGCGCTTCACTTTTTCCACATTTTATGTTACAGCCTTATTCCAAAATGGATTAAATTCATTTTTTCCTCAAAATTCTACACACAATACCCCATAATGTCAACATGAAAAAAGTTTTTTGGTTTTTTTTTTTAGATTTTTGCAAATTTATTTAAAATAAAAAACTAAGAAATCACATGTACCTAAGTATTCACGGCATTTTGTCATGAAGCTCAAAATTGAGCTCAGGTGCATCCTGTTTCCACTGATCAACCTTGAGATGTTTCTACAGCTTAATGGGAGTCCACCTGTGGTAAATTCAGTTGATTGGACATGATTTGGAAAGGAACACACCTGTCTATATAAGGTCCCATAGTTGACAGTGCATGTCAGAGCACAAACCAAGCATGAAGTCAAAGGAATTGTCTATAGACCTGTGAGACAGGATTGTCTTTAAGCACAAATGTGGAGAAGGGTACAGACAATTTTCTGCTGCTTTGAAGGTCCCAATGAGCACAGTGGTCTCCATCATCCGTAAATGGAAGAAGTTTGGAACCACCAGGACTCTTCCTAGAGCTGGCCGACCGTCTAAACTGAGCGATTGGGAGAGAAGGGCCTTAGTCAGGGAGGTGACCAAGAACCCAATGGTCACTCTGTTAGAGCTCCAGCGTTCCTCTGTGAAGAGAGAAGAATCTTCCAGAAGGACAACCATCTCTGCAGCAATCCACCAATCAGGCCTGTAAGGTGGAGTGGCCAGACAGAAGCCGCTCCTTAGTAAAAGGCACATGGCAGCCCACCTGGAGTTTGCCAAAAGGCACCTGAAGGACTCTCAGACCATGAGAAACAACATTCTCTTGTCTGATGAGACAAAGATTTAACTCTTTGGCATGAATGCCAGGCGTCATGTTTAGAGGACACCAGGCACCGCTCATAACCATGCCAATACTGGTGGCAGCATCATGCTGTGGGGATGTTTTTCATCAACAGGAACTGGGAGACTAGTCAGGATGGAGGGAAAGATGAACGCTGTAATGTACAGAGACATCCTGGATGAAAACCTGCTCCAAAGCGCTCTTGACCTCAGACTGGGGCGACGGTTCATCTTTCAGCAGGACAATGACCCTAAGCACACAGCCGAGATATCAAAGGAGTGGCTTCAGGACAACTCTGTGAATGTCCTTGAGTAGGCCAGCCAGAGCCCAGACTTGAATCCAATTGAACATCTCTGTAGAGATTTGAAAATCGGTGGCGCAGTGGTGGCGCAAATGGGCGGTGCGGTGGCGCAGTGGTTAGCACTGCGCCAGCACAGCAACTCACCCTTGGCCATGGGATCCCTGGTTCGATCCCAGCCCCTGACCAACAGTGATCTATGTGGAGTTTGCATGTTCTCCCCGTATCTGCGTGGGTTTACTCCGGGATTTCTCCGGTTTCCTCCCACAGGCCAAAAAAATGCAGTTTAGGTTAATTGGAGACTCTAAAATGGCCCTAGGTGTGAATGTGTGTGTGAATGGTTAAGGGATAGTGCCGTACCGTGGCTGCTTCATCCATCCAGGTGGATGCCCTCAATTTCCCCTCTGGGGATCAATAAAGTATACAAAATCAAAAAAAAAAAATAATAAAATAAAAAAAAATGGCTGTGCATCGACGCTTCCCATCCAACCTGATGGAGCTTGAGAGGTGCTGGAAATAGGAATGGGCCAAACTGCCCAAAGATAGGTGCGCTAAGCTTGTGGCATCATATTCAGAAAGACTTGAGGCTGTAATTGCTGCCAAAGGTGCAACAACAAAGTATTGAGCAAAGGCTGTGAATACTTGCGTACATGTGATTTCTTAGTTTTTTAATTTTAATAAATTTGCAAAATTCTCAAAACTTTTTTCAAATCGTCATTATGGGGTATTGTGTGTAGAATTTTGAGGAAAAAAATTAATTCAATCCCTTCTGGAATGAGGCTGTAATATAACAAAATGTGGAAAACGTGAAACGCTGTGAATACTTTTCAGATGCACTGTATATCACCCACTGTTTCACATGGTGTTTTTGTGGTTGAGAGGTTTCTAGAATCCTCTGCTGTTATTTATGTTACCGTTCAACAGTAATCCCTGTTTTTCTTTGCATTTTCTCTGATGTAACAAATCAGCATCACCATAGCCATCTGGACTTTGGTGCAGATATTTTTCAGTGTCTCACATAATTTCACCCTTCTTCTCTCGACTCCTTCAGGTTGGGACCTATGAGAACGGGATCCTGCAGATGAGGTATCCCGTTTGGCCACGGTTTGGCACCTTTTTAGAGCCAGTGTCGGATTACAGACATCTGACAGTGGCCACGCTGGAGGAGCGGCCTTTTGTCATAGTGGAGGCAGTGGATCCTGAGACTGGCACATGTGTAAGCAACACTGTACCGTGCAGACGGCAGTCAAACAAGACAGAAACGTAAGTTAACCAAAGTGAAAAATAAGAAAAAGATCTAAAGGTTTAAATTTGCTGCATATTTTATGGTGGCTGAAAAGATGTCATGTCATGCTAACTGAAATTTATTGTCTGTTTGTGGAAGGAGTGGGAGGTTAAAGAAGGGATCTCTTTTTAAAATTTCCTTAATATTTGATTGTCTTTCACCAATGGCCATAAACCACAGATTTTGAATGCAACAATCTTTCCTTGGAGTTTGCCCAGCCACATCTTGTGGGTACGATTAGACTGCACTTCATGATGCTCAGTTCAGATTTTTTGCTCAGATCTGTTTTGTTTTTGATTTTTTTGCTGTTCTTAATATTGTTTAAATGAGACCTACATCAGACTTCAGTGTGAATGAGCAAGAGACCAAAAAGAAGATGTCACAGGAGGGCAGCACGCCATGTGCATGAAAGTAAAGGAGAAGGTTGTGGCTGCAGAAGAACTACACAAATTAAAGATGAAAATTTTGTAAACTTATGAAAAAAATCTAATCCAATCACATAAAATGTTGCTCATTTATAGGTATAAAATTAAAACTTTGCAGGAAAAAAATACTAACTTAAGAGGAAAACGATTACCAAGAAAATTCGGAAATTTACGATAAAAAGTTAGAAATCTGTAAGAAAAAATGCAAACATTTATGAGAAGAAGACTGAGGTCACATTGCAAACACTGACCTGTATCTGATTTAGAACCAAATATGAAAGTAGCCCAGGTCTGATTTGAAAAAGTCAGATTTTATGTGCTATTCAGACTGTCAAAAACAAAACAAAAAAAAAAAAACAGATTTGGGCCACTTTTGCCTGCAGTCTTAATGTAGCCTTAAGCTGGGTTCACACTATAACATTTGGACCGACTTTTACAGACGTTTTGTAAAATCAGAGAAATTAGTCCAAATGTCGGTGAAATTACGTTCATGAGCAGTTTTTTTTAATCCAATGTATACCAACTTTTACAAACTTTTACGAACTTTTGCTAGCATTTGCAGCGTTGCATTCAGCATTGGCAAACCTTTGCGAACTTAGGCTAGTGTATGTGTAGCTGTTGTCAACTTAGGTTAACTTAATCAAGTGAATACTCTGCGTAGGTCAGCTGACATCAGCGTCAGGCGACGCTCATATAAATCAGCGTTTGTGGAGGCTTTCTGCCATTCTGAACCTGCTTTTTTGGATGGATTCACACTACAATATTTGGACCAACTTTTACTGATGTTTTGGCAAACGTCTGGCTCTGCTGGCAAAAGTTGGTAAACGGTAATGGCAGTTAGCAAATGCTGGTGTAAGTTGTGTTCTTTGAAAATTTTTAGCATGCTGAAAATTTGCTGACGTTTGGAAATAAACGTTGGTGAAAGTTGTGCTCAGTTTGTAAAAGTTACTGAACGCTGGGCTAAATTATGCAGAGTTCACCTAAGTCAGCCTAAGTTAAAGCTAACACTGCACTTTAAGATCCAGCAGCTCAGCTCGGCCAGTGGCCTTGGGTTACAGCGATCGGTGGGTCACCCAGCACGTGGTGCTGGCGATTTGTTGTGGTATGAGATTGTTGAGAGATAGGCTGGAATGACATGAGATACATAATTGACTGTGGATCAGTAAACCAGTGTTGCTCATCCAAGCTAGAAGGAGACTAGAAGCTACTCAGCTAATGGCTAACTGTCGTAAGAGGGAGGGCAGAGTTGAACAGCTGAAGGATGTTCCTTAAAGTGACAGGCTTTAAATCAGAGTGTTTCAAGAAAGCCAGGAAAAATTAAAAAAAAAAAAGTTGCTTCAGTAATTAAAAAATTAAAGAAAGTGTGAACAAAATATGCCACAAACACTTCAGTAAGATGTGTGAGTTATTAAAATATGGAAAAGGTGCAGTCAATAGCCATGTTTACATGGACACAAGTAACCGGAATAAAAGCCTGATTGGAATAAAAATGCTTCATATAATCCCGCCAATCTGAATATTCTGACCCGATCACACTCATTCGGATCAAAATTTCCTTCCGATTGAGACAGGTGGGTTATGCCAATTGTTAATCTGATTGGTGCACATATAAACACTTATTCCGAAGTTAGGGTAGAAAATATGTTTACTGTGCATGTCTGTATGTCAGCCACACGTTGACGTGACACATTTCCACCTTTACAGCAGCTAGCGGAAGACATGGTGGTTGTAAAACAAAACTGCTCTGTATCCTCCTGCCGTCTCCCTCTGTTCGTCAAATGCAGAAGTTGCTGGCAGAACGTTCCCTCCCTGCCAGCCTGAAGATTTGAACCTGGAACCTTCGAGCTGTGTGGCAACAGTGCTAACCACTGCAACACTGTGCTGCCCATATTATAACCCTCAGCTGGTGATCAGCTGGTCAAACCAATGGCTTTGCACAACACCAATCTCCTCCAAAGCATGGTTGTTTTGCACTTAAAGTGACTTTTGAGGTTGCCACACAATACTACTTTATTATTTTTCACCTTGGAAAAGTTTCTTTTTCCCACCTTATGTTCCGCCATGTCATAAATGTTGGGGGTGAGGCGTGGGCATGGCATTTAAATAACGATATTATTCCATCCAACAGATTTATCAAAGAGTGTTCTACATACGATGAGACTGACCAAATATGTACAATTTCATAAATGCCACACGGACCTTGGTGTACAATCATTTCTATACCTGAATGTGTGTTGATTTCTACACACTTTTGACAAGTGAGAGCCATTGTGTGTGTTAACAACAGTCAAATGCTGGTTCAGTTACGGAACAACTTGTCTTAGTCGCACTGCTGTTGCTTATTATTTTCAACTAATAAATGGTGTTTAAAGGTTGTACAAAAGCAATATCTCACTCAAGGTTGCTGCTGTACACCTGTGGCATCAAAGCCATGCTGATATGCATTACAAGAGCACTCCCTTTCATATGATACTGCTTAGATATAAAAGTAGGTTTGGTTCAAGATTTAGACATGTTAGACACCCATACTATTAAACAAATTGGTACAATTGACCGTAAACAGTGGCTGGGTAGGTGTTTCACACTGAGTATCACACTGAGTCTAATGCACCATTTTATGCAAATCCTCTTCACAGTATATCAGAGTACAGTCCCATATGCACACTCACATGTTAACACAATTAATTGATTTTGTATCTAACTTGAGAGTGCCATTAGGTAAGAGATTAAGAGGCTCTTCCCCTGCCATTAACACATGCATGACTTCTTATCACTCAATGAGATCACTCAATGAGATGAGCCACTCATTAGAATGCTTGGCCAGAGTGCAATATCCAAGGGATCACCCTGTGACCCAATCAGGGAAATGTATGTGTTGCATGGAGGGGTATCAATTAGATGCGGCGATTAGGCCATATCATCAATCCTGAACACTTAGAGACTGATATTGGTGTTCATTAGAGGGGGAGAGAGACACTGGCTATTATCCATTACTGACAATAGTATTAACGAGATGAAGGGAACGGAAGATGAAGATCACATTCCTTCAGTGTTATGGAGAATAGTAGAGCTTTTTTGATGCTCTACTATTCTCCATAACAGAATCAATTGGCAGAATTCAATTATCTCTGGTCCCCGCTTATTAATTCTATAATCTGAGGGGTGACGGGCAGTGACTCACTCTCCTTGGCACCTCTGGGCCCTGGGCCCCTGGTGCTGGGGGGGGTGTCCCCCCGCCCCGGGCCGGGGTCGGGTGTGCGCCGGTGGTGGGGGTTGTCCCTGATGCATCCTTGCGCGGTGGGGTTGTGTGTTTCCTGGGGCCCTGGTGCCGCCCTGGGGCTGGTGCCCGCATCCTGGGTCGCCCTCCCCATTCACTGGGGTCTATGGGTGGGGGTGTGTGTGGGTGTGAATGTAGGCTTGTGTATGAGCGGATGTGGTAGTGGGTGTGTGTCGAGTGGGCAGGTGGGGTTGTGTGTTTGTGTAGGTGGGTATGTGTGATGGTGGGTGGAGTTATGTGTGTGTATGGAAGCGGTTACTTGTGGGTAGATGTCTAGGGGGCGGAGGATGTGTGTATGGGTAGGAGAGTTTTGTTGGGTGGCAGAGGTTGGGCAGTCCATCTAGTGGCATGGGGGCTGGCGTTTCGGGGCTTGCTTGTCCCGGCCGCCCTGCTGTTGTGTTGGGGGGTGAGGCACTTTGCTACATCGCCACTGGTGTCATTGGCAGCGGGTGTGTGTTGGTGCTTGGGGGTGGCTGGGGGGTCATTGGTGCGGGTTGTTGGCCGTGTTTCCATTGGGTTGTTCCGAGGTGGCTGTGGTTGCAGGGCGGCCTGCAGCTGTCGGTGTGTGTCTGGGGTGGGTGGTCATGGGCCTGCGTGGGCGCTCGGGGGTGTCGCCTGGCGTGTTGGGCGCTGTGTGGGTCCGGCCCATTGTTCACTATTGTGACTGTTGTTGTCCATGTTGGTGTCTGTAAGATGAGTGGAAGTATGTTTGGCTGCCCCGTCATGTTAGTGGTGCTGGAGCGCCGGGGCGTGATGCTGGTGGGTCCTGAGTTGTTTCCACTGGCGGCCCTCACCCTGGGTTGGGATTTGGGGGCAGTGGGTGGCCTCATAAACCAGTCTGCAAGCTGGCTTCTGGGGGGGGACGGCCTTGTTTTTAGACTGCCTACCTCCCAGTCTTATTTCCCGCCCTCCCCCTCCCCCTGATCTTTTTTGTTACATTTAGGGCTTTGGGGTGGGGGTGTGCCGCACTGTGTTGGTGAAGGGAATACCTTTGCTGCGTGGTGGGGCTGCACTCATCTCAATTTTAATTGCATTTTGGACACTGAGGGCTTGGGGGGATGGGGGCTCTGCTGCCCGTCACAGTGACTAACGATGCTTCAATCACTATCCCCCCAATTTTAATTGCACTTTAGTACTCCACACATTTATACACAATTATATCATATAACCGACACACACCCACCATGTTCTGTGCGGGGGTAGGAGGTGGGGGTCTTCCCCCACCCCTGTTGCCCTGCTCTTGCTGGGGGCGTGGGGGCCTGGTGGGGAGCCTGGGACCTATCATGTTGTCAAAATCCCTGGATGCTGCTAAATATATAGATACAACCAAGGAAGTGACGGGGGGCTGAATATCAGTCTAAGTGTGAGTGAGAGGGTGATGAATGGAGGTGGTGATGGTGGGCCAGTTTTGTGCAGTGCTTTGCATGCCGGGTGGCATCTTGGGGCGCCTGTGGTGGTCTGCTGTTTGTTCGCTCAGATGGGCGCCGGGGGGTGGGGGTCTGCTTCTGTGGCCTGCGCCGGTGGCCTCCCTGGTCACTGCCGGGCACTGGTGCATGTTCAGGCTCGCTGCATCTGCTTCGCAGCCGCCTTGCTGCACGGTGGCACAGTGGTTAGCACTGCGGCAGCACAGTTTACCCTTGGCCGGGGGATTGTGGGGATCGTGGGATCGTGGGTTCGATCCCAGCCCCCGACCAACAGTGATCTGTGTGGAGTTTGCATGTTCTCCCCGTGTTCCGTGGGTTTACTCCGGGATTTCTCCGGTTTCCTCCCACATGCCAAAAACATGCATGTTAGGTTAATTGGCTGTTCTAAATTGTCCCTAGATATCTGTTTCCTATAGGCCCTTAGAATAGAGGGTTAGTATTAATGAAAGCACTTTGAGTGGTCTTTGTGACTAGAAAAGCGCTATATAAGTGCAGGTTAGTTAGTTAGTTAGTTAGCCTTTTGACGTAAAGGTTAATGGATCCCAGCTTGCTGTTGTCTGTCTGCGTCTAACTGCGACCGCCGAAAAGAAATTATGGAGTTAATAAGCTGGGCTTTGAACACAATTGACACTATTTTTTCAACAAGGAAAAGTGCTCCGGGGGAAGCTGTCTGCCCCGCTGGAACGGCTCCAGTGGGCTATCTATGTGACACAGGTAATTGGAAAATGCTGTGTCTCTCTAATCTCTCTATCGAAGATATTGAAGATTTGTTTATCTTCGTAATCTTGGTGATTGGGATAATTCTGATTGGGACGGGAATTGTCTTGGTTTACCGCAAATTGCTGAAGATGGATTCAACCTATCAAAATGCTGGCCAGGCGAGGTGCATCCAACAAATTGAGAAACTGGAGAAGACCCTGATAGCGACTACTGGAGAACTGTCTCGTAAGGTGGATTACATCATGGGTTCGCTCAGGTCTTTCCACGATGAATTCAAAGCTGCGCAATGAAGGATTAATGTACTGAATCTACAGAAGAAATACAAGTCTTCTCTGTGATCAGTCCTATTTGGCATCATTATTCCCCATGAAAATTCCTCCTGGCTGTCTGCAGATTGTGTTTTTTCAAAATCATGAGCACAAGGCCTTGGACAGCCAGCTGCAGCGCCAGATAAGACTGGGCGCCAGACAGACAAAACATCTTCTGCCAAGGGTCCTTGGGTCTCTCTTATTATCATCAACACTGCTCAACACCGCACACACATTGATTCATGAACTGATTAAAGATATACTGTACACTGCTCTCTTGTGTCTTGTGAAATTCTGAGTTGTTGCTCTGTGCTATTGAGAGATTTTTTTTCATTGTAATCATAATCTGCTTAAAAAATAAGCTGTATTCTGATAACGAAGTTTTTTTTCTCCTCCCCCCTTGTGTCGTTCCCTCCCTTCCCCTCCCTTCTTATCTATCTCTGTTTGATGAGGCGCCTATTATGGCTGCCGTGTCGTTGTGTCGCGCGCATGCGCACCAATGTCAAGTCAAGTTCCTCGTGTGTTTTTTACATGCTTGGCAATAAAGTTTATTCTGATTCTGATTCTGATTCTGAATGAGGAGTGAATTTGAGTGGGTACTGGAGTGAGAGAGAATGGGTCGGTCTGGGTGAGTGAGAGGGGTGTGCATGGGAACATGTGGGTGTGAAGGTATGGGGAGGGGTGTGCCTGTGAGTCGGGAGGTGCTGGATTAAGGGGGGTAGTGCCTCTCGGCAACGTGGGCTCACCTGGGCGAGGGGACTTCTTTGGACGTGAGGGTCCCCGGGGTGTGTGGCCGAGGGGCTGGGGTGGGGCTGCTGTGGGGGTGCCTGGGGGGGCTCGTGCCGGGGGGCACTGGCTGGTCTCTGTCCTGGGGGGTGGGGTCGCTGGCCTCCTGGTGCCTGGGGCCCGGGGGCGGATGTTGGCCCCGCTGGGGGGGGTGGGGGTCGAGCAGGTCCAGGGGTGTAGGTTCACCGCGCCGGCCGCCGGGCGGCCTGCCCTCCCTTAATCGTCCCTCCGGGGGTGGATGCCTGGCTTTCCTGGGGCTTGCTGACCTCGGGGCTGGGGGTTGGTGGCGCTGCCTTGCCTGCTCGGGGTCCTCGGGGGGAGAGCTGCTGCGACCGGCCCTCCGCTCGTATGTTTCCTGACAAACCACTCACATGCACACACTTATTTTGCGCGCGTTCTCATATATAGGCACACAGACATACATGCACAAGTGTCTCTCCTTTAACAGGTGCAGAAACCAGACTCGTGTTGAGACATCTCCGGTGGAAGAAGCAGTTTGTCTTTGTTTTAGTTGTCGTTTTTTTTTTTTTTTTATCTGTTCCCCTCCCTTTTCTTTCCCCCCTTCACACACTTCCTTTCCCTCTTCCCCATCCTGTTGGGTCTTCCATGGGTAAAACAATTTAAATAAAGTATTAAAAGTTATTACAGGAGGAGTTTACAACAATATACAGTGCAAAGTTAGGTACTGTATAGGCTCCTCTTGGCAAAGTAAATCTGTTTTGGCACAGTAAGGGTGACAGATCCCTGTTCTGTTTGCCTAGCTGCCTGATAGGACAAGGGGGAAAAAAAAAAGAGAGAATAGTAGAGCTTTATCGCTCAGGCTAGCTACATCACCCTACCCATATTGAAAGTGCATCATTCTCGTTGTCACACAATGAAACTTTTTCAGCAGCAGTGAAAGACAAAGAACACTTAAGCAGTCAACACTTCGGGCAGCAGAAGAAGAAACCTCAATTAGTCAAGACTGCAATAAATGGTCAAGGGTTAGCCTGTAAAAAAATCTTTAGTTGCAGTTGACTGTTTACTGCAACAGGGTCATTAAAGTTTGACCGTGTTTCATCTCTTTTTTTCCCTGATTTTTCAAAGCCGGGCAGCTCGCTGAGGGCCGTCGGTTCAGTGTACCCGCCCACTGCTGTGGAACCACGACCTCAGCGCAGTGTGCACGGCTTCGCCCCAGCTGTTGCGCCCTGCACCCCCCAACCCCCAGTTACCCAACTGTCTCCTCTCCTCCTCTGGCCTCTCTGGTGGGGATGAAATGGAGTGCCCGGGGGAAGGGGGGGGGTTGTGTCACCCTGAAAACCCCTTTACCGAACAGAGTGAAATAAATACAAAACATTGGCGGTCTTGGTGCCTTCATCCCCTTAAAACAGACGTCTCTCTGTGGCTCGGTCTTTCCACCGTGTGCCTCCTGTTCCTCCATCTGCACCTCCGGGATCCCGCATGTCCAGGCGTGGTGCCGGTGGACTCCGGTCTCCAAGCTGTCCGTGCCCCGCATGCGCTATGGGGTTCTGGAATACGGTAGCCCCAGCGGTGAAAAACTACAGGTGGCCATGGTCAGTTTTGCGCTGTCCCAGGGAAGGGACTGTGATCAGTGGTAGGTAGACCGTGAGCCTCCGTTCACTGAACCACGTCGGCTGGGCCATGCCCAATGCCAAGCTTAGCCTGATTGGTTATAACATTAACCAATCACGCTAAGCACAAATGTAGCTAGAAACGCTCTGTCCAAAGTTGCCCTTTTGGGGAGGGGCGGAGCTTAACTGGACATTCTGTCATGCTCGCCTCTATGAGGCAGGAGAGACGAACCCAGGTGCTGGATAATATTTGGCATTTATTAACAGAAACAAACACAAGTCCAAAAAGTGCAAAGAATATAAAATGCAAAAACAAGAATAACTTACAGAGGAATGCGCTCCTGAGCTGTCAAGCTCAGGAAGAGACAAGGAAACAGGATTACGGGAGAAATGTCCTCAGGAGTACTCAGGGGATGAACATACAATGTAGCGGCAAAGACCAAGTGAACAGACAGAGCTTAAGTAGTCAATGAGACAACAACATAAGTGATAACAGGTGTGGGTTCACCTGAGCAGGAGAAGGGACCAACAATCAATAATTGGAATCAGCTGGTAGGAATGGGGGTAAGGGAGGAGCGGCTGACAGCTTGGCAGGCGGTGCCAGCACAAACCCGGAAATGCTACCTGACAGCTGTCAACCCACAGAATAAATATAAACAAACCTAAATACAGACTAGGGAATAATTACAAATGAAGCAGGACGTAGTCAAAACAAACTGAAACATACAGTACCTGGATAAATAGAAAACCGTGACAGCTCAAAAAGGGCACCAAAAATACAACAGATAAATAAATCAGAATGCAACAAAAGAGCCACGAGACTGAGCCCGGCAGAACATCGGACTCAGCTCGTGACACATTCACAGCAGAAAAACACAGACTTGGGACTTCGGTCTGATTTTGCTCTTGATATGACCCGGTGGAGGAGATAGGAGAGAGAAGGACGGTGGCTAAACTGTCATCTCTGCTGGAGTCCGAGTTCCACCCTATGCAGGACATACTGAATGCACTGAGGAGCTCATTTAGCAGCAGACTACATCATCCCAGGCGCACAACCGAGAGGTTTCGCAGGTCCTTCCTACCAACGGCTGTCAGACTGTACAACCTAAGCAGGGCTGCTCGCAGAGATAGCAAAAAGACGTAACAACCTAATAGTTTTTGAATGCAAAAGATGCAGTAGACTTACACAATGGTCCCCTCCGGCATACAACTAGGAAAATACCGGTCGCTATGGAGGGTGAGAATATGTATGGGCACATAATCATACCATGTAGGATAACTAAGTAGACGGTTGTGCTGTTTCATCCCATCTAGCAACAATGCTCTGCACTGTGTGTGTTTATATATTTACATATTTATTCCATCTAGCTACAATGCTCCGCACTGGGTGTGTTTATATTTATATATCTATATATTTATTCCATCTAGCTACAATGCTCCGCACTGTGTGTGTTTATATATTTACAAATTTATTCCACCTAGCTGCAATGCTCCGTACAGTGGGTGTTTATATATCTACATATTTATTCCATCTAGCTACAATGCTCCGCACTGTGTGTTTATATACTCATATATTTATTCCATCCAGCTACAATGCTCTGCACTGTGTCGGTATATATATATGTATATATATTTATAGTAATACAGTGGGGTAAAAAAGTATTTAGTCAGCCACCAATTGTGCAAGTTCTCCCACTTAAAAGATGAGAGAGGTCTCCAATTTTCATCATAGGTATACTTCAACTATGAGAGACAAAATAAGAACAAAAAAATCCAGAAAATCACATTGAAGGATTTTTAATGAATTAATTGGTAAATTCCTCGGTAAAATAAGTATTTGGTCAATAACAAAAGTTCATCTCAATATTTTGTTATATAGCCTTTGCTGGCAATGATAGAGGTCAAACGTTTTCTGTAAGTTTTCGCAAGGTTTTCACACACTGTTGCTGGTATTTTGGCCCATTCCTCCATGCAGATCTCCTCTAGAGCAGTGATGCTTTGGGGCTGTCGCTGGGCAACACAGACTTTCAACTCCCTCCAAAGATTTTCTATTGGGTTGAGATATGGAGACTGGCTAGGCCACTCCAGGACCTTGAAATGCTTCTTGCGAAGCCACTCCTTCGTTGCCCGGGCGGTGTGTTTGGGATCATTGTCATGCTGAAAGACCCAGGGACGTTTCATCTTCAATGCCCTTGCTGGTGGAAGGAGGTTTTCACTCAAAATCTCACAATAGATAGCCCCATTCATTCTTTCCTTTACACGGATCAGTTGTCCTGGTCCCTTTGCAGAAAAACAGCCCCAAAGTATGATGTTTCTACCCCCATGCTTCACAGTAGGTATGGTGTTCTTTCTCCTCCAAACACGACAAGTTGAGTTTTTACCAAAAAGTTCTATTTTGGTTTCATCTGACCATATGACATTCTCCCAATCCTCTTCTGGATCATCCAAATGCTCTCTAGCAAACTTCAGACGGGCCTGGACATGTACTGGCTTAAGCAGGGGGACACGTCTGGCACTGCAGGATTTGAGTCCCTGGCGGCGTAGTGTGTTTCTGATGTAGCCTTTGTTACTTTGGTCCCAGCTCTCTGCAGGTCATTCACTAGGTCCCCCCATATGGTTCTGGGATTTTTGCTCACCGTTCTCGTAATAATTTTGACCCCACGGGAGGTCCATCTTGCGTGGAGCCCCAGATGGAGGGAGATTATCAGTGGTCTTGTATGTCTTCCATTTTCTAATAATTGCTCCCACAGTTGATTTCTTCACACCAAGCTGCTTACCTATTGCAGATTCAGTCTTCCCAGCCTGGTGCAGGTCTACAATTTTGTTTCTGGTGTCCTTTGACAGCCCTTTGGTCTTGGCCATAGTGGAGTTTGGAGTCTGACTGTTTGATGTTGTGGACAGGTGTCTTTTATACTGATAACGAGTTCAAAACAGGTGCCATTAATACAGGTAACGAGTGGAGGACAGAGGAGCCTCTTAAAGAAGAAGTTACAGGTCTGTGAGAGCCAGAAATGTTGCTTGTCTGTAGGTGACCAAATACTTATTTTACTGAGGAATTTACCAATTAATTCATTAAAAATCCTTCAATGTGATTTTCTGGATTTTTTTTTCTCATTTTGTCTCTCATAGTTGAGGTATACCAATGATGAAAATTGAAGACTTCTCTCATCTTTTAAGTGGGAGAACTTGCACAATTGGTGGCTGACTAAATACTTTTTTCCCCCACTGTATGTACATATGTATATTAGCTGCTCTTGCTTTTTTTTCTTGTTTTCTGATTGTTGCTCTGAGTGTTGCTATCCCTGTGCTGTTGCAATCCTGGAATTTCCCCATTGTGGGACTAATAAAGGCTTATCTTATCTTATCTTATCTTATATGTCTTGTAAGTCACAAAAAACATGTTACAGACATGTTAATGCAGCGCGCCCTGTAGTTCTTAGTAGGCCCCACCTCTAGAAGCACTGGACGTCTCTCTAGGTTTGTTAGCAGATGCTCTTGAGTAACTCGTGGAGAGTTGCTATAAGATAAGATAAGCCTTTATTAGTCCCACAATGGGGAAATTCCAGGATTGCAACAGCACAGGGATAGCAACACTCAGAGCAATAATTTAGAAGATAAGAAAATAAGAGCAGTGAATATACATATGTACACATAAATATATACAGTAAATATATATATACACAGTGCGGAGCATTGTAGCTAGATGGACTAAACAGCATAACCGTCTATTTAGTTACCCTACATGGTATGAATATGTACCCATACATATTGTCACCCTCCATAGCAACTGATATTGTCCTAGTTGTATACTGGAGGGGACCATTTGTGTAAGTCTGTTGCGTCTTTTGCATTCAATACTGTTAGGTCATCATGTTTTTTTTTTTGCTATCTCTGCGAGCAGCCATGCTTAGGTTATACAGTCTGACAGCCGTAGGTAGGAAGGACCTGCGAAACCTCTCAGTCACACACCTAGGATGATGTAGTCTACTGCTAAATGAGCTCCTCAGTGCGTTCAGTATGTCCTGCATAGGGTGGGCCTCAGACTCCAGCAGATATGACAGTTTAGCCACCATCCTTCTCTCTCCTATCTCCTCCACTGGGTCAAGGCGTTGCCCCAGGACTGAGCTAGCTTTCTTGATTAGTTTGTTCAGTCTCTTCCTATCGGTTGCTGTAATGCTGTTGGCCCAGCAGACCACTCCAAAAGTGATGGCTGATGCCACTACCGTGTCATAGAATGTCTTCAAGAGCACCCCTTGTACACCAAAAGACCTGAGCCTCCTCAGTAGGAACAACCTGCGCTGTCCCTTCTTGTAGAGTGCGTTGATATTGTGTGACCAGTCTAGTTTATTGTTCAGATGAACACCCAGGTACTTGTAGGATGTCACCATCTCAATGTCTGTTCCCTGGATGTTTACTGGTGCTGTGAGGGGTTGTCCTTGCCTGTGGCAGTCCACCACCAGCTCCTTAGTTTTCCTCGCGTTGATCTGGAAGCAGTTCCGATGGCACCAGTCCACGAAGTCCTGGATAAGTCCTCTGTACTCAGCTTCATCTCCGTTGGAGATGAGGCCGACAATCGCAGAGTCGTCAGAGAACTTCTGTAGATGGCAGTGTGTTGTGTGTGTGAGAAGTCCGCAGTATAAAGGGTGAACAGGAAGGGAGCCAAAACCATTCCCTGGGGGGCCCCCGTGCTGCTGATGATTGTGTCGGACACACAATCCCGGGTTCTCACAAACTGTGGCCAGTTAGTGAGGTAGTCCAGGATCCATGTTGACAGGTGCTGGTCCACCCCTGCGCACAGCAGCTTGTCCTTCAGGATCATCGGTTGGATGGTGTTGAAAGCACTGGAGAAGTCAAAGAACATGATCTTCACCGTGTTCCTGGGCTTCTCCAGGTGGGACAGGGAACGGTGAAGGAGGAAGATCACTGCATCCTCCACCCCAATGCCATGCTGGTAGGTGAACTGGAGTGGATCCATCGCTGGTCCCACCAGGGGGTGGAGGTGAGCAAGGAGCAGTCTCTCCAGGGTCTTCATCATGTGAGACGTCAGGGCCACTGGTCTGTAGCTGTTCAGGTCTTTGGGGTGGGAAGTCTTTGGTACAGGTCCCACACAAGATGTTTTCCACAACTGTGGTGCCCTCCCCAGCTTCAGGCTCAGGTTGAAGATGTGCTCCACAATCCCACACAACTGGTCTGCACAGGACTTGAGGAGCTTTGCGCTGATGCCGTCCGGTCCCGACGCCTTCCTTGCCTTGATCTTCCTCAGCTCCGTCCTCACCTGGGTCTTAGTGAGGGTCAGGTTGGGGGGCTGTGTGCTGGGAGTGGGGGTGTGTGTTGGTGGAGTGGGGTGTAGACAGCAGGTCTCAATGACTTTAGAGGCAGCAGTGGTTGGTGTGCAGTCGGGGGGGACGGCGGTTGGTCAAACCTATTAAAAACAGGTTCAGATTGTTCGCCCACTCCCTGCCCCCCGTGGCCTGGGAGGAGGTATTCTGGAACCCAGAGATGGTTTTAAGGTTTCTCCAGATCCCACTGATGTCGCTTTGTTGCAGCTTGTCCTCCATCTTCTTCCTGAAGCTGTCCTTGCCTTCTCTGATCTTCCTCCTCAGCTCCCTCTGTACGGACTTCAGCATCTCCCTGTTCCCCGACCTGAAGATCCTCTTCTTCTCTCTCAGAAGTGTTTTTATCTCAGGGTTGATCCAAGGTTTGTTGTTCGAGCAAAACCGTATGGTCTTGGTGGGTACGGTGTTGTCCACACAGAAGTTGATGTAGTCCGTCATGGTGTGAGTGAGGCCAATGATGTCCTCACCATGTGGATTGCAGAGCTGCTCCCAGGCAGTGGTTTCAAGACAGTCCTTTAGAGCGTCCATTGCCTCCTCAGACCATATCTTCAACGTGCGCATGACCGGAGGTTGTCTGTGTACTAGGGGTTTGTACACCGGCAGGAGATGAACCAAGTTGTGATCTGATCTCCCGAGTGGGGGGAATGGTGATGAGGTGTACACCTCCTTAGTGTTTGCATAGAATAAGTCCAGTGTTTTAGTGTCTCTAGTGTGGCATGTGACATACTGGGTGAATGTGGGCAGAATGAGGGACAGTGAAATATAATTGAACAGGTAACACTTTTATTATTACAACAGTACTCAAACATCAACAAACAAACAAAAATCAGTATCCACATATCATCAACATTTCATAAGCACACAGCAAAATAAAGAAAATGGAACTCCTTAAAATAAATAAAAAGAAAAACCATTTTCAATCTGTGTCTCTTAATCTCAATTATGTGAAAAACAATTGTTCCCTTGGCCAGGGAACAGTGTAAAGTTTTCTGTTTGGGGGTTCTGTGTCTGGGAATTCCTACAATTACAACTACTGAGAAAGTGTTGGTAGTGCATTTGTAAAGCCCTTAAAAAGGGAAAATGACAAGGGTGAACACAGTGTGTGCGTCTCTTCACTCGTTTGTATTAAAAGTGAAGAAATTGAGTGCGCACTCCCCTTGCTGGAGCTCCAAGGCATAACTAATAGAGTGACGATTTCATGATCGCAGTCTCTAAATTGAACACCGATAAGCATTGCTGAATAACCAATAATAACACTCATTAAATCAAATACAAGAATAACCAAATAAACAGCTAAATCCATTACAAATAACAGTATCTTAAGTAACAAATATCTATCTTGAATGCTTAAGTAGCAAATACAAATATAGTAACAGTATCTTGAATGACAAATGTCTTTCCATCTATCACATACTCCCCCTCAATGTTAGATGTTGTCCCCAACATCAAAACCCTCGACCCCTAGCGCAAATCAGGTATTCAAACTTCTCACGACCAAAATACTCGAATCACATATTAGTTCAATGCTTCTATTGCAACATCTGACATTTAGGAATGTATTGTTTCAGACTGGAACTCTTTTGATACATTCAGTTTTGAGTCCAAATAACACATATATGACAGGCTGGAACTCTTTTGATACATTCAGTTTTGAGTTCAGAGAACACATATATGACAGGCTGGAACTCTTTTGATACATTCAATTCTGAGTTCAGAGAACACATGTATGTGCAAAAGGTCAGTCAGTTAATATTGGACCAGATTGTAGTCTATTAGTGGCAAAGTGTTAAAGTCAGGTCAGGATGCAAATTACCAGTCTACATCCCGTATACACATATGGGCTGGTAGTAATGTGGCTGCGCTGAGTAATGAACCCTTGGATAAAGGCGCGATGCAGCGACACTGTAACAGGATGGAGTTCCTATTTGATCATATCTGAAGATCTTTGGTGGCCTACGGTTCCTCTGAGGCCGCTGCTGTTCCTGATTCTGGTCCTCGTTCCTTTCAACTGTCAGAAAAGAGGTGTCTTCGACAGGCTGATCTTCTGTCAAGTTTTCTCCTGTGTCTGATGGAATGTCACTGTGTGGCTCCTGCCTTACTGAGAGATTATCATTGTTGCTTTCTAGCTGAGGAGCAAGTTCTCTCCAGTCAGGTTCAGCTGTTCTTTCTGTACTGGCAGGAGTCGCTGTCCATGGTCCTGACGATTGAGGTGGGTACTGAGGTGGTATAGGAAAATCATCATCATCATCATCATCATCATCATCATCATCATCATCATCATCATCCTCTTCCTCGGAACTGTCCCTAGCTTTTGCAGTCTGTGCTGTTGATTTTTTTTTTTTTTTACAGGTGAATGTGTTCTTGTCTCCAGTGGCAGGTGATCACATGGCAGAAGAAGGTTCCGATGCAGGATCCTGGACTTTGCTCCGGTCTCAGTTCATAGATGGGACTACCCTGCCCAACTTGCCTTACCACAGTCTGGATTGTGTCTTCCCAGTGATTTCGCAGCTTACCAGTTCCTCCACGTGGTGAGTTGGTGTACGGGGGCCGGCGGCCGTAGCGTCTACGTACAAAGTATGATGGGAAGCACTGTCAGCCAGAGTAAGTGGGTCTGCGCCGTTGTTGCTGCTGGTCTCCTTCGGGGGCGTTCTCTCCAAAACTCTGGTAGTTCTCTGGATAGTCTCCATGGGGAGGGCCTTTCCTCCTGGGGTAGCGCCTATAGCGGCTCCTGTCAGTGGCATACCTGCTTCCTTGGACTGCAGTGCCTCCTGGGCCGGTAACATTTGCCGCCTCTGCTCCCTTTTCTCCCTCAACTACATCAAATTCCACAGTTTCACCATCTCCAACACTGTGAAGGTATTTCCTTGGGTTATTCTTTTTGATGGCTGTCTGGTGTACAAAAACGTCTTCTTTTGTGTCATTCCTATTGATGAAACCATATCCATTCCTGACGTTGAACCATTTGACTATACCCAAGACTTTTGTTGTGATGACCTTCTTATCCCCCGCAGGAGCTGCGGCTGCCGGGCTGGATGGGCTTTCCGTGTCGGCAGCAGGCTGCGGTGGTGGCTGCTGTGTTTCGGCCTCGCTGCTCATGGTTGCTACTAGTTGGTACTGCCTTCTGCCGGCGGTGGCTTTCAGCTGTTTCCCGGTGCTAGATGGTAACCTGGGCCAGCGGTGGTGGGGGCTACTGCCTTTCGGGCTCTCTGCTTTCCTCTCTCTTGCAGCATTATGCTCCCTATATGCTCTACAGCCTGTCTGAAAATGCTCACTACTCCCACACCTATAGCAATGCTGGCAGTATTCCCCACCCCTCTGCTGGCATGCAGAGCACCTCGGCTGCACACGTGGCATTGGATATCTCTGGGGTGCAAATCTCTGTTGAAACTGCGCTGTTCCTTTGTGGAACACTGGGCCCCTGGGAAACCAAGATTCCTGACCTGGTCCACCTGAAAGTTGGGGAGGGGCACTTTGGTCATTCAGGGAGGGGTACTGTGGCTGGACATATAGCGGAGGGTAAGTGACTCCATAGCTTGATTCTCTGGTTACATCAGGATACATCTTTGGTATGTTTTCTGTCTTACTCATGGACTCTGTTATTTGTGACACCTGTGCTTTAAGGTCTTTTAACAGTGTCATGTCTGCTTTCATTTCTTTCAGGTCAGACAACACATTTGGGGGAACTGTAGCTACACTTTGCTAGGCTACACACTTACCTTTGCTGTTATCACTAGACTGGATAGTGTATACACTAATTGGTCGCTGTGGCACGGACTGTCTCCTTTTATCCTGCCTCTCTCTTTCATGTGCACATGCTATGTTCAGTCTTTCTAACAACAGTTCATCTGAGGTTGTTGTCTGCAAAAGGAAGGGCTGAAGGTCGCTCCTGATACTATCATTTTGCAGCCCTGTTAATACTGTGTGCATGAACATGCTTTGCACGAGGGCTGGTTCGTATTTGAGACCAGACTCGGCTTCCTGTGACACAAACAATATTTTCTGCCTTAAATCCATTGTTCGAATTAAGAAGTTCTGTGGGGTCTCCCTATTGCTCTGGACCTCTGTAGTCAACTGCTTGTAAAGCTCTGTGGCGCTTCTCTCTTGGTAATGTGACCTAAGGATTCTCCTAAGGGTAGGGAGAGACAGGTCGCTTTTACCTTCGAGGTAACTCCTTAATTGTAAACCTGGCACAATGGCCCTGATGACAGCATCCACTATCTCTGACTCAGGATATCCTTTGCTGAGGCCGTTCTCAATTTGGCGAGCTAAACTGGAAAAAGTGAATCTGTCTTTCTGTCCAGGTTCACCAATCTGACCAGAAATCTTATAGTCTTTACACCAGGGTGGATTGGTTACAACAACAGGGGCTGTGTGGCGTGGGACAGTCTCATTATTTGCTAAAACTTGCATTTCAGCTTCTTTTTGCTGCACTGCCAATTTCAGCTGCTCCAACTCTTTCATTACATTCTCCTTTGCATGCATTGTTTGTGACACATCATTTATATACTGCTCTGGTTCACACTTTTTATTGTATCTTGTATGCTCAACAGTTCTGACATACAGTGGGGAAAAAATGTATTTAATCAGCCACCAATTGTGCAAGTTCTCCCACTTAAAAGATGAGAGAGGTCTCCAATTTCCATCATAGGTATACCTCAACAATGAGAGACAAAATGAGAAAAAAAAATCCAGAAAATCACATTGTAGGATTTTTAATGAATTAATTGGTAAATTCCTCTGTAAAATAAGTATTTGGTCAATAACAAAAGTTCATCTCAATACTTTGTTATATACCCTTTGTTGGCAATGACAGAGGTCAAAAGTTTTCTCTAAGTCTTCACAAGGTTTTCACACACTGTTGCTGGTATTTTGGCCCATTCCTCCATGCAGATCTCCTCCAGAGCAGTGATGTTTTGGGGCTGTCGCTGGGCAACACGGACTTTCAACTGCCTCCAAAGATTTTCTATGGGGTTGAGATCTGGAGACTGGCTAGGCCACTCCAGGACCTTGAAATGCTTCTTACGAAGCCACTCCTTCGTTACCCGGGCAGTGTGTTTGGGATCATTGTCATGCTGAAAGACCCAGCCACGTTTCATCTTCAATGCCCTTGCTGATGGAAGGAGGTTTTCACTCAAAATCTCACGATACATGGCCCCATTCATTCTTTTCTTTACACGGATCAGTCGTCCTGGTCCCTTTGTAGAAAAACAGCCCCAAAGTATAATGTTTTCACCCCCATGCTTCACAGCAGGTATGGTGTTCTTTCTCCTCCAAACATGACAAGTTGAGTTTTTGCCAAAAAGTTCTATTTTGGTTTCATCTGACCATATGACATTCTCCCAGTCCTCTTCTGGATCATCCAAATGCTCTCTAGCAAACTTCAGACGGGCCTGGACATGTACTGGCTTAAGCAGGGGGACACGTCTGGCACTGCAGGATTTGAGTCCCTGGCGGCGTAGTGTGTTACTGATATAGCCTTTGTTACTTTGGTCCCAGCTCTCTGCAGGTCATTCACTAGGTCCCCCCGTGTGGTTCTGGGATTTTTGCTCACCGTTCTCATGATCATTTTGACCTCACGGGGTGAGATCTTGCGTGGAGCCCCAGATGGAGGGAGATTATCAGTGGTCTTGTATGTCTTCCATTTTCTAATAATTGCTCCCACAGTTGATTTCTTCACACCAAGCTGCTTACCTATTGCAGATTCAGTCTTCCCAGCCTGGTGCAGGCCTACAATTTTGTTTCTGGTGTCCTTTGACAGCTCTTTGGTCTTGGCCATAGTGGAGTTTGGAGTCTGACTGTTTGAGGTTGTGGACAGGTGTCTTTTATATTGATAATGAGTTCAAACAGGTGCCATTAATACAGGTAACGAGTGGAGGACAGAGAAGCCTCTTAAAAAAGAAGTTACAGGTCTGTAAGAGCCAGAAATCTTGCTTGTTTGTAGGTGACCAAATATTTATTTTACCAAGGAATTGACCAATTAATTCATTAAAAATCCTTCAATGTGATTTTCTGGATTTTTTTTTTCTCATTTTGTCTCTCATAGTTGAGGTATACCTATGATGAAAATTGGAGACCTCTCTCATCTTTTAAGTGGGAGAACTTGCACAGTTGGTGGCTGACTAAATACTTTTTTGCCCAACTGTACCTTCATCTTCCCGCTGTTTTAATTAGTCACTTTCGATGTGCTGACTGATATAAGACACCAAGGCACAGCAAGTTTTTCCTGTTATTTTCTCTTATCTCCTGAGATCTCAAGCAAATCACATATTTTCACTAGCTGATCCGTAGTAAGCTGGAACAGAGCTCCTTTCATTTCAAACAACAGATTTTCAATTTCTGACTCCATTTTGGCAAGTGAGTAACAGACAGTATCAACATGTGGCACTGAAACCTGATGTTGAAAGCTTTGCAGTTCCCTGGTGGCTGTTCTACACCTCAGGATGTGCGTTGCTCCTCGCTGGCCTCGTAACTACCACTGATCTGTTTTGCTGAAACACTCCCCTGCCTGGGTTGTTTTTTCGGGATTAAGAACGCAAGATGGCTCCCTTCGTGTTGAGGTGTGAGTCTCACGTTTTTCATCCCAGCGTTGCCTCCAGATGTAAAGCCCCTAAAAAGGGAAAAATGACAAGGGTGAACACAGTGTGTGCGTCTCTTCATTCGCTTGTATTAAAAGTGAGGAAATTGAGTGCGCCCTCCCCTTGCTGGAGCTCCAAGGCATAACTAATAGAGTGACGATTTCATGATCGCAGTCTCTAAATCGAACACCGATAAGCATTGCTGAATAACCAATAATAACTCTCATTAAATCAAATACAAGAATAACCAAATAAACAGCTAAATCCATTACAAATAACAGTATCTTAAGTAACAAATATCTATCTTGAATGCTTAAGTAACAAATACAAATATAGTAACAGTATCTTGAATGACAAATGTCTTTCCATCTATCACATATTCAGGGATTATCTGGTGTCGAGTTAATGGGGAAATCAGATGATCTGGTGTCCTCCTGTGGATGAGTCCTACAGCTGGCCAAACCACATCCATAGCCATCCACAAGCTCATTGGGCTAGGCTTCCCATCTCGGATTCCAGGTTCTTTCAGTGGATATCAAAAAACCAGTCTACACAAACACAGCAAACAATGAATCGTCTGTTCTCTTTTCTGTTCAAATCATGAGTACTCATCAATTTCTTAAAATCAGTTTATACACTTCAAAACTAATATTCTTAGTTTGCTTTGTGTGCTAGTTACCAATTATAATGGAACCCTTTTAACTTAAACATTTGTATATTCATTTATCATGAAATATAATTCTTCTTCTTCTTATGAAATATAATTCACCATAACATTTTGAATTAGACAATGTCTTTGTTATGAACTGTCTCAAAAATGATCATTTTTATCATTAAATGAACTTCATCACAGATTAACTTCTTACATGAGTGCATTTTAACCAATAAAATGAATTTAAATTACTTTCATTTAACCAACAAGTATTTTTTATAACAACAACAAAATTGCAATTTTAAACATTCAGCAATCAGAATCAGAATCAGAATCAGATTTATTGCCATTGTTCATGTAGTACACAAACTAGGAATTTGTCTCGGTGCAATGCTGCAACATTAAACATGGAGTAGCACTAAAGACAAAAATAAAAAACTATGCATGCAATAAAATGTAGAATATGAATGAGTAATACTAATCTATGCAATTTAAAATATATTAACAAGCAGCAGATATTGTGGAGTTCCACATAGTGCAGTCAGTAGTGCAAATGAAAACAGTGATAATTATTATGAGTCCGGTTGAGCTGCTGCACGTAGTGCACGAGAGTCTAATAAGTCACTTAGTGTTCAGCAGTCTGATGGCAGAGGGAAAGAAGCTGTTCATGTAGTGGGAGGTTTTAGTCTGAATGGACCGAAGTCTTCTACCTGAGGGGAGGGGGGCAAACAGTGCGTGTCCAGGGTGTGAAGGGTCAGCTATGATCCGACCTGCACGCCTCCGGGTCCTGGAGATGTACAGGTCCTGGAGGGATGGAAGCTCGCAGCCGATCACCTTCTCAGCAGCGCACACAACGCACTGCAGTCTTAGTCTGTCCCTGGCGGTGGCTCCTGCGTACCACACGGTGATGGAGGTGGTGAGGATGGACTCGATGATGGCCGTGTAGAACTGCACCAACATCTTGGTGGGTAGCTTGAGCTTCCTCAGCTGCCGCAGGAAGAACATCCTCTGCTGGGCCTTTTTGATGAGGGAGCTGATGGTCGGCTCCCACTTGAGGTCCCGGGTGATGGTGGTGCCCAGGAAGCGGAAGGAATCCGCAGTGGTGATGGGAGAGTCTGTGAGGGTGAGGGGGGGCAGAGGGGCTGTGACTTTTCTGAAGTCCACGATCATCTCCACTGTCTTCAGAGTGTTCAGCTGCAGGTTGTTGTGGCTGCACCAGGACGCCAGCTGGGCCACCCCTCTCCTCTAGACGGACTCGTCGCCGTTGGAGATGAGCCCGATGAGGGTGGTGTCATCCGCAAACTTGATCAGCTTGACAGACTGGTGGCTGGAGGTGTAGGAGTTGGTGTACAGGGAGAAGAGCAGGGGGGGAAGTACACAGCTCTGGGGTGATCCAGTGCTGATGCAATGTGCATCAATGTGCAATGTGCAATGTGTTAAATTGTCCAAATAATGCATTTGGATGTAAACCACTGAAGAACAGTGACCCTTTAAGTTTTCACGTCGTATCACAGTCCAGCTAATAAAGACTAATGAGTTAGCAATTAGCTTGTATCAATCACTGCTAGCTTTAGCCGTTAGCTTATCCCAACCATGGTTAGCATTAGCCATTAGCTTGTTGCTAGTCACATGTCAAGAAGGGCCATAGTGATTTGACTCAACGACAAACTACTCAGGAGTTGTCGTCTCTCGCTAGAGGTCACTCACAGTTCAGCCTCTAATGACAAAAACATCTTATAAGCACATGAACATCAAGGTATTTCCACTAAAAAGCTATTTTATGGTGTTTTCATACCAGAATTAGTAGACATGTCTGATCCTGGTGGCTGAAGTGCAGAAAAGGAAGTCACGTGGCTTGCTACCCCAGTTTTATACTTAATGGCCACAGGCCCCCCCCAGCCCCCCCCAAAAAGGGACAAACAGTGTACTACAGGTCTAAATAATATACACTACTCACAAAAAGTTAGCAATATTCAACTTTCGGGTGAAATTTCAGGATTCACCTAAAATGCACTATAACTTTTACAGATGAACTTAATTTGACCTTCTCTAACCTTTTGAATGCATATGTCCAACTGTTCAGTGTTTTGGTACTTTTTGCATAACTTGCTGTTGTCTAACAAGGTGCTTAATGGCAAAATTCACAACAGGTGTTTGATCCATGAATCAACCAATAAATTTTCTGGTTCAATTAGAATTGGTATTTAAACAGTCCTTTTCATCATGCTGTTCACATTTTGACATCATGAGACCAAGACGACGCCTAACAATTGATCAACAGTACCTCGTCATTGCGAGGCTTTAAACAGATGCTCTCAGAGGGAAGTGGCCACTGAGCTTAGAGTGTCACAGAGTGTCATCAGCAGGTTGCAATAGAGATACAGAGAGACTGGAAGAGTCACAGAAAGGCACAGAAGTGGATGTCCTTTGATCACATCCCATGCTGATGACCATTTCATTGTGAACAGTGCCCTGCGGAACCGAATGATTGCCATTCAACTCCAGGCACATTTAAGGGAGGTGAGAGGCACCCAAGTGTCACGTCAGACCATTTGAACCATTTACATCAGCATGGTCTGCGTGCTAGATGGCCTGCAAGGGTACCTGACCACACCACCAGACACAGGCGTCATCATTTGCATGGGCCAGGGAGCATTTACACTGGACAAGGGACCAGTGGGAATCAGTGCTGTTCGCTGATGAAAGTCGATTTATGTTGAGCAGAAATGATGGCCGCCAATGATGTTGGAGACGTCAAGGAGAGCACTATGCATCAGCCACTGTTGTCACCATGTTACAAGCTGGGTAGGTGTGTCTAGTCAATACAGAACTGCTCTACACCTTGTGAATGGTACAGTGCCAAGCTGATACTACTTGAATAACATCATTAATCCAGTCATTGTGCCCCTGTATGAACAACACAGGCCTAATTTCATCTTCATGGACAACAATGCTCCAGCTCATCGAGGCCACATCATTAGGGAATGGCTGCTGGAGGCTGGAGTATCTCAAATGGAGTGGCCTGCACTTTCTCCAGACCTGAATCCCATAGAAAACCTATGGGATCAGCTGAGTGGCCATGTAGAGGCTCGTAACCCTGCACCCCACAACCTCAATCACCTGAGGGCCGCCCTTCAAGAAGAGTGGAATGCCATGCGTCAGCAGACAATAAGTCGACTTGTGAACAGCATGAGACGTCGCTGTCAAGCTGTAATTGATGCTCAAGGGCACATGACAAGTTATTGAGACAGTGACATTTTTTGTTGTGATACACCCACCACTGTTGTTGGCTTTTGTTTCAATAATTTGTTTGAGATGAGGAAATCACCCATTGCATGCATCTACTTAAATGCCCTACTTTCATGATATAATAGCATTGTAGCGTGAACTAAATTTCACCTGGAAACCAAATATCCCTAACTTTTTGTGAGTAGTGTATATAGGTCTAGTAACCCTATTTTCCACATTGGTTACATTAACAACTGAAAAAAAAATGTGATTTTTGAAGGAGTCTCACTTTAAAATATTAATTAGCAAGAATCACAAGTGTTTTAGTATTCAAAAAGTACACTACTTGAATTCTATGGGCATGCTCAGGACTTATAAAAATTTCAGGGGGCTTATCTTCTGAGAATTAGTATTTTCCTGCTACTATCTCAACTATATTTTTCATTTTTATACAACAGGTGTGAGAATCTTTTCTTCAGCAATGAAGTCTTGTGAGGTGAATGGGCATAGAGCCCATGTCGGTTGAGTGCATTGCTTATTGTTTTCTTTGAAACAGCAGTGCCTGCTAACTCCAGGTCTTTCTGTAGCTCTCCATGAGTGGTATTTGGCTCTTGAATAACTTCTGATAAGTCTTTTGACTCCTCTGTCAGAAATCTTGCGAGGAGCTCCTGGTTGTGGCTGGTTTATGGTACAGTGATGTTCTTTCCACTTCTAAATGATGGCTCCAACAGTGCTCACTGGAACATTTTGCAGTTTAGAAATACAATTTCACAAAAAGTCCACCTCCATACTATATTTTCAGTGTTAAAAAATGGTTTGAAACTGTAAGCCTAAAAAAAAGACAAAAAAAAAAATAATAATTCCATATTACAGAATTCCTCGGACAGCTTTTTTTTTCCCCCAACAGTAAACATCCAGCATGGATGGAGCTATAAGTCCATGATTACAGGAAGAGGAGAGGTGGAACTTTTCATATTCAGTAACACAGAGCTTTTACGGAGTTTTTACGTAATATCAGAGGCTACGAAAAGGACCTCCATAACCAGCACAGGCCCGACGGGATCGTAGTTCTGGGTAAAGCGACTTCACCCCTGCATCCCAGCATGGAATACTCTCAGCGGAATCGGAGGCAGAATCACCATGGTAGATGCATTGAATTTCACAATAGCACTTCGTACAGAGCGGGAACAAAGCATCTCTCTCTGGGTGGATATCCTGGCCTGTGTGTGTGGCGCCCGCAGCAAACCACGATTTTGATGTGGGTCCGACAGTTGGACCCACTCTCTGCAAGGAGTGGCTGTCGGTGAGACAGTGGAGAGTGGAGAGCACCCAAGGGCTCACACCATAAACTGTTCAGGTGGCTGCCAATACAGCATTTAATTTCCTCTTTTTTCTTAAAACAAAACAGTCTCCCTTTTCCCAAAATTGTATCAAAAGGCTTTGAGGTCTGGATGGAGAACGCTAGGGGTCCAGATCCGGACCGGAGTCTGCCAGTTGGTAACCCCTGGTCGAGAGAGAGTTCTTTGCTTCTACCCATCATAAGTTCATTGTGGTCTGACAATCTGATATTCACAGACCTTTTTAAAGGCTATCAGTCAGGACTTAACCAGCTGAAATTAATTTGAACTGAGGGGGGATGGGATGGCTTCCTAAATGGATTTCAACTGGATTCTTGGCTTTCTTTGCCTTTTTGCACCGCTTTTTCTTCAAGTGTTCGATACTTATTCCCTGTCCACTTTATTAAATATAACTGTTTTGTGAACTCAGTTGCCACGATTTCTTTATGTATGGATTACTTGGGTTGTTACTGATAACTGGTGAAAATCTCAGGTCAATGGCTCCGTCAGAAGTATGTTTAATGAGAAAAATGTTGATGTGTTCAATACTTATTTTTCCCACTGTAGTTTAAATGGCATTTTAACCTTGACCTCTGACCTTTTGACCCCAAACCCGTAGTCAGAGGTCAAGGTGTTGGGATAAACCTGTGTACCAAGTTTGGTGACCCCAGCTTTACTTGTATAGTAATAGTGCAAAGAGAGTGTTAACTTTGACCTTTTGACCTCAAACCCACAGTTCTAGGTGAGGATCCCAAGGTGAACCAATGTACAAAGTTTGGTGAGCCTAGGTTTCATTGTTGTTGAGATATAGTTTACATGGCATTTTGATCTTGACTTTTGACCTTGCGATCCCAAACCCATAGTCACAGTTCAGAGTCACAGGGTGAAACTGTGTACAGAGTTCAGTGACCCTAGCTGAACTGGTTCTACAGTAATAATGCAAAGAAAATCTTAATTTTTTTTGTTTTTGTTTTTGTCTTACATACAACAATGACATCTACAGTTAGGCCCAGAAATATTTGGACAGTGACACAATCTTCATGATTTGGGCTCTGCATGCCACCACATTGGATTTGAAATGAAACAACTACAACGGAATTGAAGTGCAGACTTTAAGGCTTAATTCAAGGGGTTGAACAAAAATATATGATTAAACATGTAGGAATTGTAGCTATTTTTATACAAGCGCTCCTCATTTCTCTTCACTTCCGCTCTTCAAGGAGAGTAGACGCTTCTCTCTTTTCTCTCTGCTCTAGCTCCCCACTTCCCTATTAACTGGATCCCAGCTTGCTGTTGTCTGTCTGCGTCTACTGCTGATTATCGAAAAAAATTATGGAATTGATAAGCTGGGCTTTGAACGCAATTGACACTATTTTTTCAACAAGGAATAATGCTCCGGGGGAAGCTGTTTGCCCCGCAGGGACGGCTCCAGCGGGCTATTTACGGGTGACAAGTGTTTGGAGGATCTTGTGCCTGAGTAATCTCTCTATCGAAGATATTGAAGATTTGTATATCTTCGTAATAATGGTGACTGGGATCGTTCTGATTGGAACTGGGATTGTCCTGGTGTACCGCAAATTGCTGAAGATGGATACAACCTATCAAAATGCTGGCCACGCGAGGTGCATCCATCAAATTGGAAAAATGGAGGAGACTTTGATAGCGACAAATGGAGAACTGTCTCGGAAGGTGGATTCCATCATGGTTACGCTTAAGTCTATCCATGACGGTCTCAAAGCCCCGCAATGAAGGATTAAGCACTGAATCTGCAGAAGAAAATAAAGTTCTTTCTCTGTGATCAGTCTATTTGGCTCAGTTTCCCTTATAAAAATCCTCCTGATAATCCCCAGTCTTTGTTTTTCAAAACACTGAGCACACAGCCTCTGGACAGTAGCTGCTTGGGACAATTGCCAAGGACAATTGCTGCAGCCAGACAAAACATCTTCTGCCAAAGTGTCCTTGTGCTCATATTGATACAACATTGCTTCAACACTACATCCACACTGACCCAGAAACTGACAACAAGATAACATTCACTGCTCTCCTTGTGTCCTGTGAACTCTGGTCTTGAATGTGCATCGTGGGCTTTTTTTGTCTTTGTAATCATAATATTGACTACTTATGGTCAATATTCTGAATTCAATGATTTTTTTGCTCCTTCCCATTGTATGATTTCTTATCTGTACCATCCTGTTGGCAGGCGCGTTCCCGATGCAGCCGTGTCACTGGAAATGCAGGCTCATTTTCTGTGTCAAGTCAAATTCTCTCGTATGTTATCAGTGATCTGTTAATGTACTTGGCAATAAATCTTTTTCTGATTCTGATTCTGATTCATTTCAGGGGCTCAAAAGTAATTGGATAAATAAACATAACCCTAAGTAAAATGTTACTTTTCAATATTTTGTTGAGAATCCTTTGCAGGCAATGACTACCTGAAGTCTGGAACCCATGGACATCACCAAACGCTGGGTTTCCTCCTTTGTGATGCTTTGCCAGGCCTTAACTGCAGCTGTCTTCAGTTGTTGCTTGTTTGTGGGTCTTTCTGCCTTAAGTTTTGTCTTGAGCAAGTGAAATGCATGCTCGATTGGGTTGAGATCTGGTGATTGACCTGGCCATTGCAGAATATTCCACTTCGTTGCTTTAAAAAAACTCCTGGGTTGCTTTTGCAGTATGTTTTGGATCATTGGTGAAGCGCCGTCCAATCAACTTTGCTGCATTTGGCTGAATCTGAGCAGAAAGTATATCCCTATACACAGAATTCATCCAGCTGCTTCTGTCTTTTGTCACATCATCAATAAACACAAGTGACCCAGAACCATTGGAAGCCATGCATGCCCATGCCATCACACTGCCTCCACCATGTTTTACAGAAGATGTAGTGCTTTGGATCATGAGCTGTTCCAGTTCTTCTCCAAACTTTCTTCTTCCCATCATTCTGGTACAGGTTGATCTTAGTCTCATCTGTCCAAAGAATGCTGTTCCAGAACTGGGCTGGCTTCTTCAGGTGTTTTTTGGCAAAGTCAATTCTGACCTATTTTTGAGGTTGATTCATGGTTTGCACCTTGTGGTGAATCCTTTGTATTTACTCTCATGAAGTCTTCTCTCTATGGTAGACTTAGATACTGATACACCTACTTCCTGGAGAGTGTTCTTCTCTTGAGTGGATGTTG
Organism: Pholidichthys leucotaenia; assembly: GCA_020510985.1. Classification (NCBI taxonomy): domain Eukaryota; kingdom Metazoa; phylum Chordata; class Actinopteri; order Cichliformes; family Pholidichthyidae; genus Pholidichthys; species Pholidichthys leucotaenia. The sequence goes on from CM035838.1 coordinate 329,425,171, forward strand.
TGAAGGGGTTGTTCTTCACCATGGAAAGGATTCTGTGATCATCGACCACTGTTGTCTTCCGTGGACGTCCAGGCCTTTTTGAATTCCCAAGCTCACCAGTGCACTCTTTTTTTCTCAGAATGTACCAAACTGTTGATTTGGCCACACCTAACATTTCTGCTATCTCTCTGATGGATTTCTTCTTTTTTTTTTCAGCCTCATGATGGTCTGTTTCACCTCCATTGAGAGCTCCTTTGACCGCATGTTGTGTGTTCACAGCAACAGCTTCCAAATGCAAACGCCACACCTGGAATCAACTCCAGACCTTTTAACTGCTTAACTGATGACAGGTTAACGAGGAAAGAGCCCATGCAGCCTTGTTATTTTTTTTTTGCAGCCTTCTGAGTCAATTGTCCAATTACTTTTGGTCCCTTGAAAAAGAGGCGGTTACGTATTAAAGAGCTGTAACTCCTAAACCCTTGCTCCAATTTGGATGTGAATACTCTCAAATTACAGCTGGGAGTCTGCACTTTAAGCCCATATTGATTATATAATTGTATCCTGAATATGTTTTCGTAAACAGCTAAAATAACAAAACTTGCGTCACTGTCCAAATATTTTTGGGCCCAACTGTATTTGAAAAGCCTATGCCATTTCTTTCTCTAGTTATCATGTTCACACGATTTAGGGAAAACTGACCTCTGAAGTGGACCTAAAGGTCAGAGGTCACCTAAATTCAAACTCATCTGAGATTTTTCATAGATGCAACTATAATCTGAAAAGCCTACATCATTTTTTTCTTCAGTTATCGCATTCACAAGGTAGGTATTGATGTCACCACCCATCCTAACCTAAAATGTATTTTTTAAATTGCGATTTAAATTTAAGTTCTTATGAGTTTTCTCACAACTATGGGCAGCTCTGTGGCACAGTGGTTAGCACAGTGGCAGCACAGTAAGAAGGTCACGGGATCGATTCTACCCCTGACCATCGTGGGTTCAATCCCACTCCCTGACCATTAGTGACCCTTCTGTGTGGAGTTTGCATGTTCTCCCTGTGTCTGCGTGGGTTTACTCCAGTTTCCTCCCACAGGCCAAAAACATGCAAGTTAGGTTAATTGGAGACTCTAAAGTGGCCCTAGTTGTGAATATATGTGTGAATGGTGAAGGGACTGGCGCCATACCGTGGCTGCCTCATCCATCCAGGTCGATGCCCTGAATTTCCCTCTAGGGGTCAATAAAGTATACAAAATACAAAAAAAAAAAAGAAATCATCTCCTACAATAATTTTATATTGCTTAGTGTTGTTGCAGCGACTACACAGTAATCAAGCATGTCCTCACTTACAGGATTTTCTTGGGCTTACTCAAACATGTATGTATCAGTTGCCAGTAACCTAGATAATGTTATACAGTACTTAATTTACTAAAGAACAAAGCAAACTGTTTACTGTGAAATTTCCTTCACTTTACCAGCTAACTATAGCTCTCCCATCCTAGTGTTTCTCTAACACTAGGTTTTCTGCTTGATCAGGTCAGTGCTGTGGTGTTCTTACTCTCTGATGAACTTTGAGTTCTGTGATTAGATCCAACTACACTGGCATGGCCTGCAGCTGGCAACAGTAGTCCTCTTTCTGCTTTGGAGATTTGTTCCAAGCCAGAGAGCTAAATTTAGATACCAACAAAGACAGCCACCTTATTAATGCTGCAGAGTAGTTTGTGTTGAGATTTTTAAACCACAAGTGTCAGTAGCCAAGAAGTACAGACCATGCACTTCTGCCTGTCCAATTTGGTGCCAATACCACAAACTCTATTTTTGGCTGATAGACAGCCACTGAAAATTCATGGGGTTTACCTTACCATTACAAACCCTTTTAAAATCAACAGTCATCTTTAGTCATGATGTCAGAAAAATTATTTTCAAAAAAAGTTTGCACATAGCAGAAGTGCACATTATTGAGTGACTAAGATATATAAAGTATTTTTTGAAAGTATGAGCGTGCCTCCATTTGTATCCACAACCAAGATTTAGAGCCCTCTGTGCCCATACAATAAAACTGTGAGAAACAATATATTCAGTTCACAATATAAAAAAACAAATATATTATATTCCTTTAGAATAGTAATTTTCTTGATAAATATCTGGCAGTAAACTTAAAGGAGTCATAAGATGCTCTTTTTCCACATTTTGCCAAAGTTCCCACAGGTCTTAATGAAATGTCATATTTTAGTCAAAATGCCTGAGTTTAACCCTTTAAAACACTAGAAGTCCCAGAAGTTGGCCCTCTTGTGGCCTCTTGTTGGTCCCCTTATGGGTTTTCTAGGTAAAAAGGCCAAATGGCCCCTCTCTGGGACTTCTAGTGTTGTCCAGATTAAATGGATGGGTCGCACGCCCCCAGTGGCACAGCGCAGCAACTGCATGTGTCAACTTATTGACGTCCCCCGGCTATACTGAGAATTTGTACTAATCTCTATTGATCTGACAGTTTAGAAGGTGGCAGACACACGCCGAAGGAATCACGGCTGACATGGAATATAGCAAAGAAGGAGAAATCCTCATTATTATTCTTCCTTTTTCCACTTTGAGCTCACATACCAATGTGGATGCCACCGTGTTTGGTCATCGTGACAGCGATGATGACGGAAACTGCATGAAATGAGAAAAATAGCCGCGTAATACAAACGAAATTCACGTGGGATAATCATAAGAGTTTGTAGATGTGGTACACAGGTGTAAATTACTAAGTAAACATGTTACATCGACCTCGATGTAACAAAAAACTGAGCTCCCATTCCCAAGATGGCAGCGCCAACGGGCGGCATGGATTCCCACAGGAATAATGCACCAAACAGAAAAAATAGCCACGTAGTACAAACGAAATTCACGTGGGGTAATCATAAGAGTTTGTAGATGTGGTACACGGTGTAAATGGCTGAGCAAACACACAAACATCGGCTACAATGGACGAAAACGGACCGGTCACGTGGGCGGGCAAGTGCCCCCTCGCGGTAACAAGTAAGAGAGAAATATTTTTTTTGACATTTTATTGATTTTCTGGTTCATATACTTTGAAGATTAGATAAAACCATACCCCTGTAGACAAATCGGCATAAAAGAAATGGACCATTCTTTATGTAAATGTGTCCAAAGTCCACTTTTAACTGAGTTATGCAATTTATATAGATGCAACAACATTATGCAAATTAGATGCATAAATGTATTCCTATCTGAAACTTTGGATCATATTCTACATCTTTCTATTTGACAGTAATCTGTTATCTCTTGTAACTTTCAAGTTATAGCCTTGGAAACCTGAACTATTTTATTGACAAATTTTTTTTTACCACTCTTGACCACTGGGGGGGCTTGAGTTGCCTTGCGTTTCCCCAGGCGCCATATGGCGAATTTGGCAGTAAAATGGTTAATCATTGCAGCACCATTTTGACTGATCTTTTGCAGCCTTCCTCAGACTGGCTCATTTCAGTGCATATCTCCTTAACTGCTCATGAGCTCCAGTACACCCCGCCCTCCCTCTTTCGTCACTTACTGATGTCAGTTGTTGACACCATGTTGCTAATGTTAGCTGACTAGCTCCTAGCTCCGGTATTAAACACAGCCTGAACGAATGCATAAAATCTTTTAAAAGAATGAATTACATAAAGCATCACTGGTGAGCACATTGATGGTTTTATTGACAAAATTGTTTTACCACTCTTGACCATTGGGGGGGGGGGTGTTGAGTTGCCTTGTGTTTCCCCAGGCGCCATATGGCGAATTTGGCAGTAAAAGGGTTAATCATTGCAGCGCCATTTTGACCGATCTTTTGCAGCCTTCCTCAGACTGGCTCATTTCAGTGCATATCTCCTTAACTGCTCATGAGCTCCAGTACACCCAGCACTCCCTCTTTCGTCACTTACTGAAGTCAGTTGTTGACACCATATTGCTAATGTTAACTGGCTAGCTCCTAGCTCCGGTAGTAAACACAGCCTGAACTAATACATAAAATCTTTTAAAAGAATGAATTACATAAAGCATCACTGGTGAACGCATGGATGGTTTCAATGGTTGACAGGATATGATCGGTGCCTGGAGTACAAAAAGCTCAGAAACAATCATGTATGAGGGAATGGACGACTGCTAACTGCAACTAGCCACCTTTGGTCCCAGTCAGAGTATAATAAACTATATTAAAATAATCTAAAATAACGTCTAAGAAGATGACCATATGTGGTCAAGTGTTGCTAGATGAGCAAGGATGTCTAGTGGTGTTGAAAAAGAATTTATAGAAAATACTAATCGGACAGTAAAGCTAACTCTATGCGGTTGGACGGACAGACTCCGATTGTCAAGTCAAGCTAATGCCAATGGTCTGTAGCGGTGGTCCCAAACCATGTGCCATGGTGACCAAAGATGCTGCAGGTTTTGCCTCCAACCAGTGTCTTCAACAGGTGACTTGTCTGAATTTCTTCCCACTGATGCATGTTCTTCCCCTCTCTGCGTGGGTTTACTCCGGGATTTCTCCGGTTTCCTCCCACAGGCCAAAAACATGCACGTTAGGTTAATTGTCATCAAAACTGGGGATTCTAAATTGTCCTTAGGTATGACTGTGAGAGTGAATGGTTGTCTGTCTCTCTGTGTTGGCCCTGCGATGGACTGGTGATCTGTCCAGGGTGTACCCTGCCTCTCGCCCAAAGATGCTGGGATAGGCTCCAGCCCCCCCGCGACCCGAAAAGGATTAAGCGGAAGAAGATGAATGAATGAATGATTACTGCTCAGTAAAAACACCTTCTGAAGAGAAAACCTACAGGGTTTAGAGCCACCATGGCACATGGTTGGGGACCACTGATCTACAGAATCACGGCAAAACAGGTGAGAACTGGGATGTCTAGTTGGATGACTTGAATTTAAAGAACAATTAAAAAAAAAAACATGCTCGCTAAGTGAACTCTACAATAGCATTCTTAGATCTGAAGCTAACACCCTGGGCTTAAAAACTCTGGGTAGGGAGTGGATCAATATTACAGCCAGCAGCACAGTGATGGGTTGTATCTGACGACCCAAATATGTGTTAATGACCTAGTGAAATGTTAACCCAGCAGAGCTATACCAGCTTTTGCTCATTCTGCCAAACTGTAAAATATAAACATTTCTGGGTGAAGAGAAATTTTATTATTTTTACAGTACTTAGCGTATATGTAAGAAAGCAATGTAGAAGCTTAAAGCCTACAAACACATCCTGTTTTAGTGAATGTTATCTTTAAATGATTTTGCATCAAATGCACCTGAACAGATGTCTGGGCAAAGAACTTCTTCCTGACATCGTCTTTAAATGCTGCTTAATTTTTACTGTATTTATTTATTTATTTATTTACAAATAATGATTGTTAAATAATTGCTGATGGATGACCAGTGCATGTTTGCAAACAACATACAGTGGTATGAAAAAGTGTTTGCCCCCTTCCTGATTTCTCATTTTATTTGTATGTTTGTCATAGTTAAATGTTTCAGATCATCAAACAAATTTAAATATTAGACGATAACACAAGTAAACATGGGTGGCGCGGTAGTGGAGTGGTTAGCACCGCGGCAGCACAGCAAGTCACTCTTGGCCAGGGGATCCTGGGTTCGATCCCAGCCCCTGATCAACATTGATCTGTGTGGAGTTTGCATGTTCTCCCCGTATCTGCGTGGGTTTACTCCGGGATTTCTCCGGTTTCCTCCCACATGCCAAAAACATGCAAGTTAGGTTAACTGGCATCAAACTGGGGATTCTAAATTGTCCTTAGGTATAACTGTGAGAGTGAATGGTTGTCTGTCTCTCTGTGTTGGCCCTGTGATGGACTGGTGATCTGTTCAGGGTGTACCCTGCCTCTCGCCCAAACCCGAAAAGGATTAAGCGGAAGAAGATGAATGAATGAATGAACAAGTAAACACAATGCAGTTTTTAAAGGAATGTTTATTATTAAGGGAAAAAAATCCAAACCTACATGGCCCTGTGTGATAAAGTGATTGCCCCCTAAACCTAATAACTGGTTGGCCCACCCTTAGCAGCAACAACTGCAATCAAGCATTTGCAGTAACTGGCAATGAGTCTTTTGCAACGCTATGGAGGAATTTTGGCCCACTCATCTTTGCAGAATTGTTGTAATTCAGCCACATTGGAGGGTTTTCCAGCATGAACCGCCTTTTTAAGGTCAGCCACAGCATCTCAATTGGATTCAGGTCAGGACTTTGACGAGGCCACTCCAAAGTCTTCATTTTGTTTTTCTTAAGCCATTCAGAGGTGGACTTGCTGGTGTGTTTTGGATCATTGTCCTGATGCAGAAACCAAGTGCACTTCAGCTTGAGGTCACGAACAGATGGACAGATATTCTCCTTCAGGATTTTTTGGTAGACAGCAGAATTCATGGTTTTATTTACCACAGCAAGTCTTCCAGGTCCTGAAGCAGAAAAACAGCCCTAGACCATCACACTACCACTACCATATTTTACTATTGGTATTCCTTTTCTGAAGTGCTGTGTTACTGTTATGCCGGATGTAATGGGATACACACCTTCCAAAAAGTTCAACTTTTGTCTCATCAGTCCACAGAGTATTTTCCTAAAAGTCTTGGGGATCATCAAGATGTTTTCTGGCAAAACTGAGACGAGCCTTTATGCTCTTTTTGCTCAGCAGTGGATTTCATCTTGGAACTCTGCCATGCAGGCCATTTTTGCCCAGTCTCTTTCTTATGATGGAGTCATGAACACTGACCTCAACTGAAGCAAGTGTGGCCTGCAGTTCTTTGGATGTTGTTGTGGGGTCTTTTGTGACCTCTTGGATGAGTCGTCGCTGCACTCTTGGGGTAATTTTGGTCAGCCAGCCACTCCTGGGAAGGTTCACCACTGTTCCATGTTTTCCTCATTTGTGGATAATGGCTCTCACTGTGGTTTGCTGGAGTCCCAAAGCTTTAGAAACGGCTTTATAACCTTTTCCAGACTGATGATCTCAGTTACTTTGTTTCTCATTTGTTCCTGAATTTCTTTGGATCGCAGCATGATGTCTAGCTTTTGAGGATCTTTTGGTCTACTTCACTTTGTCAGGCAGGTCCTATTTAAGTTATTTCTTGTTTGAGAACAGGTGTGGCAGTAATCAGGCCTGGGTGTGGCTGGAGAAATTGAACTCAGCTTTCCAAAGATGTGATAAACCACAGTTAATTTATTTTTTAACGGGGGGTGGATCACTTTTTCACACAAGGCCATGTAGGTTTGGATTTTTTTTTACCCTTAATAATAAACACCTTCATTTAAAAACTCCATTTTGTGTTTACTTGTGTTATCTTTGTCTAATATTTAAATTTGTTTGAGGATCTGAAACATTTAAGTGTGACAAACATACAAAAAAAAAGAGAAATCAGGAAGGAGGCAAACATTTTTTCACACCACTGTACCTGTTTTGCTCACCAGCAGAACCTTTCTAAAAAGATGTTTTTAATCAGGCTTGAAACACCCTAAAGCACTAAACATTAAGTACCCACATATCAGATCCACAATGCTGCCTTTTAAATGGGGAGCCACTGGTTATTGAGCTTTTCCATTTCAATCCTTCAACCCCTGGGCTAAGCATTTGGCTTGCCAGGCACACCATCTGTGTGTTTCACTCATGCGTCCACAGAGGCCTGACAAACCAGTACCAGAGCCCAGTGTGGACTTGGCAAAAGTAGCTCGCAGCAGTTAACACCTGTGCGTTCCTGTGAGTCATGCATGTTCTTTGGTGGGATCAGAAAAAAATCTCTCTCTCTTCTCTCTCTCTCTCTCAGACTGCTTATGGTCAACAAGGATCTATCCTAGAGCACTCGTAAAATCAATTTAGACATGGTAAGGGGTGGTTATTGACCTAAGAAGATGATGTCATCACACATTTACTGTCTTCAATAAATCTTAAATCAAGGGTTGATTTGATTAAAGCTGAGTGTGAAGCAAAAGAAGAGTGCCCCTCAGTGTCAGTGAAATTGGGGTCATCAAATGCTAATATTTGAGAATTAGACTAAATGTAAACTGACTTATTTAATATCAGAATATTGCACATTGGTGGGATCAAATGGGTCTGGGATCAAATCCGTTAATATTTGGATAATTGAGAGCTGTGGCTGTGAACCAAAATAATCCTTCAGTTGACATTTAGGGGCAGATTTACGAACGTGCTGTGCCATCACAAAACCTTGTTTTGGTGTTAAAAAAGTACTGTCAAGATTTACTAAAGGTTGCAGGGCAAAATTAGCAGTGGAAAGGCATGGACTATGTTAATTTTGTGCCTGGCCTCATTGCATATGTATTTGTGGGAGTTGTAAGATAAGATAAGATAAGATAAGATAAGCCTTTATTAGTCCCACAACGGGGAAATTCCAGGATTGCAACAGCACAGGGATAGCAACACTCAGAGCAACAATCAGAAGGCAAGAAAAAAAAAAAAAAAAAAAAAAAAAAAAAAAAAAAAAAAAAGCAAGCAAGAGCAGCTAATAAACATATGTACGTATTACTATAAAATATATATATATACACACACACACAGACACACAGTGCAGAGCATTGTAGCTGGATGGAATAAATATATGAATATATGAACACACAGTGCAGAGCATTGTAGCTAGATGGAATAAATATGTAAATATATAAACACCCACAGTACGGAGCATTGCAGCTAGGTGGAATAAATATGCAAGTATATAAACACACACAGTGCGGAGCAATGTAGCTAGATGGAATAATATGTAGATATATAAATATATAAACACCCACAGTACGGAGCATTGTAGCTAGATGGAATAAATATGCAAATATATAAACACACACAGTGCAGAGCATTGTTGCTAGATGGAATGAAACAGCATAACCGTCTACTTAGTTATCCTACATGGTATGATTATGTGCCCATACATATTCTCACCCTCCATAGCGACCGGTATGTTCCTAGTTGTATGCCGGAGAGGACCATTGTGTAAGTCTATTGCATCTTTTGCATTCAAAAAACTATTAGTTTGTTACGTCTTTTTGCTATCTCTGCGAGCAGCCCTGCTTAGGTTGTACAGTCTGACAGCCGTTGGTAGGAAGGACCTACGAAACCTCTCGGTTGTGCACCTGGGATGATGTAGTCTGCTGCTAAATGAGCTCCTCAGTGCATTCAGTATGTCCTGCATAGGGTGGAACTCGGACTCCAGCAGAGATGACAGTTTAGCCACCGTCCTTCTCTCTCCTATCTCCTCCATCGGATCAAGGCGCTGCCCCAGGACAGAGCTAGCTTTCTTAATCAGTTTGTTCAGTCTCTTCCTATCGGCTGCAGTAATGCCACTGCCCCAGCAGACCACTCCAAAAGTGATGGCTGATGCCACCACCGTGTCATAGAATGACTTCAGCAGCGCCCCTTGTACACCAAAAGACCTGAGTCTCCTCAGCAGGAACAGCCTGCGCTGTCCCTTCTTGTAGAGTGCATCAGTATTGTGTGACCAGTCTAGTTTATTGTTCAGATGAATACCCAGGTACTTATAGGATGTCACCATCTCGATGTCTGTTCCCTGTATATTTACTGGTACTGTGAGGGGCTGCCCATGCCTGCGGCAGTCCACCACCAGCTCCTTAGTTTTCCTCGCGTTGATCTGGAGGCAGTTCCGATGGCACCAGTCCACGAAGTCCTGGATAAGCCCTCTGTACTCAGCTTCATCTCCATTGGAGATGAGGCCAACGATCGCAGAGTCATCAGAGAACTTCTGTAGATGGCAGTGTGTTGTGTTGTGTGAGAAGTCCGCAGTATAAAGAGTGAACAGGAAGGGAGCCAGCACCGTTCCCTGGGGGGCCCCCGTGCTACTGATGATCGTGTCAGACACACAGTCCCGGGTTCTCACAAACTGAGGCCGGTTCGTGAGGTAGTCCAGGATCCATGATGACAGGTGCTGGTCCACCCCTGCGCGCAGCAGCTTGTCCTTCAGGATCATCGGTTGGATGGTGTTGAAAGCACTGGAGAAGTCAAAGAACATGATCCTCACCATATTCCCGGGCTTCTCCAGGTGGGACAGAGAACGGTGAAGGAGGAAGATCACCGCATCCTCCACCCCAATGCCATGCTGGTAGGCGAACTGGAGTGGATCCATCGCTGGTTCCACCAGGGGGCGGAGGTGAGCAAGGAGCAGTCTCTCCAGGGTCTTCATCAAGTGGGACGTCAAGGCCACCGGTCTGTAGCTGTTCAGGTCTTTGGGGTGGGAAGTTTTTGGTACAGGTACCACACAAGATGTTTTCCACAGCTGTGGTACCCTCCCCAGTTTCAGGCTCATGTTGAAGATATACGTCACAATCCCACACAGCTGGTCTGCACAGGACTTGAGGAGCTTTGCGCTGATGCCGTCCGGTCCCGGCGCCTTCCTCGCCTTGATCTTCCTCAGCTCCGTCCTCACCTGGGTCCTGGTCAGGGTCAGGATGGGGGGCTGTGTGTTGGGAGTGGGGGGGTGTTGGTAGAGTGGGGAGTGGGCAGCAGGACTTGATTTCTTTAGAGGCAGCAGTGGTTGTTGTGCAGTCAGGGGGGAGGGCGGTTGGTCAAATCTATTGAAAAACAGATTCAGGTTGTTCGCCCACTCCCTGCCCCCTGTGGCCTGGGGGGAGGTATTCTGGAGCCCCGAGATGGTTTTGAGGTTTCTCCAGACCCCGCTGATGTCGCTCTGTTGCAGCTTGTCCTCCATCTTCTTCCTGAAGCTGTCCTTGCCTTCTCTGATCTTTCTCCTCAGCTCCCTCTGTACGGACTTCAGCATCTCCCTGTTCCCCGACCTGAAGATCCTCTTCTTCTCTCTCAGAAGTGTTTTTATCTCAGGGTTGATCCAGGGTTTGTTGTTTGAGTGACGCCGTATGGTCTTGGTGGGAACGGATTTGTCCACACAGAAGCTGAGGTAGCCCGTGAAGGTGTGAATGAGGCCATCGATGTCCTCACCATGTGGATCGCAGAGCTGCTTCCAGGCGGTGGCTTCAAAACAGCCCTTTAGGGTGTCCATTGTCTCCTCAGACCATAACTCCACAGTGTGCATGGCCGGAGGTTGTCTGTGCACTAGGGGTTTGTACACCGGCCGGAGATGAACCAAGTTGTGATCCGATCTCCCGAGTGGGGGTAGTTGTGATGAGGTGTACGCCTCCTTAGTGTTTGCGTAGAATAAATCCAGTGTTTTATTGTCTCTAGTGTGGCATGTGACATACTGGGTGAACGTGGGTAGAATGGGAGACAGTGAAACATGGTTGAAATCGCCTGAGATGAGGAGAAGAGCATCTGGGTGTTCTGTCTGCAGCCTGCTGGTTACTGAATGGATGACGTCACGTGCTGTCCCAGCGTTCGCCGTCGGATTTGCATAAACAACAATGCAGATCACGTGTGAGTGTTCTCTCGGGAGATATGTAGGCCTCATGCTAACAGCTAGCAACTCAATGTCTTTGCTGCAGTGTCGTTGTTTAACAGTGATATGTCCCGGTCTGCACCAGTTGTTGTTAACATACATGATCACTCCACCGCCCCTAGCCTTGCCACTGTCTGGTGTTCGGTCAGCTCGTATCATGTGAAAACCCTCCAGCTCAATGTTAGCATCTGCTGCTAGTTCAGTTAGCCACGTCTCAGTAAACAAAAGGAGAGAGCACTCCCGGTATGTGCTATCATAACGGGAGATAGCCGCTAGCTCATCTAACTTTCCCAGTATCGACCGTACATTTCCCATGACAACAGATGGAAGGGAGGGTCTGTACCTTATATTTTTTGTCCTCCGCCTTACTCCAGCCCGGCAGCCGCGGCGTTTTCGCCTCAGTTCACTCGGTATGTCGAGTTTTTCCAATGGGACCGGGTGGCGGTTGAATGCTAGCAGCTGTTCTCTGCTGTATCGTATCCTGCTATAGACAGTGGCTCCGTCCACCGGCTCAGGAGACATTTAGGACGATCTGTGTGTCCGTGATATAAGTGGGGTGAAAAAAAAAGACGGATCAAAAGAGAGAGGAAGGGAAAAAGACTCGGAATCGAGCCGCTGTTGCAAAAGGCAGCCGACTCGTGTGGCGCCGAGAGAAAAAAAAAAAAAAAAAAAAAAAAATTGTCATGTCAAAGTGCAAATTTGAGGGAGGAGAGTAATTAAATGACTGGCGCAAAGGGATTTATTAAGGTTTGCGGTTGTCAGTCTCCTGCTAAATGTGCCAGGATTTAACACCCCAAAAAAAGCTTGTCTTAATTCATCTGTGCCTGACATGGCAGTGAGAGTTGGTGCTAGGAGACACGGGCGAGAACAGAGGACGCGTGGATGAAAGAAAAAAAAATTCTGTTAATAGCCCCAGGAGTTGTCTGTGCAACGGAGATTTCTAACATGGGTAAACTGGGAGAAAGAGAGAGAGAGATGGGAGGTCCGGTGCAGTGGTTATTTGCCTGCAGAGGTGTCTTGTTTGGGGTAAACGGCAAGCAGGTAGGCCAATATATATTCAATATGATAAAAATCATGAAATAATAAGAGTTTTAAATAACCCCACTGCCTCCCTGTTTTATTTAGACCCTCTTCCTGACCTGGTGAAATAACATACTAGACTAAATTAATTTAATATGTTTAAAGGATTTGGTTTGCTACTGAGTGTGAAGTGGCTGGGATGAGAATCAGCACCTCTAAGTCCGAGTCCATGGTCCTTAGTCGGAAAAAGGTGGATTGTCTTCTCCGGGTTGCAGACAAGCTCCTGCCCCAAGTGGAGGAGTTTAAGTACCTCGGGGTCTCATTTACAAGTGAGGGGAGAATGGAGCGAGAGATTGACAGATGGATCAGAGCAGCATCTGCAGTGATGCGGACATTGTACCAGTCTGTTGTGGTGAAGAGGGAGCTGAGCTCTAAAGTAAAGCTGTCGATTTACCGTTCAAGCTATGCTCCTACCCTTACCTATGGTCATGAGCTTTAGGTAGTGACCAAAAGAATGAGATTGCAGATACAAGCAGCTGAAATGAGCCTTCTCCATAGGATTGCTGGGCTCACCCTCAGAGATAGGGTGAAGAGCTCAGTTATCCAGGAGAGGCTCAGAGTAGAACTGCTGCTCCTCCACATCCAAAGGAGCCAGTTGAGGTGGTTTGGGCATCTGATCAGCATGCCTCCTGGACACCTCCCTCTTGAGGTGTTTTGGGCATGTCTTGCTGAGAGGAGACCCCAGGGCAGACCCAGGACAGGATGGAGAGACTTCGTCTCCCAGCTGACCTGGGAACATCTTGGAATCCTCTCTGAAGAGCTGGAGCAGGTGGCCGGGGAAAGGGAGGTCTGGGCTTCTCTGCTTGGGCTGCTGTTTCCATGACCCAGACCTCCAGAAAAGCAGTAGAAAATGGATGGATGGATGGATGGATATTAAAAGGACCAAAACCCACTCATGCCCTGGAGCATAAAATGAGATAAGGACAGAGATAATGTGGTGAATGAGTGTTTGTGTTTATATTATACTGTTGTAGCTGCTTATAGTTTAAGGTTTACGTTTATAAATGTAATAAATAGGTTGCGCTAACCATTGCTAAATTGCTCTTACATTCATAGGGCACTGTTTTCAGGACTATGCAGATGTTTTAAGAAAAATCTGCATAATTTTCAAAACTATAGGCTGTATGTAGTATGCAGTACCAGCTTTACTCTCATCTGCTTGTTACCGTTCTCTCCTAAATTTGTTTTCTTTTCTTATTTTTTAACATCTTTTCAAAAAGGTACATTTTTTTTATTTTGAACATTTTTGGTGGCAAATTTGTGACCTTTTTCATACAAAATTGTAACTTTTTTACCTAAAGCCTCTTACCCTGTGTATTTATTTTGAAAAGGTCAAGAAATCAGAAGCAGCACCAGACTTAAATTAAGATTAGTCAATTGATTGTTTAAATAATCAATAGATCAATTGACTATTAAAATCCAAATTTATAATTTTCCTCCCAGCTGAAGGTTATTACATTTATAACTAGTTTGATACCTGTTATTTTAAAATGTTGGTCTACTGAAATTGTGGTGGTTTCTGGTTTCCAACAACAGGGTGGCCTAGGATGAAGTCAAGTTCCCGGCCTGAATTTTTGTCCCAGTCCACCCCTCAGTGCACTCAAGATGTGGTGGTTTATAATATTTTCTGGTAATATTTGATACAGAATAAAAAGAAAAGTTTGAAACACATTCTAAACTGCTCCTTATTAACTGGAGAAACAAGAGTTTTTGTTTTGTTTTTACTGAATATGATGAACATAATTAATGCTGGCTGTGAAATGGTACTTTATAAATTTAAAAGAAAAAAAAATTGTATTATATTGTGATATCGCAAAGAGTATCATTATTGTGAAAATTCACAGATATATTGTGATATAATTTTTAGGCTATATTGCCCAATCCTAATCATGACAATATCGTATTGTGGGCTGTGACAAACTTTAGCTTCTCTGCCCATCTTTTCTGACTCAGTTTCATCTGACTCAGCTTTTTGTGGACACTGACTGCTTTTTTCCAACTTGTGATTAAAATCACTTGTTAACATCATCTGAAATCACATCCCTAAATTGCCCATCCCTGCTTTTTTTGGGAATGTGTTGAAGGTTTGAAATGCAAGAATGGATGTATATTGATGAAGAAAATGAAGAAATTAAATGAAATGATTAAGACACATCTTGGGGCCATACCATCTTCAATGCAGTCACTGCAAGTCAATGAAAGTCACTACATTTTTTATTTACATTTTCCGGACCACCACAACATTTTCTGATTTGGGCTTTTGTTTTGCCCAATAAGATACTTTAATCATCAGTAGGTTATTGAAGTTATTTATGATTAATGTATAAATGTAGCCCTTACCAATTAGCAGAGTTATTTGGTTCCACTTTTATTTTGCTGTCATGCAGTATATGGGTTCTTTTTAGCCTGCCTGCTAAACAGACACATACAAGGGAAGGCATGACAGGCAATCCAGAGCACAGCTTGACCTGTAAAATCTCATTCAAGCTGATTATTTATGCTATTCATTATCACATTGAATTTAATAGGGTTCACTTTAGTGTCTACAATTACATATGTCTATTTGATCAGTGTTTCAAATATAGTCACGTTCAGAGAGAAAACAGCCAGCCCCTCACATAGTTCCAGAGGGAGAGGAATTCTGTGGTACCTGTAGCCCTCTGATAGCTCTGTGAGTTAAATACCTTTCCCTAGTTGTATTTATGTTTACCACCAAAAAGAAAGGTAGAACGTTTCATTCTTACATGGTATCTGCCACAACTGACTTGGGACTTAAATCCACTGTGGGACTGCTGTTTTACCACTCTAGTTCAGCTTGTAAAAGCTTAACCTTAAACAGCAAAAATTTGCAATCGTCCGTGCACATTTCCTGGCAAACTAAAATGCAGTTAGTCAGAAATTCTAAAAATCACCGTTTTTAAGTAAAACCCCTAAACTTTTAATAAGCCAGTGAATTAATTGATTGAAAGTCAGGAAAAAACTGGGATGTGAATCAGTCTGTGTAAGTTCATTTTCAAACATCCAGGTGTCAGACAAACTTTCAACAGGGAGTTTTATTTGAAAACACTGGACAAAAACTAATTAAAAATTTAAGATGTTTCAATGTTCATCAAAACACCATCATCAGTTGTAAGACTGCAGCAAGAAGTATCTCTGGCCACTGGAGTGGTGGCCTAGTTGATAGAGCATCCACCCCACAACTGGGAGGTTGGGGGTTCAAGTCCCGGCTGGGTCATACCAAAGACCATATAAAAATGCTACTTCCCACTTTCTAGCTTGGTGCTCAGCATAATAGAATGGGGGAAGGATAAGTTGTTTGTGGTGGCGTCTTGCATGGCAGCGGCCCCTCTGATTCTACATGTAATTAACATTGTAGATAGGAGAAATGTAATTTCATTCTACTGTACATGATTGGCTGTATGGACTGAATGACAATGGAGATGGCTTGTTCTAAATAACCTACAAGGAAGTCACATGACAACCCCTTTCTCCTCTTTTTGTCATACACTATGAACTACATTTCCTACAAGTCATATGACTTCATGTCCTTTTGCCATGTGACTTCCTTGTAAGTTATTTATTGGCCAGAGATACTTCCTGATGTAGTCTTACAACTGATGTTGATGTTTGGATGAACATCAAAACGTCTTGAATTTTTAATTAGTTTTTAGTCCAGTATTTTTAAATAAAACTCCCTGTTGAAAGTTTAGGATATGAATCTATTTAAAGATGGTTTAAGGCATCGTTTCTCACAATGGAGGTACACATATTTAGAGAAAAGGACTCTTACTTACCTTGTACGTATATGATGTAATGTTCTTTTACAAGAGGTTCCCAGGTTTATCCCTAGGGGTGCACCACTTGTGTGTCAGAGTGGGTTCATTGATCTTGAAAATAGTCTTGTGTACAAAAGGGGAACTTGGCAGAAAAAGCTTGGGAACGACAGGTCTAAGGGGAGATTCTGAATCACATGCAGCTGTCTGACTTTGGTGGTTAAGAGGTTAATAAAATTTGATACTTAAATTAGCTACTGGAATGTACAGAGACCAATAACCAAAAGTGAGTTTCACTGGGGCAGTCTTGAGATATAGACCCTATCCTGTGATTGCATCAAACCAGAATCAATCTTGGCTGGAGCCCAGTGTTATGAACAATTTCTCCCCACACTCTGTTCAACCAATTCTTAACTGCTCAATAACAGATAAAGTGGAAACTCAAGCAAGATTGGCTCTTACGGAGATCTGAGGTCAATGTCATCTTCAGCAGAATTTTGTCATTGTAGAAATAAATAATTACCTATATCCTTGCTTAATAAATATTTCAAAACATCCTCTTAAATTTATTTTGTGACCCTCCTTGTTCCTGGGGTATGAACAAAATGAAAAGGTTGTTGTCTCATGCGCCGTTTTTACCGGCACTCAGACCATATTCCTCCTCAGCTCAGCTCTTACTTTGACAGCCTCTCAGCGGGCCTCCAGCTATCAAGCTCTATGGGACGGCTGGAGGCCAATTACCTCTCATCAGCTGAGGCGCTGTCAACCACTATAAAAGGGAGCGGTCCTGATTCTTCATTGCTGTGACCTCGCACATATTATCCACGCTCTTCTCCGGTGTGGGTAAGGCTGGAACCCCTACGTCCGGCTCCAGTCCTCCTCTCATCCATCATCATTATTCGTAAGTGTACGTTTGTATTGTTTGTGTTTTGCCCCACGAGGCTCTTTCCTTTGTTCCTTTCTGTTATCATTAATAAACAATGCAAACTCACCGGTCAGCCCTTGGCTCTTATTTATGGCTCACAAGAGCCATACGTAACAGTAGGTCACAGCCAGTGAGTTGCCGGCCGCCGTGAGTTTGCTAATTGGACTGTTTGTTCCTACCTGTCTGGGTACAGTGCTGGAGGCATGCCGTCGCGGAGGTCCTGCACTTGGAGTCAGGGCGATGTTCTCGCAGACGCCCTCGAGTGCGTGGACGAAATCCTTATCACCACCTCCCTCCTCGACTTCAGCAGCGACGTGCACCGGTACCTGGACAAAGCTGAGGAAGTCCTCGATTATCTCCCCCACTTCGCCGACCACCCTGAGGTGAGTGCGAGGAGATATGACATCGCTGCTCAGCGTGAGATTCTCCGTGGGCTGGAGGGAAATCCCGGCAGGAGGCCGAAGAGGAGGAGACGTCGCCCCTCGCTTCGGGATTCCTCTCCTGCCTCCGTTCCGGCCCGGGAGTTGGCACCATCCGGAGGTCTTCCCCCATCTAGTATGTCGTCACTCGGGATTCCCCCAGAGGAGCTGCAGTTGACAGCCATCAAAATCGGGGACCGAGTGGCTGCTGCTTGCTCCGCTGCGCATCCATCTTTGATTATGAAGCATGTGGCGGCGGCAGTTAGACTGGTGGAGAGGAATCCAGAGCTGCATGATTTCCCCGAGTTCGCCGCCCTCCTCGCCTCTGTCTCCGCACAGGAGCAGCGGTTCCGGGGCCTCACCTTCGCCTCGCCCTCCGCCAGAAACCGTCGTCACCTCCATAACCCTCCTCAACATGAACCCCGTCCGGATCCAGTTCCGGGTCGCCGCAAGGGCTCAATTCCTCGCACAGCTGCCACTCCTGCGCCTTGTCAGAGGGGAATCCCCGCAGCCTCGTCTCCCCCCGGGCCATCTTCTCCCGCTCTCTCGTCAGCGTCCCGTGCCTCGGCTGTCACCCCCTCCTCCTCGACGCATTCCCCGGCCACTGTGTATACTCAGAGTCCTGACTTGGCGATCTCCATCCCGGAACCATCTCGAGCGGCTCCCCGTCGTCCTCCCAGGGGGTCCTCTGCCACCGTTCAGCGGGGAAAGGGAGGAGCAACGTCCGCCACAGCAGGCACCACTCAGCCTCCAGGAGACAGGCAAGTCCAAGTTCATTCACACTCTCATTGTTGTGATTTGCTCTGTCAGACTCCTGGAGGTGGAGTTCGGGGTTCGCAGCTCCCTGAGCTCCCACCACCTGCTGTGGCTTTAATTATTAATCCCGCATCCTCTGTGTCTCCCTCCGCTGAGTGGTCCTCGACGCCAGGCCAACATCGCTGGATGGGGGGGGGGGGGGGGGCTGCGGTTCTGGAGAGCCCGGTTCCAGTTCCGCAGCCACGCTGTGGGCGGAAGAGGAGAGCGGACTGCAGCGTGGAACCTGCGCCGACGAGGAAGCGTCCCCGGGTCTCCACGGAGGAGCGGTCCGGTCCAGCGGGTTGAGGTTCTCCTGCCACCATGCTGTGTGGGCCATCAGCGTGGGCATCGGTGCCGGAGGATTCTCAAGCTGCGCACACCATCATGCCAGCTGCGGAGCCCGACGCAGCTGAGTGGGAGCCTGATGACGACCTCCTGCCGTCTGAGCCCGGATCTTTGCAGTCCTGGACGGTGTCAGAACCCAAGATCAGGCAAGTGCTCTGTTTTGTCTTTCTTCTTTCAGTCTTAGAGCATTTTAGCCTGTCTCTTGGGGAGACGAGCTCAGTGCAGCCGCCCGCTGCGTCCTAGCTTATCTCGCCGGGTTCTGGCGCTGCCGGTGATCCTGATCCCGGTTCTTCTCTCTCTCCTGAGCCTTCTCCCAGGGTCGCCGGCGAGGAGCTGCTTTCGCCCGCTGTGCCAGAGGTTCCAGGTTCGGGGTTGGAGGTCGGTTCTGGTGCGGCGCCGACCCAATCAGGGTCCGACGCGGGTGCAGCCGCAACCCAATCGGGGTCCGACAAGGGTGCAACCGAGACCCAAAAAACCGAGACCCTTCTCCACCAGGTCCCGTATGGGCCTCTCACTGTCGGCCCGGCTCGCCCTCGCTATTCCTCTCCACAGGGAAGCCGTTGCCTTTCTCTCCCCTGCGGGCCTGGTGGCTGAGCGATGCGGGTCGGCCGCCAGAGGGACTGCCGTACCCATTTGGCTCTTTGGTTCGGTCACCCGACCCACTGGACTCTCTGTACGGCGGTCTGTTCCGGCCACCCGAAGTACTGCTTTTCCTGACCTGGGATTCGGGTAGGCCGCCTGAATGTTTCCCGTCACCCCTGTTGGCGGTTTGGACGCTGGGTGCGGGGAGACCCCCTGAACTGTATTATTTCTGCTGTTATTCCTGTGCCTAGTCCTTTGTGAATTTGTGAGTGTGCAGGTATATGATTTGTTATAGTCACATCATGGTTAGCGTGCTTTTTTTTTCTTCTCCCCCTCCTGTTGAGGGATGTCCTGTATCTGTGGATAGCGCCTTAGGAGCCTCAGCTCTCCTTTAGGTCTCCTGGGGTTGTTTTTCTTTGGGTCTGTCTACATATTGCTTGGCATATTATGGAGTATTGTGTTTGTTTGTTTTTTTTTCTCCATACTCTGTAATTGCTTCTTTGTTCCCTGCCAATATTGTGGCTTTTTCCCCTCTCCCCTTTTTCTGATTCTCACCCTCCTGGCCTGCGCCCCATCCGCCCACCCTAGGTGGGGTGGGGGGGGCCTTGGGTGTTACTGGCCGTTCTGAGCCTGGCCTTGAGGGGGAGGTACTGTCACATGCGCCGTTTTTACCGGCACTCAGACTATATTCCTCCTCAGCCCAGCTCTTACTTTGACAGCCTCTCAGCGGGCCTCCAGCTGTCAAGCTCTATGGGACGGCTGGAGGCCAATTACCTCTCATCAGCTGAGGCGCTGTCAACCACTATAAAAGTGAGCGGTCCTGATTATTCAGGGCTGTGACCTCGCGCATATTATCCATGCTCTTCTCCAGTGTGGGTAAGGCTGGAACCCCTACGTCCGGCTCCAGTCCTCCTCTCATCCATCATCATTATTCGTAAGTGTACGTTTGTATTGTTTGTGTTTTGCCCCACGAGGCTCTTTCCTTTGTTCCTTTCTGTTATCATTAATAAACAACGCAAACTCACCGGTCAGCCCTTGGCTCTTATTTGCTCGCAAGAGCCATACGTAACAGTTGTACTTTTATGTCTTCAAATTTGTCAGTTCAGAAGTATAGAAGTAAAGCTACTGGCTTGGTCTAGTCCAGAAGTTAGGTGTATTCTCAAGAACAACTTGTTCAATCTTGACAGAGTAAGTACTATCTTAAAGCTCATGTTTTGCCATTTGGCAATACCATAGCATATCAGTGCTAGGCTAACCACTTAAGTAGTGACAACCTCAGCCTCTTCGATAATATATTTAGATGATTTACTGATAGATAATGAGTTTGAAGCATGTCTCAACAGTGTGGAGACAGCAGCATTCATAAGCCTGAGTCACAACTGGACGTATAAATTTAGATATCATACATCAGCTGCGATTTTCTGGGGCTGTGGAGGACGTGACTGTCATAGGGGTTTTGGATAGGCTGGATGGAGTTCTTTGACATAGTCTTAAGTGTGTCTTGCACCTCGCAGGATCCACATGAGGGATGCTATATGGGGGGGGGGGGGGGCTGAAAAGTTTGTAGTGGTCAAATTTGACCAAATGTGGTTTATTTTTGAACCGCAGGGATCCAAGCACAGCATCACCGATGAAAGAAGTGTGTGGACCGAAGGGGGGACTATGTTGAAAAATAACCCACACATATGTTCCAGACTGAGGTTGCGTTAACCGAGAGTTCTCCATCATTGACTGGTAATTTTTAGAAATCAAGGAAAATTTCCAGAGCGGTCTGTCATTTTGACGGATTGCACTGATAGTATTTAACTGTAATTCCCACCCCATCTGTGTGCACCCAGAAGAAGATTTGAATTCAGGCTCATAGACAACATAAGTCAATTGAGATCAGGTTGTGGTGATTTTTACACATTTAAAATTTTTATTTTAACTTTATTTTGTAATACTGCGATGTTCATCTGTGTAATCAGAAACAAGTGTTTAATCTGTATTCTTGTTCTTGAAGTTAATGATTAAAAATGTAAAATGGCACTTACCTTAGCTGAATGATAAAAAAAAAAAAGATCACTGTGAAACAGATCTAATAAAAATGGTTTAAATCCAGTTTTGTGCCGCCCCAAGCCTGCGGAACATCACATGATCTTTTTTTTTTCTTAGTTGTAGACTAACTGTTTTCTAAATGTTTTGACTGAAGACTCCTTATCAAATTATACTAACCAGCTATCAGTAAGATTGTTTTTATTGCCTGTAATGTACACAGGTTGGTTATTTATTTATGACTTACTCATTCTTTCAATAAAAAAAAAACAACTGGTGGTTGTTTGGCCAGTATGAGACACTCTTCCATGAGCTGGACAGAAAATGTCAAGGAGACTACATGGCCTTAATCTGGCTGGACTCAACCTCTTTGCTGAATTGCTGCAGTGTGTCTCACCCCACATAATTAAAATAAACATTATATGAATTAGTATAATGTTTATTTTAATTTGATTTTGGTGTTATTTTTAGAATTTAGAAAAATATTAGTGACATACTGTACACTCATAGTATTATGTGTTAGAGTATTATAACACATTTTATACAACAAATAGTTCCAACCAAGCAATTTGATTGGACAACAGGGATTCCAGGAGTTACTAAATTCCATGATTATTACACTCTAACATTTCAACAGATATGTATCACTCCACTCCAAAGATGTTCATGTAACAATTAATTACTAACAGTAATTTATGGTCAACTCTGTATTGGAAATTAAGGTATTCAATACTGTATTGGATACCTTAATTTCCACAGTGAGGAACTGTTTGAAAAGATTTCTTACCTTACCCAGAAGTCCCACCCTCTTGAAAAAAAGCTTTATTCAGTTTACAAAGTCTGCCCTTGCATGAACATCGTGACACTATTTCACGTCTGTTAAAAAAAAAAAATAGGCAGTGCAAGAGTTGGATTTATGGTCTCGATTAACAAGCTACAATACCTTTGTAGGGATGCACTCTTTGTTTCATCTGTGAATGCCAAGAAAAGCGAGCGAAGTGTGCCAAAGCCAAATCGCTAGCATACTAACTACTAACCACTGGCTAGCTACCAGCATTGGCCACGTTTTGATCTCGGTCGGGTCTTCTATGGTACCGACTCAACAGGTGACCAGTATGTTTTCTAAACACTCACTTTTGCACTTGACAGTATTTAATTTGTTTACATGTATGTGAAATGGCAATCGACATCTTCATGCTGAGTGAGATGTTTAGCAACAGTTACTGGCTACATTTAGAAGGGACTATTTTTTTTCTCAGCTGTGCAAAATAACTGGTTAAACAAACAAATCATAATATTTTGTCCAGTATTGCTGTCATTTAATAAACTGCACTTGCAGAACTGTTGCATAAAAGCAATATTGCACTCAAGGTCGTACGGTATCAATGAATTTACTAACTCCGGGTGTGATGCATCTAATGCCCAGTGCGTTGTATCCCACCCACAGTTAGTACATTCATTGATACTGTACTCCTCTTGTGTAATATTGCTTAAATAACACAGTTTTATTGAGTTATACCACAATTTTTCTTCACAGGGGCCTTAAAAATCATATGTCTAACATGCAAACTCCTTGCAGGTAAAGCACATCACACGTCCGACCTCTTGCTGGCAGAAAATTTGTGGAGTTTGTTGGACATGTCCATCATTCTCCGTATGTGCTCTAAAAATTCACCAGAAACACTTGGGTGGCACGTGAGATTTGGCCCCAAATGCGCATGCAGACAGGCTGTAGCAGCCCATGACTCAGGCTATAGGAAGTAGCATCACTGCAAACTCGAATTTTGTTTTACTCAAACCACTGGCACTGATGTTAGCTGTGAGTCTACCAGGCCCCCCTTTTTTCATCGGCTCTGAGTCAGGGTTCTCCAGCCTGATGAGCCCATAGTGATGATCATGGTGGTGGAGCAGGAGCCTCGTCTGTGTTTATCTACCAATAACTGCTAACCTGCTGTGCCCAGGACCGCTGTGTTTATCAATACAAAGTCCCCAATAGAGCATTTTTTCTAAGTTGCTGTTGTTATTGCCAGCTCTGATACCAACAATCCCATATTGTGTGGGATAGTGGCTGTGGACTGGATCGCTATCACAGTCAATAGCATTGTGATAGTGAGTAATTTAAAGTAGAACTGAACCCACCTTTTGGCGCAAAAAGTAGAATAGCAGATTAATTCCTTATTACCTATTGTATTTTTCAACACATAAAAGAAATTTTTAGGCTGTGCGATGGCCAAGCTATAAGCCGATAAACTTTTGCCTCTGGCTGGCAGTGCCAAACAAACCGGAAGTAGTGCAGACGACGCTGCGTGACGTCACGAGTGTGATCCCTAAACAAAACAACAATGGCAGATGATAGCAGTTCCAGCAGTCAAGAAAACCAGAGTTTTCAGAGTGAAGAGGCATTCAGGATCGGTGACGAGACAGAGGAGGATGCAGGAGTGTGGCAGGTGGCAGGCGTGCACAAGGGCGAGCCCGGGAGACAGCGACCTGATGCACCTGTGACAGCAGCTGGCAGACGGCGATGCAGAGGCGAGGTCCGCCGCCGGGGAATACACCTGTGCACAGGGGAGAGACTGGAAAGGCAAAGGTAGGTATGCTTACGTTGTAGATCTTGCTGGGAGATGAGGGGGTTCCTCTGCAGCAAGAGGGCTGAAGGAATCAGACGGCTTCATGCCGAAGCCCAGGGTAGAGTGGCTTATATCCCACGCTGCTGACGAGGCGCAAGTGTGCGTGCAGCTGGAGCCGCTAATGAGCGGCGAGTTGTAACATATCCAGCCTGTGTTGTGTTGTAGCTTAGTTTTCTTTTTTCTCTGTCACATTTTGTCTTAGTTTTGTTTTGAATTGTAATCGCTCTTGCCTGTTTTCTCTTTTGAATTCTTGGATGGAATATGGGTGGGCAATATAAGCTGCGGCTTCAGCCATCACCCATTTCGGATAACTTACGTTGAATTGTATAATCAGATGAGTCATTGTTCAATTTGACCTTGTTGTTATATCATTCAATTCCTTTCAACCTGTACTGTACTATCCGAAATAAATAAATTCATTCATTCATTCAAAAAATTGGGCTATGTATTACAATACTTCTACAGACTATAGTGGTAACACACATGAACAGAACTGGCCTCTGCATTTGACTGTGCTATTTATAAATACAGTGATCCCTCGCTACTTCGCGTTTCACCTTTCGCGCCCTCAGTGCATCGCAGATTTTTCAAAAATATTCATCAAAAATTCAAAATTGAGAAAAAATGGCATGAAAGTTGCCCGGGCGCTAGCAGAAGGCAGGGAGACTACATTAGAACATCAGGTATCAACACGGAGAGCCCGCACAACTCAAAATCCACCTCTCTGACCACCGCTCCACTCCTCTCCGCCCACCTCTTCACCGCTCGGGAATCTCGCAAGCTGATTGGCCGAGACGTTTTACCTCGCAAGCTGATTGGCCGAGACGTTTTACCCAGCTTCTCTCCCTGCAGAGCGCCCATACCCAGCGAAGGAAGACCGCATTCATTGTTCTTTATCGCTCGTGTTGCTTAGTGGCACTTTTTGCTGTTCTCTTGTGCCTTTTTGTGCAAAATAGTGCTTGTGACGCCCTTGGGGGCGGGGGGTGACGCCACTTCGCGGTTTTTCACTTTTCGCGCTCAGTTCTGGTCCCCATTAAACGCGATAAGTGAGGGATCACTGTAATATCTATATCTAGAAACGCATCGCTTCCCGGTCGCTTTTCCTCCCCCTTTCTTTTCTTTCGTCACCATGACAGCTTTCCTTGGCCACTGAATAGATCTTCCCAGGTGTTGGAAGTGTTTTGTAGTCGACTATCACGACAAAATGCACCAAAAACAACCAGTGTCGACGTGCTCGCAATGGTAAACATGGAGGACTGTGTCACACTCGTGACGTCACGCGGAACTCCGGCTGCACTTCCGGTTAATCGGCGGATTTGTCTGATTTTTCAGGGCGGGAAATTCAAAATCGCGATTTTCTCCAAGATTCCGGGACTTGTGGAGGGGGTGCCAATGATAAATTATCTTTATAATTGTATGTACTATCACCCAGTGCCGTTCAATGCCGTTCAGTTCAGTTCTACTTTAAGGAAGGTTTAAATTTTGTTATATATGGAAATGTAATCCGGAAGAGCTATACTACCACCTGCCAGAGTGTATAAATACGAGGTTTTCAATGGTAATCATATAACCCAGGAAAGCACTTTAGAAAGTTGAACCCTACAAACACACCAATTTAGCATGATTGGTGGTAGGAAACCAGAGTATCCGGGGTAAACCCACGGAGTTTGCATGTTCTCCCCGTGTCTGCATGGGTTTACCCCGGGTACACCAGTTTCCTCCCACAGGCCAAAAACACACAAGTTAGGTTAATTGGAGACGCTAAAGTGGCCCTAGTTGTGAATGTGTGTGTGAATGGTGAAGGGATTGGCACTGCACCTGGGCTGCCTATTCCTTCCAGGTGGATGCCCTGTAATTTCCCACTGGGATTAATAAAGTATACAAAAAACAAAAACCAAACTCAAAGAGTAGGGGTGGGCGATATAGTCTGAAAATTATATTACAATATTTCTATGAATTTTCAACGATATTCTTTATAATAGCGCAAAATACAATTTTTTTCTTTTTCATTTATAAAAGACAGTTTCACAGGCCAGCGTTATTTACCTTCAACATATTCAGTTAAGACAAAACAAAAACTCTCTTATTACTATTACATCCGTCAATCGTGGTGGTTTGTCTGTTGTTCTGTCCGTCCTTCCGTCTGTCTGTTAGCAGGATTACGCAAAAACTATTGGACGGATTTTGATGAAATTTTCACCAAAATTCTTGGGCCAAGGATGAACCCATTAAATTTCGGTGATGATCTCAGAGTGCATACCTCCACCAAGGACCTTGTTTGTATTTGTACAGCAGGATTACTCAAAAACTACTGGTTGGATTTGGATACAATTTTCACCAGAGGTGGTCCTTGGGCTAGACAGGAACCTATGACATTTTGGTGATGATCTGAGAACGCATACCTCCACCAGGGGCCCTTATCTTCTCACAGTGTGTTTGCAAGAATACTCCAAAACTACTGGATGGATTTGGTTGAAATTTTTTACCAGAGGTGGTCCTTGGCCTAGAGAGGAACTCTTAACATTTTGGTGATGATCCAAGAATGCATACCTCCACCAAGGCTCTTATCTTCTCAGTGTGTTTGCAAGAATCCTCCAAAACTACTGGACAGACGTTGATGCAAGTTTCACCAGAACTGCCTCATGGCCTACACAAGAACCCATTACATTTTGGAGGTGATCCATGACAGACTGAAGGAGCCTTGGTAGAGGTATGCACTCTCTGAGTGCTTTTCTAGTTTCTCCTGTTTATAAACGGTAGCTCAGGTTGAGTTTCCAAATATGTTTTTAATTCTGTATCAAATATTGCAAGAAAATAATATAAACTGCCACATCTTAAGTTCAGGTAGATGTTGGGGTTTTATGCTGAATCATTTTAGCTGTATTAGAAGTCTCTGTTGCACGAACGTCTCCTGGGGCTTCTTGGCTCTCGTCACACTGAACGAACGCGTTTCCTTCGGGTGTTTGAATAACTTGAAGCTGAAGCAGTGAAACGGAATGAAAACAAAACTTTGTACACCAGCAACTTCGCACTGGAGTGGTGTTACTGATGTGCAGGAAAAAATGCAGGCAGATTATCTGCATTGCTGCCCTTTTTTTATGTATGGCAGGAGTATAAAACAGCCTTAAAAGTAAAATATTTCCACACAACTAGACACAGACATTCCGATACGCCAAGTTTGTTTTGCCATTTCTATGGTAACACGTAACTTCCATTGGCAACCTAATGGTGTGACATCATCATGCAGTCACTCCAAATATCACAATATCAGTTTTTACAATGGTATCAAACTTTATACCAGTACTGTCATGAACAAAACGATATGGCACACCTCTACAGTATATAGAAGACTACAAGCAGTCAAGAACACATCCTAAAACATTAAACTCTTAGAATTTGCTGCCTGTCTCCACTTACAGCACACAAGCCAAGCTTTATTTTACTAATATGCACACTTGATATAAATTAACTCACACAAATTAGCAATGAATCCCAAAGACTCATCTTTATGGATTTGGCAGCTGAGTGAAGGCCGGAGCCCTGGCAGCTGGTGAGAATGGGGACATTGGGACGACTGTGTTTACTTATGGTCTGCTGTGGGGGCCTCACTTCATTCAAACATGTTTGCTTGCTTATGCTTGCTGTGCCTCTGCCTGGCACAGCCTTGCCTGTTTGTCTCATTGACTCCTGCTCCTGATGTGTGGGTGCAGAGTCCATTAGACTGAAGGTCTGGGGCAGGGTAGGGGTGATGTGTCATTAGTGGTCTCTGCTCTCATGCTTCACCAGTTTGCTGCCACATTATCTCACACTGCATTATTGAGATGTTTATGTACGCTCCAATGAGGGAAATACACAATTGATAAAGGAACACTACTTTCAGATTGGAAAACAAGTCATCAAATTTTAATAAAAGGACATCATAAATCTAACACTGAGAAAGACAGCCAGTTTGATATACTGTAATATTTATCCCCAAATCATTCATTTGGGTTTGTTTTCTCTCTATCACTTTCAGGTGAGTGCCTTCACCCAGCTAAACAATAAATCTTCCCTTGCTATACAAAAACACAAACACAGAATTAAAAAATACCACGATATGCATAGAAAATAATTACAAGGGCAGAGAGAAGATTATTGTGCAATAAATCCCACAGCAAAAATGACCCATTGGAACAGTTTCACTCTTCAGTAATCTCATGAAACATGGTCCACCCCCTCTTGAGTCTTGCATTGATACACATGGGAACATAGCAAAAGTTTTTAACTAATTAAACATGATGTTCAGCTTCTCAGACAGCTGGACTGATATGATGAATCGTAACAACCTAATGTAGTTGTCAAATGAGGAACATCATAGAGACTATAAAGAACACAAAATAATTATATTAAACTAATAATTTAATAACAATTAAATTAATTTAATTAATTAATTAATTAAATAAATTGAGCTTTTTATGGCACTCAACTCAAACTGCCACATCATTACAGACTGCATAACATGACTCAGTCTTCATGCCTCACAAACCACACACATCATTCTAATATGGCGTCTATTCAACCAACAGTCCCCCCTCCCCCATTTCCTTCTCTAATTCAATTCAATTTTATTTATATAGCGCCAAATCACAACACAGCTTGTCTCAAGGCATTTTACAGAAAAGAGTGGGTTTAGGCCACACCCATAGAACCCAGCAGAGACCCCTAAGAGCAAGCACTGCGGTGACACAAGTGAGGAAAAACTTCCCTTTAATGGGCAGAAACCTCGGGTGGAACCATAGCTCATAGAGGATGGCCATCTGCCTCGACCGGCTGGGTTGAGTAGCTACATTCAAAACAAACAGTCCAGTACCAAGCCTGGCCAGGCTGCTCATGCAAGTGAAGGCCTGGCAGTGGGCAACATTTCTAACTAAAGGCCTTATCAAAGAGAAAAGATTTCAACTTGCTCTTGAATAAAGAGAGGGTGTCTGCCTCCCGAACTGAACTGGGAAGATGGTTCCACAGGAAAGGAGCTTGATAGCTGAAAGGTCTACCTCCCAATCTACTTCTAGATACCTTGGGGACCACTAGTAGTTTGGATTTTTGGGAGTGCAGAGCTCTGGTTCGATGATAGGGAACTAAGAGTTCTTACAAGTAAGAAGGAGCCATACCATTAAGAGCTTTATAGGTTAAGAGCAACATCTTGGATTCAATTCTATATTTTATTGGGAGCCAATGTAAAGAAGCTAAGACTGGAGTAATGTGATCTGTTCTCCCTGTTCTCATAAGGATGCATGCAGCTGCACTCTGAATGAGTTGGAGAAACTTTATAGACTTATTTAGGCAACCTGATAAAAGTGAGTTACAATAGTCAAGTCTAGAAGTGATAAAGGTGGGGACAAGTTTCTCTGCATCTTTATGAGACAGGATATACCTAATTTTAGAAATATTATGCAGATGGAAGAAGGTGGTCTTAATGGTTTGCTGTATATGAGAGTTGAAAGACACATCTTGGTCAAAGACAACTCCAAGATTCCTAACAGAAGATGTAGAAGCCAGTGCAATGCCATCTAGTGTTGTTATCTTGCTAAAAAGAGTACTTCTAGCATGTCTGGGGCCAAGAACAATGACTTCAGTTTTATCTGTATTCAGCAATAGAAAGTTGTAGTTCATCCAGGTTTTGATATCCTTAAGACACTCCTGGAGTAAACCCAACTGGCTGGGATCATCTGGACTGATGGATAAATATAATTAAGTGTTGTCAGCGTAACAATGAAAATGAATAGAATGTTTCCTCATAATGTCTCCCAAAGGCAGCATGTATAATGTGAACAGTACTGGTCCAAGTACCAATCTCTGTGGAACTCCATAGCTAACTGTGGTCTGGGTAGAGGACTTGTTATGGACATGAACAAACTGGGAGCGGTCTGATAGATAAGACTGGAACCATCTTAGTGTTGTTCCATTCAAGCCAATTTGCTGTTCAAGTGTCTCTAGCAGAATATGGTGGTCAATGTGTGGATTCCACACTGTCCTGCATTGTTGCCTGCTAGGTAATCCCTACCACCACCCCAAAATACACCCACAGGCTCCAAGGGGGTCTTATATTGTCTATCACTCCGCTACTTAATCTTAAAATGCCTTTACACCTAAATTGGTGGGCTTCAATCCCAGGGTATATTAACATAAATAAACATCATAACAACTAGAGCTGGGTAATTTGACCATAAATCAGCATCACAGTTAACTAAAACTTTCACATCACTTTTGTTTTTTTGTATTTCATTTTGTTTTCCTTTCTTCTCCCTTAGAGTTCACTGTCAAGGTTTGTAATTAAGCAATATTACACAAGTGTGAGTGTGGTTTCATGTCACTGTGGTGATTTGGTAGTAAATGAACATAATATAATAAGAATAAGAATAGGCCTATTGTAATTTTATACACACGTAACTAAAACAAATATTGTCCAGTGCAGAAGTCAGTGTTTGTTTACATACTTTGTGAGGGTTTGTGGAACATGTGACACGCCCTGGTGACTAATCAGCTTGTTAGCTACATTGAGGGAGTTCTTTATGCAGACATGATTGTGTTACTACCACATAGTGATTATGAGTCTCTGATCGGATTCTTAAATACAGCCTTAACGTGTCCATTTTGTCATCCAATCCCACTGTAAAACGATCAAGATGAAGCAGACAGCAGTCAGAAGCTAACAGCAATTTAGTTTTGAGCATTTCTGTGTTAGTTTCCATGCACTTCACTCGCTTTTTCTCGGCATCTTTGTTGGAAATATAGAGTTAATCATCACATACATGGACAGACACCGCATTTCTTTTCGATACAAGCCATTTTAATTTTTATGCCGTGTTCTGCTGCTTCTGAACAGCACTAAATGCAGTGGAGGAAAAAATCAATACAATGTAGTATTGTGACACTTTGTGTCCAAGATACTGTATCGATTCACAGAAACTAGTATTGTGATACTTAAATAAAAGTATTAATAAAAGTTGCAAATACAAAGTCAGTTTTTTGGGGGGTACCAGAGTATAAAAATAGTGGTGTTGGACGATTAAAATTTTTAAATTGCGATTAATCAGAATGTTGAGTTAATCATGATTAATAACACGTTAATCACAATTTTTCCATTCAGATGCAGTGTACCTTAAGTTGGTAAATTTTTCAAGTTTCTCATTCTGTTATAAACATGGGAGTGGACAAATATGCTTGCTTTCTTCACCTGCAGGTTTATTAAGGCTCTCAACATATCCAAAATGATAAAAACTATCGAGAATATTCTCCAGAAAATTCTCAAAAATACTACTGCATGTGCAAACAACAGAATTCCAGGGCTCAATAACGTCACTGCAACATAACTCAACAACCAACTCCACTCCCACAGCAAACATCCACCGCTTTTACGCAGCTCAACACAAAACAATGGACCTTGTATGTCACAACAGACACAATTTCTCTTTTAGTCGAAAAACTGTAAACATAAACAAACAACTATCTTGTCCTTGACGTCACCAACTGCACCGCAAAAACAGGGCATCGGAGTGAGTGGGCATTACGAACACAGCTTGAGAATTTTAGACTGGTACTCACCTGCCGACAGTTGGACCCAAAGCTATGAGGATGAACCAGGCAGAGTGTCTGTCCGTGTCAGCTGCTGGCAACCAGCTACAGCTGTAACACATAGTTGTTTAAACTGCTAGCCGGCTTCTAAAGAAGAACAACCGACATCCAGCCAAAGTTTTGGAGGAGGCTGTGACAGTTATCCAGTTTAGTTTTGCTTATTGGTTTATTTGTCAGGGATCATGTACAGAAAAAAACAAACACAGGGTAAAGATGCTCTGTACCATAGGGGTGGGCGATATGATCTAAAAATGATATCACAATATTTCTGTGAATTTTGACGATAATGATATTCTTCACGATATCAAGGAATACAGTTTTTTCTTTTAAATTTATAAAGGACAGTTTCACAGGCCAGCATTAATTATTTTAAACATATTCAGTAAAAACAAAACAACGTATTTCTCCACTTTATAAAGAGCAGTTTAGAATGTGTTTAAAACTTTTTTTTTAAAAATTCTGTATCAAATATTTCCAAAAAATATTATAAACCACCACATCTTAAGCGCACTGAGGGGTGGATTTGGACAAAAGTTCAGGCCTTGAATTTGACTTCATCCTAGGCCACCCTGTTGTTGGAAACCAGAAACCACCCCAGTTTTAGTAGGTTAATATTTTAAAAAGATTCCTTGACCACGAAAACATATGACTAGCAATTGGATTGACAATGATAGGATTAGTGGTTCAGTAGTTATTCACGAAAATGGCATTTTCCGTAATGGCGGCCACAGTTCCCCCCATACAGTATGTGTACGTTTTCAGATTCCTTGACCATGAAAACATATGACTAGCAATTGGATTGACAATGATAGGATTAGTGGTTGAGTAGTTATTCACGAAAATGACATTTTCCGTAATGGCGGCCACAGTTCTGCCCATACAGTGTTTGTGTGTACATTTTCAGATTCCTTGACCACGAAAACATATGACTAGCAATTGGATTGACAATGATAGGATTAGTGGTTCAGTAGTTATTCACGAAAATGGCATTTTCCGTAATGGCGGTTTTCTTCTGGACGGTGATCCGGATCATCCCCAAAATTTACTCAGTTCTTCCTTGTACCATTTCCAACAACGCCTGAAAGTTTCATCGAAATCCGTCCAAAAGTTTTTGAGTTATCTTGCTAACCAACAGACAGACAGACAGACAGACAGACAAACCCCGGCAAAAAAATAACCTCCTGGCGAAGGTAATAACAAGTATCTAACTAGTTATAAATGTAATTGTAACCTTCGGGTCGGATGAAAATTATAAATTTGGATTGTAATATTCAACTGATCTATTGATTATTAAAACAACTGACTGACTAATCTTAATTCAAATCTGGTGCTGCTTCTCATTTCTTCACCTTTTCAGAGTAAAAACACAAGGTAAGAGGTTTTAGGTTAAAAAAAAATACAATTTTGCATGAAAAAGGTCACCAAAAATGTTCAAAATTTTAAAAAAAAAGTACATTTATGAAAAGATGTTTAATGAGAAAAAAACAAATTTAGGAGAGAATGGTAAGAAGCAGATGGGAGTACAGTTGTACTGCAGGCTACATATGATTTCCTAGTTTTTTATTTTTAATAAATTTGCAAAAATCTCAAAAAACTTTATTCACATTGTCATTATGGGGCATTGTGTGTAGAATTCTGAAGAAAAATGAATTTAATCCATTTTGGAATAAGGCTGTAACATAACAAAATGTGGAAAAGGTGAAGCGCGGTGAATACTTTCCAGATGCACTGTACATGATCATATTTTCAAAGCTTAACATCTTGTGTTTGGCAAGTATACCACAATGGTGATACTGTTGTGTCTTCTTATCCAGAATTTTGATGGACTGTTTATACAGGGATTCCAAGGGTTTCAGAGTGATACTACTGGCTTGTGACCAGCATGAGATGCAATAGGAGAAATATGTCAAAACCATGGCATTCAGAAAGGTTTTTGATCCTTTTAGAGTAAGTGAGTTTCTGATGCATCGAAGGTTTTCAAGATTATATTTCAGAGTATGGCTCATCCATTTTATGTGCTTTTTAAAGTTGAGCATGGGATCTAAAGTGACAGCCAAATACTTAAACTCTGTTACATTTCCTATATCTGCTCCATTTACAGTTATACTCGGACAGTGCATATGATTTTGTTTGTTGGTAAAATACATGGTAGCTGTTTTCCCTACGTTCAGAATGAGGCATGACTAACTAAGCCATTATGACACTTTCTTCATTGCTATCATTAACTTGTCAGCCACTTGTTTGGCGTCCTTCCCATGTGTGTAGATGACTGTATCATCTGCATACATCTGAATTTTTATGTCATTTTCACATACTGATGGCAAATCATTAATGTACAAAGTAAACAGCAGTGGGCCTAAAAGTGGACATTGTGGTACTCCCATGGTGCATGCCTTTGATTGGGATGCATCATTGCTTTGTGCACACACACTGGGAGTGACCAGATACAGTGGCGCGTATATTTGTCACACTTAAAATGTTTCAGATCATCAAAGAAATTTAAATATTAGACAAAGATAACGCAAGTAAACACAAAATGCAGTTTTTAAATAAAGGTGTTTATTATTAAGGGTAAAAAAAAAAAAATAGAAAAGCACGCGGAGAGCGCAGACCTCCGCCAAGCACCACAGTTCGCCCCATACAGTGTTTGTGTGTACGTTTTCAGATTCCTTGGCCACGAAAACATATGACTAGCAATTGGATTAACAATGATAGGATTAGTGGTTCAGTAGTTATTCACGAAAATGGCATTTTCCGTAATGGCGGCCACAGTTCCCCCCATACAGTATTTGTGTGTACGTTTTCAGATTCCTTGGCCACGAAAACATATGACTAGCAATTGGATTGGCAATGATAGGATTAGTGGTTCAGTAGTTATTCACGAAAATGGCATTTTCCATAATGGCGGTTTTCTTCTGGACGGTGATCCAGATCATCCCCAAAATTTAATCAGTTCTTCCTTGTACCATTTCCAACAATGCCTGAAAGTTTCATCGAAATCCGTCCAAAAGTTTTTGAGTTATCTTGCTAACCAACAGACAAACAGACAGACAGACAAACAGACAGACAAACCCCGGCAAAAACATAACCTCCTGGCGGAGGTAAAAATCCAAACCTACATGGCCCTGTGTGAAAAAGTTACCCCCACCCCCACTAAAACATAAATTAACTGTGGTTTATCACATCTTTGAAAAGCTGAGTTCAATTTCCCTTGCCATACCCAGGCTTGATTACTTCCACACCTGTTCTCAATCAAGAAATCACTTAAATAGGACCTGCCTGACAAAGTGAAGTCGACCAAAAGATCCTCAAAAGCTAGACATCATGCTGCAATCCAAAGAAATTCAGGAACAAATGAGAAGAAAAGTAATTGAAATCTATCAGTCTGGAAAAGGTCATAAAGCCAATTATAAAGCTTTGGGACTCCAGCAAACCATGGTGAGAGCCATTATCCACAACTGAGGACAACATGGAACAGTGGTAAACCTTCCCAGGAGTGGCCGACCGACCAAAATTACCCCAAGAGCACAGTGACGACTCATCCAAGAGGTCACAAAAGCCCCTACAACAACATCCAAAGAAATGCAGGCCTCACTTACCTCAGTTAAGGTCAGTGTTCATGACTCCACCATAAGAAAGAGACTGGGCAAAAATGGCCTGCATGGCAGAGTTCAAAGACGAAAACCACTGCTGAGCAAAAAGAACATTATGGCCCTTCATCAGTTTTGCCAGAAAACATCTTGATGATCCCCAAGACTTTTGGGAAAATACTCTGTGGACTGATGAGACAAAAGTTGAACTTTTTGGAAGGTGTGTGTCCTATTACATCCTCTGTAAAAGTAACACAGCATTTCAGAACAGGAACATCATACCAACAGTAAAATATGGTGGTGGTAGTGTGATGGTCTGGGGCTGTTTTGCTGCTTCAGGACCTGGAAGACTTGCTGTAGTAAATGGAACCACGAATTTTGCTGTCTACCAAAAAATCCTGATGGAGAATGTCCGTCCATCTGTTCATGACCTCAAGCTGAAGCGCACTTGGGTTCTGCAGCAGGACAATGATCCAAAACACACCAGCAAGTCCACCTCTGAATGGCTTAAGAAAAACAAAATGACTTAAGAAAAACAAAATGAAGACTTTTGAGTGGCCTAGTCAAAGTCCTGACCTGAATCCAATTGAGATGCTGTGGCATGACCTTTAAAAGGTGGTTCATGCTGGAAAACCCTCCAGTGTGGCTGAATTACAACAATCCTGCAAAGATGAGTGGGCCAAAATTCCTCCACAGCGCTGTAAAAGACTCACTGGCAATTATCACAAACGCTTGATTGCAGTTGTTGCTGCTCAGGGTGGCCCAACCAGTTATTAGGTTTGGAGGGCAATCACTTTTTCACACAGGGCCATGAGGGTTGGATTTTTTTTTACCCTTAATAATAAACACCTTCATTTAAAAACTGCATTTTGTGTTTACTTGTGTTACCTTTGTCTAATATTTAAATTTGTTTGATGATAGGAAACATTTAAGTGTGACAAACACACAAAAAAAGAGAAATCAGGAAGGGAGCAAACACTTTTCAGTGTTTCCTCTGGCTTAAAGACCTTGGCGCGGTGGCAACATATTTTTCCAGGGGTGGGGGGGCAGTAAACACATGACACTATTGTTACTGGAATATGTTAATTTTATATTATTTCTTTCTTTTCTTTTTTTTTTACATTTTGCACAGTAACTTTGCATATGGAACTTATCATATGAAGTACTGTACAACCGAGGCTTGAATATTGGAATATTGGGCCAGCTGGGGTCCCACCCAGACATCCTGTATTTAGACTTTTTACCTCCGCCAAGGAGGTTATGTTTTCATCGGCATTGGTTTGTCTGTCTGTCTGTCTGTCTGTCTGTCTGTCTGTCTGTTTGTTTATTAGCAAGATAATTCAAAAAGTTATGGACGGATTTTCATGAAATTTTCACAGATTGTCAGAAATGGGGTATCCTACAGGTGATTAGATTTTGGTGGTGATCCGGATCACCGTCCAGAAGAAAACCGCCATTACGGAAAATGCGATTTTCGTGAATAACTACTGAACCACTAATCCTATCATTGTCAATCCAATTGCTAGTCATATGTTTTCATGGTCAAGGAATCTGAAAACGTACACACAAACACTGTATGGGGGGAACTGTGGCAAAAACCGCCATTACGGAAAATGTGATTTTCGTGAATAACTACTGAACCACTAATCCTATCATTGTGAATCCAATTGCTAGTCATATGTTTTCATGGTCAAGGAATCTGAAAACGTACACACAAACACTGTATGGGGGGAACTGTGGCGCTTGGCGGAGGTCTGTGCTCTCCGAGTGCTTTTCTAGTTTGTGATGTTATCCTTCTCTCCTTCATCTGATCTCACCTCTCCTGGACCCTCTGCCTGAACACTTTCCTCTCCTTGGCTCCTCTCTTCTGTCCCATCTTGCCCTCTCTGAGCCCTGTGTAATTCAGGTTCTCGCTCTGTCTATGGTGGTATACAGACAGGTTAGAAAATATCAATGTCATGTTATGTCCTGCAGGATTTTTTTTTTGTCATGGTTTACATAAATGACAAAAATATGTGTGGTTTTTTTGTATTTTTACCTCCGCCAAGAGGAGGAGGTTATGTGATCATCAGCGTTGGTTTGTCTGTTTGTCTGTTTGTCTGTTTGTTAGCAAGATAACTCAAAAAGTTATGGACGGATTTTCTTGAAATTTTCACAGATTGTCAGAAATGTGGTATTCTACAGATGATTAGATTTTGGTGGTGATCCGGATCACCGTCTGGATCCAGGAATTTTTAAAAGATTTTTTTTTCTCAAAAAGTTATGGATGGATTTTCATGAAATTTTCACAGATTGTCAGAAATGTGGTATCCTACAGATGATTACATTTTGGTGGTGATCCGGATCACCGTCTGGATCCAGGAATTTTTTAAAGGATTCTTTTTTTTTTTTTTCGGTTCTATAAGTTTTTTGCGCAGCCACTACGGCTGCGCAAAAACCAGCTCTGCCGGGGAAGCTTCCAGATCCTCTTTCGGCGCGGAGCGCAACCCCAACATAAAACCCATGGCAGCCTGTCTACCCAATTTGCATCCGTCAATGAATCCCTGAGTGCTGCTTTCAGTGATCTATGAAAACGCTCTCATAACCCATTGGCCTGTGGGTTGTACGCGGTTGTGCGGTGAATTGTAACAACCAGGCAATTTTAGCAAACACGGGCGTATTGCCATTTCTGTACGCCAAAAAGAAAAAAAAATATACGGGAAAAAAATTATTGAGAGTGTGGAGGAACACCTCGTGTGTGACCCCCACAGCGTACGGGGCTGGCAGAGCGCTCAGCGTGAGCAATTATCAGAACAGTGAGAGGTATGGACTGATCATTATGCAGATGCGCCTCCCTCCCTCTTTCGTCCTGCAGCTCCAGAACAGAGAGGAATCCCGGCGCCAGTAATCCTGATATGTGTGACTCTAATGCAAATGTCCATGCTTTCCTGCTGTATACTGTGATGCTAATGTGCCATGCGTGCATTGTCTGAGCTGGGTATATAAGTTGACTGCACATCTCTCGCTCTCTCTCTTTTTGATCACTCGCATTGTTTGTTGCTGACTTTGAGACACATGGCTCGCTCCAGCACGCTGCCACAGCGCTGAGCGAGCCTCGTGGAGGATGAATAAAGCACCCTTTTAAACTTCAGTTCGCCGTGTAATGTAGGATTAATATTTATGATGTTAAACACTGTATGGGGGGAACTGTGGCGCTTGGCAGAGGTCTGCTCTCTCCGAGTGCTTTTCTAGTTATTCTGGTGTTTCTTTTTTTTTTTTCCATTGAGAGAGTAGGTAAGAGAAAAAACAGTTATAATAGTAATTTACTCATGCATACTTAAATTATATGATCAGGTGGGTATAGTAACCAGAAATTCTACTCATGTAAAAGCAGTGCTTTGAAATTAATAATTAAAAGTAGACTGTCACGGTGGCCCTCGCGAGCCACCATAAGATGCCAACAGTCAACGGTGAGTTTGCAAAGGTGTTTATTATTAAAGGTGAGGGAACGGGGGATAGCACAGACTAACAAAGGAAAGAGCCACGGTGGGC
This sequence comes from Pholidichthys leucotaenia, assembly GCA_020510985.1. NCBI lineage: Eukaryota > Metazoa > Chordata > Actinopteri > Cichliformes > Pholidichthyidae > Pholidichthys > Pholidichthys leucotaenia. The sequence continues at coordinate 329,463,866 of CM035838.1, forward strand.
TAAAACACACTACAACGAGGATGGGAAAACAACAGGATAACTTACAATGAGAAGACAGCGTCTGAGCCGGGTGATGCCCGATGCTACAGACAGTGAGGAGTCTTCACGGAGCTTCAGTGGAGATTAACACAGATTATTACACTTATAACGCCGGTCACTAATGACCCCGAATGCAGCACAGCTGTTTTGGCCTTGATAGCAGGAAGCTCCACCGGGCGCTGTCACAATAAGAGCCCGGGGAGCCAGAAGGAACACACTGCTGTCAAAGCCAGAAAAAGATGATGTATGACCCGAGCGAGGACGAGCTCGGCGCTCGGGTCATGACACTACCTCCCCCTCGAGGCCGGGCTCAGAACGGAAATAACACCCAAGCCCCCCCCCACCCCCCAACCCCCCCAGGGTGGGCGGATGGGGCACAGGCCAGGAGGGAGGGAGTTAAAAAAGGAGAAGAAAAAAAAAAACCAAGACGCTGACAGGGAACAAACGAAGCAATCACAGAGTACGGTGGGGAAGAGAACCCCCCCCCCCCCCACAATACTCCATAAATGCAGACAATATATGGGCCAAACCCTAAACAAAAAGGAATGCAACAACAAGAGGGGGCCTAGAAAGAACACAAGGGCACACTAACAGAGATGAGATTATATAAAATCATAACACACCCGTACATCCACAAAATTACAAAAGAGCAGAGAAGAAAAACGCAGGGATGACAGGCACAATTACACAGTTCGGGGGGCCTCCCGCACCCAGCGTCCAAGCCACAAACAGGGGTAACGGGAAGAGTTCAGGTGGCCTACCCAAATCCCAGGCCAGAAAAAACAGTGCTTCAGGTGGCCGGACCAGGCTGCCGAATAGAGAGTCCAGTGGGTCGGGTGGCCGGTCCAGAGAGCCAAATGGGCACGGCAGTCCTTCTGGTGGCCGACCCGCATCGCTCAGCCACCAGGACCACAGGGGAGAGAGAGGCAACGGCTTCCCTGTAGAGGGGAATAGCGAGGGCGAGCCGGGCCGAAAGTAAGAGGTCCATACGGCACCTGGTGGAGAAGGCTTGGGGAGATGATGAGGGTGAAGAAGAGGATGGTGATGAAGATGGGGAAGAAGGTGAGCCGGTCCAGTGTCCGGTGGCAGGGGATCTGCAGCTTCCTCACCGAACTTGGATTCCACTGGTGCTGCACCCTCATCGAACCCTGATTGGGTCACGGTTGCACCCGTGATGAACCCCGACTGGGTCGGCGCCGCACCAGAACCGACCTCCAACCCCGAACCCGGAACCTCTGGCACAGCGGGCGAAAGCAGCTCCTCGCCGGCGACCCTGGGAGAAGGCTCAGGAGAGAGAGAAGAACCGGGATCAGGATCACCGGCAGCGCCAGAACCCGGCGAGACAAGCTCGGATGCAGCGGGCGGCTGCAGCCGGCTCGTCTCCCTAAGAGACAGGCAAAAATGCTCTAGAATGGAAAGGAGAAAGACAATACAGAGCACTTGCTTGATCTCAGGTTCTGACGCCGTCCAGGACTCCGATGATCTGGGCTCAGACGGCAGGAGGTCGTCATCAGGCTCCCACTCAGCTATGTCGGGCTCCGCAGCTGGCATGATGGTGTCCACAGCCTCTGGATCCTCCGGCACCGATGCCCACGCCGACGGCCCGCACAGCGTGGTGGCAGGGGACCCTCGACCCGCTGGACCGGACTGCTCATCCGTGGAGACCCGGGGACGCTTCCTCATCGGGCAGGTTCCACGCTGCAGTCCGCTCTCCTCCTCCGCCCACCACGTGGCTGCGGGACCGGAACCAGGCTCTCCAGAACCGCAGGCCCACTCCTCATCCGGCGACGTTGGCTTGGCGTCGAGGACTGCTCAACAGAGGGAGACACAGAGGATGCGGGATCAAAAACTAAAGCCACAGCAGGTGGTGAGAGCTCGGGGGACTGCGAACCCCAAACTTCACCCCCAGGTGTCTGACAAGGCAAATCACAATAATGAGAATATGGATGAGTTTTGACTTGCCTGTCTCCTGGAGGCTGGATGGTTTCTGCTGCGGCGGACGTTGCTCCTCCCTTTCCCCGTGGGACGGTGACAGCGGGCCCCCTGGGAGGACGAGGGGGAGCCGCTCAAGAAGGTTCCGGGACAGGGCTCGCCGAAACAGGACTCTAGAGACACACAGCAGCCGGGATAGGCGACGAGGAGGAGGGGGCGACAGCCGAGACGAGCCGGGCACGGAGCGCTGACGGGACAGCAGGAGAAGATGACCCGGGAGATGAGGCTGCGGGGATTCCCCTCTGACGAGGCGCAGGAGTGACAGCTGTGTGGGGGATTGAGCCCTTGCGGCGACCCGGAACTGGATCCGGACGGGATTCACGCTGAGGAGGGTTGTGGAGGTGACGACGGTTTCTGGCAGAGGGCGAGGCAAAGGTGAGGTCCGGGAATCGCCGCTCCTGTGCGGAGACAGAGGCAAGGAGGTCGGCGAACTCAGGAAAGTCACTTAGCCCGGGATTCCTCTCCACCAGTCTGACTGCCACCGCCACATGCTTCATAATTACAGATGGATGCACAGCGGAGTGAGCAGCAGCCACTCGGTCCCAGATCTTGATTGTCGTCAGCTGCAGCTCCTCTGGGGGAATCCCGAGTGACGTCATGCCCGATGGGGAAAGACCTCTGGGTGGTGCGAACTCCCAGGCCGGAACGGAGGCAGGAGAGGGATCCCGAAGCGAGGGGCAACGATTCCTCCTCTTCGGCTTCCTGCCGGGATTTCCCTCCAGCCCACGGAGTATCTCGCGCTGTGCGGCGATGTCATATCTCCTCGCTCTGACTTCAGGGTGATTAACGAAGCAGGGGAGATAATTGAGGACATCCTCAGCTTGGTCCAGGTACCGGTGCACGTCGCTGCTGAAGTCGAGCAGGGAGACAGTGATGAGGATTTGATCGACGCACTCAAGAGCGTCTGCCAGATCGTCGCTCTGACTCTGAGTGCGGGCCCTCTGTGACGGCATGTCTCCAGCACGGTACCCAGACAGGTAGGAACAACAGTCCAATTAATGCAAAAACACGGTGAATGGCGTCTCGGTGTGGCACCTCTTTCTAGACGCTCTGGCAGCAGTCTACTGTCACGGTGGCCCTCGCGAGCCACCATAAGACGCCAACAGTCACCGGTGAGTTTGCAAAGGTGTTTATTATTAAAGGTGGGGGAACAGGGGATAACACACACTAACAAAGGAAAGAGCCACGGTGGGCTAAAACACACTTCAACAAGGATGGGAAAACAACAGGATAACTTACAATGAGAAGATAGCGTCTGAGCCGGGGGATGCCCGATGCTACAGACAGCGAGGAGTCTTCACGGAGCTTCAATGGAGATTAACAGAGACTGCTGCATCGGGGTGCATTCGGCATCCGCTTATAACGCCGGTCACTAATGACCCCGAATGCAGCACAGCTGTTTTGGCCTTGACAGCAGGAAGCTCCACCGGGCGCTGTCACAATAAGAGCCCGGGGAGCCAGAAGGAACACACTGCTGTCAAAGCCAGAAAAAGATGATGTATGACCCCGAGCGCGGACGAGATCGGCGCTCGGGTCATGACATAGACAACCAAAAATTTTTCGTAGAGTTAAGTGTACAAAGAGTACCCACTTAAAATCTTAAGTAATAACTTCAGTCTTGAAGGTTTGAGGTTTTTCTCAAAAATGTAGAACAATTTTCTTATAGTTATCTACTTTTCTCTGTAAATTTATCTAAATTTGAAACCATTTTCTTCAAATTTGTAATTTCCTCTTGTAAAATTGACTTTTCTTGTACATTTGAGACTTTATTATAAATTTGTGGATTAGTTTATGGCTAATTTTTGTCTATTTTTTTAAAGTAAAAATTAATGTTTTTTTTAAATAAATTTGAAACAGACTGTGGTAATTTTTTTTAACTTTTTCCTTATAACAATTTATATTTTTGACCATAATTTTGCAGAGCCAGAACAGAGCAATAATTTAACTCTGATTTCAAAGAAAAAATATTAATAAAATTGTATTTAATGAAATAAATTAACTTAAATGACCAAAGGTGCAGTTATTTCTGTTATAATATTACTATATATTTATTTTTTTTAATTTTTTTTTTTTTTTTTTTAGAAATCTCCTCACCACCCAGACATCAGGAAAAACTTCCCTTATTTTGAAATCCAAATGTTGGCATGTTTAGTTTGTATGAAGGCTGCTGACAAATTAAAGTAAGTGACTTTGTGAATTTCTGCCATCTTAACTTTCCAGGTACAAAATAGTGAACATAAATTAGTTAATATTAACTAAGGTAAAGGTTAAAAACAGCTCCTTTTCATTCTTGTTTGAAATAAGAAAAACAAAAAAACAATAATTAAACAAAATGAACCAACTCAAGCTCTTAACCACAACTGTTAGCTAAGAGACTCTTCCATTATTGCTCCCATTACCAGCGGGTTAAAACCAGGATAAATGCCTCCAGTGCTTACATACCTCTTCTCCTTTTTGCCACGTTTAAACTACTTTAATAAGCTTGTGTTTCTCTCGGACAGTCACGCTAGTAGCGAGATACTCTGCCTGGCTGGCAACTAGAACATGCGGACGAGGCACTTCTGATTCTCCGCGCAGATGACGGTCACGCGCATTGTTCGTGTGCGCACTTGCGGATCAGCATTCCTTCATTAATTTTTCTTAAATTTATGTCCTGATAGAGCGGCAGAAAATTTTCTGGCGTGGTGGGCCGCCACCAGGAAATGTTACCAGAGGAAATCCTGCTTTTTCACACCACTGTAGATAAGATTTTAACAAGCTAAGGGTATTTTCAAACCTTTACTGAAGCGCAGCAGGCCAGTAGTGAAACAAATCAGGATGTGGCCAGAGGGTGCAACCTCAGCACTTAAAAACTGTTTTCTGCACACAGACTGGGAGGTCTTCAAAATAGCAGCCTCCCAGGGAGACAGGACAGATGTGGAGGAGTATGCTGAAACGGTCACCAGCTACATCGCGAAGTGCACAGAGGATGTCACTATAGTGAAGACTATCACTGCACGGGGCAACCATAAGCCCTGGATGACTGCAGAGGTGCGCTTGCTGCTCACAGCCAGAGATGCAGCCTTCAGAGCGAAGGACAGGATCGCCCTCCGCTCAGCCAGGTCTGCGCTTTCAAAGGGAATTAAGACGGCGAAGCGCGCCTATGCGGAGAAAATCCTGGGACACCTTTGTGACACTAGGAACACCAAGCAGATGTGGCAGGGAGTTCGGGTGCTGACGGACTATAAGTCTAGGCAGGGGGTCGATGATAACGATGGTTCGCTTCCAGACAGGCTCAACAGCTTCTTTTCACGTTTTGAAGCATCAAACCCGACAATCAGAGGGAGGGCTGGCCCATCTCTACCATCGGTTGGGCCAGCTATCACCATCAACACAGCGGACACACGGAGGACCCTAACCAGGGTCAACCCACGTAAAGCTGCAGGTCCAGACAACATCCCAGGACGTGTGCTCCGAGACTGCGTGAGCGAGTTGGCAGATGTTCTGACTGACATTTACAACATCTCCCTGAGTCAGGCCATCGTTCCCAGATGCTTTAAGACCTCTACCATAGTACCGGTGGCAAAGAAACCAGTTGTGTCCTGTCTGAATGACTATCGTCCTGTTGCACTGACACCAATTGTGATGAAGTGTTTTGAACAGCTTGTCAAACCACACATCACAGCCTGCCTCCCTGCATCACATGACCCGCTCCAGTTTGCATATCATTCAAACCGCTCCACGGAGGATGCTATAGTCACCACCCTGCACTGTGTCATCACCCACCTGGATCAGAAAGACAATTACGCCTGACTCCTGTACATTGATTTCAGTTCAGCATTCAACACCATTATTCCCAAGAGACTGATGGAGAAATCACTCCTTCTCGGTCTGAACTCCGCCACATGTCTCTGGATCCTGGATTTCCTGACTGAGAGACCTCAGTCTGTCCGTGTTGGAAATAACATCTCCAACTCTATCACGCTGAGCACCAGATCTCCTCAAGGCTGCGTACTCAGTCCACTGTTGTTTACACTTCTAACACATGACTGTGTATCCAGACACGAGGGGAACCAGATTATTAAGTTTGCAGATGACACCACAGTGGTGGGACTTATTCAGAGGGATGAGGAATCAATGTACAGGGAAGAAGTGAAAGACCTGGAGGGCTGGTGCAGGGAGAACAATCTGGTGCTCAACGTGGACAAAACAAAGGAGATGATTATCGACTTCCGGCGGTCACAGCCTGAACACGTCCCTCTCAGCATCAACGGCCGTTTAGTGGAGAGAGTGGAGAACGTCAAGTTCCTCGGAGTGCAGATCTCGCAGGACCTGACCTGGAGCAAGAATTCCTTGGGGATCAGGAAGCAGGCCCAGCAGAGACTGTACTTCTTGAGGAAACTCAAACAGACCTCTCTCCCCATCTGCATCCTCAGGACCTTCTACAGAGGTGTGGTGGAGAGTGTTCTGACATACTGCATTGCAACATGGTACTCCAGCTGCAGTATGTCAGACAAAAAGGTCCCGCAGAGGATAGTTAAGGGAGCTGAGAGGGTAATTGGAGTTTACCTCCCCTCAGTCCAAGAACTTTTTCAGAACCGTTGTAGGAGCAGGGCACTGAACATTGTCAAGGACCACTCTCACCCTCTGCATAAACACTTTGAACTTCTGCCATCTGGCAAACAATTCCGGAGCATCAGAGGCAGAACCACCAGACTGATTAACAGCTTCCTTCCACAAGCCGTTAGGATGCTGAACAGTTGATCCGGGATCTCTCATACATACTACTGCACCTATGGACATTATGTACTGTATATTATTTGTATATTATAGTTCTGGTTAGTTTTCAAGTATGTCTCAGGGAAGTGTGAATGGCTGTGTTGGGGTGGGGGGTGAGGGTGTGTGTGAGTGTGTCTTAAATTATGTTCTTTTTACTTATATGGATGGCAAGAGAAACACAATTTCATCTTGCCTGCACTACAGTTGTATGTACAGCAATATGACAATGAAGGCTGATTTGATTTTGATTTATGGACAGTTTATATTCTGATAGTTTAGAAAGGACTGAGCGATTGACTGTATCAAAGGCTTTACATACGTACTGTAAGTCTAAAAAGATGTCTCCTACCCCCCCCCCCCCCCATCCAGATTTTCTTTAATCGTTTAAATAAAGCAGGGGTGTCCAATCATGTGCCATGGAGGGCCAAGACCCTGCAGGTTTTTCTTCAACCCAGTCTCTTTAGCAGGTGTTTTGGCCTTCCATGGCACATGATTGGACACCCCTTCAATAAAGTAACAACATGCAGTCTCCATTGAGTGGTTTGGCCTCAAACCAAACTGTATGGGATGCAGCAGCTGGGCAGATTTGAGATGTTCTACCAGTTGGTCTATTACCACCTTCTCAACGCCTTTTGACAAAACAGGAAGTATACGTATCAGCCTATAATTACTGATTTCCTGTTTGTCTCTGACTCTGTATGGGGGTTCCAATAGCAGGTTTCAATGCATCAGGAAAGATATTTTCATGTACTGATTATTAGTTCTGTAATTTGAATTATTAAAGTATCTTTATGTTTTTTCAAGAATACAGTGTCTAGACCATGAATATCCTTAGCTCTGGAACTCGATAGAGATGATAAAATTTTGTTAAGCTTTACCTCATTTGTGGGTTTAAGGTTTAGATCAGTTTCATGATTTATTTTAATTTGGTGCGGGTATGTTTGGGTGAAATTTAGACCCAGTTCTTGTACTGATTTGATAAAATACTCATTAAAATTGTTGGCTATAACTAAGCTATCTGAGTGAAGTGTTCCATTCAAATTGAGTTGTATGACTTCACTTTTTTTGCATTTTTTTTCTGTGAGGTTATCAATACATTTCCATAGTTTTTTGTTGTTCCTTTTTGCATTTTTGATTATGTCTAAGAAGAAATTTGCTTTTGCTTTACGGAGCTGCACGGTGACTGCATGTCTGAGGCTTTTAAAAATCAGTCTGTCTGTACTTAAAACTAGTTTGTAGCCATTTTTTATGAGCTAAATCCCTTTTTTCATGAGATTCCATAATTTTTCATTTAGCCAAGGTAGATTCTGTTTTCTCTTGTGCTTAGTGTTATTTTATATTTTGAGATAATTTGTTTGATTGTTGATATCATATTTCCGCATGTCTATTCACAATTTGTATCACAATTTATTTCAGTCCACTTTACGTGCTGTACCTTATTTTCAAATGATTCTATGTCTTTGGTATGTACGAGATATATTTTCCACCATCAGTAGGTTTTTTGTATCGTGATTTTGACAATTTGTATACTACTAAAGTGAGATTATAGTCAGACATGCCAGTAATTAGTTTGCAAAGATCAAATCAAGGAGAGTTTGAGATGAACAAGTTTTTCTAGTTGGGTTACTGATCGTCTGATCCATATGAAACTTATTGGTGATGTCCTTTAATTTCTGTCTGTGCATTTTACAAAGACAATTTAAGTTGAAATCACCCATGAAGGTGAATTCAGTTGAGCGCTCCGACAGATAACATTGTAAACTTAAACATGACAGCGTTTTGGGGGTTTCCATGGCTGTGATCCACCTTGAGTGACTTCACAATGTCTGTATGGTGTCCATGGTTCTATGGCTGCAGAGCAGCTTCAGTACGGAGTGCAGCTAGGCCAAAAAAGTACTGTTCGTGTTTTCTGCCGTTAACAGTGGTTAACTGCGATCACAAAATTTGTCGCCGTTAACGGGGGCGAAGCGGTAATGGGCAATTAATGCGATAATCCCAACACCACAAATAAAAAACAATTGACTTTTCAGTCCATTAGATGGACCTAAATGCTTACTTCCTGGTTAGGTCAGTATAGCAAAGGACTGACTCATGGGATTTAGCCAGTAGTTGAACAAGACTAAGATTGGGATGGGAAATCACGTATTGCAAGACTGTGATAATATATTGTGGCCCAAGTATCTGGATAATACCATATTGTGGCTTCTGGTTAGTCCCACCCCTAATGAAAGATATCTCACACACACACACACACACACACACACACACACACACACACACACACACACACACACACACACACACACACACACACACACACACACACCAGGGAGAGGGGAAAAACAAAAAATTCTAACAAGATTGCATCAGTTTTATGCCCTTAACATCGGTTTCGGCTTTATTTCGGTGAACTGCCCAGTCCAAATAACCCTCTTGGCCCCTTCCCACTGCCAGCAGACCAAGGTCTGATATCCTGCAGATAAGCTTCCATTTCTCTTGTGCATCTAGTTTGACATATCACACTGCTGAAGTGACATGATTGCACTGGTCAACAGAATTATTGAAAATACAAAAACCATCAATGAATTTAGCAAAATGGCGATCACCTGCATTTTTACAAGTCCTGCAGTTTTTCCACTCCATCAAACTCAGCGTAATTGGATGCGCCACAATTTCCTTCAGTTAAACAGAGACAAAAACAGAGATAATTGTCTTTAGAGTAAAGGAAGAACAGTTAAGAATCAGAGCTCAGCTTCAGTCTGTAAAATTGGAAAGCACAAACCAAGCCAGAAACCTAGGTGTCATCATTGACTCAGACCTAAATTTCAGGGGGCCACATCAAGTCAGTCATGAAGTCAGCCTATTATCATCTTAAGAATATTTCTAGAATTAAACAATTAATGTCTCTGAGTGACTTTGAAAAGCTGGCTCATGCATTTATCTTTAGTAGACTTGATTATTGTAACAGTGTACTTACTGGTCTACCTAAAAGGTCAATCAGACAGTTGCAGCTCATTCAGAACACTGCACCTCGAGTCCTCACCAAGACCAGAAAAGTGGATCATATCACTCCAGGTCTATGATTGCTTCACTGGTTTCCTGTCCGTCAAAGAGCTGATTTTAAAATACTGCTGCTGGTTTAGAAAGTTTTGAATGGGTTAGGGCCAAAATATATCTCAGATCTTCTGGCTTTTTATGAACCTTCCAGGCAGCTCAGGTCATCTGGAGCAGGTTTGCTGTCTGTTCCCAGAGTTAAAACCAAACATGGAGAAGCTGCTTTCAGTTTTTATGCACCATATATGTGGAACAAACTACCAGAAAACTGCAGGTCTGCCAACACTGTTGCTTCTTTTAAATCAAATCTTCAGACTTTCCTGTTTGGCACTGCATTTCATGACCTACTATGATTAATAATTCTTACTACTGTGCTTTTATTGTTCTGTTCATTTTTAACTCAATTTTATGTCTTAATGCATTTTGTTTTTATGTAAAGCACTTTGAATCACTTTGCTGTGAACTGTGCTACATGTAAATAAATTTTCCTTACCTTGGCTTCAAATAAATAGCTATAACATTCTAAAATCTACAACTAAAATTATAAGCCCATCTGTCAAAATGATAGATAACAAAAAGATCTAGTGCAACCTCTGTTCAGAATCAGAATCAGAATCAGAATCAGGTTTATTGCCATTGTTCATGTAGTACACAAACTAGGAATTTGTCTCGGTACAATGCTGCAACATTAAACATGATAAGATAAGAGAAATAAACTATACATGTAATAAAGTGTAGGATAAGATTAAGTGATACTGGTCAACAGTTAAAATATATATTAGCCAGCAGCAGATACTGTGGAGAACTATATAGTGCAGTCGGTAATGCAGGAAGAAAACAGTGATGATTGACATGAGTCTGGTTGAGCTGCTGTACATGGTGCACGAGAGTCACTTAGTGTTCAGCAGTCTAATGGCAGAGGGGAAGAAGCTGTTCATGTGACGGGAGGTTTTAGTCTGGATGGACCGAAGTCTTCTACCAGAGGGGAGGGGGGCAAACAGTACGTGACCAGGGTGTGAGGGATCGGCTATGATCCGGCCAGCACACCTCCGGGTCCTGGAGATGTACAGATCCTGGAGAGATGGGAGCTTGCAGCCGATCACCTTCTCAGCAGTGCGCACGACGCGCTGCAGCCTTAGTCTGTCCCTGGCAGTGGCTCCTGCGTACCACACGGTTATGGAGGTGGTGAGGATGGACTCGATGATGGCTGTGTAGAACTGCACTAACATCTTGGTGGGTAGCTTGAGCTTCCTCAGCTGCCGCAGGAAGAACATCCTCTGCTGGGCTTTTTTGATGAGTGAGCTGATGGTCAGCTCCCATTTGAGGTCCCTGGTGATGGTAGTGCCTAGGAAGCGGAAGGAATCAGCAGTGGTGATGGGAGAGCCTGAGAGGGTGAGGGGGGGCAGAGGAGTAGTGACTTTCCTGAAGTCTACAATCATCTCCACTGTCTTCAGAGCGTTCAGCTGCAGGTTGTTATTGCTGCACCAGGACGCCAGCTGGGCCACCTCTCTCCTGTAGGCGGACTCGTCGCCGTTGGAGATGAGCCCGATGAGGGTGGTGTCGTCCGCAAACTTGATCAACTTGACAGACTGGTGGCTGGAGGTGCAGGAGTTGGTGTAAAGGGAGAAGAGTAGGGGGGAAAGTACACAGCCCTGGGGTGATCCGGTGCTGATGCTAGTATAGTCTGAGACAGTCTTTCCCAGCCGCACATGCTGCCTCCGGTCCGTCAGGAAGTCGATGATCCACCTGCAGAGGGAGTCAGGCACGTTGAGCAGGGACAGCTTGTCCCGGAGCAGAGCGGGGCGGATGGTGTTGAATGCGGAGCTGAAGTCCACAAACAGGATCCTGGCGTAGGTTCCCGGGGAGTCCAGGTGCTGCAGGATGGAGTGGAGGGCCAGGTTGACTGCATCGTCTACAGACCTGTTGGCTCGGTAGGCAAACTGCAGCGGGTCCAGGAGAGGGGTGGTGATGGACTTGAGGTGGGACAGGACCAGGCGCTCAAAGGACTTCATGACTACAGAGGTGAGCGCTACAGGTCTGTAGTCATTAAGTCCAGTGATCCGTGGCTTCTTGGGGACAGGGATGATGGTGGAGGATTTGAGGCAGGATGGCACGTGGCATAACTTAAGGGAGGTGTTAAAAATGTCTGTGAATACAGGAGCCAGCTGTTTCGCACAGAGTCTCAGGGTGGAGGGAGACACGCCGTCTGGGCCGGGGGCCTTGCGCGGGTTCAGTCTGGAGAACTGTTTGAGCACATCCTGCTCCTGTTGCATGGTTATAGGGAAAGGAGAGGTGGAACTTCTCATGTTTAGTAACACAGTTTTTACAGAGTTTTTGCACGATATCGGAGGCTACGAAAAGGACCTCCACAACCAGCGCGGGCCTAACGGGATTGCGGTTCCGGGGGATGCGACCTCACCCCTGCATCCCAGCATGGACTATTCTTGGCAGAATCAGAGGCAGAAGCACCGGCGTAAATGCACTCATTTTCACAACAGAGTTTCATTCCATGGGCACAAAGTGGGAACAAAGCGTGTCTGTCTGGGTGGATATCCTCTGTGTGTGTGTGTGATGCCCGCGGTGAACTGTGATTTTGTGACAGCAGTCAGACCCACAGAGTCTCTGCAAAGAGCAGGGTCAGTGGGAGAGCAGAGAGTGGAATCTGCAGAGAGCGCCCAAGAACTCATACCATAAATTGTCTAGGCGGTTGCCAATACAGCATTACAGTTCTGCTTTTTTAGTTACGCCAAAACAAAACGGTATTCTATTCTTTTCCCCAAATTGTATCAAGAGGCTTCAGGGTCCAGACAGACAACTCTCGGGGTCCAGATCCGGACCAGAATCTGCCTGTTGGGTACCCCTACTATAGAGCTTTTATTTTTGAATAATTTTAGTAAGTGTTGCGTTATGTGATAGAAAAAAAAAATATATTAACTCCAGAATGTGCAGCTTTTTATGTTTTTTTCTTTTCCTTTTTCTACTTGAAATCCATCACAGCAACAGAGAACGTTAATCCCTGTTTTACTGTATCTGTTCAGCAAAGGCAAAAATGTCCCAAAATTAAAACCTTTAAAAAACAGGTGACACCTTTAAATTGGCAATAATTTACTTCTCTTCCAAGTAAAATTAGAATAGAATAGAACTTTATTGTCCACCAAGTGGAAATCTGTCTTCGGTTCACCACATACACATCACAGTGCTTACTAAAATCATAAAAATTACAACCACCATCAAAAACATACATCTGCAAAACAGGAAATGATCATTCATAAACATGTTCACATCTCCTTATTCAGTAATCTAACTGCATTTGGCACAAAAGACACCTTATAAACATTTCTGCTTACTAAAGATGCTTGGTATCAGCGCCCTGAAGGGGGTAACTGAAACTCAGCATAAAGAGGATGGTTATCGTCACTATCAATAGACCAAGCCTTTTTGGAAACAGCACTAACATACAGCTGTTCTAATGATGTTTGTGGCCGCTCTATTAATTTTCCAGACATTTTAACATTTCTGTCCAGTTTCCCTTTGTTTGCCACAGTAATATTACCATACGAGACTGATACACTAAAAAAACACCAAAACATTTTGAATCAGAGCTATATAAACCCTTTGCAGAACATCTGAGCAGACTCCAAAGCCTCTCAGTTTTCTGATCAAAAATAATCTCTGGTTGGATTTCTTATAAATAGAAGCAACATTGTCTGTAAAAAATTGAGTTTGTTTTCAATATATGTTCCCAAATACCTAAAGCAAATTACAATCTCCACAGACTGGTTGGAAAGTGACACGTGTTGCTAAATCATTACTCAAAATAAGTTTCTTTGTTTTATCAACATTAATTAAAAGAAAATGGGACCTACACCAATTCTCTAACTTATGCACCTGAGCAAAATAATTACAGTCACTATTCTTATGAAACAGCCCGACTATAGCCATATCATTAGCATATTTCAAAAGTTTTACATTACTGTTCTGCAGTTGCATGTCATTTATATATATATATATATATATATATACAGTATATACAGTATATAACAGTAATGGTAACAGTACACCGCCTTGGAGGGCCCCTGCATTAATTACAATTTCATCAGATTTAACATTATTCATACACACTATCTGTGGGCAATCAGTGAGAAAGTCTTTAATCCTATGAATACAGTAAGTCCTCCACACACACCCATATTCAGCAACTGTTGCAGCAGGATATCTGTTTGCATAGTATTAAAAGCTGAAGTCAGATCAATAAATGAAATCCACGCATAAGCACCTATTCACTGTAAATGACTTGTTACCATATTAACGTTAAAGTTGCATCTTCTGTACCCGTTTGGCTTATATGCGAATTGTAGAGGGTCCAGATGATCCCTTACAGCTGAGGTCAGGTGTTTACTAACCACCCTCTCCATGCATTAAGCCAACACAGAGGTCAGGGCAACTGGACAGAAGTCATACAGAGCTCTTGATCCAGGTTTTTAAGGTAAAGGTTTGATGACAGTTGATTATAACTGTAAAAATGTATATGTGTAAAATATAGCGGGTGTCAAAGTCATATTAATATAATCCATCCCAAATGATCCCGCAATGAGTTTAACTCCTGTGTGCCATTGTTTGTATGTGATTAATTTATGTTGGATTTGTTTTGGTCCTCCAAGCTGTCCGTCCATCTGTTTCGGCCAGGAAATAATGCACAAGCCTGTGGAGTAGCTTTGACTTTTCCTCCCACATCCACAGCAAAAACGAGTTGTGCTTGTGGTGTGAGGGAATAAAAAGAAACTTTCAAGCCATACAACTTCCTTTGTTGTTGATTCTCAAATGTTTGATTCTTGAGCCTTGTTTTCTCAGCATTTCAAAGCCTAATAATCAACCTTTTCTCCCTTTCTCTTTGCCTTTCAGCATTGTGGGACACACAGAGCCATACACAAAACTTTGCTGCAAGGGCTTCTGCATAGATATCTTGAAGAAATTGTCCCGAACTATAAAGTTCTCCTATGACCTCTACCTGGTGACCAATGGCAAGCATGGAAAGCTGGTCCGTGGAATTTGGAATGGGATGATTGGAGAGGTATGACACGCACACTTTACGACTGAGTGATTACTTTAAAAAAAAAAATCAGACCATAGAAATGACGTAATTTTTTCCCATGTCAATTATTTCAATTTTCCCCCCTCTCTTGATACTTTCCCCACTGTGTGTGTGTGTTTAGGCACTGTCCCTTTATATATATGAACTTGGGTTAATAAATGCTTTATTAAATTCAGTATGAAATAACAGTTCTGTGTGACAGTGAATAACAGCACAGCAGACTGGTACAATCAGATGTTTAAAGTATATAATGAGTTGCTCTGTTTATTTCACCTCTTTTTTTTCCTCAGAATTTATCCAGATAAAAACAAATGCAAATGCTTGTCTAACAGATCAGCTGAAGTAATGTACAGTTGCCTTTTCGTGTTAGCAATAGCTGCTTTAGCTTCTCATTATGATTTTTTAAATATTTTAAATTTTAATAT
Organism: Pholidichthys leucotaenia; assembly: GCA_020510985.1. Classification (NCBI taxonomy): domain Eukaryota; kingdom Metazoa; phylum Chordata; class Actinopteri; order Cichliformes; family Pholidichthyidae; genus Pholidichthys; species Pholidichthys leucotaenia. The sequence goes on from CM035838.1 coordinate 329,479,226, forward strand.
TTCTCCTGATGAAGTTATTTATAAGCATACCTCTGTATGCTTCCCTAATTAAAAGAATAAAATTGAAAAAAAATGTAAAAAACCAAAACCAAAGCAAATTGTTCAGTTAATCGTGATGTTGATTTGCGGTCATATTGCCTATATCTAATACAGTTCTACATGACAGTGACACTCATTTCTCTGTTAACAACTTTTCTAGCAGTGCCGGACACTAAAACATTTATATTTTATCAAGGGAAAAATTAATGATGAAGATGATAAATGTAAGCTTTAAAATTATATCATCTTGCCTACCAAGCAGCACATACAGCAGGTTTGGTGTAACGCCAGTCAACAGTCAGTCACAGTCAGTGTGTTGCCCATTTACCAGGAAGACAAAATGTACTTTATAATGTAGGTATATGAAAGAAAAAGTCTCTCTAGTTTAAGGCTCTAACTTATGGGGCCCCTTTACACACCCTGGAGATCGTTGAGAGATTGGGCCAATTTTTGATCTTTGGGATCATCTGGGAGATCCTTGTGTGTTTTGGGCTGAGTTAAAACTTTGAGAAGACTTTGTGGTGACTGTGGAGATCACCGAAGATCATTGATAGAATAGAATAGAATAGGCTTTATTGTCATTGTACAGTTGCAAGAACAACAAAATTGTGGGTGGTCCACCCAGCTACTTTGCACATTTGCATAGAAAGTCCATCCATCCATCTTCTACCGCTTGTCTGGAGGTCCGGGTTGCGGTGATAGCAGTTCAAGCAGAGAAGCCCAGACTTCCCTCTCCCCAGCTACCTGTTCCAGCTCTTCAGAGAGGATACCAAAACATTCCCAGGCCAGCTGGGAGATATGGGGGCAGACTTACTAATGTGCTGCGCCATCGCAAAACCCTGTTTTGGCGTTAAAAAACTACTGTTGAGATTTACTCAAGGGCGCAAGGCAAAATTAGTGGTGGAAAGGCATGGACTATGTAAATTTTGCACCTGGCCTCATTGCATATGTATTTGTAGGAGCTGTCATGTCAAAGCGCAAATTTGAGGGAGAGTATTTAAATGACTGGCGCAGGGTAATTTACTGAGGTTTGCAGTTGTCAGTCTCCTGCTAAATGTGCCAGGATTTAATGCCCCAAAAAAGCATGTCTTAATTCATGTGTGCCTGACATGACAGCGATGGTTGCTGCCAGTAGACACTGGCAAGAACCGAAGGTGCGTGGCCGAAGAGACAGAAGCTCCTCTCTGCACGTGACTTTATACTGTAGTATAATGGCATGACAGAAGAACAGATTGTACGAATATCAATGGTCGTACAGAGATCGGTGTTGTGCTGAACTTGACATCAGCCGACAGGTTTTTTTAAAAAAATTTCATATGTTTATATATAGCCTCCTACATGAATTTGCATCCATAAAATAAGATATCAGAGCCCTTCCTACCTGCAATGTCAGCCAATAGTGACTTTTTTTCTCTTTTCTGCGTAGGTTCAGACTTAGACTCTGGAGTATTCCTCTCCTCTTTATCCATCAGCTCCCCCTCGTTCTTGAAGCAAAATCTTCCACATTGTCAGTTTTCTACATTTTTTTTCCTCTATCTATATTTCTCTTTCTTTCTGCTGTGCATAAAACGGTAATTCACTTCCCTCTTCTCTCTGTTGATCTCTCCCAGTTCAGGATACACAATATAGGAGGAAAACAACAATGAGATCATTAACAAAAATAGCACAAATCCATAGAAATGTCCCCCGAAATTGCAACACCGTATTTCAATGACAGCAGTCTCTGTGGGCCAAGAAAAAAGTGAAATCATGTGTGCTTAATATTATTATGTTCCAGACTTCAGAAAACATAAAACACATATTTATAAAAAGTTGTGAACTGGGAGACCTGTGGATTTTGTTAAAACAATGTTATTATCATAATAAAACCCCAGAGTCTCCATCAGACCATCTTGACGGTTCTTGTGTTAATAAAATAAACACATTGGTCAAATGTGTTTATTTTATTTACGTGTTTATTATTTGTCCATAAAAATTATGAACAGGATTGGTAACAAAGGACAGCCCTTACGGAGTCCAGCTCTCACTGAAAATGAGTCTGACTGAGTGTATAGAAATTATAAAATATAAAAACACAGATATACAGTATATGCACCCATTTAAATAAAATAGCACACATTTAAAATAAAACAAAATAAGAAGTAAAAGATATACATTTTGGTAGTGCCTCAACAGATGAATTAATGAAATGAAAAGTGCAGAGTGCGAAACAGGTGAGATGCGGTGGGGGGGGGGGGGGTTAAAAAGGTCCTCATTTCTATGTATGTATGAGTTGAGTGGGGTGGGGTGGACCTCTAGCTGTTTGCAGTCCAGATGGCTCAGGGGAAGAAACTGTCTGGAAGTGTGGGGCCTGATTGATCTGAACCATCATCAGAGGGAAGCAGGTCAAACAGATGGTGGGCAGGATGTGAGGAGTCCTGTCTATGCTTCCTGAAGTCCATAATGACTTCTTTGGTTTTATGGACATTCAGTTCCAGGCTAGTCGAATGCTTTGGTCGAAAAGAAGGCTGTTTTTTTTTTTGTGGGGGGTGCGTCGGGAGTATGGGGTATTGAGCTTGTTGTTATGAGCTATTCGGTCTCTGTACAACCGTTGTCAGAGTTTGGTTCGTATTGCCAACACTCGGTCGGACTCATTCTCAGTGAGAGCTGGAGTCCGCCAGGGCTGCCCTTTGTCACCGATCCTGTTCATAATTTTTATGGACAGGATTGCTAGGCGCAGCCAGGGAACGGAGGGTGTCATGCTTGGTGACCACAGGGTCTCATCTCTGTTAGTTTGCAGATGATGTTGTCCTGCTGACTTCATCCAACAATAACCTACAGGTCTTACTGGGATGGTTTGCCGCTGAGTGTGAAGCGGCTAGGATGAGAATCAGTACCTCCAAGTCCGAGTCCATGGTCCTCAGCCGGAAAAACATGGATTGTCCTCTCTGGGTTGGGGACAAGCTCCTGCCACAAGTGGAGGAGTTTAAGTATCTTGGGGTCTTTTTCACGAGTGAGGGGAGAATGGAGTGAGACATTGAAAGATGGATCAAAGCAGCATCTGCAGTGACGCAGACGTTGTACCAGTCTGTTGTGGTGAAGAGGGAGCTGAGCTCTAAGGCAAAGCTGTCGATTTACCAGTCAATCTACGTTCCTACCCTCACCTATGGTCATGAGCTTTGGGTAATGACCGAAAGAACGAGATCACGGATACAAGTGGCTGAAATGAGCTTTCTTCGTAGGATTGCTGGACTCACCCTCAGAGATAGGGTGAGGAGTTCAGTCATCCCGGAGAGGATCAGAGTAGAACCGCTGCTCCTCCACATTGAAAGGAGCCAGGTGAGGTAGTATGGGCATCTGATCAGGATGCCTCCTGGATGCCTCCCACTTGAGGTGTTTTGGGCATGTCCCTCTGGGAAGAGACTCCGGGGCAGACCCAGGACTCGCTGGAGAGACTGTCTCCCAGCTGGTCTGGGAACGCCTTGGTATCCTCTCTGAAGAGCTGGAGCAGGTGGCTGGGGAGAGGGAAGTCTGGGCTTCTCTGCCTGAACTGTTGCTGCCGCGACCCGGACCTCCAGAAAAGTGGTAGAAGATGGATGGATGGATGGACAGTTCCAGGTTTTGTGCTGAGCACCATATCAACAAATTCTCTACTTCAGCCCGGAATGCCTTCTCATCATCGTCACTGATGAGCCCAGCCAAGGCGGTGTCATCCGCATACTTCACAATGACGGTGGTTGGGTAGGTTGGTAGGGATGCACAATTATGGCCAAAATGATGATCGCGATTATTTTTATCAATATTGAAATCACAATTATTAATCACAATTATTCATTAACTTTAGGAAAAACACAAGATTACATAAAAGTAATTATTTTTTTTAATTCATCTTACCTACTAATTGCTAGATGAACCCTGTGGCCAAAGCACTGGAGCCTCGTCCATTTATTTAGAGAAGCTACCTTGACAACATATTCTGCTTGATCATAGGTCAGTCGTAGTTGCAAAGTACTTGACAGTTGTGATATCCATCTGTATTTTTCATACAGCACAAGTAATGCAACCTTGGAGAATCCCGTGGAGATCACATATTTCTTGTCCAGTGTTTGGACCATGTTTTTGAAGCCTTTGTTGCTCATACAGTATTTAGTGGACATATGTCTTTGGTCAAATAAAATGCTATTGCTTCAATTACTTTAGCATGTTTTTGGGAGGTGGATGGATACGGTGAAGCTCTGTGCAGGGTTGATACTATGGTTGCCTGGGTCGGCACCGGACACAGGCTGTGATTTAGTGAAGTGACATTGGTTTTAGCCTTCACGCATTTATCATATATGTGTTTGTGGTGTTTTTTCAGGTGGTTGAATAAATTAGCTGTGTTACCCTGGAGCACAGACACAGCTCTATGGCACTCTTTGCATATACAGGTACATCTCAAAAAATTAGAATATCATGAAAAAGTTCAATATTTTTTGTCACTCATTTCAGAAAGTGAAGCACATATATTATATAGATTCATTACACAGAGAGTGATATATTTCAAGTGTTTATTTATTATAATTTTGATGATTATGGCTTACAGCCCATGAAAACCCCAAATTCAGTTTCTCAAAAAATTAGAATATTACATAAAATTAATTTTTAAAAAAAAGTGTTAATAGAAATGTTAGCTGACTGAAAAGTATATCCATGTACACACTCAATACTTGGTCGAGGCAAATTTTGGATTAATTACTGTATCGATGTGGCTTGGCATGGAGGTCATCAGCCTGTGGCACTGCTGAGGTGTTATGAAGGTCCAGGTTGCTTTGATAGTGACCTTCAGCTTGTCGGCATTGTTGGGTCTGGTGTCTCTCATCTTCCTCTTGACAATACTCCATAGATTCTCTGTGGGGTTTAGGTCAGGAGAGTTTTGCTGGTCAGTCAAACACAGTGATGTCATGGTCATTAAACCAGGTTTTGATACTTTTGTCAGTGTGTGTGTGTGGGGGGGGATGCCAAGTCCTACTGGAAAATGAAATCAGCTTCTCCATAAAGCTTGTCAGCAGAGGGAAGCATGAAATGCTCTAAAATTTCCTGGTAGACGTCTGCGCTGACTTTGGTCTTGATAAAACACAGTTGACAAACACCAGCAGATGACCTCTGTTCAGATAAAAGTAAATATTGCATTTCATTTGGAAATCAAAGTCCCAGAGTCTGGAGAAAGAGTGGAGAGGCACAGAATCTAAGTTGCTTGAGGTTTAGTGTGAAGTTTCCACAGTCAGTAATGATTTGAGGAACCATGTCGTCTGCTGGTGTTGGTCCACTGTGTTTTATCAAGACCAAAGTCAGCGCAGTTGTCTACCAGGAAATTTTAGAGCACTTCATGCTTCCTTTTGCTGACAAGCTTTATGGAGAAGCTGTTTTCATTTTCCAGCAGGACTTGCCCCCCACCCACTGCCAAAAGTATCAAAACCTGGTTTAATGACCATGGCATCACTGTGTTTGATTGACCAGCAAACTCTCCTGACCTAAACCCCACAAAGAATCTATGGAGTACTGTCAAGAGGAAGATGAGAGACACTAGACCCAACAATGCCGACAAGCTGAAGGTCCCTATCAAAGCAACCTGGACCTTCATAACACCTCAGCAGTACCACAGGCTGATCACCTCCATACCATGCCATATTGATACAGTAATCCAAAATTTGCCCCGACCAAGTACTGAGTGTGTACATGGACATACTTCTCAGTCAGCCAACATTTCTATTAAAAAACTATTTTTTAAAATTAATTTTATGTAATCTAATTTTTTGAGAAACTGAATTTGGGGTTTTCATGGACTGTAAGCCATAATCATCAAAATTAAAATAAATAAACACTTGAAATATATCATTCTCTGTGTAGTAACTCTATATAATATATGGGTTTCACTTTCTGAAATGAGTGACAAAAAATACTGAGCTTTTTCATGATATTCTAATTTTTTGAGATGTACCTGTAATTTCTTTTTCGTCAGCATCAGTTGCCCTGAATCCAAAACACACCCAGACAACAGATGATCCTTCCAAGGCACTAACTCCTCGCTTCCACGTGTTTCTGTGCTGTCACCTTCTTCTCCCGACATCTGGTTTGTGTTTCACCATTAAGGCTGCCGTTACAGGGTGGGCTCGCTTGTCAGTTCTGCAGCTTAATGTTGCCCTATCATGCGTTCGCACCCTGGTGGTCGGCTGGCTGTTGGTTGAGAAAATGCTTGATTTGATATGCAGCAGAGCCCACATTTTAAATGTTAATATCGCCAACGATCACGTTAATTTAATCGTAGCAGCCAAAATCGTGATCACGATCAAAATTCGATTAATTGTGCAGCTGTACGAGTTGGTTGGGTTGATCAAAAATTGGCCTGATCTCTCATCTCCACCTCTGTGTAAAAGGGGTATAATTTGTTCAATATATTGAGCAAGAAAGAAAACTATAACTCTTTAAGTGGCATGGCATTCATTTTGACCATCGACAAAACTTTAAACTTTCTTCTGACTTCAGTATATTTACTTAAAACACTGTTTTCATGGTTTAAACTTTATTTTGAATATATTCACCTTGCAGACAGTTAAATCTGGGTTGTCACTAAACCTGATGTGAAAAAAATCTTGAAAGCAAGCAAGGTAAATTGTTTTGTTTTGGTCTGAAGAACAATCAAGTAAACCATTAGGTTTAACAACATTACCACAAATGCCTTTTTATTTAAAAAAAAAGGACAGAAATCATGATCGATGATCATACGTGTATGAATAAACACCAAGGTGGCTGTGGTCAGTGAAGGAGAACTTGTTGCTCAAAGTGGAGAACTGAGTGTCCATGTGAATGATCTACAGTCAAACTCCTCTGGTCGACCCACCTCTTTTACAGTTCCCCCACCCACACCCCACAACCCTTCCCCCCCAAAAAAAACAGGAAGGCGATTGTGTTCAATGAGGCATTGACCTCCACAGGAGAGCTAATGGCTTGCATGAGGTGGAGTGTCTGGACTGTAAATCTACCTGCTCTCCATCAGCATGATAAACAGTGGTGTGGTTTGGCGTACAAAGGTTGGAAAAGCATTCACAGAACAATTTGAACTGTACTGGTGGGAGTCTTGAGACTTTCAGCAAAAATAACATCAATTCTTTTCTGCCAGACCCAGTCTTTAGTGATTCATTCTATTCCCAGCTTCTAACATTTGGTAACCAAGAGCTTTTTGTACTAAGTATTATACTATATGCTGCCATACATTATAATGGATTAGAGATGGATTAGATGGTGAATCATGCTTTACAATGCACCATTGTAAATAAAAGGCAACACACCAGTGGGAAATAGCTTTTGAGCTGTGTTGTGTCCATCTGGCTTGTGGGTGGGTGCTGGAAGAACCAGAGTGTATCACTCTCAGGGACAGAGGCCAAGTGTGTTGACAAATGAGATTTATCTCAAAGATCAGCAACGGATGTCCAGTATTACGTTCGATTTACGATCACACCGGACAAACATTGAATGTCCACTCACACATCAACTCACCTTCAAAAAATTTCTATTGACTTCCCTTCCACTGCAGGTGTTCTACAAACGGGCAGACATGGCCATTGGTTCACTGACTATAAATGAAGAGCGCTCAGAGATTATTGACTTCTCAGTGCCATTTGTGGAGACGGGGATCAGTGTGATGGTGGCTAGAAGTAACGGGACTGTGTCTCCGTCTGCTTTTTTAGGTGAGAGAATTCTTCAGAAAACATGCTGTCATAGCTTTACAAAGTTCTAATCTTAGATGTCATTACAGTATCAAGGTGGTTCCATGGATTAATCACAATCCATACACTACGTTTAAAATAAAAGTTATGCAGGGAACTTGTTGATCTCCTTTTACTTTGATTAATTTGAATGAGAAAGGTAAGACTACACAATTAATCAAATCTCAATCTAATAAGTCTCTGCAATTCTATAATTGGACAAATTGCTATAGTTTTGATAAATTTAATATACCTATATATGATATCTTTACAATAGTGCTGCACAAATTCACACCTTTGTGTTTTTTATGCAACTTAATATTGAAGTTAGGAAATAAATATTTCAAAATGATCAATTTAGTATGGATTTTACTTACAATAAATTAAGTAGTACCATGAAACCATCCATAAAGAACATTTAAAAACTCTTTCTATTTATTACAATGCATGCAGCACCACTACTATTCAGTCCCTCCAGGATTTCGCAGGGATGTTTTTATGTTTGTTGCAGTCCAAAAAGCCAGAATTCGCGGGAGCATTTTTTAGAAGTTGCGATAAAAGTTGCAATGTTTGGAGAGGTTTTTTTTTTGCACTAAAAGTTGTGGAAAGAATTACAAATTTTAAAGCAGATGGTTTTTCCAGCTTACTACAATGATATTCTATATAACAATACAAGAAAAGCACAGGATTGCCAAACATTTCCTATTACAGTGATTTGTAAATTAAGCAGAAACTTCTGCTATACAGAAAAACTCTTTTGTACAACCGCCAATGCAGACTTTAACACAATATCTATTACAACAGCTAAATTGCATTGAATGCATGTTAAAGAGTACAGATGTGGAAATTATTTGCTTCATTTGAAAACTCCCTACGGTCCCCAACCACTCGGTACCAAGCGGAAAGGAAAAAATAAATAATTTATTGTGTTACTCTGTATTGTCTATGGGAGTCTGTTTTTTCTGAAAATAAAAATTCAGACATTATTCCTATGCCTAACCCCTACCTGTCTGTCTATTTGCTGCGTGTCTTACACACACACACACACACGTCTCATCAGACACACATCTTTCATTTATTGGGGGGGGGGGCGTTTGTCCATGTTTAGACCAGAGATTCACAGCTTTAAAGCTCACTGACAAGATGTAGTAATGATTATACCTCTAAAGATGTAGGAAATGATCAAACACTGGCTGTAGTGTTAGACTTGCTCGTTCGTTTGTGATTTTATGGAGTCTCTTGTCATGTGTGCTCCCACAATGGGGTGCTTTGGGGGCAGGCGGACATTTTTCAACACAAACCCAGCACTTCGTACACGCGGTCTGGACAGGGATGTCCACTGGCAGGCTAGGGGACACAGAGGAAAGGACAGTGTTGGAAACCTCGTGGGTGAGTGTTTTTTTTTAATCACACACTGTTTCTTGCTGAAGCGTTCCGTTAATACTTACTGTAAATACAGAAGTGAAGGAGACGTAGCGATGCATTTGATTGGTTAGACTGAATGTTTCAGCCCCACTAAGCTGAAATTTGATTGGTGAAATTGGCGGAAGTTGACGAGGATTGGCCAAAATTGCGGGAAAGTTGCGGTGATTGGATAAAGTTGCAAGGTAGTGCAATAGTTGCGCTGATTGGCTGATTTCGCGTGACTTGACGCGATCGCAACATCGCGAAATCCTGGAGGGACTGACTATTAAGACCAAGATGAATCTCTTTATGGGGACAATAAAAGTGTATTGTATCAAATCATATCACACTAACGTATAAATAACTGAAATTGCAAATCACAATATTTGAGACCATAATCTCTACCATATATTTTTCTCAAATTGTGCTGCCCTAGAAGCAAGAATACAAGTAATACAGTATTTGTAGTATGTGTTTATTTTACCCATTTGTCTAATCGTAAATTTTATCCCTGCAGAACCCTACAGTCCAGCAGTTTGGGTAATGATGTTTGTCATGTGCCTGACCGTTGTGGCCATCACAGTCTTTGTCTTTGAATACTGCAGTCCAGTTGGTTATAACCGCAGCCTGGTCAGTGCCAAAGGTGAGTCTCTTCACTTTCTCGATGAACAGTAAAAAAGAAAAGCAGGAATATCAAATACAGTGATGGTTTGCTGCCTTTTGTAATGAAAAGGAAACTAAGCATGTGTAAATAGGGCTGGGCGATATGAAAAAATTCCAGTCACGATATATTTTTCCCATACTGATCGATATCGATATATATTGCAGTATAAATCAAATCACTATTTCTGTCAAGCTTAAAGGTTCCTTGTTACTTCTAAGTGAGATGTGAAGCTATCACAAGATTAATTTTAAATATTTATTTTGTCAGAAGCTGAATCTGACAAATGTAGTGTATAACGTTATCCAACTGTATTTCAAATAATTATAAAACATTATAAAATATAAATATTTTATAATATTCTGCTCACCAACTTACCCATAGCTGAGTGAAGTACATGCCCAAAGCACTGCAGCCGTGTCCACTTGTTTAGTGATGTGGTCTTCATTATTTGTCCCACTGTCTGTTGTGATCCAGACTTGCTTGTCTTCACTCAGTCTCCAGGATGCAAGTGCTTCAGTCAGTCCTAAAGCAATGGCTTCACCTGTATGGTCTTCAGGAAAGTTTGATGACAATTGCTTTTCAAATTCCAGTCTTGATCAATGAAGTGGGCAGTGAGGCTCATATATGGTTCGACTTGACCACAAATCTGACACAGTCGCGAAGTATGACACACTTTGCAACTCATTTTCAACCGTTTCTCTACATTCCGTGTGCAGCTGGGGAAATGTCATCTGGGAGAAATATTTACAGCCAGGGAGTTGGTAATGAGGGTCAGTTACTTTCAACAGAATGGCACTGCTTCAAATGGTAAAACAGATTTGTAAGAGTTATCTGATTTTGTGGGAACGTGCTTGCAACAGTTTGCAGTGCATGCTAAGCTGCTTCTTGTTAGACTGTAAATAGCCAAAATATCTCCCCATTACTGAATTTCTTGGACCATTCTTTTCAACAATCTCCTTGTCTACTGAGCATTGGACGGCATCCGTTTTGGTATCTTCTTTGTAACGCTCTCACTAGACTTTTCATTAATGTTTTCTGTCATTAATTCATTAATGTTTTAATGTTTTCTGTCATCCTTTTTTTTAACCCGCTCCAACCCCCTCCTTTGGGCTGCGCTAGCCCAAACATTAGCAGGTGTGCTAAGCCCCGGCTGTGTACTGGTCCTATGCACCTATGCTCGCTGTTGCATGCATCAATCGAATGTGACTCCCAGCCACATGATTGGTTTGGTGCAGTGTATTCTCATTTTCATTGGCTTTTCATGTTGTCTGTCAAAACATGGAACGAATGAGTTCTCTCGACGTTCTATCGATCATGTATTGTGTCTCCATCGGGGAAAAGTTATTTCACAATAATTATCATTGTTGTTTAATCGTCCAGCCCTATATATAAAGCAGGCATTTCTTACTGGTTAGGGGTAGGAATCACCAGAGGCATGATATTCTCACAATCTTGCGATATGGTGAGTACTGTGATATTATATATTGTAATTTCCATCCCGATCTTTGTCTTGTTCAACTACCGGCTAGATCTTAGAAGTCACTCCTTTGCTGTGCTTAGCTAACCAAACAGTGAACATCTAGCACCATTTAATGGACTGAAAAGTCAAAGTTGACTCAGCAGACTTGACTTAACAGCTTTGTTTTTTATCACTCTGGTAAGTAAGTTTATGTTTGCAACTAATTCTTAAAGTATCACAGTACTAATGTCTCTGAATTAATATGTAGTGCTACCACAAAGTATTGCGATCTTTTAAGGTAAGATAAGATAAGCCTTTATTAGTCCCACAATGGGGAAATTCCAGGATTGCAACAGCACAGGGATAGCAACACTCAGAGCAACAATCAGAAGGCAAGAGAAAAAACAAGAGCACTGATTTTTTTTTTTTTTTACCCTTAGCCCTATTATGGGTCAAGTTCAGTTTGGGGCAACGTAGGGTCACATACGAGGGGGAGCTTAAAAGTTCATAGGCTGAAAAATTCAAAGTAGTCAAATTTGACCAAATGTGGTTTATTTTTCCAACATACTCTTCCCTTCGGTCCACACACTTTTTTCATTGGTGTTGCAGCGCTTGGATCCCTGCGGCTGAAAAATAAACCACATTTGGTTAAATTTGACCACTATGAACTTTTAAGCCCCACGTCGTATGTCAAATCTCAAAACATCTGTTTTAGGAAGAATATTTATCTTTTGTCATCTTGATTATACAGATGCATCTCAAATTAGAATGTGTTTGGAAAATTTATTTATTTCAGTAATTCACAAAATGAAACTCCCATATTATATAGATTCATTACACATAAAGTGATATATTTCAAGTGTTTATTTCTGTTGATTGCAGCTGAAGGCTGCTATCAAAGCAACCTGGGCTTCCATAACATCTCAGCAATACCACAGGCTGATCAGCTTCATGCCACGCCGCACTGATGCAGTAATTTATGCAAAAGGGGCCCAACCAAGTGTTGTGTGTATAGAGGTATTGCACTGACGTCACACGGGTCACGTGTCTTTTGTTTACTGCGCCATTTTGGACGGCAACGAACAGCCAAATCACCAACAGCAAGAGTGAGTGAGTGTAATCAACAAGATAAATGGCTACACACAAATCAACACTGTGGTTCAACGACGAGGTGCAGACATTTCTGTGCTTGGTAGCTGATTAAAGAAATCCAGAGGGAGCTGGACGGAGCAATTTGGAAATGAATTCATGGCCACGGCAGAGGCAGATGGGAGGCAGAGTGGCATCGACCCGACCACGGCATCATCACTGTTGAAAACAGTGATAGAGGATGGTGAGTGATGTGATATTATGCATCTTTGCCGTTATTTATCCCAGTGGAAAGCTCACTTTGAACAAACAACACCATTGTCTACTGTATGCAGACAGTAAGCTAGCTAGTTAGCCATCAATGCTAACTCCATGCTCTGCTTGTATTTTGCGCTTGTGCCAACAACATCTGACGAAATCAGCTAGAGTTAATCCTGTTAAAAAGTAGTTTTTTACATGTTGCACTTTCGTACTGTATATGTACTTAAGTTGTGTGTGTATTTTCATTCGAGAGTCCCACCGCAGCTGAAGATCTGCTGAATCGGGACCAGCTGCACATCCAGTTGCTTCTCAGTAGCCTCGGTTACATGGGAAAAATTTCTTCCATCTGATTACAATTCAGATCAGAACTTTACTGTTTACATGGATCCTGAAAAAGCTGATCCAATTAGGAAATGTGTTTCCATGTGTCACACGTTTGAACGGACTAAATCATTTTGACATGCGCATGTCGACATTTCGACATTCCGAAAACAGTAGAAGAAGAAGCAGCTTCTGGTGTAAACAAACTCAGCTTCGTGTCTTTCTCTTTTTGAAATGGACCTGTATTGTGTTATTCAGACTGTACTTTTGCTTCTGCTGGTCTCCGTAATGAAGCTGTAAGTACATACTTCTGCATATGACGAACAGAGGGAGACAGCAGGACGATACAGACTAGTTTTGTTTTACTCCTGCCATGTCTTCCGCTAGCTGTTGTAAAGGCGGAAATACGTCACATCGACGTGTGGCTGATGTACATACATGCACGATAAATATATTTTCTGCCCAACCTTCGGAATAAGTGTTTATATGCGCACCAATCGGAATAACAATCGGCATAACCCACCCGTCTCAATCGGAATGAAATTTTGATCCAAATGAGTGTGATTGGATCAGGGTATTCAGATTGGCATGTTTACATGAAGCATTTTTATTCCGATCAGGCTTTTAATCTGGTTACTTGTGTCCATGTAAACATGGCTAGTGAGGCAAGAGAGCATGAAACGGGAACTGGTCAAGTGGACTCCTGACCAAGTGAGCACCCCATGTGAGCACCCCAAGTGGACTCCGGGGTCCAATCTGTACATGTACAAGTACATTTTCAATCCAGTGATTTACAAACTGATTCAGAGTTTTCTAAAGCCTCATTCAGAGCATTACAGTCCCACATACCTATACTGTAGATTTTCATCTGGGGGCAGCCAGCGGTGACGAGCAGAAGCGGTGGAGAAGAAAATTCTTTTGAAAGCAGAAACAGAGCCAAAATCTTCTCCGGGTCAGCTGAGTTGTCATCTATATATCTATATATATTACACTTTTTGGTGACCGGGAAAAGTCTTTCCAACAGTTTTACATAAATTCTTGTTGTTGTTCTCCTTCTTCGTGTTTACAAATCACTGGATAGAGAATGTACTTTTACAGATTGGATCCCGGGGTCCACTTCGGGTTCTCCCTTGGTCAGGGGTCCACTTGACCTGTATCCCATGAAACTACCTTGTGAAGGAAGGAGATGGCTCAGAATGCTGCCTTCAATCAAACGTTCCTTGGTGTGCTGGGCCACCTTACGAAAGCGATGAGTCGGCGTGTGTGGCCGGCATGTGTGACCCATTCTGAGTTTTTTTTTTTAAAGTTTAAAGTTTGAATGTTGCACATTCTAAATAATCTGGAGTTTGCTGGTGATTGTAATAAACAATTTAGTGACTTATGTGTTTGCATCATGATGTTCTATTTGTCTGTTAAGACACCGGTGGGAAAAGTCAACGGTACAAACCAAACATTTATCAATGACGTTGAAAATAATGGCTCATTTTTAAGAAAAAGTAATCAACAACAATTATTTTATTTACTGAAGACGGTATTGTTGGATGTGCCAGTGCAGAAAACACTGCACACTTTAGTGATAGTACCAGTATATGGAGGAATTCTGTGCCATATTAGCATCTATATTTCCTAATAATGAGTTAGGGTTTAATGGGATTTTAATATATTTTAACACAAACCACTTTATGGTTCATAATTATGTTGACAGATTTACACCAAACCAAAAGTGATTTCTCAAACTGCTGGATTATTTAGATAGCTTTTCCAATCTTTTAGCATTTAATTTTTGTCACTAAATCTTGGTAACCACAAATAAAACAAACAAAAGTGGAGACATATCTGCAAAAAGCACAAGTTTTTTGTAAAAATTCCTAGTGCAATACAAAAGGAGTACATAGTACATTATTCACACATAGAATATATGTATATGTATATAGTATCTAAATCTATATATCCAGTAAAGCCATGTATTTTCCATATAACCTTATGACTGCATTATTATAATTGCTTTTAATCCTAGATGAAGTTTGTTTTGGGTTAAAAATGCATCATAATTCCATCCATCCATCCATCTTCTACCGCTTTTCCGGAGGTCCGGGTCGCGGAGGCAGCAGTTCAAGCAGAGAAGCCCAGACTTCCCTCTCCCCAGCCACCTGCTCCAGCTCTTCAGAGGGGATACCAAGGCGTTCCCAGACTAGCTGGGAGACATAGTCTCTCCACCGAGTCCTAGGTCTGCCCCGGGGTCTCCTCCCAGTGGGACGTGCCTGAAACACCTCAAGTGGGAGGCGTCCAGGAGGCATCCTAATCAGATGCCCATACCACCTCAACTGACTCCTTTCAATGTGGAGGAGCAGCGGTTCTACTCTGAGCCTCTCCCGGATGACTGAGCTCCTCACCCTATCTCTGAGGGTGAGTCCAGCAATCCTACGGAGAAAGCTCATTTCAGCCGCTTGTATCCGCGATCTCGTTCTTTCGGTCATTACCCAAAGCTCGTGACCATAGGTGAGAGTAGGAACGTAGATTGACTGGTAAATCGAATTATGCATCATAATTGTTAAATATATTTTGTTATATCTAACTCAGTTGTAGAGGAGCTTGGGAATGAAGAGGCGATTTGGTTTATAAGCAAAGTTTAATATTCAGCTCTTCTAACAAGTCTCATCTGGTGCAGAGAGTGGCAGAAGGGAAAAAGAGACAGAATGTCTCCAGCTCACTGACTTTATACTGGCACACAACAAAAGACATGCATAACAAAGGCTGACATCCCTCATTATCTTAATCCCCCCATTGTCTTGGTATTTCCTCTCCTCGCCTTAGGGGGTGAGGGTGGCTCCTCCGGTCTCCTCCGCCGCGTCCGGGAACGTCTTTGTTCTTCACTCGGCGGGTGAGAGCCCTTTGTCCTTTCAGAGGTGTGAAGTCCTTTACATATGTAATTACCAAACATTTCCACATGCTTCAACATATGTAGGTTATGGAATATATGGTTAACATAGACCACAGGCCCCCCAAACAACTAAGAAAGGACAACAGGAAGGTTCACAGTCTAAGATAGTTATTATGACATACTAAGTGTTACATCTGTTGCCTCGGAAGAAACTTTCCAGCAGCCATGCTCCTAAGAGAGTTCAGTGGTAATTATAACAGCATAGTAAAATCATAAGTCAGTCCTAAACTGTTGCAGCACAATTAGTGAACAATTGTGGAGTGGTTTGTATCAGTCCCTGTGCTGTCTGGGTTTTAATCTTCTCCCAAAACTGCTGTAGGTTGGTTTAGGCGCCCTGCTGGGACCTTCTTGAGAGGAATCTGCAGTGTGGGGAGGAGAGTGATTATTTGTTCCCTGCCTGGGGGCTGAGTCTTTTCTCTTGGGGGGTCTACCCCGCCGAGGTGCTCTCGCCAACTGTGCAGGCTCGTCTTTCAACAAGAAGGCAGGTTTAAGTCTGTCAATGCTGACTGTTTCTTTTCTGTCCCCAAAATCAAGCACAAAGTGTTTATCACCATGTTCCAGCACTCTGAGTGGTCCATCGAATGCTGGGCGAAAGGTAGGTTTTAAAGCTTCATGCTTAACAAAAACGAACTCAGCGTTTTTTAAAGCCTGAGGGACAAAAACCCGTGGGAAGGAGTGATGAGCTGGACCGGGGAGAGAGTTCGGTCCGTTGTTGCCTAAAAACCTTGGGACTGGAAGGCGCCCTGGCTCTGGGTTCTCTGGTAAAAATTCACCTGGGAGCCTGAGAGGTTGTGCAAAGACTAATTCTGCGTGAGAGGCGTCTAGATCCTCTTTAGGTGCAGCACGCAACCCCAATAAAACCCAGGGAAGTTTATTTACCCAATTTGTGTCCGTTAGTGAGGCTCTGAGGGCAGCCTTTAAAGACCTGTGAAAACGCTCGCATAACCCATTAGCCTGAGGGTGATAAGCGGTGGTGCGATGAATTGTTGCCCCTAAGCTGTTGGACATGGCTGACCAGAGCTCTGAGACAAATTGAGGCCCCCTATCGGACGTGATGTCCGATGGGACGCCGAAACGTGCCACCCAGTTTGTCAAAAAAACGCGAGCGACTTCCTCCGCTGTGGTTGCCGCTAGAGGGACTGCCTCTGGCCAGCGTGTGGTGCGGTCTATCATTGTTAACAGGTGTGTGAAACCTTGGGAGGAAGGTAGTGGCCCCACGAGGTTGACATGAACGTGGTCGAACCTTCTAGCAGGGATTGGAAAAGGCTCCAGAGGGGCTTTTGTGTGTCTGTGTATTTTGGCGTGTTGACAAGAAATGCAAGTTTTTGCCCATTCTTTTACGTTTTTGCGCAGGCCAGGCCACACAAACTTTTCGGCGACCATTTTAACCGAGGCGCGCACACCTGGGTGCGCGAAGGAGTGAATTGCGTCGAAAATACGGCGGCGCCATGTAGCTGGTACTAACGGGCGAGGTCGGCCAGTTGAAACATCGCATATTAGGGGGGGCACGCCGTCGCGTAAACCCTTTTTCTCCAGCCTTAACCCTGTTGGTCCAGACAGGAGTGCGCGCATGTCCGCGTCACTGCTTTGTTCCTCCACCATGGCTGCATAATCTATCCCTGCATGGATAGGTGCTGCGTATGTGTCTGCGTTAGTGAAGAGTTCTGCTGCTGAGGCAGTATAATCTGTCTCCCCGCGCTCTGGTGGTGTCACAGCGTGAGAGAGACAGTCCACTACTACGTTAAGTTTGCCTGCCACGTGACGAATGTCTGTGGTGAACTCTGAAATCGCAACTAGCTGTCTTTGTTGTCTGCCTGACCATGGTTCTGAAATTTTAGCCATAGCAAAGGTGAGCAGTTTATGGTCTACAAAAGCCGTGAAACTCCGCCCTTCTAACCAGAACTGGAAGTGGCGGATGGATAAATGAAGCGCCAGCAGCTCTCTGTCAAAAGTGCTGTATTTACGTTCAGTTTGGTTTAGCGATTTGCTAAAGAATGCTAGAGGTTGCCAGACCCCGCTGACAAGCTGTTCTACAACTGCCCCTATTGCTAGGTCTGAAGCGTCTGTGGTTAGTGCGATGCGGGCCAAGGGATCTGGGTGAACTAACAATGTGGCGTTAGCTAGGGCACTTTTTACTTCCGCGAAAGCGCGTTCGCGCTCCGGGGTCCATTCGACCGCGTTGGAAGCTTTCTTTTTTTTGAGCGCGTCATATAGGGGCTGCATGAGCTGAGCTGCGTGGGGGAGGAAGCGGTTGTAAAAATTAACCATCCCTAAAAATTCCTGTAGCGATTTGACCGTTTGTGGCCGTGGGAAACTTTCTATCGCGTGAACTTTGTCTGGAAGTGGAACTGCCCCCTTCGGAGAGACTTTGTGTCCTAAAAAATCAATTTGTGACACGCCGAATTTGCATTTGGCTGGATTGATTATTAGCCCGTGCTCTTCTAGCCTCTGAAAAACCGTAGTGAGGTGATGCTCGTGTTCTACCTCAGACGAGCTGGCTACCAGCATGTCGTCGAGGTAGACGAAGACAAAACGAAGGTCGCGTAGGACCCCGTCCATCATTCATTGAAAAGTTTGAGCAGCGCCTTTGAGGCCGAAAGGCATTCGCAGGAATTCAAAAAGGCCGAAAGGGGTTATTACCGCTGTTTTAGGAATGTCTTCTGCTTGGACTGGGACTTGGTGATAACCGCGGACTAAGTCTATTTTTGAAAAAATGCGCGCACCCGCCAGGTGTAGTGAAAAATCTTGAATGTGAGGGATTGGGTAACGGTCATGTGCTGTAGCATTGTTTAATCTGCGGTAATCTCCGCACGGTCTCCAAGAACCGTCGGATTTCGGAACCATGTGAAGTGGTGAGGCCCAGGGGCTCTTCGAGCGTCTAACAATGCCCAATTTTTCCAGAGTTGTAAACTCGTCCCGTGCTATGTTGAGCTTGGCCGCGTCTAAGCGGCGAGCTTTGGCAAAAACGGGAGGTCCCGTTGTGGGAATGAAGTGTTCAACCCCGTGTTTAGCCACAGTGGCTGAGAATTTGGGAATTGTGAGTGCTGGAAATTGGGTGAGGAGTTGCTCAAACTTACCTCCTGCCGTGGTGACGTTGGCCTGCACAGGTGGTGGAGAAACTCGGGCTGAGCAGGGAATAGAAGCAAAGGACAGTGCATTAACCAGGCGCCTATTTGCTAGATCCACTAATAACCCATGTGCACATAAAAAATCTGCGCCTAATAAGTTAAAACTCACCGCCGCTACCACAAATGTCCATCTGTAGCTGCGGCCATAGATGAGGAGGTGCAGGCTCTTTTCGCCGAACGTGTTGATGCCAGAGCCGTTGGCTGCCACGGCTCCGTTGCCCCGGGTGCCTGTGGCTCGATCTGCGTGGGAGGGCATGACGAAACTCAGCTGGGCTCCTGTGTCGATGAGGAACTGCTTGCCTGTGTGTCCATCCGTCACGTACAACAGCTTGTTTTTCTCGCCGAGAACCGCTGCTGTTAACGGCTCTCGGCTTTGGCGTTTTCCCGAAATCGCGAATTTGCAGGGGGGAACGCATTTGCGGGCCTTGTCAGCGAAGAGGTGGTGATAATAACAGACGTCGCTCTGTCTGTTATGTCTTGGCCGTGTCGCTGTCACCGTGGGCTGGGTCTGCTCCGTGGGTTGTGGCTCCTCGTGGCTCGGGGCGTCAGCTTTGAGGTCTGCGGATGCTGCTGTGGGTGTCAGCTCCTTGCAGGCGTTGACGAGCCGATGAGCTTCATTGGCCAGCACGCGGAAGTCTTGGTGGTTGTTGCACTTCATGCTGGCGAGTGTCCCTCTCATGTGTGGCGGCAGCGTGCTGAGGAAAATAAACTGGAAGAGGAAGTTGTCATTGTCCTCTTCTTTGAGCTGTAGCAAATCCTCCATGAGGGCCTTCGGTTTGCACCCTCTGTGGCCGTAGACCGCCAGGATCTTCTCGGCTCTCTCTTCCGCTGATGGGACGTAGTTCGCCACGATGGTTGCTTTGAGCGTCTCATATTTGTCCCGGGCCGGTGGTCGCCGGATCATGCTCCGCACACACTTCGAAGTGGCGGCGTCGAGTTTGGAGACGATATGATAAAATTTGGTATCATCAGCCGTGATGCCCGCCAGTGTAAATTGGGCTTCGGCCTGCTGAAACCAAGAGGCGGGGTCTTCTTGCCAGAAGTCTGGCAGCTTGACAGCGACGGCATTCGTGCACACCATCACTGTTGTGCCCGCCGGGTGAGAGTGCCCTGCCTCGGCTCTCACGGCGGTGCTGGTGCTCGGCTGAGCTCTCTCAATCTCTTCTGCCGGGGGGAACAGTTGTCCATCTGTTCCCTCGTCTGCGTGGCCGCTGGCGTCTGCCTGGGTCGCCACGGATGAGTCGATTGCGGGGGAACGCCTCCGGTCCATACTCGCGTCAAGGTCACCAGTGTAGAGGAGCTTGGGAATGAAGAGGCGATTTGGTTTATAAGCAAAGTTTAATATTCAGCTCTTCTAACAAGTCTCATCTGGTGCAGAGAGTGGCAGAAGGGAGAAAGAGACAGAATGTCTCCAGCTCACTGACTTTATACTGGCACACAACAAAAGACATGCATAACAAAGGCTGACATCCCTCATTATCTTAATCCCCCCATTGTCTTGGTATTTCCTCTCCTCGCCTTAGGGGGTGAGGGTGGCTCCTCCGGTCTCCTCTGGTCTCCTCCGCCGCGTCCGGGAACGTCTTTGTTCTTCACTCGGCGGGTGAGAGCCCTTTGTCCTTTCAGAGGTGTGAAGTCCTTTACATATGTAATTACCAAACATTTCCACATGCTTCAACATATGTAGGTTATGGAATATATGGTTAATATAGACCACATCAGTACTGTTTACCTGTTTAAATATATATTTTACGGCTAATATAACCCCATAAGTATAATATGGCACTTGGCAATCACTTTTTGGCAGTTGATCACTTTTTGCCACAACACCACTGACTGGAGCAGGTACATCTCATGATGTCTCAAAAGTCTTCGTGATTTTTACACAGATCAGAGCAATTTGTAGCACAGGAAGCTAAATGTTTCTAGAGACATTCTGAAGTTCTGCAATCACTGCGGTTCGTGAAGCTGGGGTGACATCCCACCACTGGGAGGCTTGGTTGAACGCCCAGACGGACGGTTTGAAGCAATAATTTTGCCACAAGAGAGCCATCTGAAACACACACACACAGCATACATATTTTAGTACCGTGATTACAATGTAGTACGGGGGACATAAGTGCTTAACTAGCATTAGCAATCATTAGCTTACCTCACATAAAACATGCACTCATATGCTGCCAATATCCAGCATGGGCCATAAACAAAGGGAAACAGCAAGTCAAAAATAAAGAATACAAACAAGAAACAAGACATAGAACAAAAGCCGAAATCAAAAACAAGGACACCATAACCATACCATACATCCGAGGGATAACAGAACCAATTCAAAGGATCATGAAAAAACACAAAATAAACACAGCAGTAAAACCACACAAAAAATTAAGTTATAAGTACACCCAAAGGTCTGAAAGAAAGCTTGGGATCAGTCCGCCAAGGTCTCCGCCTTTGACTGCCACCTAATCCACATAGCACCGGACTTCCATGATCCCTCCTGCAGGTGGTGAACCTACTGGAGGGCGGACCCATGTAACTCCTTCGGGCTGAGCCCGGCCGGGTCCCATGGGTGGAAACCCGGCCACCAGACGCTAGCCTTCGAGCCCCTCCCCCAGGCCTGGCTCCAGGGAGGGAGCTCCATTCAGACCTGGTAGACCCAAACGTATAGTGAGGGTGTGCTGGGAGCGTCTGGCTGAGGCCCCTGTCCGGGAGGTCTTCAACTCCCACCTCCGGAAGAACTTCAACCACATTCCGAGGGAGTCTGGAGACATGGAGTCTGAATGGGCCATGTTCTCCACCTCTGTTGTCGAAGCGGCGGCCCAGAGCTGCGGCCGCAAGGTGGTCGGTGCATCTCGTGGTGGCAACCCCCGAACCAAGTGGTGGACACCAGTGGTGAGGGGGGCCATTAAGCTGAAGAAGGAGTCCTATCAAGCTTGGTTGGCTTGTGGGACTCCCGAAGCAGCTGAGGTGTACCGGCAGGCCAAGCGGAGTGCAGCTCGGGTGGTTGCTGAAGCAAAAACCCGGGTATGGGAGGAGTTCGGTGAGGCCATGGAACAAGACTTTCGGTCGGCTTCAAAGAGATTCTGGCAAACTGTTCGGCGGCTCAGGAGGGGAAAGCAGCTCCCCGTCCACACTGTGTATGGTGCGGATGGGACACTGTTGACTTCAACTGGGGATATCGTCGGGCGGTGGAAGGAATACTTCGAGGATCTCCTCAATCCCACTGATACGCCTTCCACAGAGGAAGCAGGGTTTGGGGACAAGGGGGATGACTCGCCCATCACAGGGGCTGAGGTCGCCAAGGTGGTTAAAAATCTCCTTGGTGGCCGGGCCCCAGGGGTGGACGAGATTCGCCCCGAGTACCTCAAGGCCCTGGATGTTGTTGGGTTGTCATGGTTGACACGCCTCTGCAACATTGCGTGGAGGTCGGGGGCAGTGCCTTTGGCATGGCAAACCGGGGTGGTGGTTCCTCTCTTCAAAAAAGGGGACCGGAGGGTGTGCTCCAACTTTAGAGGGATCACACTCCTCAGCCTCCCTGGGAAGGTCTATGCCAAGGTACTGGAGAGGAGAGTCCGGCCGTTGGTCGAACCTCGGATTCAGGAGGAGCAATGTGGTTTTCGTCCTGGCCGTGGCACATCGGACCAGCTCTTTACCCTCTCGAGAATTCTTGAGGGTTCGTGGGAGTTTGCCCAACCAGTTTACATGTGTTTTGTGGACTTGGAGAAGGCATTTGACCGCGTCCCTCGTGGATTTTTGTGGGGGGTGCTTCAGGAGTATGGGGTATCGGGCTTGTTGTTACGAGCTATTCGGTCTCTGTACGACCGTTGTGAGAGTTTAGTTCGTATCGCCAACACTCGGTCGGAGTCATTCCCAGTGAGAGTTGGACTCCGCCAGGGCTGCCCTTTGTCACCGGTCCTGTTCATAATTTTTATGGACAGGATTTCTAGGCGCAGCCAGGGAATGGAGGGTGTCATGCTTGGTGACCACAGGATCTCATCTCTGTTGTTTGCAGATGATGTTGTCCTGTTGGCTTCATCCAGCAATGACCTACAGCTCTTGCTGGGACGGTTTGCCGCTGAGTGTGAAGCGGCTGGGATGAGAATCAGCACCTCCAAGTCCGAGTCCATGGTCCTCAGCCGGAAAAAGGTGGATTGTCCTCTCCGGGTTGGGGACAGGCTCCTGCCCCAAGTGGAGGAGTTTAAGTATCTTGGGGTCTTGTTCACGAGTGAGGGGAAAATGGAGCGAGAGATCGACAGACGGATTGGAGCAGCATCTGCAGTGATGCGGACGTTGTACCGGTCTGTTGTGGTGAAGAGGGAGCTTAGTTCTAAGGCAAAGCTGTCAATTTACCAGTCAATCTACGTTCCTACTCTCACCTATGGTCACGAGCTTTGGGTAATGACCGAAAGAACGAGATCGCGGATACAAGCGGCTGAAATGAGCTTTCTCCGTAGGATTGCTGGACTCACCCTCAGAGATAGGGTGAGGAGCTCAGTCATCCGGGAGAGGCTCAGAGTAGAACCGCTGCTCCTCCACATTGAAAGGAGTCAGTTGAGGTGGTATGGGCATCTGATTAGGATGCCTCCTGGACGCCTCCCACTTGAGGTGTTTCAGGCACGTCCCACTGGGAGGAGACCCCGGGGCAGACCCAGGACTCGGTGGAGAGACTATGTCTCCCAGCTAGTCTGGGAACGCCTTGGTATCCCCTCTGAAGAGCTGGAGCAGGTGGCTGGGGAGAGGGAAGTCTGGGCTTCTCTGCTTGAACTGCTGCCTCCGCGACCCGGACCTCCGGAAAAGCGGTAGAAGATGGATGGATGGATGGATGTACACCCAAAGGACAAAATAGAACAAGGCAAAAAATGTAATGTAATATATGAAATATCATACAGATTATGCAACAAAACCTACATTGGAGAAACCGGAAGATCATTCGCCACAAGAAAAAAAGAAACCAAAAGGAATGTGAGAAGGAAACACAAGGATGACTCACAAGATCACAAAAAGAAAAGGCAGAACAAACAACATTAAAATCAACTATATCAGATCACTGCAAAAGAAACTAGAAAAGCACTCGGAGAGCGCAGACCTCCGCCAAGCGCCACAGTTCCCCCCATACAGTGTTTGTGTGTACGTTGTCAGATTTCTTGACCATGAAAACATCTGAGTAGCAATTGGATTCACAATGATAGGATTAGTGGTTCAGTAGTAAAAGCATTACCTCCTTGGCAGAGGTAATAAACTGAAGTGTTGGTGTTGTGTCCATGTCCTGCATCTGCAAACTCCCATGCTGGGGGTGTTGCAATTGAATGAACGAATGAATTAATCTTTATTTCGAATAGATTAAGAGTACAGGTTAAAAGAAAGTGAATAATATAACAAAGGGGGTAATAAAATCCAACAAGGTCAAATTAGACAATAGCTCCTCTGATTATACAGTTCAACATAAGTTATCCGAAATATGTGATTGCTGAATCCGCAGCTTATATTGCCCACCCATGTTCCATCCAAGAATTCAAAAGAAAAAACAAAAGAAGTCATGACACAACTGCGTACAACCCACAGGCCAATGGGTTATGTGAGCGTTTTAGATCACTGAAAGCAGCACTGAGGGCTTCACTGACGGATGCCAATTAGGTAGACGGGTTGGCGTGGGTTTTATTCAAAATTCAAACGTTTATTTCAAACTCAGGGTTCATATTAAATGCAGAACTAAAAGGAGTAGAAAATAAATAAATAAATAAATAAAAGTATATACAGATCAGCAGACAGTCGGCGGTCTTGTAACAACAATAACATACAATACTGGACTCAGTATAAAATGGAACGCCACCACTTCCAAATGCTGAAGTGTGAGTGACGAGTTGACAATTGCTGATATAAGATGATTGTTACATGGCAGCAACCTTGTCATCAAACTGTAAACATCGTTACGTATCAACTCGCCAAAAGACGGAATGTTCACAGACACAAACATCTTGCTTGCAGTCGACCTTCGTGGTACATCTAATCTTTATCTTTATTGGGGTTGCGCTCCGTGGCCAAAGATGATTTGGAAAATTCCCCGGCAGAGAGCTTCTTTTTGCGGAGCTACTATGGCTAACCGGGGAATTTCTGCCAAATAATCCAGCGGCGGACAGCTGGCTGTCTGAGCTTTTGCAGCGTTGTGCAAACACAGGCACACAGCACGCTGCCGAGCAGCTGGTTTTTGCGCAGCGCCTACGGCTGCCCGGGGAATTTCTGCCAAATAATCCGGCGGCGGACAGCTGCCCGTCTCAGCTTTTGCAGCGTCACGCAAACACAGGCACGGTGTTTTCCGCGTGCTTTTGTGCCTAAAACGTTGAAGAAGGCGGAGTTTATGTTGGTCAGACACGATGACCAGCGCCCTCCATTGCGCCTGCGCACATGTTGAAAATAGCCGTATGTCACAGTGTTAAAGAATGCTTTAAAAAATTCCTGTATCCAGACGGTGATCCGGATCATCCCCAAAATTTAATCAGTTCTTCCTTGTACCATTTCCAACAACGCCTGAAAGTTTCATGGAAATCCGTCCAAGACTTTTTGAGTTATCTTGCTAACCATCAGACAGACAGACAGACAGACAGACAAACAAACAGACAAACCCCGGCAAAAACATAACCTCCTCCTGGCCTTTTCGGCCTGGCGGAGGTAATAATCACATCATGGACTGGGACAACGCAAAAATTATTGGATCGGAGAGCAACAGACACAAATGCAGGATCAAGGAGGCCATAGAAATCAGGAAGTGGGAGATAGATAGCATGAACCAGAATAAGGGGGCATTTATGCTTTCCCACACCTGGGACTACATTCTCCAGAGATCATTGGACAGCGGAAAGCGGGGCCGGCTTGGTGAATCTGACAGTTCTGCTGGGCTGGCCCCGTCTACAAAAAGTCAGCTGATAAAATGACACCTCGCAGCAATCAGCTGACACTTATGATGAAGACTGCAGTGACAGTCGAAACATGTAAAGAAAGTAAAAACATCTCCTTTCTATCTTTGTCTTTAATAAGAAAAAAGGTAAATAAAAAAAATTAGCTTACCTTAATATGTGACCTAGTTCTTATCCTCACGTCTTCTGCTGCTCCATGGCTTCCTAAACTCTCCAGTACTTTTCCATAGTGTTTCGTCTCACCACCTGTAGCCTTCTCTGGCTGTCCTTTTTTGCCTTTACTCTGACAAAAAGCCAGCAAGCAGCAGGTTCGCCTCCATATCCATCTGGTGTTTTGCTTGTCACATACAAATGATGTCATGGGAGTGTCGCGCCGCCTTGCTGTAAAGATCTCACCCACTTAAGGTGGTATTCAGTCATAATGGAAAACAACACTGTGGCGAGTTGGACTAAATACGTGCTAGTGGAATTATTATTATTCCACAGGGTCCACGCTATTTGCCGTCCAAAATGGCAGAAAAACAATGTGGCACGTGACCACTGACATCACGTGCAACCCCTCTATGCATGGACATACTTTTGAGTCAGCCAACATTTCTATTAAAAATCTTTTTTTTTTTAATATTCTAATTTTTTGAGAAACTGAATTAAGGGTTTTCATTAGCTGTAAGCCAAAATGATCAAAATTAAAAGAAATAAACACTTGAAATATATCAAGATTCAAAGATTTTATTTGTCAATACTACTACACGTACAGGACAAACAGGAGAAGTGAAATGCCATTTCTCTCTCTTCAGTGGTGTGCACAATATAAAAAAATGAATAAGGCTGGAAAAACAACAGCAGCAGTCTATGTACAGTAATGCTAGCCATAGTGACAAAAAATAAAACCCAGACATCTCATAGTACAAATAAAGATAAACGATAAAACCCAGCAATCCTATATACAGAAAAAGTAGAGCAGTAATACTCGTAGTTGCAAGTTCGATGCAGTAGTATAGGTGCACACAGTGACAGATTGGACTGCACATTATCGGTATTGCAATAACAGATGGAAGCAGATATGGTATTTGTGCAAATGGTTGCAGTAAGGTGCAGAGACATACAGCAGCAGATGTATTACTGTTTGTGTGCCAGTCTTTCTGTGCCAACAGCTGAGGTATTTATTGTGCAGGTGAGTGTGTTTCGGTCTGGGGTGGGGGGAGGGCGAGTTCAGGGTCCTGATGTCCTGGTGAACAAAGCTGTTTAGCAGTCTTGTGGAGCAGGCCTGGAGGCTCTGGTACCTTTTCCCCGAGGGCAGGGGGCTGAAGAGGGAGTGTGAAGGGTGGGAGGTATCGCCTGCAATGTTGATAGCTCTGCGGGTGGGGCGGGTGAGGTAGCTGTCCGGGGGGGGGGGGGGGCAGAGGGCCCTGTCTTCCGGCAGGAGGTGGTGCAACTTCCATACCACACCGTGATGCAGCTGGTGAGGTTATGGTGCCATAGTAGAATGAGCACATGATGAAGAGTGGGACTCATGCTCTTCTCAGTTTGTGGAAGAAATAGAGGTGAGTTTGAGCCTTCTTGGCCAGTGATGTGGTGTTGTTGGACCAGGAGAGGTCCTCAGAGATGTGCACCCCCAGGAACTTGGTGCTGCTCACCCTCTCCATAGCTGCTCCATTGATGATCAGAAGGGGATGCTGTGTGTGTCCCCTCCTGAAGTTGACCACAATCTCTGTGGTTTTTCCCACGTTCAGGAAGAGATTAATGTCTTTACACCACTGGACCAGTTGGCTCACCTCATTTCTGTAGTTGGCCTCCTCATTGTTGGTGATGAGGCCCACCACCATTGTGTCGTCCACAAACTTGATGATGTGGTTGGTGCTGTAGGCTGGTATACAGTCATGGGTCAGCAGGGTGAAGAGCAGCGGGCTGAGCATGCACCCTTGTGGGGCTCCTGTGCTCAGTGTGATGGTCTTAGAGGTGTTGCTGCCAACCCGCACGTTCTGTAGCCTCCCTGTGAGGAAGTCCAGCATCCAGTTACAGAGAGAGGTTTTGAGTCCAAGTATCTGAGTTTTCTGCGTGTAATGAATCTATATAATATATGAGTTTCATTTTTTTGAACTGAATTACTGAAATAGATCAACTTTTCAATGGCATTCTAATTTATTGAGTTGCATCTGTACAGCAGATTTTCAAAACTTTCTTGTCAAAAAGAACATGTACCTAAATTGATTACTTGGTAGGTGCCATTTTCCGACCCTGGTAGTCTATTTACATGTTGACATTTTCAAAATTGGCATATTTTAAATGTATATGAGCATTATTAGTTCTATCTAATAAAGATTACAAACTAGCTATGAAAAGTTGTGAAATGAAAAATATCTCATCAATGCTTCCTATTGGCTTTAAAAATGATAAAATGCAGATAGAGTGAATTAGTGTAAAAAAACACTTTGGACCTAAATTTGCTGTGAATTACATTATAAGGATGATTTATCACCACAAAATTTTCTTTTGTAATTTGAAATAACATAAAATTAATCTATGAATGTCAACAATATCAAGTAGCTTTAGAAAGAATGTGATATCCATGTGTGTGTACGGTAGTCTCATATTGTATCATTCCCCAGTAAATGGACATACTGTGGTTTCCTTTCAAAGCCATGTGGTCAATAAAATACCCTATAATGGATGAAGGCCATATGTGCTCAGCTCAAGGCATTTTTCTAATATTTGTCAAAGAGCTCTACTGCCATATGGTTCGCAATCACTGCTGTTATCTTTCATAAGTCAGATACTTTAATTTGTTGATGAGTCTTTTAATTAACATGGCAGCATTGACTGACTAGCTAACAATGATATGAATGATAAATAGCTTGTGTCAGTTTCAGCAGTTTTCCTTATATCCCTTTTACAGGAGTGGAGATCACTGAGAGATCTGACCAATTTTTGATGTATTAATGATCTTCAGTGATCTCCACAGTTGCCACAGTCTCCTCAACATTTTGACTTGGTCCAAAACATACAAGAATCTCTCAAACAAAGCCAAACCGGAGTGGTGGCCTAGTTGGTAGAGCATCTGCCCCTCACCCGGAAGGCCGGGGTTCAAATCCCGCCCGGGTCATGTCAAAGACCATATAAAAGTGGAACTTCCTGCCATCCAGCTTGGTGCTCAGCAATAATGGAACAGAGGAGGGAAATCTGTGGCGGCGCCTTGCATGGCAGTGACCCCTCTGGTTCTAGATGTAATTAACATTGTAGATACAGTAAGAGAAATGTAATTTCGTTCTGCTGTACATGATTCGCTGTATGCATTAAATGGCAATAAAGTTGGCTTTACCTTTACATCAAAAATTGACCCAGTCTTTCAACGATCTCCTTGCTGTGTAAAAGGGCCCTTATGAACACAGAGACAACAACACAGCTGTTATCTGCTTTGTTTACTTGTTGTTTTTTAAGAAACCAACACTGTGTCTAAAGTAAAGAGAAAATTCAGAAAATATACTGACCAAGATACAGCCTAGTTTAGAAATACTTAATTGTTGCCTTCTTTCTACTAATCAAATTAGGAAACATTTGGGCCTATGCACCAAACGATGGTTCAGAGTACCCACCCTTTTTGAAGTCTCTGACTGGGGTGCTGGAGTACTCCTCTTGGAGACGCCATTGTCCTACTGGGGGATTTCAATGCGCACGTGGGCAATGACATGAAATTGGGACAAATGGCCTGCCGGATCTGAACCCGAGTAATGTTCAGCTATTGGACTTCTGTGCTAATCACAGTTTGTCCATAATGAACACCATGTTCAACCATAAGGCTGTCCATATGTGCACCTGACACTAGGACATTCTAGGTCGCAGGTCGATGATAGATTTTGTTATTATGTCATCAGACCTGTGACCACATGTCTTGGACACTCGGGTAAAGAGAGGTGCAGAGCTATCAACTGATTACCACCTGATGGTGAGTCGGATCCAATGGCAGGGGTGGATGCCATTCAGACCAGGCAGCCCTAAACGTACAGTGAGGGTGTGCTGGGAATGTCTGGCTGAGGTCCCTGTTTGACAGGTCTTCAACTCCCACCTCCCACATTCTGAGGGAGACTGGAGACATGGAGTTTGAATGGGCCATGTTTTCCACCTCCACTGTTGAAGCAGCTGCTCAGAGCTGTGGCCGCAAGGTCGTTATTGCATCTTGTGGTGGCAACCCCTGAACCAAGTGGTGGACACTAGTGGTGAGGGGGCCATCAAGCTGAAGAAGGAGTCCTTGGCTCGCTTGTGGGACTCCCAAAGTAACCGAGGTGTACCGGCAGGCCAAACGGAGTGCAGCCCGGGTGGTTGCTGAAGCAAAAACTCAGGTGTGGGAGGAGTTCGGTGAGGCCATGGAGCAAAACTTTGGGTTGACCTCAAAGAGATTCTGGCAAACTGACAGCCAACTCAGGAGGGGGAAGCAACTCCCTGTCCACATTGTGTATGGTGCGGATGGGGTGCTGCTGACTTCGACTGGGGACATCGTCGGGTGGTGAAAGGAATACTTTGAGAATCTCCTCAGCTCCACTGACATGCCTACCACAGAGGAAGCACAGCTTGGGTATGAGGGGGACGATTTGCCCATCATAGGGACTGAGGTTGCCGAAGTGGTTAAAAAACTCTTCGGTGGCTGGGCCCCGGGGGTGGATCAGCTTCATCCTGAGTACCTCAAGGCCCTGGATGTTGTAGGGCTGTCATGGTTGACATGCCTCTGCAAAACTGTGTGGAGGTTGGGGACAGTGCCTTTGGCATGGCAACCTGGGGTGGTGGTTCCTCTCTTTAAGAAGGGGGACTGGAGGGTCTATTCCAACTTTACAGGGACCACACTTGTCAGCCTCCCTGAGAAGGTCTATGCCAGGGTATTGGAGAGGAGAGTCCGGCCACTGGTCGAACCTCAGCTTCAGGAAGAACAATGTGGTTTTTGTCCTGGCTGTGGCACATCCGACCAGCTCTTCACCCTCTCGAGAATCCTCAAGGGATTGTGGGAGTTTACCCAACCAATCAAATGTGTTTTGCGGACTTGAAGAAAGCATTCAACTGTGTCCCCCATGGCATCTTGTGGGGGATGCTTCAGGAGTATGGAGTACAGGGTTTGTTGCTACAAGGTATCCGGTCTCTATACGACCATTGCAAGTGTTTGGTTTGTATTACCAACACTCAGTCAAACTCGTCTGCAGTGACAGTTGGACTAAACCAGGGCTGCCCTTTGTCACCGATCCTGTTCATAATTTTTATGGACAGGATTTCTTGGTGCAGCCAAGGAATGGAGGGTGTCATGTTCGATGACCACAGGATCTCATCTCTGCTGTTTACAGATGATGTTGTCCTGTTGGCTTCATTGAGCAATGACCTACAGGTCTTACTGGGATGGTTTGGTACTGAGTGTGAAGCGGTTGGGATGAGAATCAGCACCTCCAAGTCCAAGTCCATAGTCCTCAGCCGGAAAAGGGTGAATTGTCCTCTCTGGGCTGGGGACGAGCTTCTGCCCCAAGTGGAGAAGTTTAAGTATTTTGGGGTCTTATTCACGAGTGAGAGAAGAATGAAGCGGGAGATTGACAGACAAATTGGAGCAGCATCTGTAGTGCTGTGGATGTTCTAGCGGTCTGTTGTGGTGAAGAGGGAGCTTAGCTCTAAAGCAAAGCTGTTGATTTATGGGTCAATCTACATTCCTACCCTCACCTATGGTCATGAGCTTTGGGTAATGACAGAAAGAATGAGAATGTGAATACAAGTGGCTGAAATGAGCTTTATCCATAGGCTTGCTGGACTCACCCTTAGGGTGAGGAGCTCAGTCATTGGGGAGAGGCTCAGAATAGAACTGCTGCTCCTCAACATTGAAAGGAGCCAATTGAGGTGGTTTGGGCATCTGTTCAGGATGCCCCGTGGATGCTTCCCACTTAAGGTGTTTTGGGCATGTCCCACTGAAAGGAGACCCCGTGGAAGGCCCAGGACATGATGCAGAGACTATTGGTGCATTCACACGGCCACTGTTTGGTCTGGACCAAAGGACTATCCATGGATAGTTCAGTTTGTTTGGTGCCGTCTGAATGCGCATTTGAACTCTGGTGTGCACCAAACAAGCAAATTCTGTTCCGCCAGAAAATGGGGGTCTCAGTTCACTTGCAAGTGAACCGAGACCGCTTTGCTTGCAATGTGAATGCAAATGGACTATCCAGTGGACCAAAGGGCAGAAGTGCCCCTCGGCATTCGTGTAACCATACCAACACATAGTCTGAGAAGAGGAAATGATGTTTACCATAGTGCATTTTGGGTAGAAAATAACAATAAAGACAACTGCGCGAATCCCAGAAATCCTTTTACCAGAGAAAGCTGAGGAGAAAAGTTAAAAAATGCTTCATTTGTGGCGGACAAACAATCCGGCTGAAGAAAACGGATTTCCATTTTCAGTCCTGGCCAATCGATGAGCCAGATTTTTCCTCTTCGCCGAGATTTTTTCTTCCTGATCAGTGGTGATTTCAGCTACAGTGCCCCAAATGAGCAGTTGTTGTAACTGTGTGTTGTTGTCCAGGCAGTTTGGTCCGCTGCAATGTGAATGCAAACCAAACCAATTGAAGGTGTGAAAATTCTCGGCATTCCGTGCCAAATCGAACCAAGACCCCCGGATTATCCTAGTGTGAATGCAGCCTGTGTCTCCTGACTGGTTTGGGAATGCCTTGGTATCCTCTCTGAGGAGCTGGAGCAGGAGGCCAGGGAGAGGGAAGTCTGGGCTTCTCTGCTTGAGCTGCTGCATCTGCAACCCGGACCTCCAGAAAAGTGGTAAAAAATGGATGGATGGTGTTACAGCCCACAGCCTTCTGTTGCTTTATTTTGACAGTAGTGCTCATGTTTGTCTGTTTTCCTCCCTCATGTTACTCAGTTGTGCAGCTCTTCTGGTTTGGTGTCTCTGTGTTTTGGCCGTCTCCTGCCTCATCCAGCCCCAAACTGAATCCTGTGCCTAATTGGACTGGTGCTGCAACAGTCCACCAACCAAGCCTCACCTCCAATCATCCACCTTCTATAAATTCCAGCTAAACAATTAGTCAGTGCAGCTGTGATTTAATGTGAGCAGTCTGCCACCCCTGTTCCCATTTTCAGTGAGCATTCAGCAAAATGCTCACTTTTGGTTGAGTGTCTTTAGTTTGCCTGGTTCAAATAGTTTGTTTTGGTTAAAAATAGTGTCTTTGTGTGTGAACCAGGTGACACTCGTGTGCCTTTAATTGTCTGTGTTGTTTATGAGTGTCTCGGCCTACTTGATTTAGATCTTTCTTTGGTTCAGGACCAAGTGACACTCTTTGTCTTTGTCTTTTTTTCCCTTTACAAGGCACACTTAGGCAATTGGGAACTTGTTATATTTTGTTGCCCACCATCTTCTCATTATCTCACTGCCCATGTTATCTTTCTTTCAAGTTGAAAGACTGGGCCAAGGCTTTAGTTTTCAGTTCCATACACATCACTGCAGGTAACTTTTGTTAGACACATTTCAAGAGGTGTGGAAAAAGTGTTTGCCCCCTTCCTGATTTCTCATTTTTTTGTATGTTTGTCACACTTAAATGTTTCCTATCATCAAACAAATTTAAATATTAGACAAAGATAACACAAGTAAACACAAAATGCAGTTTTTAAATGAAGGTGTTTATTATTAAGGGTAAAAAAAAAATCCAAACATACATGGCCCTGTGTGAAAAAGTGATTTCTCCCTAAACCTAATAACTTGTTGGGCCACCCTGAGCTGTAACAACTGCAATCAAGCATTTGCGATAATTGGCAATGAGTCTTTTACAGCACGGTGGAGGAATTTTGGCTCACTCATCTTTGCAGAATTGTTGTCATTCAGTCACACTGGAAGGTTTTCTAGCATGAACCTCCTTTTTAAGGTCATGCCACAGCATCTCAATCGGATTCAGGTCAGGACTTTGACTAGGCCACTCCAGAGTCTTCATTTTGTTGCTGGTGTGTTTTGGATCATTGTCCTGCTGCAGAGCCCAAGTGCACTTCAGCTTGAGGTCACGAACAGATGGCCAGACATTCTCCTTCACGATTTTTTGGTGGACAGCAGAATTCATGGTTCCATTTATCACAGCAAGTCTTCCAGGTCCTGAAGCAGCAAAACAGCCCCCGACCATCACACTACCACCACCATGTTTTACTGTTTGTATGATGTTCCTTTTCTGAAATGCTGTGTTGCTTTTACGCCAGATGTAATGGGACACACACCTTCCAAAAAGTTAAACTTTTGTCTCGTCAGTCCACAGAGTATTTTCCCAAAAGTCTTCGGGATCATTAAGATGTTTTCTGGCAAAACTGAGACGGGCCTTTATATTTTTTTTGCTCAGCAGTGGATTTCGTCTTGGAACTCTACCATGCAGGTCATTTTTGCCCTGTCGCTTTCTTATGGTGGAGTCATGAATACTGACCTTAACTGAGGCAAGTGAGGGCGGCAGTTCTTTGGATGTTGTTGTGGGGTCTTTTGTGACCTCCTGGATGAGTCGTCGCTGCACTCTTGGGGTAATTTTGGTCAGCTGGCCACTCATGGGAAGGTTCACCACTGTTCCATGTTTTTCCCATTTGTGGATAATGGCTCTCACTGTGGTTTGCTGGCGTCCCAAAGCTTTGGAAATGGCTTTACAACCTTTTCCAGACTGATAGAGCTCAATTACTTTCTTATTTGTTGTTGAATTTCTCTGGATCGCAGCATGATGTCCAGCTTTTGAGGATCTTGTGGTCTACTTCACTTTGTCAAGCAGGTCCTATTTAAGTCTTGATTGAGAACAGGTGTGGCAGTAATCATTCCTGGGTGTGGCTAGAGAAATTGAACTCAGCTTTCCAAAAATGTGAGAAACCACAGTTAATTTATGTTTTAACAGGGGGCGCAATCACTTTTTCACACAGGGTCATGTAGGTTTGGATTTTTTTTACCCTTAATAATAAACACCTTCATTTAAAAACTGTATTTTGTGTTTATTTGTGTTATCTTTGTCTAATATTTAAATTTGTTTGATGATCTAAAACATTTTAAGTGTGACAAACATACAAAAAAATGAGAAATCAGGGTGGGGGCGAATACTTTTTCATACCACTGTAAAATATGGAAACCAAAAGAAATTAACTTGCTTAGTCTCGCTACCCTAACTGAAATACAAGAGGGTACCACAACCTACAGTGAAGAAAGAAAGAAAGAATTTTTCTTTCTTTGGTTTGAGTAGTACCTTTCTAGGCCTTTGTTCTCCAACCATTTTATGTATTTATCATTTTGATACCATCCTCATTTAACTTATTAAAATACAATTGTGCTTTGACAACCAATTCCCACTGGTTTTTTGTTACTCCCCTCTCACCCCTAGACAGAGGGGTCGTAATGGATGGATGGATGGATGGATAATAAATAAATATCTAGTTACTTTCAGTCATTACCAAAATAACGGTTTTATTGCAGATATAATGATGCCAACATGAAAAACAAAGTCATCTTGAGTACAAAATGTAACCTGTCTTTCAACATTTCAAATTATTGGTGCATCTTTAGTCAATGCAAAATGGATTTGACACATATGTATGTTCTAAGCCTCCAACAGTGCAGTTTCATCTGAAAAATAAAATATACATTGGGATAAGGACCAGATAGATGGATGGATGGATGTACTTTATTGATCCCAAACTGGGAAATTGCAGTGTAACAGCAGCATGACAGTGGACGACCAAAACGACAGAAACACACACAGCATAATAGACAAAGGGATTACCCATGGAAAGTAAGACTGCCTAAATAACATACATCAGAGATGACTAGATGGTGACCCGTATAGATACATGAATCATACCTGCTGTACAATGCAGGACTGGTCTGTGATCTGGTGCAGTGTGCAATGTGAGGTACCAATTAGACTGCAAGGTGCAGTATGGCAGCATTGTTATGACCAGGATTCAACATCAGAGTGAGTTATTGTACAGTGAAATGGCATGTGGCAAGAAAGACTTCCTGTACCTAACCGTTTGGCAGCGAAGCTGTAGCAGTCTGCTGGAGAAAGTGCTCTACTGTCTGTCCAGCGTGTGGTGGAGGGGGTAATCAGGACTGTCCATGATGGATCGCAGTTTGTTCAGTGTCCTCTCCACCACAGTCTCAAAGGTCTCCGGCCTAAGACCAATTACAGAGCCAGCCCTCTTGATAATCTTGTCAAGTCTGTTGGTGTTGCTGGGTCTGATACTGCTACCCCAACAGACAGCAGCAAAGAAGATGGCGCTGATGACAACGGCCTGGTAGAAAAGCTCCAGCATCCTGTTGCACACATTGAAGGATCTCAATTTACTCAGAAAGTAGAGTCTGCTCATCCCCTTCTTGTACACAGCATCGGTGTTAGCTTTCCAGTCCAGTCCGTTGCTGATCATGACACCCAAGTATTTGTAGTCCTCCATTACCTCCACACCCTCCCCCCAATCTGCAATGGCTGTGAAGGTGTCCTCTTCTTCCTGAAGTCAATCACTAACTCTCTGGTCTTGCTGACGTTAAGCCTCAGGTGATTCTGCTTGGTCCACTCCACAAATCTGTCTACCAGTGCCCTGTACTCCCCCTCTTATACACCCAACAACAGCCGAGTCATCAGAGAATTTCTGCAGGTGGCATGACTCGGTGTTGTACTGAAAGTTGGTGGTGTATAAGGTGAAGAGAAAAGGAGAAAGCCCAGTCCCCTGTGGAGCTCCTGTATCACTAACCACCACATCAAACAAGACACTGCCCAGCCGGACAACCTGTAGCCTGCCTGTAAGGTAATCAGTAATCCAGGAGATCACAGAGCTGTTGACCCCCCATCCCCTGTAGCTTCTCACCCAAAAGCAGTGGCTGGATGGTGTTAAATACACTGGAGAAATCAAAGAATGTGATTCTCACAGTGTCTCTTCTGCCATCCAGGTGCAAATGGGCTCGTTGCAGCAAGTAGATGACAGCGTCTTCAACTCCTGAATGGGGCTGATATGCAGACTGCAGGGGGGTCCAGCCACGTTTTCACCTGCGGCCTCAGGTGGGCTAAGACCAGTCTCTTCAGGACCTTCATCACATGAGATGTGAGGGCAACGGGTCGGCAGTCATTTAGGTCAGATAGAGATGACTTCTCGGGGACAGGAACCAGGCAGGACATCTTCCACAGCACTGGTGCTCTCTCCAGACTAAGCTCAGGTTGTACAGGTCTTACAGTACAGAAGATAGCTGGTTGGCACAGGTCCTCAGGATCCTGGCAGAGATGCCATCAGGGCCCGCAGCCTCCCGCTGACAGAGTCTCTCCAGCTGTTTCTTAACCTGATCCGTAGTCACCGTGAAGTGAGGGGGGGCTGGTGCTGATGTCCCCAGAGGAGGGGGAGGGGGATAGAGAGAGGTGCTGCACAGGAGGGTGAGGGGAGAGGGGTGGGGTGAGGGGGGGTCTGTCTGTGTTGTGGGGGTGACAGACGGTGAGTTGAACCTATTAAAAAAAAAAGATTTAGCTCATCTGCTCTCTCAAGGCTCCCCGATGTCTGTCTGTCTCTTCCCTTACACCCAGTGATGTGTTTCATTTACTTTAGGGCTGTCGCGGTAGAGGAATTTCCCCTGCGGTGACGGTGGATGGCATCTGGTGTGCGGTATTACTGCATATGTTTTTTGGACCCTGTGGTCTCGTAATTTAAACAGGGTTTATAACTTATGTGGCACATGATGGAACCTGCGAGAAACTCACTGCAGCTCGTCTCTCAACTTTACTTGCATGTGTGACAATTGTGCAGAGCTCTGCTCTTCCTACAGGCATGAACTGCTGATTCTGTAAAAAAAAAAAAAAAAAAAGATCATTTTCATAAAGCAGTGGCGGAAACTACGGGGTGTGTGGACTGGAGACTGCAGCAACATTCAGCTTATTTAAGCAGAACAGTCTCCTTACAGGATCTTGCGTGGCTCTTGTCTCCATGATTTTTGCCGCTGTGATTTTTTCCCCTGTCCGAAAAATCACATTCAAACAAGCTTTGGCTCTCAGAGCTTAAACACAGGAGTATACACAGTCAGGATCATACACATTCTGCTCTAAAGGAAATAACATGCTTTGTGCCCTTTCAGTGCTCACTGTCACGGCTGTATTTAGCAAGGAGTCCAAATGCTTTCACCACTAATTGCCTGCTGGGGTCCATCTGGAGAGAGACCCACACCGTGCTGCTGCTGTCAGCACCCGGCGGCGGCAGCACCGGGTGCTGTGGAAGCTTCTAGAGTACCGGGTGCAAACATGCTGTTGGCAATAAAAATACACTTCATTTAACAATTTATTTAATAATCAATAGGGGCACATAAGTCAACAATGAGATATAGCCACACACAAAACAAAAAAAAAAGTTGTTGCGGTTGGTTGTTTTCCTCCGCGGTAGGCATGTCCATAGCGTGGTATTACATAATTGCAGTTATCGCGACAGCCCTAATTCCCATCCACACATCCTTCGGATTGATTTGCCTGAGTTTATCCTCCAACTTCCTCCTGTAATTATCTTTACACCTCCTCAGCATCTCTCTCAGTTCACACTGCACTCTCCTCAGTTTCCCCCGTCTCCAGACCTAAAAGCCCTCTTCTTCTTGTTAAGAAGTGCTTTCAGGTCACTGGAGATCAATGGTTTGTTGTTGAGGAAACAGTGCATGGTCTGAGCTGGCATGGTTTTGTTTCCACAGAATCTGATGTATTCTATGATGCAGTTGGTCATATTGTCTATGTCCATCACATGTGGTTCACAGAGTATGCCCCAGTCCGTCGTCTCGAAACAGTCCTGTAGTGCATCAGCAGCCTCCTGTGTCCACCTCCTCACAGTCCATGTATAAGCAGGCTGCCTTTGCCCAAGCGGGAAGTACTTGGGTGATAACAGGACCAGGTTGTGGTCTGATCTGCCGGGGGGGGGGGGGGCTAGGACTGTGGCACTGTATGCATCTCTTGCATTGGCATACAGTAGATCCAGTGTTTTATTTTCTCTGGTGGGACAGTCAACAAACTGATGGAGGTTTGGTAGTGTTTTACCCAGTGAGATGTGGTTAAAATAACTCGTGATGACCATAAATGTGTCAGGGTGCTGCTCCAGTAAAGTGCCAGTAGCGGAGCCGATGACGTCACAGGCCACCACTGCATCAGCTGACAGAGTGATGTAGACAATAATCATGATAGCACACGTAAATTCTCGCGGCATATAATAAGGTTGTATACTCACAGCCAGCAGTTCAATGTCCAGGCTGCAGTGTTGCTCCTTCACATAAATGTGTCCAGGATTACACCACCTTTCATTCCCAAAAACTGCCAATCCTCCTCCCCTCTTTTCCCGCTACCTACAACGTCCCTGTCCCACCGGATAGTCTTAAAGCCAGGTATTGCTACGTTGTTGTCCAGGATCTGTGAGTGTAACCACGTTTCCGTAAAACACATGACACTACACTCACTATATTCCCTCTGTGTCTTGACCAGCGCTGTGAGCTCATCCGCCTTGCTTCCCAGTGACCTCATGTTACCGTGATGAACATTGGTACAGCCAACTTGTGCTTTCTCCTCCTCCTCCTCACCTTAGCTCCAGCCCTTCACCCGTGGCGTCTCCTCTTGAGTTCATCCAGGATAAGGGGCTTTGTTCCGGGCAGCAGCGCTGGCCTCCTCAGCGCAATCAGCTGGTCACGTGTAAATGCGTTTGCCCCAACTCTGTTGTTCTCCATTGGCCCAAGGAAGAAAAAAAAGAAAGACCAGGAGTAAAATAGAAAAACTTGGTCCAGTCATTAATCCGAGTATTCCTACTGAGCCCTGATGAAAAGAAACACACTATATACAAGAATAAGCTAATAAAGACACAAAGACATGAGAGCTGCTGCTGTGACAGCCGCTTCTCCTTACAGCGCTGGAAAAAAAAAATATATATAGCATATAATATCTAGCACTTTTTCTAGTCTCAAAGACCACTCAAAGCGCTTCACATCAACATCAAGTTTTGAAAAAGTACATATAATTCAAATCAATTTATCTAATGCAAATCCACAACAACAGTCATCTGCACTTTCACAAAGAAGTACCAACAATCAGGTGATTCCCGGTGTGCAAGAATTTGGGGACGGAGGAAAGGAAAAACTCCCTTTTAACAGGAACAAATCTTCAGCAGATATAAGATGATACTTAGTACACAATGTTGTTTTTAAGTATGATACGCAGGAAGCAACAGACTATCTGTGCCGTCCTTGGCATAAACATTCTAGCAGCTGGAGGGCACATCATACCAACAACACTTTTGCTTACAGTTCAGACAGACTTTCTTCCTTATTGGAATTCCACGCATTTTCTATTGAGTGTTTTTCTTCCATCACATTCACACATTCAGTGTGTGAATGTGTGTGTGAATGGGTGGATAGCAGGATCTGTAAAGTGCTTTGGTCATCAAGAGATGAGAATAAAAGCGCTAAATAAGTGAATGCCATTTACCATTTACCATTTGATATACTCGGGTTGGTTTTAATTTTTTTCCTATGGTGCAAGAGTCACGTAGACCAGTGGTCCCCAACCATGTGCCATAGTGGCCCAAAACTCTGCTGGCTTTATCTGCAACCATTGTCTTCAACAGGTGATTTCACAGAGTTTCTTCCCACTGATTGCTGATCAGTGAAAACACCTGCTGAAAAGACTGGGTGGAAGAGAAAAGCTGCTGAGTCTTTTCTCTCCATGGCACATGGCTGGGGACCACTGGCATAGACCAATGTGTAATTTTCTGTTGCATGATTGGTTAGTAGATGGTGGTCAAAACAACAGAGAATTTTAACAGAACTCTGACATCAAAGGTTGTTAGCTAACCTAAAAATCTCTGTCACATTCATCCATCCATCCATTTTCTACCACTTAATCCTTTTTGGGTCGTGGGGGGACTGGAGCCTATCCCAGCATCTTTGGGCGAGAGGTAGGTACACCTTGGACAGATGGCCAGTCCATCCAACACAGAGAGAGACAACCATTCACTCTCACATCCATACCCAAGGACAATTTAGAATTCCCAGTTGATGCCAATTAACCTAACCAGCATGTCATTGGCCTGTGGGAGGAAACCAGAGTACCCGGAGCAAACCCAAGCAGACACGGGAAGTCCAAACTCCACACAGAAGGGTTACTGATGGTCTGGGGGTGGGATCGAACCCATGATGGTCAGGGGTGGAATCGATACCGTGACCTTTTTGCTCCCGTGACCTTCTTGCTGTACTATGATCTGTGTCACAGTGCTACATATTACCTTTTTTTTTGGCATGATTAAAGATCATTAATCTTTCATCTTAGACAGCCCAAATATCACACAGGTTGTTGCTGGTTTGACTTACATATGTGTATCTTTTTCCCAGGTCCATAGTGAGCAACAAAGCTGCGTTCATGCTTCTTGACATTTTAAGAAAAAAGGCTGACTCTTTAAAATAAAACACTGAAAAATGATGAGAGCACCTAATATTTTAAAAATATATACAATTTTTGTCATTTTCTAGCATATTTCTCTCTGTAAAGCTGATGCCATGCCCACTCTTGGCTTCATCCTGTGCAGATCCAGGAGGTCCTACGTTTACCATTGGGAAGTCAGTGTGGCTGCTGTGGGGAATTGTTTTCAACAACTCTGTTCCCATCGAGAATCCAAAGGGCACCACTAGTAAGATCATGGTCCTGGTCTGGGCTTTCTTTGCAGTGATCTTCCTGGCCTCCTACACAGCCAACTTAGCCGCCTTCATGATCCAGGAGCAATACATCGACACAGTCTCTGGACTGAGCGACAAGAAGGTATATTTGTCTGTCATTGACCGTCCTGTGCTTGTTGCTGTGTTTACAGTAAAGCTTAGGAAAAGCGGTTTGTAAACATTGTGTGGGAGTGCTATGAAAGGTAAACATCCAGAAGAGGCAATGTCATGTCTGTGACATTTCAGTTTCCCTCTGAAATATAAAAGGATGCATAGAATAAATAGGGAAATTGAATTACATGCCCAGATTCTTAAGAGAGGGGGATATCAATAGAATGCCTATGAAATGCAGTCTACAAGTGGATTTTCTGGCCAGTCAGTGATTATATTTTTCTGTCATTATCTTATGTATATTTGTCTGGCCTGGGGAAGTGTTTTATATAGGCGCATTGACGAGGAAATCCATGTTAAACCATCATCACAAAAAATGATTTGTAGGCTCTTAGCTTGCAGGCAACTGAGGGGATTAAAGAGGCATTTGAGGGAAAGACCAAGCTGTCCGCTCCTCATTATGATTCCAGCAAAGTCATTTGCAATTCTTGTTTCCTCATACATTAACACTTCTACGTAGTCAGAGAATCAAAGACATTTTGACAGCGAGCTCACAGATTATTAAACAGAATTCTGCATGGCAGCGTGGTGTTAATTTAGAGCCGGGCTGTGTTTGTCCAGCTGTAAAAAACCCCTCAGGTTAAGTGAATGTAAATGAGATACACCATAAGCCACAACAAGTGACCTTGTGCGAAGAAGTGACTGATGTGCACAAGCATTGGCAGTATGAGGATGCAGTGTTCTTAAACCAGTCACCTAATTTCATCACATACTATATGCCTGGTCTACAGGGGAAAAAAAAATTGTTAAACTATCCACTATTGTGTTGATCATAATACAAACTGATTTATTGTTTCTGTCTGTCAGATACAGAATAAACTTTAAAACGATAATTTCATATTAAATTGCATTAGGGCTGTACGATATGACCAAAATTAGATATCCTGATATAAGTAATCTTGTAACCTGAAGTGTGTATTTTTTTTTTTATTACTTATTTTGTACCCGTAGGTAGATTTGTTTTGCAGTCTGGTGACAAGCCACCAGCTGCCGGTCGCTGCGTGTGCAAGCGCCCCGTATCCCTAACCTGCATGTTTTTGGCATGTGGGAGGAAACCGGAGAAATCCCGGAGTAAAC
This sequence comes from Pholidichthys leucotaenia, assembly GCA_020510985.1. Taxonomy (NCBI): domain Eukaryota; kingdom Metazoa; phylum Chordata; class Actinopteri; order Cichliformes; family Pholidichthyidae; genus Pholidichthys; species Pholidichthys leucotaenia. The sequence goes on from CM035838.1 coordinate 329,522,076, forward strand.
CCACGCAACACGGGGAGAACATGTAAACTCCACACAGATCACTGTTGGCCGGGGGCAGGGATCGAACCCACGATCTCATGATCCCCGCGATCCCCCGGCCGAGGGTAAACTGTGCTGTCACAGTGCTAACCACTGCGCCACTGTGCAGCCCAATGGTAGTATATACTGTATATATACGTATATATGTATACACACTCACACAGAGTGGTGTGAAAAAGTGTTTGCCCCCTTCCTGATTTCTCTTTTTTTTTTGCATGGTTGTCATACTTAAATGTTTCAGATCATCAAACAAATTTAAATATTAACTAGAAAAGCACTCGGAGAGCGCAGACCTCCGCCAAGCGCCACAGTTCCCCCCCATACAGCGTTTGTGTGTACGTTTTCAGATTCCTTGACCATGAAAACATATGACTAGCAATTGGATTCACAATGATAGGATTAGTGGTTCAGTAGTAAAAGCATTACCTCCTTGGCGGAGGTAATAAACTGAAGTGTTGGTGTTGTGTCCATCTCCTCCATCTGCAAAGTCCCAGGCTGTGAGCGTTTTCATAGATCACTGAAAGCAGCACTCAGGGCTTCACTGAAGGATGCAAATTGGGTAGACAGGTTGCCGTGGGTTTTATATTGGGGTTGCGCTCCGCGGCAAAAGAGGATTTGGAAGCTTCCCCGGCAGAGAGCTTGTTTTTGCGCAGCCACTATGGCTGCCCGGGGAATTTCTGCCAAATAATCCGGCGCCGGACCTCTGCCCGTCTCAGCTTTTGCAGCGTAGCGCAAACACAGGCACGCTGCCGGGCCCTGCCCACCACTGTTTTCCGCGTGCTTTTGTGCCTAAAACTTTGAAGAACGCGGAGTTTGTGTTCGTCAGACAGGACGACCAGCGCCCTCCATTGCCCCTGCATACATGTTGAAAATGGGCGTATCTCACAATGTTAAAGAATCCTTTAAAAAATTCCTGTATCCAGACGGTGATCCGGATCATCCCCAACATTTAATCAGTTCTTCCTTGTACCATTTCCAACAATGCCTGAAAGTTTCATCGAAATCCATCCAAAACTTTTTGAGTTATCTTGCTAACCAACAGACAAACAGACTGACAGACAAACAGACAAACGCTGGCAAAAACATAACCTCCTGGCCTGCGGCCTGGCGGAGGTAAAGATAACACAAGTAAACACAAAATGTAGTTTTTAAATGAAGTTGTTTATTATTAAGGGTAAAAAAAAAAAAAAATTAAACCTACATGGCCCTGTGTGAAAAAGTGATTGCCCCTAAACCTAATAACTGGTTGGGCCACCCTTAGCAGCAACAAACATACAAAAAAATGAGAAATCAGGAAGGGGGCAAACACTTTTTCACACCACTGTATATATATATACACACACTATTCACAAAAAGTTAGGGATATTTGGCTTTTGGGTACAATTTCAGGATGCACCTAAAATGCGCTATTATGGGGGACCCATGCTGTGGTATTCATCTCAGACTGGAAGGAAGGGAGATGCAGTAATTTCCTCTGACGGAAGAGCATGGGGATGAAGGGGCTGGGGGACAAAAGGGATTGTGATGCGAGAATGAATTGTGATGCAGGACCTCAGGCAGCAGGGGTGTGTGAGTGTGGTAATATAAAAGAGAGCCCCTGCTACAGAATGTTAATGTTTTCTGATTCTTAGAGATGTGAGAGACGGAATAAAGTTCAGCTGCTCTGAATGCTTGGCCTGGTCATTGCTCTCTCCACACTGGTGACCTGTGACGAATAATGGAACACGAGGCAAACACCCCGGAGATGACCCGGACGGGAAGCCCCAGCAACGCGTGCACTGTTTCGGTCAAACTACCAGACTTTTGGCTGCATGACCCGAAGTCTTGGTTCCTCCACACCGAGGCCCAGTTCGTGCTCTGGGGAATAACGGCAGATGACACCAGATATTACTACGTGGTCACAGCGCTGGACGCTCACACGACTCAGCAAGTAGCAAGCCTGCTCCAACAGCTCTCAGCCCGCGACAAATATGGGGCTCTCAAAGCCGCGCTGACCCGGTGCTACACGCTGTTGTACTGCGAGAGAGCGGAGAGGCTCCTGACACGCTCCGAGTTAGGAGACGGGTCGGCGGTCGAACTGATGGAGAAGATGTTGGCGTTGATGGGCACGGACAACGGGCATTTTCTATTTGCCCACCTTTTCCTCCAGAACCTCCCAACGGTGGCCAGAGCGGTCCTTGCCAACTCGCCGTTGCTGGCCGCATGTGACTACCGTGTGCTAGCCCGGGAGGCAGATCGGATCATCCTCACCACCAGAGCGCTCACAGTGAACGCAGCGGCGTCGGAACCCAGCGAGACGGCCAGTGGAAGCGAGGAGCCAGCGATGGTAGCGGCAGCGGGGGCCAGGAGGCGCCAGAGAGACACGCTCTGCTTCTACCACCACCGTTTTGGAGAGGATGCACGCCGATGCGTGCCACCGTGCCAATTCAAGTGCCCGGGAAACGCCAGGACCGGCAGTTGGTAGCAGTTGCGACTGCCGGTGAAGAAAGCAAGCTGCTCTACATGACAGACTCACGCTCGGGGAGACAGTTCCTCGTGGACTCCGGCTCCCAAAAGAGCCTCATCCTGCCGTCCTACACCGACCGGCTAGCGGGAGCTAGCGGCCTCGAGCTGATGGCCGTAAACGGCTCAGACATTAATTTTGGTGAGAGGACACTGACTGTATCCCTGCACGGCCGTACGTACCAGTGGACATTCGTCATAGCGGCATGCAGTTTCCCAATCTTAGGCACTGATTTTTTGTGTGCACATGGACTAATAGTCGATATTGCTAACAGACGCGTGATTAATGCAATGTCTTTTGATTCTCTCCCCTGTACAACTCGAGGAGCCGGGCCAACAACGCTAGCCAACGTCACAGCTCCAGGTGGTAAGTTCCACACACTGCTCACCCAGTTCCCAGCACTCACGGTCCCGACGTTTTCGGCGGCCATCACTAAACACGGGGTGGAGCACTTTATTACCACCACCGGGCCACCTGTTTTTGCACGACCTTGGCGCCTGGACATAGCTAAACTGGCCATAGCGCGCAAGGAGTTTGCCAGCTTGGAAAGGCTGGGCATCATCAGACGATCAAACAGCCCACGGGCATCCCCACTACATATGGTCCCTAAGGCCGAGGGATCGTGGCAACCTTGCGAAGATTTCCGCAAATTAAACAACGCCACAGCGCACGGCCGCTACCCGATCCCCCATATTCAGGATTTTTCCGTTCACCTCGCCAGGGCACGTATTTTTTCTAAGATAGACCTGGTCCATGGTTACCACCAGGTCCCGGTGCATGCGGAGGACATACCTAAAACAGCAGTAATAACCCCGTTTGGTCTATTTGAGTTTTTACGCATGCCTTTCGGGTTAAAAGGCACGGCACAGACATTCCAACGCATGATGGATGCGGTGTTGCGCGATCTGCCATTTGTGTTCGTCTACCTGGTTGACATCCTGGTGGCCAGCGCGTCCGAGGACGAACACGTAACCCACCTCAGGACGGTTTTCCGGAGGTTAGAGGAGCACGGGTTAATAATCAACCCGGCGAAATGCCAGTTCGGCATGACGGGGTTCGATTTTTTGGGATACCGCATCTCACCGGAGGGGGCAATACCCTTGCCGGACAAGGTGCGCGCAGTGGCAAATTTTCCCCGGCCTCAGACGGTCAGGGCGCTGCAGGAGTTTTGGGGATGGTTAACTTTTATAACCGTTTCTTCCCCCGCACAGCCCAGCTCATGCAGCCATTGTACGCCACACTCAAGAAATGGAAGTCGACTGGACTCCTGAGCGGGAGCAGGCGTTCTCTGAGGTTAAAACAGCCCTGGCAAACGCCACACTACTGGCGCACCCGGACCCGGCGGCTCGGATAGCGCTCACTACCGACACCTCGGACGTGGCCATAAGGGCCATTGTGGCGCAATGCGTCGCCGGTTCTTGGCAGCTGCTCGCCTTTTTAGCAGGGCTTTGCGTGACAGTGAGCGTAAATACAGCGTGTTCGACAGAGAGTTACTGGCTCTCCACCTGGCCATACGCCACTTCCAGTTCCGGCTGGAAGGGCGCACCTTCACTGCGTTCATGGACCACAAGCCGCTAACGTACGCGATGGCCAAGGTTTCGGAACCATGGTCGGGCCGGCAGCAGAGACATTTACGTTTATGCCAATCTTTTCCTTCCTGCCCCCCAAATCTAGCAAAAAATGCTTATCCCCTGTTTCCAGCAATCTAAATGGTCCATCATAAGGTGGTCGTAGCGGCGGGCGATGGGCATCGTGTCTGACAAAAACAAACTCCGCGTTTTTTAAAGCCTTAGGTACAAAAACGCGCGGAAAACTGTGGTGAATGGGGCCAGGCAGCGTGCCCGATTCCGTGCCGCTCTGCAACCGCTGAGCCGGGGAACATTCTGGCGCAGGATTATCTGGGAGAAACTCCCCGGGCAGCCGAAGTGGCTGCACAAAAACTAGCTCGGCCGGGGAGGCTTCAAAATCCTCTTTAGATGCAGAACGCAACCCCAATAAAACCCACGGTAGCCTGTCCACCCAATTTGCATCCGTAAGCGACGCTCTGAGAGCCGCTTTCAATGACCTATGAAAACGTTCGCATAACCCATTAGCCTGCGGATTGTACGCGGTTGTGCGGTGGATCGTTACCCCCAGGCTGCGGGCCATTGCTGACCAAAGTTCGGAAACAAATTGAGGGCCTCTGTTTGAGGGCCGTTGGAGTTCTGACGGAACTCCAAAGCGCGCTACCCATGCTGTTAAAAACGCGCGCGCCACTTCCTCGGCTGTGGTTGACGCCAGTGGGACCACTTCCGGCTAGCGCGTGGTGCGGTCTACCATTGTCAGAAGGTGTGTGCACCCCTGTGACGGCGGGAGGGGGCCTACGAGGTCCACGTGAACATGATCGAACCTCTTAGCCGGGATGTGAAGCGGCTCCAAGGGAGCTCTTGTGTGTCTGTGTACCTTGGCTCGTTGACAAGCCATGCAGGCTGCTGCCCACTCCCTAACTTGTTTGCGCAGGCTCGGCCATACAAATTTCTCTCCCACCATTTTGACCGACGCGCGCACTCCCGGGTGCGCCAGAGAATGAATCGAGTCAAAAACGCGGCGGTGCCACGCGGCCAGTACCACAGGACGCGGTCGCCCAGTGGAGACATCGCAGATTAGGGGGGGCGTACCATCTTGCAGCGCCCTTTCTCCAGCCTTAACCCTGTTGGTCCAGACTGGAGCGTGCACACGTCCGCGTCGCTAACCTGATCCGCGGCCATGGCTGCATAATCTATCCCTACGCGGACCGAGGCCGCCACGGCGCGCGAGAGACAGTCTGCCGCTACATTCAGTTTACCCGCCACATGCTGAATATCAGTAGTAAACTCTGAGATGGCAGCCAGCTGCCTCTGCTGCCGGCCTGACCACGGTTCTGAAACCTTGGCCATCGCAAATGCCAGCGGCTTGTGGTCAACGAACGCGGTGAAACGGCGTCCCTCCAGCCAGAACTGGAAGTGGCGAATGGCCAAGTGGAGAGCTAACAACTTTCTGTCGAATGCGCTGTACTTCCGTTCACTATCGCGCAAAGTCCTGCTGAAAAAGGCGAGCGGTTGCCAAGCCCCGGCTACATGCTGCTCCACGACCGCCCCTATGGCCACATCTGACGCGTCAGTAGTGAGCGCTATGTGGGCCGTTGGGTCTGGATGTGCTAACAACGCAGCGTTTGCCAGGGCTGTTTTGACCTCTGAGAATGCTCGCTCTCGCTCCGGAGACCATTCGATTTTATTTGTGGGTTTTTGTTTTTTTAGTGCGGCATACAATGGTTGCATGAGCTGCGCTGCGCGGGGGAGGAAGCGGTTATAAAAATTCACCATTCCCAAAAACTCCTGTAACGCCTTGACCGTTTGTGGCTGGGGAAAATTTGTTACCGCGTGCACTTTGTCAGGCAGAGGAACCGCTCCTTCTGGAGAGACGCGATGCCCCAAAAAATCAATCTGCGTCATCCTGAACTAACACTTCGCTGGGTTGATTATTAACCCGTGCTCTCCCAACCTCCAGAAAACTGCCGTGAGGTGGTTTTCGTGTTTGTCTTCGGACGCGCTGGCTACCAAGATGTCGTCCAGGTAGACGAATACGAAGGGGAGATCGCGCAACACCGCGTCCATCATGCACTGGAACGTCTGCGCAGCGCCTTTAAGCCCAAACGGCATGCGCAAAAACTCGAATAGGCCAAAAGCAGTTATTACCACTGTTTTGGGTATGTCCTCAGCACGCACTGGGACTTGGTGGTAACCGCGGACCAAGTCTATCTTAGAAAAAATGCGCGCCCCCGCCAAATGAATGGAAAAATCTTGGATGTGAGGGATTGGGTAACGGTCGTGCGCTGTGGCGTTGTTCAACCTGCGGAAATCTCCACAAGGTCGCCACGAGCCATCAGCTTTCGGGACCATGTGAAGTGGGGAAGCCCATGGGCTGTTCGAACGCCTGATGATGCCCAACTTTTCCAGGTTGGCGAACTCCTCGCGTGCTATGGTCAGTTTAGCTGAATCCAAACGCTGAGCTTTTGCAAAAACGGGCGGTCCGGTGGTAGTAATAAAATGTTCCACTCCGTGTTTAGCGACGGCTGCTGAAAATGTGGGAACCGTGAATGCTGGGAACTGAGTGAGCAGTGTGTGGAACTTACCGCTTGCCGTTGTGACGTTGGCTTGTGCTGTGGGCGGGGTCACTCGGGCTGCACAGGGAATAGAATAAAAAGAAAGTGCATTAACCAGGCGCCTGTTAGCAAGATCAACCAACAAACCATGTGAGCACAGAAAATCAGCCCCCAACATATTGAAATTCACTGCAGCTATGACAAAAGTCCACTCAAAAGTACGGCCATGTAGGGACAGAAGCAGAGCCCTCTCACCAAAGGTCTTAATCTCCGAGCCGTTCGCTGCTGACGCCCCGTGACCTCCGGGACCCGCCAGCCGGTCAGCGGAGGAAGGCGTGATGAAACTCACTTGGGAGCCTGTGTCCACGAGGAATTGCCTCCCCGAGCGCGCATCCGTCAAGTAGAGCAGCTTGTTCTCTTCACCGAGGGCCGCAGCTGCTACCGACCTCCGGTCTTGGCGTTTCCCGAGCGCTTGAACTGGCACGGTGGTATACATTTGCGTGCCTTCTCTGCAAAGCGGCGATGGTAGAAACAGAGGGTGTCTCCTCCTCAATCCTTGGCCCCCGCCGCCGCCGTCGTCGGTGGGTCTGCTACCGCCGTCTCTGGCCCCTCGCCATCTCCGGCCATCGCGCCGAACTCCGTCGCTGCCGCGGTGGCCACGCGCTGTTTGCTGGCGTTGAGAATCCGGTGCGCCTCCTGGGCCAATGCGCGGAAGTCCCGCTGGGCCAACAACGGCGAACCGGCCAGGGTCGCTCTCGTGGCCGACGGTAGGGTTCTGAGGAAAATGTGGGTGAAGATGAAGTCGTCGTCGTCTGAGCCCCTCAACCTCAGCATGTCCTCCATCAGGTCAATGGGTGTGCCATCTCCCAAGTCGTTCAGAGCCAGGAGCCTCTCCGCTCTCTCCTGGACTGAGAGAGTGAAGCGCTGGATGAGCGCAGCCTTCAACCCGCCGTATTTGTCGTCGGCCGGTGGCTGCTCCAAAAGGCTCTGCACCTGCCGAGCCGTGCGGTTGTCGAGCTTGGCAATCACATGGTAGAACTTCGTGTCATCTACCATTATCCCCCGGAGGGCGAACTGTGCTTCGACCAAGTAGAACCAGGAACGCGGGTTGTCTCGCCAAAAGTCCGGTAGCTGGACGGTAGCGGCATACGCTTGGCTGGGAGCTCCTGACCCGGCTGGCTCGGGGGAATTTCTTTCACTCATGATACGTCTTAGGGTCACCAGTGTGGAAATGTGAAAATGACGAGGCAGAGTTTATCTCACGAGTCAGGTTTATTCACATTCTCCAACATCAGCAAAAACAGAAAGAGGAAGTAAACACAGACATTCGTCCTTTATATACTCAGGACCTTCAAAGCTCACAGTCATATTGCATTTTATCACAAGCAACAATACATCTTTCCTTAAATCCTATAACATCCTGCTCAAAGCTCACAGTCATATTGCATTTAATCACAGGCAACAATACATCTTTCCTTAAATCCTATAACATCCTGCTCATAGTCTCTGGGAGACCAGGAAACCCCCCAAGGTCGTCTCTTGTATACCAAAGACTAAATTTTCACATCCTCCTGTTATCTCACAGGAGGCCCAGTTCTTTGTTCTCTCTGAGATGTGAAGCTTAAAGTGATACACATGTGGTCCCACAATAAAAAGTAATCATTAATAAGTTAAATATTTCCTGAAAAAATGTCTGAAAATGAGAAAATTACCCATCACTGCCATCTACAGATATAAAATACCCATTAGTTTACTGTGGTTCAGTTATCTTTATTAAGCATCATGCCTGCAAAAATATCAATAAATGAAAAAGGAATTGAAACAAATAAATCAATCATAAAAATTTCAGCGTGATCCCACAGCCTGAAGACTGCCATTCTGGGCTGATTTAAACCTGCAGAGGTTTTCTTCACATCTGCTGGAGTTTGCTTCTTTGTAAAAATATTTCAGACTAGACATGGTTTGAAAATCAAAGGCACAAAAGGTAATGCAATAAAATACAAGTAATGACTTCAGTTTTGTTCATTATCACAACTTAAGTAATTAAATTTATTAGAAATCAAGTAAGTTACATTAAGAGCCAATTTGCTCCTCCGACACGTTTTAATTTATTTATTATTTATTTTGTGTATGTGCCGCTATCACACACTTTTGCAGCTTTAATATAATCTCTTCAGTCAAAACTAAGAAACTCAGCAGTAATTTAAACCAAAGAAACGAGGGTCTGATACACTAATGTTTCCTGTTAGCAACAACTTAGCATCGTCATTTAGCATTTGCTGTTTTACAATGATAAGAGTGAAACTTGTTAGCATTACTTACCTCTGATTAAAATGTGTTAGCGGACTATCCTCTCTGACGCAGAAAGGTGGAAAACAGTCCCACATCCCTGGCAAAGAGAAGTAGCGGCTATTTAACCAAACCCTTAGTTTGGAGTTGACTGCTGTGGTAGCCACTGGAGTGAAGCTTAGCAAACGACACACCTGTTGCGCTGCATGCACTTTGTTGGACAGCAGGCTGTTGATAAGTAGTGTGTGAGGAGCTTTACTGAAGAAACAGGGAGGGGATGGGCGGTAAGTGTATTCTGCAAAATTCCCATATAAACAATAGCGTTTAATATGAAACAATAGATGTTTTTATCTCATCATTCAATATATATCGTCATATCGCACAGCCCTAAATTGCAGTAATGTTTAGAAGTGGTGCTGTTTAAAATCAGCAAACTGGCTCAATCTGAAAGAGTGATAGAGAGATGCAAGAACTGCATCAGCAGAAAAAAATGTATTGCTGAGAATGCTACAAGTGTTATATAATCAATATACTGTACATACGTACAATCTGACTATATTTGGTGGATCAATAAAGAGCCCCCTCAAATCGAGTCCCTCATCCTATGAATATACACCTTTTTTGCTGTTTTCAACAGCAAATCCAGTAGCAATGGTAGTCCACACTCACCAAAGGAGCACCAAAACCAGTCCAAGAAATATTATCTGACCAGAGAATATGAACTTCTCATAAGATGTTTCTGAATAGAAGTGAGGGCTAGGATAACAACAATCTGGTGTCAAGGAAACCATACAAAACAGGCTTGGGTTAGCTGGTTAGCAGCAATTAAACCTTCTAAATGAGAGTGAGTTGTCAACTAAATACAGTTGTGTTGCTCTCTTGGACAGATTGAATAATTATTTTTAAAAAAAAACCTCCAAATGTTCTTGGGCTGTCATTAATGCACTTGAGCAACCCATGACAGAAAAACATTTGTGTGAGTAACACTGTCATTAGTATTTGCCCAGACACTGAGTTCGACTTCATGTCTTCATGTCATCCGCCCCACACCCGGGAGGTAGGGGTTCAAATCCCGGCCGGGTCATGCCGAAGACCATATAAAAAAGCGGAACTTCCTGCCGTCCAGCTTGGTGCTTAGCAATAATGGAATGGAGGAGGGAAATCTGTGACGGCACCTTGCATGACTACATCCATTGTCAGCGGCGCTCTGATTCTGCACATGGGGTGTGTGTGATTAACACTGTAGATAGGAAAAGCATAATTTCGTTCTACTGTACATGATTGGTTGTATGGTTGAATGACAATAAAGGGTGATTTAATTAATATCAAAGCAGCAGAACATTACCACAGATGTTTGGTCACTTAAGTTGTTCTGAGACCATGTTTATTATCTGAAACAATCTTAGTTCAAATGGCCCCTTATATGGCATACATTTACACACGATTAATGAAAAGTACAACTGCTTCCTTTCATCATGATAATTTGGTCAAAACAAATCAAGGTTTGATTATTACAGTATGATTTTACCTATGACAAAGGAGCTTTCCTCAAAAGGGGCTGTTTTATTGGCTATTACTTTAAATGCTAGCAAGCCCCAGTTCCCCCCTCTCCCTCTTTTATCATTTTTCTGAGATCTATGTTTTCATAGCAACATCATGTTTGAGGCTAACATTAGCTTTTAGCATTGGTTGTCAGACTAACATACCAAAAAGTACTGACTGAATGTGAGAATTGAAAGGATCAAATAAAGTATCAGCGGTGTGTAGTGTGAGTAGTCGATAACATATGGCTGGTCCCTCTTCTGTAATTAGCAAAAAAAAAACAAAAAAAAAACCCCAAACCTGAAGGAGTGAATGGCTAACTCTGGTCACATCAGCTAACCACGGCTAATCGAGGAGGCGTAATAAACTATAATAAAATAAGTTAAAATAACATCTATAAATGAAATATTTGATCAAGAGTTGGCAGATCTTGGAAAAACAGGTATCTAGGGTGGATGGAGAGAATATATAGACAATATATTGAAAAAAGCCATAGAGCCACACCTGAAGACAGAAGATCAACCTCAAAGTCAGTCACAGATGCTGGGTGTAGTCATTAATGTTAGCAGCCAAAATCTACGAGTAATTAGGGCTAAAATAAAATAAGCCAGAATGGCAAGATACAGTATATAAACAAACAATGCATTTCAGGCAGAGTTATAATATTAGTATTAGTACTAGTACTTATAGTACTAGTTTTTGTGGGAGAGGAGAACTCCTGTGCGGGCAAACTTTGGCCTTTTTGGCTTTGCAGACCACATAATGTCACAAAGATCCTACATCATCATCTGCCTCTTTCGGCTGCTCCCTTTAGGGGTCACCACAGCAGATCATCTGCCTCACCCTATACCTTGCATCATCCTCTGTGACACCAACCCTCTCCATGTCCTCCTTCACTACATCCATGAATCTTCTCTGTGGCCTTCCTCTTTTCCCCCTGCCTGGCAGGTCCATCTTCAAGATCCTTTGTCCAATATATCCACTATCCCTCCTCTGTACATGTCAAAACCATGTCAGTCTTGCCTCTCTCAGTCTTGGATGGTTGACCCCAGGTATTTAAACTCATCTACCTTCACTACCTCTAGTCCTTGCACCTTCACTGTATCTACCTCCCTCTCATTCACATACATGCATTCTTTCTTGTTTCTTATGATTTTTCATCCCTCTTCTCTCCAGTGGATCTTTCCACCTCACCAGGTTCTTTTCCACTTGCTTGGACCAGCACAGGAAGTACACCGGTGTGTGCACCCCCTGTGGCTGGGTAACCAACTATCCTTCCCCCATTCCATTATGCTGAGCACCAAGCTAGAAGTACTATTATATGTGGTCTTCCCGTGGATTCAAGTCCCGGCCAGTTGTAGGGCGGATGCTTTACCTCTAGGCCACCACTCCAGCCCTGCTCCCTACTTTAACTACAGATCACAATATTGTGTGTGAACATCATAGTCCATGGAAACTCCTGCCTGACCTCCTGTGTCAGCACATCCATCGCATTACAAACAAAAATGGGTTCAGGCATAATGCACTAAAATAAAAGAGAAACTCCAAAACGCATAACAGGGGCTCTTTAAGGTTTTGTGTTTTGGGGAATGCAAAGTTAGAATGAAAAGAAAAAGTGGAATAAACACTGGTAACATACATGGAAACTGACACCATATTTGAACAAATTGCCAACATGATCAGTATTGCATTTTAGGATGGAAGCTTGGGATCAGTCCGCCAAGGTCTCCGCCTTTGACCGCCACTTGATCCACGTAGCACCAGACCCCCATGATCCCTCCTGCAAGTGGTGAGCCCACTGGAGGGCGGACCCATGTAACTCCTTCGGGCTGAGCCCGGCCGGGTCCCATGGGCGCAAACCCGGCCACCAGACGCTAGCCATCAAGCCTCTCCCCCAGGCCTGGCTCCAGGGTGGGGCCCCGGTAACCCCATACCGGACGGAATACACTGAATCCTTGTTCTAGTATTTATCATGAGAGTCTGTTGGATCGTTCTTAGTCTGGCCCTTCACCCAGGACCAGTTGTCTTGGGTGACCCTACCAGAGGCAAATTGCCCCAGACAACATAGCTCCTGGGATCACTGGGGCACGCAAACTCCCCACCACGATAAGGTGACGGCTGAAATGAGCTTTCTCCGTAGGATCGCTGGACTCACCCTCAGAGATAGGGTGAGGAGCTCAGTCATCCGGGAGAGGTTCAGAGTAGAACCGCTGCTCCTCCACATTGAAAGGAGCCAGTTGAGGTGGTATGAGCATCTGATCAGGATGCCTCCTGGACGCCTACCACTTGAGGTGTTTTGGGCATGTCCCACTGGGAGGAGACCCCAGGGCAGACCCAGGACTCGGTGGAGAGACTATGTCTCCCAGCTGGTCTGGGAACGCCTTGGTATCCTCTCTGAAGAGCTGGAGCAGGTGGCTGGGAAGAGGGAAGTCTGGGCTTCTCTGCTTGAACTGCTGCCTCCATGACCCGGACCTCTGGAAAAGCGGTAGAAGATGGATGGATCAGTGTTGCATTAGCTTTTTGTTTGTTTTCTTTCCAGCATTTCAAATGTCCTTCGTTGTGAGTCATTTGACCATATGTGAACCTATCAAGGCTGCTGCAGTGACATGGAATATAATAGTTATATAATGCAAGAATTTCTTCATACTTTTCATTTAGATCAAAATAAACTGTTCTTTTCTTCTTTTTGGGGGGTATTCAAAGTTTCTAATCATCCTTCCTTGACAGTTTCAAAAGCCACAGGAGCAGTACCCTCCATTCCGCTTTGGTACGGTCCCAAATGGCAGCACAGAGCGCAACATAAGGAGTAACTACCCCGACATGCACTCCCACATGGTCAAATACAACCAGAAGGGAGTAGAGGATGCCCTCAACAGCCTCAAAACAGGGTCAGTGACAGCCAAGAATCACATAAGTACATTAAGCGCAAAAGTGCCAAACAATTACACAACAAAAATTTGACAACAACCTGTTTTCTTTATCCTGCTAGGAAACTGGATGCCTTTATCTATGATGCTGCTGTGCTGAACTACATGGCTGGCAAAGATGAAGGCTGCAAGCTGGTGACTATTGGCAGTGGGAAAGTGTTTGCTACCACTGGTTATGGCATTGCCCTACAGAAGGATTCACGCTGGAAACGGCCCATCGACCTGGCCCTGCTCCAGTTTCTGGCAGACGGTAAATTTGTCATATATATTCAACAGACACTGACTTTATTCAGATGTGGTCCATTTTGCTTCAAAATATGTATTTGCATTGTTCCCATGAAACACAACAAGAAATGAAAAAAAAACCACACAATGTAACATAACAAAAGCAACTGCACTCAGGAAAAAACAAGGAAGGAGTAAAGCAGAATTAGTATCAGTTTATCACAAAATAATATTACAGTCAGAGACATCATTATTGCATATCAATATTACCAGTTTTATTAGGTCATTTAATGTGTGTCAGTTACTGTGCTAACTCAGCTCCTCCAGCAAGTTCTTTTACAGCCTTCAGCAATATTCTGGATGCCTTTTCCAGAATATGTAATACACGATGTGTGATGCATATTGCAAAAATGTTACAATAGCAGGTCATAGGTGCTGCAAATTTATCATTTCTAACACCAAAGGCAATAGTGTGTGTTACAGAGAGAAAGACACTTTTGTTTAGATTTATAAGCACAGGACATGTTACTCCCATCTATGGGTAATATGCGTGAGACAAAGTCCAGCAGTAGGTACTTTGTAATAACGTTGTTGCAACTATCAAATTTGAGCAATAAGATAAACCTAACAAATAATATCAACAAGTCTTAAGTCAACAACAGGTGATGTTCTCTGCATGCAGTCTTGACCACAAACCAAAGAAGGTTCATTTTGATGTCATCATTTCAATCAGAATTTTCATGGGGGGAGGGGAATTTAGTTAATAGAATTCACAAATAAGAATACAATACAGACTCATTTTTAAAAAGTTACACATGATCATTGCCTTGATTGATGCCTTCGGTGCTGGCACCGAATGTTTATTATGAACAAGGAAAAAATAGAGCTCGCAAAAACAATTACTAAAAGGCTTGCTATACGTTTTCCATGCATTAAAATATACAAAACATTGAAATAAAAATGTCTTATGAACAAGTTTGCTCATCAGATAGTGATAACAAAATGTCTAGACTCTTGTCTTTATGTACAAGTCAATTCAACTGTAGAATTAGATAACATGGTACACTGGTTGCCAACTGCCAATCAAATCTAAAAGAAGAAGAACATGGTACACTCTTCATCTGGTTCTAGTTTTGCTACAAATTTAAGCTCGCCATAACTTAAAAAGTGTAGGTGAAAGTTATTCAGATTAAGTTTTAAATGAGTTTAAGTAACAAGAAAGGGGAGATAGAAGAAGAAGAAAGTAAAGACCATTTGCTTATACAAGTTTTAAATGCACACCAGCTATTATTTTTCTCTTCTCCTTTTAGGAGAAACCACTTACTCAGTGCACTGGATTTTTCAATTTGTTAAATAATAAAGAAAACTTGGGTGATGGTTATTATGGGGAATTTATTATTTCATGCAAATGCATCTCATATTAGATTTGAGGGTATTTCATTACTGGCTTAGAGTTCTCATATATTACTAGTATTATGTAAATCAGACTTAAACCACTATTCTGTGCTTCCCACTCACAGGTGACACACAAAAGCTGCAGACAGTCTGGCTCACAGGAATATGCCGTAATGAAAAGAAAGAAGTCATGAGCAGTAAACTAGACATCGACAACATGGCCGGTGTCTTCTACATGCTGCTTGTTGCCATGGGCCTGAGCCTTCTGGTTTTTGCTTGGGAACATCTACTCTACTGGAAACTACGGCATTCAGTCCACAAATCAGACCGTCTGGACTTCCTCCTAGCCATCAGCAGAGTAAGCAATCCAGACATATCAAAATGATTTATGGCTCTGAAAAATACCACATCTGCACATTACATTTAAACATCCGGTCTACTACTGGCTGATGCCCAAGATTGTTTTTAATGTCATTAAAGCTGGGTTCATACTAGCATTTGGACCAACTTTTAAAGACGTTTTGAAAAATCAGAGAAAGTAGTCCAAAAGTTGACGAAATTACATTCGTGAGCAGGTTTTTTTTTAATCCAGCACACACCAACTTTTACGAACTTTTACAAACTTTTGCTAGCATTTGCCAGCATTGTATTCAGCGCTGGCAAACTTTTGCCAACTTAGGCTAGTGTATGTGTAGCTGATGCCAACTTAGGTTAACTTAAACAAACAAATACTCAGCGCAGGTCAGCTGACGTCAGCGTTAGGCAACACTCATATAAAGATCAGTGTTTGTGGAGGCTTTCTGCAATTCTGAACCTGCTTTTTTGGGTAGATTCACACTACAATGTTTGGACCAACTTTTACTGATGTCTGGCTCTGCTGGCAAAAGCTGATAAAAGTTAATGATGGTTGGTGTTTGTTGGCAAACACTGATGAAAGTTGTATTTCTTGCAAATTTTCAGCATATGCTGAAAATTTGCCAATGTTTGGAAATAAACGTTGGTGAAAGCTGTGCTCAGTTTGTAAAAGTTCCTGAGTGCTGACCTAAGTTATGCAGAGTTCGCCTGTCAGCCTAAGTTAACCCCTTGCACTCCGGGCAATTTTCCTAAAAATGCCAAAAAATAACGTGCCCAAAGTAAATCGAAAGCTGTTATTCAACCCTTTGCAGCATCTTCATGGGGTTGGTCTCATTTAAAAGAAAACACTTTGAATTTTTTGGCAAAAAAAAACATAATCTCTCTACGTGCTCCGGCCACTGAGTTACAGTCATCTAAACATACTGAACTTGAAGAAAATAAATTTGGACACAGTGTTTTTTTGGATACAAATGCTTGCAAATAACACACAGCTGTCCAATCCGGCTGGAAAATGCAACAGAAATGTAGAACCAAGTGTTATCAAGCTGAGATCCAAATTTGGTAACAATACCACAAAAAATGAATATTTTACACAGCTTTGTTCTCAGGTAGTTCCCAGGCGTTTTGGAACTGTGCCAAATTGTGCCAAATGGCACAGTTTGGAAAAACATCTGTAATTTTTGAATAATTCAATGTAGAAGCTTCATTTTGGGCTCTAATGAAAGGTCACACTCAGGGCTGTGTCTGTGTGTGTGTGGGGGGGGGGTTGTCCCCCCCCCGCTAAAAAAGACGGAGTTCGGCCCTCGCTACATGATGGATTACACTCCTTGCATGTTTTCACAGCGCCCCCCCCCCCTCGCTGCAGAAGACAGCCATCGCTACATGAAGGAATAGACTCATATGCTTCCCCCCGCAGACCGGGGGGCGTTCGGACCGTGAACGCCCCCCCCCCACTCCTCTTCTGCAGCGGGGGGGGGGGGGGCGTTCACGGTCTGAACACGGCAAATGAACCGTTTATCGCGGCGCACGCACTTCGTACTTCGTGCACAGTACAGTTGTAATTTACCGATCGGTCAAAAGTCATTTTTGGATTATAGTTTTCAGGGATAAATAATAATTTAGCTTATAACACCTTACCTCTTCACAGCAGCAGAGTCCTGGCGAACTTCTCTTCCCCATTGTCAGACGAACGCGACGCTGCTCGGCTCGTGGATCCCAATCAAAACATAATTCCAATATTGCGGTTTTGGTGAATGATTTACGACCTTTGTCGTCGGCCTCCGTCGGTCTATGATGACGGAAGAGAATCCTAAACGTCTATTCTGCTGGAATGAGTGCAGGTCCCACTTGTGGGTGGTCTCCATGCTGCGGGGTCTGTAGCAGATTCGTCCAGCGTCCTTTGTTTTCATCTGCTGCAGCAGTAAATCTCTCTTCACCCAGCCTGAATTTCTGTGCTTCAATTGGCTCCTGCATTCACAGTAGGCGGGTCCTCCTTCCTAGGTTTTCATTCATTGGCTCCTCAAGGTTTCAAGAAACCCAATTCAAGGCTCTTATTAGTCGAATGAGAGGTCAATCAGATGAACTAATCTGTTCGCGGCTGTCTCTGCAGTTTTTTTTTTAGTGGCGCTTGGACGCCACTATATCACCATCACCACCTACATCACCACAATCTGGTCTATGCGTCTGAGTGCGCCCTCGTGCGTCCTAGTACGCAGAGACTTGCCCGCCCGCGGAACAACGGAGCGCAAGTGGTTAAGCTCCATTGGCAAACGACTGAAATGGGAAGCAGATGTTTTTAGATCAAAACTCACTTCAGACATGCACGGATGAAAGAGAAATGGTGAGAAGGGAGAATTTAAAAAAAAGAAAAAAAACATAAATATAAGTGGTGTTGGCATTATTGCGTTAATTGCCCGTTAACGCGTTACCCCCGTTAACGGCAACAAATTTTGTGATCGCAGTTAACAGCAGAAAGCGCAAACAGTACTTTTTGGCCTAGCCGCTCTCCGTACCAAGGCCGTTGTGGCCACTGACACTGTGTGTGCCATGCAGACAAGCTGGATTACAGCCATGGATATCCCCAAAGTGCTGTCATGTTTAAGTTTACAACGTTATCTGTCGGAGCTCTCACCTGGATAATTGTTACAGCCTTCTCCAAAACTTTGCCTGGATGTTATGTTGTTCTTCTGTGGAAGGTAGCTAGCTCGTAGCTAGTAGCTTCTAGCTACATTCTGGGTTACAGCTGATCACCATCTGCTGAGACGGACAGAAATTTGCCTGTTTTCATCTCCATAGGTCCAGCCGTTGGTGAGTACCGGTCTAAAAAAATTCTCAAGCTGTATTCGGAATGTCCATTCACTCCCTCGCCGTTTTTGTAGCACGCTGGGGTGTCGTCACAGGCGCAATAGTAGCTCCGTTTGTTAGCACCGCAGCTAAGATGCTAACGCTGTAAACAAATGACCCTTGCTGGCAAAATGAGTCATTTTGAGCACATTTTCAAAACTGATGTAACGTTATTTCCATATTCTGTATTGAAAGACCTTCAAAATGATATTTAATTTGTAGGAAGTGTGCAAAAACAGACCCGGAAAAGACGATTTGTTTATATTTTGGCTGGGTTGAAAACTTGCATTCGAAGGGTTGGGAGTTACGTCTTCCGCAAAAACATATGTATTTTTAGAAAGTACGATTTCTAAGCTTTCCAATGATACCAGGCACTCATTGGGGTTTTCCCAGGACTTGCCGCTAGCAAACAAAGAGTCATGATTTATGACTTCTCGTGCCTGTAGCTCATAATGATGCGGTGCACACCAGAAATATTTCTGGAGAATATTCTGGATAGTTTTTGTCATTTTGGATATGATGAGAGCTTTAATAAACCTGCAGGTGAAGACAGCAGGCATATTTGTCCACTCCCATGTTCATAACAGTATGACAAACTTGAAAAATTACCGACTTAAGGTATAATGTATCTGTATGGGAAAAAAAACATGATTAACGTGTTAATCGCGATTAACTCAACATTCCAAAAGATTAATCGAGATTAAAAAATGTAATCGTCCAACACCACTTATATATATACTGTATATATATATATATATATATATATATATATATATAATCTCCCAAAAATGTGACAGCCCAAAAGAAAAAAGTCTCCTCATTGAGAAATTAACTGTTCTTAATTTTCTGCTCCATGTGTAATCGTTCTCCAGGATTTGGTTCGGCTTCCATTATGGGGAATCAAACAGCGCTGATGTGGTGTCAAAAAGTAAATGACATTTAATGGGATTTTATGTTATTTTAATGGAGAGAGTTATAACCGACAAAATATGATCACCTGTCATTTTATTTATATGATGATACACTAAATAGCTTTTTTGTTCCATCCACATTCACATTTTAATTGCGAACTTACTGTTGGAGTCTAGGCATTGTTGTATTATTTTTTTTAGAGGACTGAATGAATGAACAGGGGTAAAGGATATGCAGAAGCAACTACATAGGAATATAAAACAAATGTAAATACTGAAACATATGCCCAAGGGAGATGTTTTCACTCCAAAAGCAGGTCCAGAATGGCAGAAAGCCTCCACAAACACTGATCTTTATATGAGCATCGACTAACCCTGATGTCAGCTGACCTGCACTGAGCATTCGTTTGCTTAAGTTAACCTAAGTTGGCAACAGCTACACATACGCTAGCCTAAGTTGGCAAAAGTTTGCCAATGCTGAATGCAACACTGGCAAATGCTAGCAATAGTTCGTAAAAGTTGGTGTGTGCTGGATTAAAAAAACAAACAAACAAAACTGCTCACGAATATAATTTCACCAACATTTGGACTACTTTCTCTGATTTTTCAAAACGTCTGTAAAAGTCAGGTCAAACGTTATAGTGTGAACCCAGCTTTAACTTAGGCCAACTTAGGTAAACTCTGCGTAACTTAGCCCAGCGCTCAAAAACATTTACAAACTGAGCACAACTTTCACCAACATGTATTTCCAAACGTTGGCAAATTTTCAGCAGGCTGAAAACTTTCAAAGAACACAACTTTCACGAGCGTTTGCCATCAAACACCAACTATCATTAACTTTTGCCAGCAGATCCAGACATTTGCCAAAATGTCAGTAAAAGTTGGTCCAAACGTTGTAGTGTGAATCCACGTTTATATGACCACTGACAAGCTGCAGATAAGGCTGATTCTGTGCTGATCTGTGCATGACAGCAGTGATGTCTCACAGGCTGTCTGTGTGGAAATTATGTACATGTTTTCCCTGTGCTTGTGTGGTTTTACTCATGGTACTCCAGTTTCCTCCCACAATCTAAAGGTACGCATGTTAGGTTAATTGGTGATTATTTCAAGGTGTCTGTTAAGCCCATAGAATACAGTGTTAATGTAATAACTACTCAAGGATGGTAAAAAGAACCTGTATTTATATAGGGCTTTTCTATTTTCAGAAACCACTCAAAGCACATTTCCCTGTATTCTATGGGCTAAACAGAAACAAGTACTAGGGCCAAGTTGGAATCACCATTTAACCT